>OZ007592.1:37782782-38407782 GCA_963931845.1 Maratus michaelseni | reverse complement strand
AAAAGCTTTTTAATAAATATCGAGCTCTTTGAATGGGAATGTCTATAATAATACAGATAAATCTGTCTGCGTGCCTTATTCTGAAGAGACTGCTGCACACAGAGCTACAAGATCTGGCAGGAAGGTACCTGTATGTCTGAAGTTATGCACCTTGAAGCCAGTTTTTGGACTTTTTGTTAATTAGCCATGATCTTAATTGAAAACCATAATGAACATTGCAAAATGACCAGCCAGCTTCCATTGTGCTGCCTATTGTGTTTGTGCCTGTCTGGATAATCATCAGTTCTTCAAGCACATAGAAGAAAAAGGTTCCATTTTTTTTTTCTGCAACTTGAAATCTCAATCGCCTTGGTTCTCCATGGAGTTACAAAAAAAAAAAAAAAAAGAGAGAGAAATACCCACTTATTCAGGATACCTTTCCGGCTCTAATGTAATTTTTCATTAAACAAATATTAATATTTACTATTTCATAAAACATTTTTTCTGTGGGCTGATTTCATATTAGTTTCACGTTTTTACATTTCTTTTCTGCAGTTTTAAACTTCCATCTGCATGTCCCAGATGAAAATACAATAAATAAATAAATATACATAAATAAAATAAAAAAATATTTTGTCAGACAATTTTTTTTTTCCCTCTTAAATTTTTTTTAATTTTGTCCGATATCATGTTTTAGATGATATATATATATCGTCCACCTACTTATTCTGGTTCCAATGGTATCTTTTGTTTAAAGAAATGTTAATATTTACTATTTAAAAATATTTTTTCTGAAGTTCGATTTCATGTTGGTTTTCATGTCTTCCAATTTATTTTAATATTTTCTGTTTTTTCTGCATTTTGAAACTGCCATGTCCGTTTCTTGGATGGAAATACAATATATATATATATATATATATATATATATATATATATATATATATATCCACTTATTTAAAGTAATTTCCTTTTGAGGAAAATATTTTAAGACGGGCATAATTGTAATTCAAAATTATTAATTGCAATTGTGAATTAATATTTTATGAGTAGATAATCCTAAGCACCTGTTGGTCACTAATGAGAAAGTAGAAAAAATAAGAATGCTCTTACTTAAAATGTAGAACACAATAATTTGTTAGTCTGGAATAATAACACTTGAGTCGGTAATAATACTTTATTATAAATCCAGATGTGAAAAAATTCTTGTACCTCCCTTGGTCACACACATATAGTAATAAAATTCAAATGCTAGAAATAGTCTTTATAGATTCTAAAGGAAATAGTATTAATAGAAGTTGTCTGGCAAATGTCTTTCGAATTTTTAAATTTAAAAAAAAGGACAGCAAACTTTTTGAACACTCCATGACATCACCTTTTTACACACTAAACTTGAAGCATTAAATTGGCAATTTTAATCAAACATGACCATTTGATGCTGAAAGCATTAAACCTAATTCTATTTAAATGTTGAGAGAGACACTATTAAACACCAAGAAAAGGAGACTACAAAAGTACGAAAAGGGAATCTTTAAAATCATTTGTTAATTAAGAATAATGACCAGGGGTCGGATGTAGCACGCTATGTATCGAGAACCGACGCTACTTTTAACGCTACTTCAGGAGATAAAAAAAATTAACATTTTGCAAATCACATGGCTAAAATTTGCTTTTTTTATGCAAAATTTTTTCTGTTCAATAATTTGCGAATCTCAGTGGCAAATCTCAGCTGCTGTGTATAGCAATGTTTCACATGAAGTCATAGATTTTTCCCATTGACACTTGCTGCTAAAATAAAGTTCTAACCCAGCAAATGAATTAATTTCTTGCTGGCAACACTTGTCTACTTACTCATTATTAAGTCTTCATGTTTTAATGCTGTGTTTCTTATTATTCGGAATTGCTTTATTTACAGATTTATTTATTGTTTGCTTTTAAAGTTGTTTGTCTGTAATTTTCTAGATTATAATATCTCTTAATTTTGCTACGAAATTTTAATGTGTGTATAAACTAACATTCTGGAGACAAACACAAAACATTTTCTTGTATGTTATCTTTTAATTTTTTAATATCCTTGGTTATGTCTCATTTATTTAATTGTATCTCAATAGATTGCAATATAATGAGGGGTCGCTTTATTTTTTAATCAGCGTCTTCAATTTAATAGTGTAAATGGAACCCTTTGACAAAATCTAAAAGGAGCGAAGTAGTGACTACTTTTGAAAAGTAGTTTGTAGCGGGGCCATCGCGAAAACAACTTTTCTCTTATACCAGGCCTGCTTTGAGCTTTCAAACACGTGACTGCCATCACAAACGAGATCAACTCTAGTGTCTAGTTTCAAGATTTTTTTTTTCTTCTATAATTTTATATAAAAATGGTTTTTAAAATGTCAATTTTTTTAACAGTTTGGATACATTTAACATACTAATAAATATTAATTTATATAAATATAAGGATAATTAAATAAACATTTTACACTTTCGCTATTTTGGAGTTAAATCTAACAGTTCTTAATTTTTCTTAATAATCATTTCGGTTTGCGGATAAATGTTTGTGACAGTTAAAATTAATAGATTCTATGCATCACAATATTTTTTGTTTTACTTTCATGACATCATCGTTTAATGACATAGTTATCTTAACCCTTTAAGATAACTATAAGATAACTAAGAGAGGAGCGCCGTTGCGCTCCTCTCGCTCTGTGTTTTTATTATCATAGTATAAAATCTTCTGAAGAGAATGTTGAAAAAATTATGAATATTGGTGTATTGTAACAGAAATGGTGAATATTTCTCTTGTTCATATAAATTATCTATAAAAATGCACTTTTTTACTGGTATTTTTAGCATATATTGGTAAACTATGTATGGCACTAAAAGTGTTAATTAACGAAAGAATTAAATAATTAGTAAAACATTAAAAATACAGAGAAAACATCGAATTAAAAATCTTTTGATGCCATAACAGACATGTGTAAACTCTTTTTTTTTTTTTTTTTTTTTTTTTTTTTTTTTTTTTCTGTGAAAAGTGGTCGACAAGATTATAGAAAGTACCAATTTTCCTTATTTGAAGTTCGTCTCTGTTGTCATTACCATGATGCACAGTAATTTTTTATTCAGCTCCCCACTAGATGTTGTTTTGATATGACAGTATTCTTACCCTGTACAGTACCACAAGATCTAACAAGCAGTAATGTCTATTTTTTATTAACTATGTAAGAACATGTAGTTTGATTTTTTTTTTTTTTAAATATAAACACTTTTACTAAAGTAATGACTGTATGCATTAGAGTAATGTTGTAAAAGAAATTATCTATGAAAATTTCATTATTTTAACGCTAACCTGGAAATTTGAGGCTAACCTGGAAATATCAGGGAATTTTAACATAAGATATTTCTGACCACCCTGAAAGTAGTTGTAGTTGTTGTTTGCTACAATAAAAAAATAGTTTTTCCGCCCCTCATAATGACAAATAATCGGATATCAAATGACAGAAATTCGAAATCGAAACTAATGTCTTAAAACCTTTTCTGACTCAGTGTGCCCGGTCTGGGAACACTTAAAATAATCCCTCTTTAGACACTGAAAATAATCAATAAATATATCAAAAACCAGTCAAATGGTTAGTTCTATTACTTTTTATGAATACTAGATGGCAGCACCACATAAGCCGATCAATAATGTTGGGATGTATTCAGTTTTTGAAAACCCTGATTTTTCAAAGAAATGTTTCAGATTTTTTTTTTAAATATAAAAATATCGAGAAAAAAATTTCTACATAATTTTTTTATTTGTATGCTAATCTGTCTATTCTGTATTACTTTTAACATTGAAAGATTACCTAAAATAAAGTCTTGATTATGTGGTGATCTCCCACTGGGCTCACTGTGCCTTACGAGTCTCGCATTTCTCCCTACGAGCTTCTGTGAGATGAGAGTGAATCACATTACCTGATCTCACATTTCTCACTGTGTTTATTTTTTCTGTTTTTATGCTTTTTCCTTTTTTGGTGAGCTGTAAACATCTAAGGAAGTGGAAGTTTACCTGAAAAGTGGGGTGAAAAACCATTGATTTTCTTCTTTTAAATATGACGACATTTATACTGATGGAATCCCGCTTCTGATTGGTAGAATGCAATAAGGAAAATTAATCTTCCACCATTTTAAAGAAATTTCATAAACTTTTAAAATTAAAATATAAAAATGGGAATATTTTTAAAAATAGCTAGTATATTTTAAAAATAGCGTATCGCGTATCTATAGAAAATTCCGTATCACATAATTATCGTGTTTTACTTTTTCCTCCAGACTTTTGAAATTCCCGGTATATTACAGCTCCATGACCAAGAGCAATTATGATTGTGAAGCTGTATTATATATATATATATATATCAGGGAGTTATTGAAAACAGAAGAACATTTAACTTCACTGAATGCTGTTGATTTAAGGCGGGGGTAGTTTTATCACTTAGCTGTTTGATTTTCAGCGAGAGCAGATCTTTTTTTTTTTCTCCCACTTTCATTGTACAGAGTTCGTTAGCTTTAATATTTTTTAATTGTTTAAAAACAACACAAAATGTCACAAAAACCAACAATTATTAAACAAATTTAAACAATTATTATAGTACAGAGGTGAATTTGATTCAATTGAGTGTTGTGTTTTTCATGACTCAAGTTTATTTTGTTAATATTTTTTATTTCTGTAAATTTTAATTTGAATATATATTTAATAGTTATTTTTTATCTAGTCATAGCCAAAATTTATCTTTTTATTCTTATATATTCAAGAAGCTCATGTAATCAAGATTTTTTTTTTGGAGGGGGGGGGGGGGTTCAGAGTAGCAGGCATCCCCATGGTGCACCCTGGATAATGTTAAATCTGCCACAGGGATCAAATTCTACTATTTTTAAATCATAGGCAAAATATTTTACTATAATACACGCTTCACAGCAATACTCGCCTCACCACACTTACCGAAGCTTGTCTGACTCAGTGATCCTGCTTCGGGCACACCCACAAAATTAAAACGATTTGTGTAAGCTTTACAAAATTTTATCTGTGTACTCCTCTAGGCCTAAATAGACTGCTTACAAATTATTTTGTTAAAATTTCAACTTTAAAGAGTAGCGTGCTAGAAAGGGTTAATATTCAAACGATGAGAATGTTGTCACTAATTATTGCTTCAGAGAGGAAAATGAGTTCCAATAAGAAGAAAAGAGCTGGCGACGATAGACACAATCGCACATCATTAACTTGTCCGAGAAGACCCAAAATGGTGGTCATTGGCAAAATGCCATAGTTTAGGCTTAGAATTTAGAATGCTAGAAACAAAAGCTGTAGATTAGGCTTTGTGAGTGATCAAAAGTAAATAAAAAGAAATGTGAGATTTCTCTCACATTTCTCAATCACAGTGTTATCTTTTTTTAAAAAAAATATTGATATTTACTATTACAAAGAGAGATCGATTTAATGTTTTCAGTTTTTTCTGCAGTTTTAACATGCTATCCCCCTTTTCCTAGATGAAAATACAAACAAACAAAAGATACCCACTTATAGATATTTCTTTTCTGCTTTCAATGGTACCTTTCATTTTACAAAAATAATTAATATTTACTGTTTCAAAGTCATTTAAATTTATTTGCTAGACACTTTCTTTCCCTCCCAGTGCCTTTTCAGATATCATTTTGCATTTTAAGAGAATTGCGCTTTTGATTTTCAAATGAGGAAGATTGATAATATTTGTTCAATACGTAAGTGGGGAATAAGTGTTTTTTTTTTTTTTTTTTTTTTTTTTCCCCCCCCTCTCTAGCCGTATTAAAAAAGTCTTCATTTAATATCTTCACAGCTAATTGACTAATTTCGATGATTTTTTTTTTTAACCATTTTTTTAAATTTTTAAATAGAAGAAAAGAATAAGATAGGTTGTATTTTTTTTAAATTATTATTTAGGTTTTTTTTTCTCAGAAATTTTTGATCAGAATTTAAATGTCAGAAATTAAATTGACAGTCACTATTATAAGGGCCTTCCCTGTCATTTGTTTGGAAAGAATTTTTGTTTAATAAATATAAAATCATACGAATTCAAGGTTTGTTAATTCAAAAACATACCAGAACGTGTGTAACACGTCTGGTATATGCAGCCGAACGGCAGGTGCCCCCACTTTTAATGTTCATTTGGATAAATTTTCAATTAAAAATATAAAAACTAACAAATTTGAGCATATACTCTGCTGAAAGCAGGATTCCCAACCCTTAGTTCATTTGGATAGATTTTTGTTTAAAAAATATATAATCTTGAGGCCTCCAACATTAGGTTTGTTTGGAAAGGTGTATGCTGCTGAAGGCAATAGGATCCCTAACACTAAATTCCCTCGCAAATGTGAGATGGATGTCTACATTCAACACTGATTTTAGGTATTTTAAGGTAAATATCCTGGGCCCAAGCAATGCCAGGCAGAGAATAGTGAATTTTTATAGAATATTAATTGATATATTTTTATTAACTACAGAAAAGAATTAGCTAATTTCTTTTTTGGTTAATTATGTGTGAACAAAGTTTTTATTTTTTGTGAAATTTTTTTGCCAAAAATAACAATTTACAAAAATGAGAAAATAAATTCACAAAAATAGATAGACGCTTGCTCTTCCATACATTGAAATATTGTTGAAATGTTGAATTATCTACTTAAATTTTAAAAAAAAAATTTAACATATTTTTCTTTTTAATGGAATGAACTCCTATTTGAATTAAACAGAATCTATTCTATTATCATTATTATTAACAGTGGGATCCCTAACACTACCCCTACCTAGAAATATGTCTAAATACAACACTGATTTTAGGTATTTTAAGGTTAATATCCTGGGCACAAGCAATGCCGGGCAGAGAATAGTGAAATTTTAAAGAATATTCATTGATATTTTTTTATTAACTACAGGGAAAATAATCAGCTATTTTTTTTTTTTTTTTTTTTACTAATTATGTGTGAACAAAGTTTGATTTTTTGTAAAATTATTTTTTTGTCAAAAATAACAATTTACAAAAATTGAACCCTGTAAAAAGGAAAACCTACATAGACCTGCTTGCTCTTTCATACATTGAAATATCGTTGAAATGTTGAATTATCTACTTGGATAGAAAATTTGTATTTTTTTTTAACATAGTTTTCTATTTTTCTTTTTAACGGAGTGAACTCCTATTTCAATTAAACAGAATCCATTGTATTATCATTAACAGTGGGCTCATGCAAGACTGTAGCATGACAATCTTTGAAATTGTTTGTTAATATGTTTTTTTTATTTTTAATTAACTGCAATTTTCAATATGTAATATAATATTTGATGATTATTATATGCTATATTCCGTTTCATTGATAGGTATCCACTGCAGATCTTGCTTCAAATTCAAAACTTAACATTTCCTCTCTTGCTGATCTAGATTTTTGTAAGTATATTCAATTTAAAATACTGTGTTTTAACATAAATTGCTAAATTCATGATTCAAGCCCTTGAACATGCCATTTGGTGGAGAAAAGATTAAGTTCTCATTTCAGGGAAATCTTCTGCAGGCGCATTGCATTACATGTATTTCAACTTGTTCATGCTGTTTTTTTGCACTGTTTCATCTTTCATGTTACATTAGTGTTCTGCATTAGATAACAAGGTAAAAATGGTCCAAATTTAATATGGAAATCTTTCAAACGAGTTTATAATAAACAAGTTAGAAATTGTACGTTAAACGTGACAATGAGTTGCGTTCATACTATAACTAGTTTTACAATGTAAAAAAAATCATTGTTGTTATTTCACTGAAATGAAGTATGTTGTCTGTTATGAACGAAAGAGCATGTCGTTTTTTGTATTACGTATGCCACGTTTACAGATGCAATTTTTTTTTTTGACACCAGACAGTGCTGCAAAATTTCGATGCAACATCGATGCTGCATCGATGTAACAGTAAAAAAAGAAAATGATTTTTTGGCCTATTTTCTTGTCATCGGGAAGTCTATAAAATAATTCTTTTATTATTATTAAATTTGCATTTGATAAAGTTAATTTTGACGAATTAAAAAGAAAGATAATATTTTGTGTTAAACATCAAAATATTAACATCAAAAGTTTAAACATCAAAATAGGAAATAACAAAACTTAACTCCTGCAAAAGGTGCAACAAGTCACCATAATAATGAGTCTTTTCTGCATGGCTAAAAACGTTCTCAGATGCAAGCTGTAACGTCCGATTTCGCCTCCTCTCAATAACAACAAATTAGTTGCCAGCACTTTTTTTTGAGTGGCTGGGCTCAGACAGTGGGCTTTTTTTTTAGGGGGGTCTAATTTTCTGAAAACGTACTGTATTTAAATATAAATTTGGTAAGCGGCCTAATTTATTATTATTTGAATTTGCTGAAAATTTAAATACAATTGGATGATTATAAACAGAGATATCAATTATTTTTTTTAATAATAAGTTAGGAAAAGAAAAGGGTATCATTTCGTTCTTCTGTTTGCTGTTTATTCTGCTGAAAAATATTTTCTCGGCAGCCAGCTGAAAAGAAAATGTTTGTAGTGATAAAAATACAACAATAAAACAAAAACAATAGAGAAACTAACTTACCCTGCAGTATCTTTTTTTTTTAAATTTCCAGTTAAGTGTATATATTCTAAACATACTCAGTTAAAAAATATAATATTCTTGAGTAAATATAGTATTTAAAATATAGTATAAAGACCTTAGTAAATAATTTTTTTAAAATAATGATTTCTTATTCTTGAGTACGTAAAATAATGAGCAAAAATAGTTTGGGATAAATAATTTCTCAGCAGTTACTGGGCATTTGATTGCGTTCCTTTCGATATGTCAGGAATACTGTGAAACGCATGGCATTTCTAATGTCTGTCTGTCTGAAAGAAAGTTCTCTTTTTTCATGAAGCGTTCTTTTATGAGATGCAATAACCATAGTTTATTGTGCTGAAGGATTAATTAGTCTCTCTTCTCTCCTCACGTCGTTTTATCCCTTCTCCTCCTCTTTTTTTTCGCCGCAAAAAAAAGCTGCGGGTGGATGACGCAACATAATTCTGAACAATTATTCTGTACCATCCAGCTGTACTTTTTATTTACGTTATATTTTTATATTTTATAACATTCATTGTCATGAGCATACATAGATTTATTTTAAGCCAAATCAGTCGCAGTGATAATTTGAGAATGCTAACAGTAAAATTCCTAAAATAGCAGTGAAAATTTTCACTTGTTTATGGGAAGACAAAAATAAAGGAGTTCTCGAATTTTTCTGGTTAGTTGAATGTCGGGTAATCGAGCTTTTACTATATATATATTATTTGTATACATGTTGTTACAAAGTTTCATTAACTAGGTTAAGCCATATTTAAGTGAGACGTTTGATAACTGGTGAAAGAAAATAATTCTCGGAAGAATTTTACCGACTAAAAAAATGAGATGGCAGAATGAATTCTGCGCCCCTTAACTTTTGGCAACCACTGTCGCGCTCGTCGACCTAACCGTTCGGAGTTTTCCGTGGATTTCTTCGAACCTTGCCTTAAATACGGGTTAGGATCCCTTAGAAAGACCCCCACGGAGGGCAATCCCCTCTAGGGCCTATATTCCTCGTGTATATAATCAACCGTCATAAAACCAACCAACTAATCAATAAATTTTTGGCACCCGGTGCATGAGCTTACCCCCCCCCCCCCCCCCCCATTTTGCACGGCCCTGAGGGGAACAGTGCTCTGAAAAAATGAGTGCAATGCTAGCAAGAGAATTTCGCATTAATATATACAATAATTTCACATTAATTTTGTAAAAATAAACGCCCAAAACAATTATTGAATAAATAATCAAAAAGATTTTAGAAAAATCTTCTCTATGGGTTCGTCGTAAGAACGGGAATTTCAAAACCGCGGATTAACGGTGATTGTTATAACAGATACTTCAAAATGCATTTAAAAAATAAACTTCCAGAATAATTATTGAATAAATAATCAAAACGATTTTAGAAAAATCTTCACTATGGGTTCGTCATTAGAACGGGAATTGCAAAATCGTGCATTAAAGGGGAATTGTTATAACAGAGGATTCAAAATGCGTTTAAAAAATAAACTTCCAAAACTATTATTGAATGAATAATCAAAAAGATTTTAGAAAAATCTTCACTATAAGTTTGCCGTAAGAACAGGAATTTCATTAACCGAAGATCGTTATCACAAATGTTGAAAAAAGCAATGACAGCAACATAGTCTTTACTTTTCAATGAATATAATGTAATGTTTTAATGAGTAATATAAAAAATAAACAAAAGAGTTAAATTTCCATTGCTAACGTCAGAAAACAGCTTTCTTATTCTATGTTTCTACAGTGCAGTGCAATAAAAAGGTATTTCCATTGTGGCTCCCTGTCCCTCCTTAATCCATTCACCATATTTTCCCCCAAAAGGGGACTCGTGTATTGCATTCCTTGGGTACCATCGGCAACATCACTTCGCGATCGAGGCGAAAATTATTCAAAGAAGAAAAAAAAGGATGAGTGAAAAAAATTCTAAACACTGAATATTTTACACAAAATTTTCACAAACGCCGCACCGGTATAAATGCCGCATTTCGTAAATTTTTAAACTCGTAAACGCTGCGCCGTTTCTTCCCTAAATTACGGTAAATAAAATTGCTTGATTTAATTTTTATAGTGCATAAAATTTATAGGGTTTGTCTGAGAAGTAATGTCAGTGACTCGATTAGAAGACATTTTTTGATCCGATCAGTACAATACATTAGAAGGTTTCAAAATAGACCCTCCTGCATTAATACATCGCTTCCAGTGAGATTTCCAGGCATTGAGGGCATCATGCTAGGCCTTTTCCGGAATGTCCTTTAGAGCCTTGGTGCAAGCCTCTTTGACAACTTTCCAGAATAATGTCCTTTCATGGGAGTTTTCAAACGCGGGAACAAGAAGTCGGGGAGCCACGTCAGGATTGTAAAGCTAAGCAGCTGGGGAACTGTTGGCACCTTTCAATCGGCCAGGAAACTGGTCACGAGGAAGGCAGGGTGGGCCGGCGTGTTGTCATGGTGAAGTTTCCAATTGTTCGTGATGTCAGACCAGATGTGATCCACTGCGGACTTGCCAAGCTTTACACAAAACTTGATGGCAACTCTTTGTTCAATCAAGCGCTGCATTGCGGCTTGTATGGGAGATGAAAACAAGGTTCATGAGAAAGCTTGTCCTTATTATCCGGATGGTCGGAGACAACTGAGCGAATATGTGTGTGTGTGCATAAACTAACTGCTCCACCACTCCGAGCATGCTGCGACGTGTATTCGCTTCACAATAAAATAACTTGCATTCCTTCTCAGACAAACCCTATATAAAGACAGTTGTATTGCAGACACAAATCCATAATGAATTATTATAGATTTTTATTGATGCATCTTTTCATTTAAGCTAAAACTAAAACAAATAGATCTTAGTTAGCTACAATGCATGATAGAACTGTATTTAATTTTCAGAATTCATAAATTTCAAATGCTATTGCTTGTACTCAATGTTGAAATGTTTTTTTCCAAGCATACTGACTGCTGGTTGTCGTTTACTATGTTGAATTTCTAAAGCTCATGATGAGTTCAGCATATAAGCTGTTATTGTGAGATGCCCGCTTATTGATAGTTGAAATTGTTAATTCCATATATTCTTGTCCTACTGTGATTGCTGTGCATTTATGTTCAATTGATTTGAGTATTTTTAAAGAATTTCTAAAGACAGACCTCCCTGCTTTTATAAGGAGTTATAATATCACAAAACCACTTTAGGCACACACTTGAAAAATATGAAAAACTTGATGAGTTCGGGCTCTCTTTTCAGAGCCCGGACCCACCTGAGCCCGAAACATTTTGTGTCATTAGAGCCCGATACCGAAAAAAATTGCGTAATATTTAAAAATTGTTTTAAAAGTAATATCTCATTTTTAAAAAACTTTGTACGTGAAAATAACTTCATCCAGTGCACATGATTAATTTTAGGGGAAATTTACATTCTATCTTATCAAAAGAGAAGTTTGGTATCGAATAAAAATATACTTCCTTAAAAGGATGTAAATATTTTTCTCTCCCAGCAAGCAAATCTGATGGACACATTAACGAAATGTGTTTTATGAAAAAATGAATGAAATTTGCAGAAATTACTATTTCTATGCAGAAGAATCGAACAACGTTTTAGATTTCCTATAAAAGGTTTATATCGTAACTTATAATTGATTCTTTAATTAAAACAATATTTAATTTTTCTGAAAATCAGCTTAAATTAAAAAATTTTTGACACCGGTATCTGAAATATCCTGTGCTTTTAAAGGAAATTGGAAACACTCTTCGATTACTTTCTATCGGAATAACAATATATGACAATTATATCTACTTACGAATGAAAGTGACTTCATAAATGTGCAGAGCAGAGCTTTAGTATCAGCAGAGTTCACCATTAAAAATATAATCACTAACGTTGTCTTCATATGAAGAGCGAGTATGAATTGCACACAATAGAAGACTAAAAATTTTCAAACCTAAGCTAATGCTGATTGACTAAGAATGAAAAAAAATATTCATCTTGCATTAGATCTCTAAACAAATAAAATAAATGGTCCAAAAAAAAAATATCCTAATGTCACAAACTAAAATCTAGCAACAAATATTATTCGAGCCTCTTCGCATTGCCGCCATATTACAACAGTTGTCAGTCGTGTCGCAAATATCAGAAATTTTCTTTTAAAGTAACATTCTAATACTATAAAAGTAAAATAAGATTCCTGTTTCTCCTTCTATTCATTCTGATCAAAATAACATTCAAATTACGTGAAATAGAATATGTAATTTATTTAGGGAAAAAAGTTATTTATATATTTTTTTTTTTATATGAGAATAAATAAAATTGTCAGTTTCAGAAAGAATGAGCCCATCTCATCTCTATGAAAAACAAATAAAATAAATAATAAATAACTAAAAAAAGAATTAAAAAATTTGATCCAAAGAAGTAGAAACCTCCCTTTTAACATTAATGTACCAAAACTAAGAAAATAGATCTTAGTTGGCTTCAGTGCATGACAGAAGTGAAGAAAATACAAATATTCCTGTTAATATGATTGAATAAATATCGTTTTCTTAATAATGAATCCACTTTATCTTAAGATCTGAAAATATGAGACTAATTTAACATCCTTATAATTATATGAAAATAGATATTTTTGTCTGATTTACTATACAATTATTAATTATTGACATATCGAATGATTCAGGAAAACCATAAGGGGAAAAAGCAATTGCCTTGTGTGTGTGCTGCATCCTTGTGTAACGTGTACACATCCTGTTTTTTCGTATCTCATTTGAGGAAAGAAAATCCTATAAAACAAAAAATAGAAGAAATCATTTCAAACCTATTAACCATTCTATTAAAATCCAACAGTTAATAAAATTGTACACTGCTTACATTGTTTTGCCTCATGGTTTCATATTTTTTTAATATAAAATTGCTGTCCACTTATTTTATGCAGTGATCAAAGGTCATACAATACAGAGGTCATTCAAATCCCAAATATTCATTTATGACATGCACCTCAATTTTTTAATACATTTTGAGGGAAGAAGGCTATGTGTTGTCATGAAAAAATGTGGTAAATAGAATAGTTCAGTGTTTGTTTCAGTTGACATTTTTATGTGTGTGTGTGTGATTCATATATGTATATACATAAAAAATAATATATATATATTCTTATTTGTAGCTTTTCCAACTCATTTTAAGATGAGAGAGAGTTGGCTTAAGGAAGAGTCTTTAGATACCATGACATTACCTGATATTTCTTTTGATGAATGATTTGAAGTTCACAAGCTCTTGTATATTATTTGTACAGTTATAAAACTAAACGTATATATTGTATATATTTTTTTGTATAGTTTGTAAATACTTTAATGTTCTCAGCAATGTTTCTATTGGAATAAATAATTTATTTTTCTGTGAAAAAAATGGTAGGTTACTTATCTAAGCGTCTGAGGATGCATAACATTTTATTCAATCTAATCAGGGATATTAAAAATGCACAAATAATACACAAAAAAGCAGCAAACAGCTGTTTCAGATCCACAAGCAAGATTCTTCTTCAGTGCGACAAAGATCAAAGCACAGTGTGCTAGAAAAAGTGAAACTGGATTTTTAATATTCTTGCACAAAGGCTTTATTTGCTATTTTTTGTCCGATTAAAGTATTCTTAAAACTGTATCAGTCTGATACATTCAAAAAAGCATATCTTGACACAGAAAATTTTTAAATGGCCTAAAATAAGTACCATGTAGAAACAAAATAAATTTTATTAAATAATTTTTCTGATTCAAAACATGTTTATTTGATTTGGGTCAAACTGACACAGTTTTACGGAAGAACTCTTGAAAGTTAACATGTATAATATTTGCTTTGTCATCATTTACAAAAGTTTAATAACTGTGACAGATTGTCCAACATAATTTTAATTATGAGCAAATTCTTTTGGCGATATTTAAAAAATTACAATGATTAAAATAAACAAGATACTGAAAATAAATAAGTTTTTGATTTTCTTCCTTCAATAAGCTAATTTCATTTAAAAAAAGAAAAAAAAAACTCCAAAAATAGCAATCAGTCTTTTCTTTTTTTAACTTAATTCTAGTTTTAATTTTTAAAAGCGAGGGAAATGTTCATCTGATAATTTAAAATTACAGATTGTTTCTTCTTTTTTACATAAAATTTCAAAATGTACATAAAAAGTTAATTAAAGAATCTGTCGAAACTTTCATATATATATATATTTGAAACAAACTTTAATACAATAAAAAAGTTAATGCCTACAAATGATGACAATGATTTTGTTGATCAGCAGAATGCACACTATTAGATCATGGGAAAAAAAATGATAAAAATCATGTATATTTCCTGGTTTCAAAAAAAGAAACATTCAATTTAAATATAGTTTTTTTTTTTTTTTTTTTTTTTTTTTTTTTTACAGAAATTTATATAGAGATGTTCTATAACTTGTTGAGAAATTGCTTAAGAATTGACATTAACTTGTATAATGTTAAATAAATAAAATAAAATAAATGGAATAGAGATTGATGAAACAGATATACAAAAACTAAATTTAAAGCCTACAATGTTTGTCCAAAAAGTCTACAATCAAGATTTAAAAAAAAAAAAAAAAAAAAAAACTTACAATTTAATTTGTAGTTAATTATGCATTACTCTATTAAAATTTCAAAAGGAATAAATAGCCTTTTGTTTGTCTGTTGGTTGATTTTGAAATGTATAAGCATTTAAATTGTTCTATATTTAAAATAGGAAGAAGCCTCTTCTGATAAGTACAGTGAAATCTGTCTAAGGTGGAATCGCTTGGGACTGAAATAAAATTCCGCCTTAGACAGATTTCCGGCTTAGACAAAAAACTTTATAGATTAAACTTTTCACAGATTATTAAACATTTCTTTGGCTAAAAATTAAAACTAATATATCTTTTTTTTTTCTTTTTTTTTTTTAATTAAATAAACATGAAATCTTTATACATATTTTTATATATTTATAGTAATAGTAATTTACACTACAAATTGATAGTACACAAACACACTAGTAAAAATCAAAATTACAGGTTTTAGTGAAAAAAAAAAGTTATTTACCTTAATAAATGCCTTAAACTTCTATTATCTTAAACTTATTCAGAAAAAAAAAAATCTAATATTGTTATTTATTTTTTTTTCTTAATCTCCTCTTTTTCAGTAGCACGTTGTATTTCAGTTAACATTGGTATAATTTCATAATTGTTTCGCTCTACGTAAAAATTTTGTAAAGGCTTTAGATTCAATACATGTCATTATGAAAAGATAAGGTTTCTTTCTATTTATTTCCCAACGCAATTTTCTTCCATCTTAAACAGTAACTTTGCTACCTGTGATCCCAAAATGAATGTCCAGTTCTGCGTTACACAGATTGTTTCCGTCTTAGAACGATTTCTCGGAAATATCTATGTTTGAAAATGTGGGACTCTAAAATTTTTCCGCCTTAGACAGATTTCACTGTATATAAAATTACTTCAGTTTTAAAGAATTAGAAATAAAGATCATATTATACAACTTTCTCTAAGTAAGTTCCCCTCCTTCTGCCAACGAAAATCATAGTAATCAATGTAACGCATAACTCTTCACACTGGGAAATATTTCTTTGGCTTTAAAAGAACATAAATATTTTTCATTTTAGTAATTGAAGAAATTTGATTATTTTGCATGCCATTTCCCCTAAGCCACTGTCACAGATTTCAATGAAACAGAGAATGTTTTTTGTTTAATTTTCTTAAACCTGTTTAATTCTTAAACTTGTTTAATTTTTATGTTTAATTTTCTTAAACCTAAGTAAAATATTTTTTAAGATAAAAAATATCAAAATTTTGGAAAAGTGTCTTAAATTATTTGAATGACTGTTCTATATTCAGAGAGAATGCATTAAAAAATGTCATTTCAATATGAAATCACTAAATAGGTTTCAAATAATTTATACGTGACAAATACTGTATGCAGATTATTATTTCTTGTTTTTTGTTATGTTTAAAACACTAAGTGTGTCTATAATCTTGTTAATTTTTAAAATTAAGAATTTTATGAAAAATAATGTGTTAATCAAAAATTTATTATTAACCAAAGGTAAGGTGCTATTACTTCTTTTTAAAAGTATCTTTTAAAAAGTTATAAAATAAAAATAGTGGATATTTGAGTTATTTTAACAAAATTTTGATAAAATGAAATTTTTAATCATAAGTATTGAAGTTTTTCATGCTAAGATAAACTATAGTGATTAAGATATAGTTTCATACTACTCTTGCTTAAATACACTATATACAATAATAAAATAACAAATTTACAGTAATAAAAAAAAAAAAAAAAAAAAAAAAAAATCAGTGAACTTTTAATATGCTGGCTGCAATGACACGTCTAACAAAACTAATTAATTCATGACCATCTGTCATCAAAACCGAAAGATCAATAAGAATAAAATCAGTTGTAGTGTATTTGATTCATTGAGATGTTGTTGAGATAGAAAATTCTAAGATTTTAGGAGCCAAAAAAATAAATCTCCAGGTTTGAAATAACAGCTATAATAATTAATTGCCAGCATGGCAGGTTTTGTTCTACTAACTTAACTACTAGATAAAGACAAAATAGCTTTATACTGCAAGCTCCAGTTTGAAATAGAAAATTATACCACTTGGATGAAAACATTCCTGGACTTTGTCCTATTCATTATGGGATTACAAATATTATTTTTTCAGTTTTTTGCACTTTTTGTTTAGCTGTAGGCAACATCTCCTTATTTAAGAGATCTTATTCCAGTATTAGGCATTATAAAATAAGTGTCTATTTGAGCGTGTTTGCGAAAGAATGGATATTTTAAATTAAGTATTAGATTAATGTATTTTTGATGGAAATTAGTAACTGTCTGTAACTGGTATGTATCCACTGTGCAGGGTTTTGCAACAATATATAAGCCAATTTTTTATTGAAAAAAGTCAGGGAACTTTTTGTGAAAAGGTCAGGGAAAACCTGGAAAAGTCAGGGAATTTTTTTGCCACAATTGTGTAGGAACCCTGGATAGCACTCATATCTCTAAACCTATTTGGATGAAACTAAGTATGTGTATTAAGCTCACCAATATCTCGACAGAGTTCGTTGGCCAGATTGGTCTGCCATCTTGTTTCAAAATGACAGCATCACTAAAAGATTTCAAACTATATATATATATATATATGTGTGTGTGTGTGTGTGTGTGTGTGTGCGCATTTATTTTTTGTTTATCTGTTAGGCCTTGATACAAGGATTCTGGAGCATTTTTTGTTTTGCATCTATCTTAAAAAATGGCTGAGATGTAGCAGTTTGAATTCTAAGGTGGCTGACATTTTGAAAGAAGACAGCAGATTACAAAAAATCAGGGATTCATTTATGAATTTAGTGACCGTGATTTCTCGTAAATTATTATCTTTCATCGTTGTAATCATTTTCATAATCATAAGCATAAAACTATATTCATATCCGTTAGTGCCAAATTTTCGCTAAGCTTGGGGACACTTGGTGACTAAAATAAGTCTCCATAAATGAAGCCAACTTGGCTATAGCTCAATAATTTGGCGAATTTCTTATTCAAATTCAGTATTAACAAATCTTCTGTAATCAGGTTCTTTGCATTTTAGCTTGCTGTTTTTGAGTAACATTAGCTAAAATTTTAAAACGAAGATATTGGAAAGCTACCTTTTCCTTGCGGTACAGGCCGGAAGGACTTTTTTGAAATTTTGTACTACTGTACAAAATGTGTGAATAAATAGAGTAAAATAATTTAAATTAGAGAATCGAAAGCTTTCAAAATTTTTACTGCAGGTATGATAATTTTAAATTGAAATATATTACATTTTAAAACGTTGGATGTACTTCCAATATTTAAAACTCAACATTCAAAATACATTAAAACTCACGTTACCTAACAGATCAAGATACTAGAAGTGAAATGCACTGCATTGTCTGCTGGTAATATAAATATGATACTTACAAAATAAGTGTTTTCTTCTTTCCAAGAAAATCCAAAATATCTTTGACATTGAGTTATATCACAATGGATTTATAACATATCAAGTCCACTCTGTCGATCATGGATAGTTACGATTCTAAAGCAGGATTTGAATAAAATATATAAAGGGAAAGTTCTTTTGCTGGAAGCAGTGGATATCAGAAGTGTTATTAAAATTTCTGGCTGTTAGAAGTGTTCAGAAATGCATTCTTCCTGGTTATTATTTTTGCAAAAAATGTTTCATCTGTCCCTGTATTTGTTTAAAGTTCATCTGAGGTGAGACACCAAAAGGGAGAAAGCACAAAAAATTTTCAGAAGCCTTTTGTGTTTCAGTAACCACTCATTAATTTGAAGTGGTAAAGAAAGGGCATACGAATATATTCTTCTCCATTGCTGGTTTGTTACATCTCTGAAACTTTTTCTTAACTATATTAGATACAAACATTTTCTCACTCAGAGCATCACAAAGACCTGTTCTGCCATGAACACATTTCTATATCATTTCTTCTTATCTCATGAGAAAATCATTTACTTATGTTGTGCTTTGACCTTGAAACACAAGACTCATATGAGTCTTAACATAGTACAAAAAGAAAGATCTGAATAAGAGAAAAGTTATTTTTCTAATGTTCCTGGAATTCCTTTGTTTTCCCTTTTACTTCTGGTGAAGTGTACAAATGCAAGAAAAGGCAAATTTCTGACTCAATTTTGAAAAAAACTTGACTCAGAAACATTTTCAATTCCCTCATCTAATTTTTTTTTAACCCTCTCTCTCTGTCTTAAGATTCTAAAAAGTCAGTTTTGCAAAACTCAAGACCTGGATGACAGTCCTATAGTGGGGGCTTCTCTTCTAAATTATGCACATAAAACATTATTTTGTGCTCTAGTCGGCTAGCATGTCACGTGATTAGAATGTGGGGAGAGGGGGGAAATTTCAATAAGAAATATTGTCAATCCAACCTATGTGTCATCTAAAAATTGGATGAAATGATAAAAAAGACTTATTCTTTCTTATAAGTTTCAAATCAGATTTTTGTGTTCACAATTAAAACTTATTAATCTATCACATTCGTTTTAAAGAATAATAACATACAAATGATTATAAAAAATTCATTTGAAGTAAATCTATAAAACTAAATTAAAATTTCAAGAATAATTTATATTAATAAATATAATATGTATTTTTAAAAATATTTCTTCCCTGCTTAAAGTGCTTGGCGCCTATCGCCTGTGTACACCACACATGTTGGACAATAGTTCAGTGTCACTCTGTCTAGGAGACAAAGTGTCTGGTACTGTGTTGTTACTCAAGAATATTTTATAATTACATTGTTTGGATTATTATCTGCAGTAAATGAAAAAAAAAAAAAAAGCTATTGATTGCAATTCAGAAGGGTAAGGTATTTTTTTTTTTTTTACTTATTTATTCTTAAACTCTTATCGTAAATCATTTGATCAAGCCAGCGATTTCTCAGTCAGCTACGATTATGTAATCCCAGCCAGCACGGTAAAATGTTTTCTTTTCTTTTTTAGTAATGCATGTTACGAGTTAATAACTCTTGAGTTTACAAACGTCACAATGTTTAATTAAATTTCTTGTAAAATGTCTCATTAGAGATATGGCAAAGTTACAAAATATTAAGAAATAAACTTGAAATTATATTCACACACACAAAAATTAATAAAATTAAACTTTTATTTTTACTTTAGCAAAACTAAGAGAGTTTATGAAATGCAAATTTTAAAATAATAAAATCATAATTATGTGACTGAATTCGATATGCTAAATAGGAAAAAAAATAGTTTTCCAGCTTTACTATTTTATCGATGACCCCTCATCAGATATAGATTTTGTAGCACTCAACTATTCGGACATTTGAAACATTCGGCAATCAGCATTTCCTGAACATGCTGGTTAATTCAGAATTTACAATATTCCCTCCCGTGTTGAATTGAGAGATGTTCCAGTTGATTCTGTCACAGAATGGCTCAAAAATCTGTCTGGCATAATAAGTGAACACCAACCTAAAGGCCTTTTTAATGCCGACGAGGCAGGTTTTTTTTTTATCATCTGATGCCGAATTGGACTTTAGGCGAAAAATGTAAAGGAGACAAAAGGTAAACATCGCTTTACTGTGTGCCTTTGTGCCAACTGTGATAGAAGTGAAAAGATCACTCCTTTGGTGTTAGGAAAATCAAAAAAGATTAGATGTCTAAAGAACATCATAATGCTACTGCTGGATTATGATGCCAATAACAATGCATGGATGACGACCGAAATTTTTACTAGATGGCTGAAAAAACTTGACAATGTTAAAGAGGCAAAAATGAAAAATTTTGCTATTCATCGACCGATGTCCATCGAACCCATCGGATACTGATCTTTGGAAAATATAAAAGTTCACTTCTTTCCTGCAAAATGCACAAGTCCCCTTCAACCATGTGATTTGGTCCTGATTAAGAATCTAAAAATGCATTATAGAAAGTAGTTAGTTCAACTCGCTAATTGAAGAGTTGAAGAGCCTAATCCCAAGAAAATAAGTGATCTCGATGCAATGAATATTATTTCGTTGGCTTGGTCTCTGGTAAAAAAGACAACAATAAAAAACTTTCATAAAAGCGGGATTTACACATCAAAATTCCGAGATAATGAGGGTGATGACATAATCGATGATGATGATACATTAATCAATGAAGATGATTGGAATCTGCTCAGAGCAGAGACAACTATTGATGAATACTTGGATTGTGATGAGGATGTAATAAAGTCAGCCATTTGCAGTGTTGATGAGCTTATTCAGAACTCTGTCTGAATCGCATAGTGACAGCGGAGAAGACGAGGAATGCCAAGATGTTTCTTCATAATTTCAAGATGCCGTGAATTGCATTGAAACATTAAGAACTTATTTTGTTTGCTACAGTACCAGCGAAAAAACTTTTCAGGCCTTTGACTCATTGCACAAATCATTAATTACAACTCAACATCAGTTATCACGTCAAACAACCATAGACAATTTATTCTGTAATACTACGTAAAATGATCAAAAGAAAAAATAAAGTTATTTACATTTAAATTGCTTACTGTGTTTTTTTTCTCCTTTTTTGGTTATTTGTTTGTTTTGTTTTTTTTAATTTATAAATTTATATAAATCCACATGTTAAACATTAAAATTAAGTGAAAATAAAATTAATTCTAGTTTTAGAAAGTGAAAATCGATTATTCGGCGTTATCATTTATACGACGTTTTTCTGTAGTCCCTTCGCCTTCGTATAAAAGATGCTCCACTGTACATTTTTTAATATTTTTTTAATTGGCACTCTAACAACAGCAAAAAGCATTTTTGTATGAAAGATTTGAAATTTATTAAATATCATACTTTCATGCCAGAGGTTAATAACTGAAGAAATCTCTAAAGATTTCACTACTTACAGTAGCATCTTTTATTCTATCTAATTATTTCAGTGTTTAAGAGTGTAGTTCAATTATATAACTGTTAAATTTGTTTTATTTGTAATATTTTATTTATTTATTGATGAACTTTTAATTTCATTATGGCATATTAGCTGAAAAAAGGCTGAATTATTTATATTGTTTTAAGTGCAAATGGATATAGTCTCCATAATCATACACATGATAGAAAAAAAAAAAAAAAAAAACTTTAAAATAATTTTAAAACCAATAAAAATTCAGTAAATAAATAAAATAATAAAATACAGTAAATAAATACAATTTTCAAACAAATTGCATTTCTAAGTGCACCCCCCCCCCCCCATACGATGGTTTTAAATTGCAATTGTATGATTCTGTTGTTTAGAAATGAATAAATTTCTGATAAAAGCAAAATTGTTAGCTCAGGCCATTACCGCCGTCAATATGAAGTCAGAATTACTAATGAACACATTTTGTTTTATAATATACTAGATATTGCTGTGAAGTTTTTAATCATTGGTAAAGAATCTTCAGTCTATCAATAGATGATATTCTGGAGTCTGAAACTTCAAATTTATTCGGCTTTTAAAAGAGAGGTGTCAACCATGCAGAATTGAAAATAAAGAAATAAATTTAGATTATTGTTATTTTGAGGGAGTGAGCGAAAATTTTTGAGCCCCCCCCCCCCCCTGGGAAAGTTGCCAAGACCACCAAATGAAATTCTGTTTCAAAAAACCAAATGAAACTCTGTTCAAAAATTTAACTTAGTTTTGGGGGCTCTTTACAGTTTTGCATAAATACTAAATTGCAGTATTAATTTAAAAACTGTAAATAAGGGCTTCAATAGGCGCACATCCTATCTCCACATACTCAGAATTAGCAACCTTTTGCTGATGCAAACATTGACTTTTGCATTAGTTGTATACTGAAATTTTTCATTTTGCAGCGTTTTCCATTATTAGCATAAAACAAATTTATTCTAATGTGTTATAGCCAATTTAAATACAAGTAGTTTAGCTTTTGACTAGACCCAAAAAAAAAAAAAAAAAACCTTTTAAATGCAAAATACACCCTTGATTTTTCTAATGTTTTTTATCATATAAAAATACAACTTTAGAATCCTTAAGGGTAGGGAATATTCAGAAAAGAATTAAAGGTTGCAACTCTTGAAACAGGTGGACTGTCAGCTTTTTATTTACTTATTGACATCATCACTTATTATTTCACTAGTATAATTGTACACTGAAAATTTTCATTCTGCAGCCAGTGATGTAGTAGTAAAAAAACCAGAGGGCATACCCTAAAAAGTGTATGCTATAGTGTTTTTGAGAAGAGGGTATACGGTATTCCTTAAAATAATCCAGAATATACGGTGTATCGACCGCATATCCTACATCCCTGTCTACCGCCTTTACTTTTCTTAGCATCAAATAAAGTTATTATAAATAATTTAATAAGAAACATAGTGCCTACAATATGAATAGGCACTAATTTACCTTTCTATATAATACTTTGATCATATATATCTGTGTTTATGCATGCATGTGTCAGAGAGAGAGAGAGAAATAGTATGAGCCTCCCCTATTGTTTACTTCTAGCTACAGCCCTGGAGTGAAAGAAAACAAAATACTCTAATAATTGCTGTAAGTGTAAAGACAATGTGTTATTGTTGTTTCTGATGTGTTATTGTTGTTTCTGATGTGTCCTAGCTGTTTTGTAGGTGCTGGCAGTGCATCTTCCATTTATCAACAACACAGGGGTAGAAGAGTGACTAAGCCTCAAAATTTTTCTACACAGTTTTTATCCTTACTGGACGAGGCAGGGGTATTCTCAGATGGTATCTTTCACCCATCTAGCAACCTCCTAATGAGAGGAATCTCCATTAGAAATTTGCACAGTCTGAAATGATGAAGCTCGGCACACCCTGGTGTAAAAGCTCACTTTTAGCAGTTTACAGCCTGGTCCTTCCGAAAATTAAGGAAATGAAATCAGACTCAATTTGTAAAAATAATGTTGATATTTTTTAACCTGCAATTAAGATTGTTTTACAGAATACAGTATATACAGATACAGACTATATATCTACAAGTCATTGAACACTGAACATGAATGATCACTTAGACCCATTACTAGAAATAAAGATTTGTAAGACAATGTAGTTTAGAATAAAAGAAAAAGATGGTTAAATAATTTTGAAGCTGTAATAATAATAATAAACAGTAACTTTTGAAAAATATTTCTATGCAATTTATTAAACCAAAATAAATTTTCACAGATTATGTCAAACAAATGTACAATATTGCTATTATTTTTGGAAGAAGGAAAATAAAAAAAAAACCTCTCCAACATGACTTGAAAAGTGTAGGGGGAAAAAAAAATGTGAGCCAGGCTCAGACTGGGTCTGCTGAAAAATAATTAAACCTGGTCCCAGCCTAAGTGTAATAAAAACAACAAAAAAAAAAAAGGATTGAGTCTATGCAGATCTCTACTCTTCACACCACTGATTTTATGTGCAGCTATGTGACATTTACACAGAGCCAAATAACTGTGTGATGTTCCCAAAAGGCCACTCTTCTAAGTACTGACCATGCTCAGTGTCGCTCTACTTGGCTGTTCTGATGAAAACTGGTTTGCAATTGGCGTGTAAAGATAAATATGTAATTATATATTTTTTTGGAGAATTTTGTGTACTTCATAGGAGGGGAATGGGTCTATTTTTAAAAAAACTATCAGTTGTTTAATTTATATTGATATTAAATCTTTAGAGTCATATTTTTCTTTGATGGATAATTGTTCGCAGTTTTTATATTTTTAGGCTGGGGAAATCATGTTAAAATCCAATTTTCATAATTTGGGATTTTTTTTTAATTTGTACTCTTTTTATTGTCAGAATAATTAATTTTTTTTAAAAATGTAGTTTTGTTGACGTCATCAGTTTGTTAACTGTGTACCACTGTTCATAATGCAACTAAGTTTACAAATGTCCAATTTGATGAATGTGTGGTGAACTTTCCATTATCATCCACCAGATGGCAGGAAAAATTAATGTTTGTTTTTGTGGCAACATGTGTTTCAAGAACTTTTTACCTTCACGATGTGGCAACAGGATAAGTTGTTGACACTCTAGACTGTTTTCCCGACTTCGCTTGCAGCGACTCACTTCTCTAATCTGACGCAAGGATGTAGCTTGCTTAACGATTTGTATTTTAACTGTTTGTGTATTTCTTGAAAAGATTAAATAATCTTTAATTAATATGAAAGTTATTTTTACCTTTAAGTTAGGACATCATTTATAAAATTCTAACAATTGGCATTAGTGAAAATAGCTATCAAAACGCAGCAAATTGTTATGCTGGGCATTGAAAATGATTTCTGTTAAAATTCTTGTCACATGGTGGCTTAAATAGAGGTGACGGCCAGCGGCTTTGGGGTTTCGGAATGACTTAAAAAAGAATTTTCAGGTTGAGGTACAATAGAGCACGGGCACGGTTACAAATAAACTGCAGGGTTCCCAGCGACATGGAAAATCTGGAAAGTCAGAGAATTTCAAAGTAGTCAGAGAAAGTCATGGAAATTTAAAAATATATAGGAAAAGTCAGTGAATTTACAAATATTTCCTAAAAAGTCATGGAAATGTCTGGGGGGGGGGGGGGGGGGGGAATTGAATTTGAAATCATTTCTTTTTCAGAAAAGTGTTACTATATTTCTCGCTACATGGCGCCTCTGAAAAATCTCTAGTCTCTTGTCGGTTTCAAGATCGAGAAATTCCTTCAAATGCAATGCAGAAAAACCATAATAAGGAAAAAAGTTTTATACATTTTTGAGACTTTTTCATGACATTTCACATTCTAAACTTAGTTGTATGGTATTAATTTGAAAACTGAAGGTTTCTTTTGCATTATAGTATTTTATAGAATTTCATTTTGCAATTTTCTTGAAAGGTGCTTGAATTTTCTCTTGGGAAAAGAGTATAAACATTGTTATTACGATACAAATTTCTGATTTTTTTTTAATGCTGTTTGTTGTGTTATTTAAAGCAGATTTTGTGTATGCCCGTTTGGTCGTGGAATTTTTTTGGATTTGGTCAGGGAAAATCATGGAAAGTCAGGAAATTGCCAGACATGTTTTGCTGGAAACCCTGAACTGTTATTTTCACTGTTTGGATGGCAGAAACTTCGTTATTCTTCGTTTGTTAGCATTGAAATCCTTAGCAATTTTCTCAATATAATGTCTTTTTTCTCCGACCACGATTATTTTCAGTAAAGTCTTGTCTGACTATGTTACATCTTTATCTGATGCTTCCCCCCCCCCCCCCTCAGCCTGTAAAAGAATTTAAAGTCTTTAATTATTTTTTATTTCCATAGAATAAAAATTCTGCCCTATTTATAGCTTTTTAGTGTTAATAAATCAATAATTAATCATGTACATTACCCCCCCTCTCGCCAAAATTTATGCCTTCCCTTTTCGTGCCCCCTCCCCATCGCACGAAGTTTCATATCTTCAAAATTCTTTAATTAAAAAATGCTGCCCTATTTGATTCTCACTAACAACAATAAATAAATAATAATCTAAATTAACCCCATCTCCAACCCTCCCAACTTTACGCTTCCCCCCCCCCAACATACAAAGAAAAGAAGTTAAAATTAATTTTAAATCTTTGATTTGATATACAATTATTTTGTCATATTTGTTGCTCTCCAGTGACAATAAATAATATATCATATAAATTATCCCCTACCGCGAGATTTCTGCTTCACCCCCCCCCCCCCATCCAGTATGCAGATTTTCAAATCTTTAAAACTCTATTTTAAAAAGTAATCTCCAACATTCTTTGCTCACAAATAAAATAAATAAATAATCATCTAAATACCTCCCCTAACCTCCCAAATTTACGCTTCCCCCCCTCCCTCCCAACATACAAATGAGTGTAAAATATTTTTAATTTTTTTAAAATCTTTATTTTACATTTAAAAAAGCTGTTCTTTTTATTGCTCTCTTGTGGCAAAAAATAATCATATATATTATCCCTCTACCCCTGAAATTTCCACTCCCCCTCCAGCACACATATTTTCAAATAGCTAAAAAAATTTGTTTAAAATTGCTACATTCATTACTCATTAATAAAAATAAATTAATAATTCCTTAAATTACTCCCCTAACTCCCCAAATTTACGCTTTGCCCTCCCCCCCCCCCCCCAATAGCATACAATTTTTTTTTAATCTTTAAGTTAATTTATATTTTTATATAAAATATCTTCTGTCCTATTCGTTGCTCTGAAGACTGAAGAGACCATAAATAAATAATCAGTCATATAAATTATTCAGCTTCCCCTGAAATTTCCGCCCTCCCCCCCTTCCCTCTCCCGCATACAAAATATAAAACCATCTATTTAAAAAAAAAGTGTCGTATTCGTTACCGTGTAAAAACAATAAACAAACAATCAATCATCTAAAATATCTCTCCCCCCCGGGGGGGGGCTGTTCCGCCATAGAACACTGTTTAAAAACTTTAAAACTCTAATTTGAAAATATATTCCGAAAAAGCACAGAGAAATAGAGAAAAATGCACTAAGATAGAGATGGGTTCGAAGCCACTGGGGGTGTCTAATGCATTAAAAGTTGTAGTCCTGCTTGAGGTAACGAAAATTACTTTTAAATTTTCCAGTGGAATATTTTGTGCTACCTCTTTTCCGACAGTTTTGAAGGGGAAAAAAAGGGGCGGGGGGTAAACTGGGATTTTTCTTACATTTAGACTTTAGACTACAATATTTGAAAAATGCATCGTTTAAGTTTTAATTAGAGAACGATTTCATCTCGAAACTTGATGGCATGAAAGTAACGTCAAAATGACAAATTTGCGCCTCGTTTTGCTCATATCATACCAAGACATCAGAAGGCAGATTGAAAAATTTGTATTGTACAAGTCAAAATATACGATATGTTCCTCAAACCGATAACGTGATAGATCCTTCAAAATCACCAATTGGTACCCCATTCTGCTCATATCGTACTAAAATATGCTGAGGCAGACAGGTCATTCTTTCATCTATTACTAATAATCTTGTCTTATATGACAATTTCATCTCATTTTTGTTTCCGCCGCCTGATCTACCACAGTTGATTTTTACAACATAGAGAAAAGATTATCTAAATATAAGATGATGAATAATTAAATAGTAAACATAAAGGGGTTCAACTGTCCTTTTTTTCCGTAATTGATTTACACATTTTGACCTAGGTGTAACTGGATACTTTTATGTAGCCTTGTATAATTTTCAATAAGGAAAATCGGAAAGCGATCTTTAATAACAGTCTCGTCGCAATAAAAGCGAATTTAACCCCTTCGCGACGAGCGTCCTTTACAGAATTTTTAATCTTTTGCCACTGGTTTTTCAAAACAGAAATTTTCACTTAATTGAATCGCAAAAATGCTAAGATTTAATGAGGCAAATCTCTTACAATAAAAAATAACGTGGGAATAATCGAGGATTCTGTACATCTTATGCGTCACGTATACGTGTCGCTCGTCCCCAAGGGGTTAAGAAAGTTAAATGGTGGCCGTATTTAATTTTTGTCTGTGTAATTAGATTAATGATTAGTAATCGCGATTGAATTAATTCATATTGAATTTATCATGAAAAAATTTGTAAAGTGTAGTTACTTTTTTCAATTTTAATCATGATTACATTCATTATGATTAATTTCGTATGATTGAACGTTTAGTCGATTAATCAATCGACTAAAAAAATCGATTAAAATTTCAACCCTGAACGAAATCATTAAAAAAAAAAAGAATTATATTTTTCGGATAATTAGAACTTAACGAAGACACTACGTTAAAATAGCCGCCAGATGGCTCCCCTTCCCTATCCTCAAATTCAAATCTATATCTTAATTAGTTATCTTAATTTTTGTTCATTAGTAAAAGTTGGCAATTATTTCTTTTAATTTTCGCAAAGTAAATGGAGCGATCGACCAGAGAAACAGATCTCTTTGTAGTTCAGATTTTAATGAAAGTCGATCCCTGTCTGGCACTGTCTCGGATTTTTTCAACTGACACGACTCCCCCAGAATATTGCAGTTTTTTTGAAAAAATTAAGAAAAATTACTGGCTGATTTTTACAAAAATTGGATTGTCGGATGCAGAAATTTGTTATACATATGCTGTCAAAGTTTCAGTTTCAAATCGATATTTTAATTGGTTTTCTTAAAGTTCGCTAATTAGTGAAAAATTTAAAATTCATTCATTTTCGCTTGCAAACCGAGAACAGGTGTTTAGCCATTTTGATAAAAAAGGGGTCATTTTCTATGCGATTTTTAATGAGTTTTTAATTAATATCTAAGCTAATTTTCAAAATATTAAAATTCTGAGCCTCAGGGCCTGCCTTGGACTACCTAAATCCAAATTTTCAAACTTTTAGGTGCGCTAGATTTTCTTAGCCATCGCCGACAGACAGACACACAGAGCAAAACTTTCTTGTATTACTATAGATTATGTCTTAAAATATGATAATAACTCACACCGGAAATTTGAAAATATTGTAGTTTTATAGAAAAGAATTAAGATTCGTGTAAGGAAACGCTGGTGTTCCTCGCGTGGAAAAGAGACGTGTTACTCCCGCCCACCTGATCTCTGCTAATCTTCCGTGACTGCTCTTTTGAATGCCATGGCCATGAAAGAGAACCAACAGTTTGACGACCTTATGAAAGGAATCATAAACGGATATGTTCCTGCGAACTGGTTACGAGAATTCAACGCCTTCCCTACTCTAGATGAGCAAGTGAACGATATTTTTCGAGAACTATTATCCGGTATAGATGAAGAAATACAGTCTCTCCAACAACGAAACCCACAAGGCTCAGGTAAAATACCTCTGTCTTTTTGCTATATCTATTTTGGGGGAGCCATCTAGATTAGATTTAATTGATTTAGCCTGTAGAACTGGTTATATTAGATTTCTAGGGAATAACCAATGGGAAAAACTCCAAATTCTAAAGAATTTTAGCTCACATTCTAATCCCCCCCGTAGAGGAAAAAGAAAAAATTCTGAATCTGAAAATCCAATTCCCCTCAAAAATAAATTCGGAAATCTAAATTCCGAAGCTAATCTTGATAACCATGATCTTATGGATCAGGAATCTGCTCAAGATGGTGCTGCAAGCACCGATGTTGAATGTTCAAAAAACGACAAGCACCCCTTCTTTATTGAATTCAAAGATATGGATTGACGCAAAGTTGCCCAAGAGATAAAAGCCCTTGATTCTGATAATCCTCCTCAAGTCAGCCTCTCCGGGGAACTTCTAAAAGTTCTACCCAAATCTGTCAGCCAATTTAGAGATATCCAAAGATACCTAACTGACAAACATATGAATTTCAACACCCTTAACTCAAAAGAACTTCGACCAAAAAAAATCTGTATTAGGGGAATCCCCCCCAACACAGACCCCCAACTTATTATCGAAGACCTTGGTAACCATGGATTTAAGGCCACCCGAGCCGCCATGCTTAAGAGTCGCAAAACTGGCAGAGGTATGCCAATTTACATGGTCAACGTCCTCCCTTGCACTAACTTTGAGAATATCTATAAAATTGAGGAACTTTGTGATATAAGTGTTCGTATTGAATACTTCAGAAACAACAATAACCCAAAACAATGTTACCGCTGCCAACGGTTCGGACACGCCTACGAGACGTGCAGCCTAACACCAAAATGTCTTAAAAGCTCAGAAGAGCACCTCACTGATAACTGCCCCAAGACAGGTAAAATAATTCCAAAATGTTCCAATTGTAACGGTGCCCATCCGGCCTCATACAGAGGTTGCCCAAAAAATCCAAACAACATTAAGAAAAAAAATACCCCAACACTCAACACCAAAACAAAACCGCAACACCAAAAACCAAATATAATTGCTGACATCGCAGACATTTTCAAACCCTACAATTACACCATTCATGATAAACCAAACGATATCAACAACAGTGAGACCACTACTGACGTTAATAACGATATCCAGGAAGCCCCAGTTGAGGACACTTCCAGTTACACCAAACAAAATAAAATACCACCTGTTATACAAAATAATTATACAAACACATTCAAAGATATGTTTGACACCTTCAAAGACATGAAGGAACTTCTCCAAATTACCAAACTCCTAAAACATTTAAAAAACATCGCCATCAAATCAAAAAATTGCAACAACCCATTCGACAAAATGTATATCATAATAGAAGAATTAGACGCCTTTTCTACGGAGCTCAACATTACCAATTATGAATAATTACAATAACAAAAATTTCTCTTCTCTTCTTATTTTCTCCTGGAATTGCCAATCATTGCAACCCAGGATTAATGAACTCCGCTCCTTTATTTCCACTAATCCACAAATCGATATACTCTTAATCCAAGAAACACTTAACCCTTCCTGCAGTATCACCATCCCAGGTTACAAACTCCATCATACACCACGTGCCAAATCTCACTGGGGCGGCACAGCCATCTACATCAAAAATTATATCCCACATCACACAACTCAAAATATTCCACTCGCAGGCATTGACTACACCAGTATTGTCGTCAACTTGCCCCATGCAAAAATCAACTTCACATCTTTTTACGCACGACACGGGCGACGATACCCCATAAGTGACCTGACACACATCATTACACAACACCAACACGCATTTATCGCTGGTGACTTCAATGCACATAGCAGGCAGTGGAACTGTCATTCCACCACTACCAGAGGTAGATCTCTTCACAACTTGGTTAGCCATTTCAATCTCAGTCTCCACGCACCTACTACACCAACACACATTCCTGTTGCCCGCAACCAGCACCCCTCTATTATTGACTTCGCCATCACCAAAAATCTTACCTTCCCTATCAACACTTCTGTTATTAATGACCTAAGCTCTGACCACCTTCCTGTCTTCTTCAAAATTGATCTTATCAACCCTATCTCTCCTCCTCCTTCAGTAGCTATTGACTTGAATAAATTCCAAAATTACCTCAACAACGCCGACCTTACCTACCCCACAATCAACAACACTACTGACATTGATAACGCAGTTAATAAACTCAACAACATCATTTACAAAGCTCAAAAAGAGGCCACTTACACCAAATTCAAAAATAATAACTCTTACATCTTACCCACTTACATACATAATATATGTAAACAACGCAACACACTCCGTCGACTCTACCAAAATACCAGAGATCCCACCCTTAAAACAGCTGTCAATAGGCTCAACAATAAAATTAAAACCCTTATTCAGAAAGATAAGCAAAAAAACTGGTCTAAATTTCTCGAAAGTCTTACTTGCGAGGATAACTCTCTTTGGCAAATCAAAAAGAAACTCAATAATAATTACACCCCTATTCCTCCCCTTACTGCCAATAATCAAACTGCGTATACTGACGAGGACAAGGCAGAATGCCTCGCTAGCTCATATGAAAGTCAATTTTCTCCGAATCCCTTCCTTGAAGTCAAGCACACTTTAACAATGTCAATGATACTGTTAATGACTTCCTCTCAACCCCTCCTATTCCTCTCCCCGAAATTCAACCCATCACGATCAACAATATTATTCAAAAACTTAATAATAAAAAATCTCCTGGGTACGATAAAATTTCCAACTATACTCTTAAACAACTTCCTATCAACTGTATTCTCTACATTACGAAGCTCACTAATTCTATCCTCAAACACTGTTATTTTCCTAAACCCTGGAAAACCTCTATCATTTCTCCTATTCCTAAACCATCCTGCAATTTTAATGACCCAACTAATTTCCGTCCCATCAGTCTTCTCTCCTCTCTAAGTAAAGTCATCGAACGCGTCATTAGATCACAGCTCAATGACTTCCTTCACAACAACAACATTCTTATGCCTGAACAATTCGGCTTCAGAGCCAAGCACTCCACCCAACACCAACTTCTTCGATTTGTGGAATTCTTAACTGAAAACTTCAACGAGAAGAAGCCTACTGCTGCCATATTTCTTGATGTCGCCAAGGCCTTTGACAAAGTCTGGCACGCGGGCCTCATTTACAAATTAATTCGGCTTAAGTTCCCGTCTGGACTTATCCATTTAGTACACTCTTACCTTGGTGATCGTAACTTCTACGTCCGCGTAAACAACTCACTTTCTCTACTACATTAGTCGGCATTTTGTTTTTCATACTAATCAAAAATTTTCCTTCTTGGAGTCGGAAATTTATGAGTCTACACCCCCCTATGCGACTAGGGTGGTTTACGCCCCTGTGTGTGTGTGTGTATTTTAAATATCATCATTATTTGTTACATGTGTTACCCAGGTAGCACAAAGATATTGGCCAATATCAAAATGTAATATCGGCCAATATCAAAATTTGATATTGGCCAACGTTAAATGACCCCCCCTAAAATAATATTTGTGAATGTTAGTTTTTGACATCTGTGAATGTTGGCTAATATTTTCCAACATCTCTGAATATCATTTTTTGACATTAAGTGATATTTTTTTCTGTCATTGCTGAATATCATCATTTGATATTGAGCGATATATTTTTCTAACATTCCTGAATAACATTTTTGGATATTAAATGACTTATTTTTTCATTACGAAATAACAATCTGTTTTTTGCACCCCAGATGTGGTGGACAGAAATCCCCCATTGTGAAATGAGAGATCTCTGCTTAGGAAAGTATCGTTATGCAACAAGACAAAAGCAAACCATAGTACTAATAAGTATGATCGGGATAAACGCAGGAAAAACTAGTCATAAAGAGCTGTTAACAAAAGCTGGTGGGAGTAGATTTTTCTGTTACTGGAATAAAAAATGTCTAACAAATGACAAAACTATCATTGAATTATCTCGTATTTTTCAATCACAATCGACGTATTTTTTTTACGTTCTTTTATCAAAGATTTATTTAAATATTACTTATTGTTACTGAGTTTGTTGGAAATTTTGTAAAAAAAAATATTTAAAAATATGTAAGAAATTAAAAACTTAGAAATTTAAACGAAATACGAAATTTTAAGGCTTGCTGTGTTAAAAATCATGTGTTCCCCTTGCACAAAACTATAAAGAAAGTTTTAACAACCCCATTACTTTGAATTTTGCTTTGTGAGAAATTAAATATATATTTTTTATTAATTTTAAGTCAGAAATATGTGTACATTTTTTCAAAAATACACTACAGAAAAGTTAACACCACATAAATTAGCCCTAAAAGCTTCTTATATAATAATAATATTAATAATTAATTAGATGCATTATATAAAATATTTATTATTTATTGTGTCTAATTAAAAAATCAGTGACCTACTTTTGAAACGAAAACGAATTTTCTTACAATAATAAAAAATAAAATTCTTATAAAAGTCGGAAATTCGAAACATTTTAAAAAAGATAAACAAGCATCCATTTAAAAATTACATAAATTGATTTTTTTTTCTTGTAAAGACATTTTTAAAAATAGTATAAAATACATAGTATAAAAATAGTATAAAAACATCTTTAGTTTTTTTATAAAGCACAAATTTTCACATGCTTTTCTTATATATAAAAATAACTATAGATTCCTACAGAAAATTATTATATTGGCTTTTTCTTTCTGTACAAATTTCACGCCCGACGCCTCCATCAAATGTAAATTACACAAATGGGCGGTCCTTTAGAACTTTCCGTTCACTTCCGTCAAGATTACAAATTTCGTCAGATATGCTGAATGTCGACAAATATCTTGAAATGTCCGAAAAATTATATTGTTTTTTACGAATGTCGATAGATATCCCTGAATGTTGTAATAGTAATATCATTTTTACAACATTGGCCAATCTAACCAAATATTAAAAATAAGGCATTAACTCTCTGGCGACGAAGACGGCCGAAACGGCTTTCCATTCAGGGGACCGAGCCGGCGGCCCGATATTCGAAATAGATTCCTACCCCCTTTCATGTGAAGGGTAGGAAGGCTTTCAATCAATTTGCGCTGACAGTTTTATGCGCCTCCCTATTTGCACGAAAACTGTCATTCTTTCGTGCCCATTTTCCCTAGATAACAGGGAATTTTTCGGTTGAAAATTTTTATCAGCTAATTTTTTTAATGCCGTTACAAAAGTCCAGATTTCTTAATTAATCGGCCTTTGTAAAATTAATGTAATGTATTTAATAGATTAAGAACTGTGTGTGTATTAATGAATAAATACCTGCTCTTTTTTTCTTGTGTATAATTCTACATAAATTAATTAATGATACAAGTTTTAATTTAAGGGGCATACTTTGTATGTGTAAGTAGATTTTTCCATTAAAAATAGCTTATTTTAATTTAAAATTGACACTCTAAAATAGGCTTGACTTTGAAAATGCCATTATCATGGTCGTTATGAAGGCGTTTTGGATAAAATATTTCAGGGACATAGTAATGCCAATTTTAGAATTTAAAAAAAAATCATTTCTATTCATTATAAAACAAATTCCATAATTATAATATATAACATAACTTAAGCTAAAAATCAGAAATTAAAATAATAGAATATAATCTTCTTTTTAAAAGCCAAAATTTCTATTTTCTTAGAATGACCCATATATATTACATAACGATACATTTTCAATAAGTGTCAAATTATATGCACTGTGATTAATTAAATTTTAGGAAAAAGAAGCATCTGGTTCCTCCAGAATTGAATGGCGCGCATGGGAAATTGGGCAGCTAAATATCTCTAGATTAATCTTTACCACACATGTTCATTCATAACTTTAAAATTGTTGCATTAGCACTAATAACATTTTTTTTTTCTCCAGGACACCACACTATTTTGCTCCTGGGCTAAAATCCCTCTTTAATTTATCTACAGATCATCGGTGCATGAATAGTGATAAGTGTCAGCGCCTATCCTAACTCATGGTGCCTCATGGCACTAACTGGACTTGCTCTGACTCTGACCAGAATTACCAGAAAAGGAACATTCATTTATGCTATTACTTGAAAAACAAAAATTATTTTTTAAAGAAAAGAATTGCGACATTTGCAGATTTCTGCAGCGGTTGGTTATACATAGCAAATTTGCTATTTTAAACAGTTTTTTCCGGGTCATGAAATTCATGAAACGTTTTAATGAGGAAGTATTTTGGGTAAATACATATTTTAATGTAAAAAGAGACTTGTAAATGAGAAAATTATACTTGAAACAATTTTAAAATGTTAGCAACAATTTTCTACTCCATACTTATATAGGTATCGGTCTCTATTGACACAATATTTTTTCGGGCTCGGGTTCCGAAAAAAAGAGCCCAAACTCATCTCTAATTTGTAATAGTCAGTTGTCTGCATACTAACATTCATAAAAGTTCATAAAATGCATAAAATGTTAGCTTATGAGTTTTCTGTATTACATTATAATTTGTATTTAAATAGTTATTGTAATCATTACAGTTCTTTTAATGCATAATAATAAAATTATTATTAATAAATTATTATTAAATAATTAATTATTAATAATTATAAACATTTTTTATATACTGTCTTTTTTATCATTGTAAGAAGTTGGAATGGGCTTCTTTCTTTGATTATTACTATTAAAATATTCCTTAGCATAGCAAATTAAGAAAAACGATACTTTATGCATTAGTATTCTCTTAATTTTATAAATATTGTAATTATTCATTTATAAAATTTAAGAGATCAAGCACAAATGTTCATGTTTTTCTTTTCACGAATCCTGCTTCAAATAAAACCCAAGAGGTTCCCAAGACAAGAGGTCCCACACATTTCGATAAGAAAACGTACTTGATCTCCCTAACTTTGTACAGAGAAATGTTCAGGGCGTCCTGTTTATTCTCACTATCTTCTTTTATCAACGATCTTCTTTTATGTCTGCCGATTTGACCACACGCAGTGTGCAAGACAGGAAGTCATTTCTAAATACCTATTGCTTGAATACAATATCCTTGCACTGTTCGTTAACAAAGATTTTTACGGAAGAAGAATCATTTAATCTGTTAATTTTCTGCTAAAGTCAAATACATTTTTCAAACGTCTTAATGTGTGTGCTAGTGTGCTGCGTACACATGTCATAACTGAACGAAAATACTAAATCTATCATAGAAATTTTTAAAAGAATTATATCAGAAATATATGCTTTATGTTATATGAATCTGTAAATTGATAGTTGAAATTTTTATGTGTGAGCTGCTTACGTGAAGATTGCCAGTGTTTTCATATATGCATTGAATGAACTAAAGATTAGTTAAATTTAAATGAAATTCATTTTCAAAAGAAAATGTAATTTTTGATAATTTGGAAGGAAAAAGAAGGTGATATTCTAAAATATTACTCATAAAAAAAAAAAAAATCTTGTAAAACAATAATTGTTTTATTCTATTGGAACAATTTCGCATAGGATGTGATGCACATTTAATGATTATAAAGATATTATATATTGTTTTCTAGCTTACGACTTTATAAAGAGCTTCCTTCAAGAAAATTTAAAACTTTTAATAAGAACAATCTGTAACACAGTGATTTTGAGAAAATTAGAATATATAAATTTTTTTTAGTAAGGCACTTCAAATGCCCAATGTTGAAAAATCTTGTCTTTAAATTATTTAGGATCTACATTTATCTTATAACAGACTATATCTAAGTGACACAACAAAATTATTTGAGTGTTTAATACTATGACGCCATTAAAATGCAATGTAGAATTTACCGCCACTACATGATACCATATTCTGACTGTTTTCATAATACAGAAAATACTATAGTGGTTAAGTAATCTATTTTAAAAAAATATTTGCCTGAACCGATGAATAATACATTCCAAAGATTGAAAATGCTTAAAATATTAAAAAAAAAATCCATTAAAATAAAATTAAAACTGCATTCAGTACTTTTATGAAGCAGCCAAATAGTCAAAACGGAGGATGTTAATAAAATTAATATATTTAATAAAATTAATACTTACTATAATTTATAATATATTTAATATAATACATAATTAATATAATACGTACAATAAATAATATATTTACACATGGTAATGTCCTCCTGCATAATTAAAATCCTTTAGGCAAATTTAAACGTTTATATGAGAAAATAAATATACTGAAGTTAAAATATTGTTATTTTGTTAAAAAGATTAAATTTAGAAAAGTTTTTTTTCCTTCCAAAGTATTTTGCTACACAGTTCAAAATTATCCTTGCAATGTATATTTGCCATATACGAAAATTTTTAAATTATTCTATGATTAATGGGACAAAACAAATCTCAACCATTCACTTTTTCACACAAAACGTTATAAAACAAAGCTTTGAAAACGTAAATATATGTGTAATAAAACCTCATATACAATGCCTTAACCCTTTCAGGGGCAAGCACTTGTGTTCCTGTAACGTTGAATTCTCATCGAAATTTAGGAAAGAATTTAGTTCAAAATAAGGAAAGACAATTTTACAACTTTTTCCCATCAAAGTTAAAAAAGTAAACCTTTAATTAAAAGTTTCTAGTTCGAATCGGATTAAAATTAGGTGGGAAGTAATATATTCCACCATCCCTCAAAGGATTAAAAGGAAAACGTATCTGGTATTTTCAAAAAGAACACAATACGGTTATGATATACGGTTATGGAGTGCATTTTAAGAAGAAAACCTGTCGAAACAGATTTTTCCTGAAATTTGACACATCGTCTCAGGTATTATTCTATATATTAAAATATTAATGTATGTATGTATTTTATGTCTATACACTCTTTGGAAAGTCAATGAATATACGTGGAGAATATGACGATTTGTGATTCGAAACAAACATCTATCACTTGCAAGAAAAAAGCTATAATAAAATATTTCTAAAAATTTAAAAATGTAAATTTCTTTCCCACATTAATAATGAGTGCCGAATTTTTATTAGAGATAATATTTTAATGAATTAAAATTGTGGAAACAGTTTTATTGTATTTTTAAGGATAAAGTGGTAATAAGGATTATTATATCTTTGTTGGTGATTTCTAATGAAAATAAAAAATAACTTATTTTTAATATGAATATAATAATGTTTAAACGCCGTTAAATGTTACTTTTTCGAACAAAATTTACATCAGTTTTTAAACAAAGCGTAGATTTTAATTGACAAAATTTAAATAATTTTTATAAATTCGACCACATAATTTTTTCAAAGACTTTATTCGACCAGCTTCAAAATTTTGAATTAAATTTCCAAAATACAAATGTTTTCATCGATGAAACTGGCATCAATAAAAATGTGAATTTTTATAGCAAAAACGAGAAAGCAATTACTATAAATGTATCAAATAAAAAAAGATCAACATGTAAATTTCGTAAATTTTTTCCAACTTCCATTAATTGTGATATGATTTCATGCTTAAAATGAAAGTTTTTAATGTGCTTAAAATTAATATATCTTCTCCAAATATAGAAATAAATAAGATTTCTTTTCTTTTTTCTTTCAATTTTTTTTTCTTTATTACATTTTTTTTTCCTTTTACTAAGTCGAAAGTTCTCATGCAGTGTAAATTTAACGCATCTAATTATCATTCACAAAGTTCCCATTATTTGTGATTAACAGAAATTATATATTTTGACAAAAGAAGTAAAACAAATCTTGGATACATACGTATCGAAGTTTTAGACATGTTTTGATTTTTTTTTTAATTTATCTTTTTCAATTTTTTAATCGTTTCTGTACTACTTAAAAGGGTCACATTAAAGTATTAAAAAAAAAAAAACATTCTTACGTTATTTTTATGCTTTTTTTAAAACTTGTATCCTCAATTAACTACTATTTCTTTTGATAACAGTAACGGATGATGATTTTCCCCTGCGCGGGAAAGAATACATTTCTCATTTTCCCTCTCAAGAGAGGCGGTGGACTTCTGTTAAGAAATCCCACCCACTGATTTCGGCTAGACAGAATGAAATGGGGGAAGGGATTTATCGCTGGTAGTTCGGCCGTTTCTGGTCTTTTGAGGATACAAGAAAATTTTGCTCTTGGTTGTCAGAGAGTTAAAAAGTCAAGTTTTTTAAAAATTGTAAAATTATTAAATTTTATTGTTTAGAATACTATTTCTGTACTATGAAGTCATAAGTAATGCAAAAAGCTCTTTTGAATGCTTTCTTTTTAAAATTAATTTTAAGTTATGTCTGTGAATATCGGCAGATGTTGTAAATTTGACGTTCGACATTCAGCGACATTCAAAATATTGGCCAATATTGCCGTGGATATTGGCCGATATCTCTGTGCTATCTGGGTAATTCTTACCTCAAAATTTTTCTCTTTAATTAAAATATATATATATATATATATTGATATATAATTTTCTACTGATAATTTTATATTGACTTTTCTCCTAAACTTCTCCTAACATCTTTACTTTACCTCGTCTGGCATATTTTTGTTTTTGAACTATGAACTATTTTTACTTTTATACTTTAACTAGTAAATTTTCATTATTTTATAAATATACTTAACACTATCCTATTTTATGTAGTCAATTGGACTACGGCTAGACATTTCATATGGCTCTCTCAGTATTTGATATACACCTACTCAAAGCCAGGGTGTGCAGTTGCTTCGCAACTTGGAAGCCCATTGAACCTATCACAAGTTCAAGTTCAAGTGTAAGGAAACAAGCGTCTAGCCCCTGCACTTTGGGTACGATTTCAAAAAACGGATCGTTCTGCGCGCATGCACGCCGTGATCTGCTACGAGAGAGTGGAAAGGTCATATTAATTTTATTCCATTCCGCGGCAGTTTTTTTAAATTCGTAAAAGGATTTTGATTTAAAACATTTAGCGTAATATAACTAAATATTTTCTTTCACAATTTTCATTATTTTTAGTTTTTTTTTTTTTTTAACATTCTTAAAGAAATTCAGTTTCAGACTTTTACTAAAATACATTTTTTTCCCTCCGGATTTTTCAATTTTTAAGGATTTTTAACGATTTTATAGCGTTTTAAAGCGAATTTTTAACATCCAAAAAACAATTTTTAACATTAAAAAAAAAAAAACATCACTGGACACACGAAACTCGCTTTGCAGCAATCTCTAGAATGCACGAAATTCATTCAAGCCGCGGTCAATAACTTGTGTATGTACGCTTCGCGTACATTAACCGAAAAAAAAAAACATCACTGGACGCATGAAACTCGCTGTACAGCATTCTCTAGAATGTACGAAATTCATTTATAACGAAATTTCATATTTATTTCCATTTTGTTTCAAACTTTCCATCGCTTATATGTTGAAAAATGGAAACTTTACATTTTTTTTATTCAAATTATTTTTTATAACTCAAATAAATAGTGAAAAATAAAACTTCCATCGCTTATATGTTGAAAAATGGAAACTTTACATTTTTTTATTCAAATTATTTTTTATAACTCAAATAAATACTGAAAAATAAAACTTTCCGCTGCTGGGATTCGAACTCAAGACCACAGAACGGAAGAGAAATGACATATCACAGAGCTATACGCAGTCATTTTGAAATGGCTTAGAACAAAATTTTAAAGGATCAGACAAGCACGCATGCGCGCAGAGTGATCCGTTTTTTGAAATCGTACCCAAAGTGCAGGGGCTAGACGCTATTGTAAGGAATCCCATCTTTTCGGAGATCCACCAGTCTAATCTAGCAAACGCACTCTCTTCAGAGTGCGGTGCATTTAACATAACAGACATAGGCATCACTAAGGCTGCAATATATAAAGTAGCTCTAGGCATCACATCAGACTTAACCGTGTATATGTGTGTATAACCAACCGTGTGCAAGTGAAAAATCCGAAAAGGTAGGAAAATAAATTCAAATAGATTTATTTAAGATATCCTCCTTAATGCTTATCTAATTTTTGGAAGACGGCAATAACTTTCCAAGATAAAAGAATTTTTAATCTACTATGGTAAATATTTGTAGATTATTATGTAGGATTTCGAGTCCCATAAACCAATCAAACGCATACTCACTGTGTATAATTTCTTGTGTTGCCAGATTTCAATGTTTTTGGGACCCAATCTTCTGATTCGACTTTTCGATCGTGTATATATCTAACAAGTTTATTTATGTAATCATCCAAAAGGTCGTACCCAGATAATGTATGTCTTTGAACAAAACTTGCTTTCATCTTTTTACTTTGATGTTATTAGGCAACAAAAAGTTACTCTTAACAATCGCTTCTAATCGTTAATAATATAAGACTAAATTGTAAAAAATATATATAATTTAATTTTTTTTTTCCTTTTTTAAAGCCACTTTCTTAAAAATGCTGCACCGAATTCCATGAAATAAAAATGTGTTGTAGAGCTAATAAAGAGTTACATTTAGTAATTTTTTAATAATTTTCTTTCAGTACCCAGATAGCACAGAGATATCGGCCAATATCCACGGCAATATTGGCCAATATTTTGAATGTCGCTGAATGTCGAACGTCAAATTTACAACATCTGCCGATATTCACAGACATAACTTAAAATTAGTTTTAAAAAGAAAGCATTCAAAAGAGCTTTTTGTATTACTTATGACTTCATAGTACAGAAATAGTATTCTAAACAATAAAATTTAATAATTTTACAATTTTTAAAAAACTTGACTTTTTAATGCCTTATTTTTAATATTTGGTTAGATTGGCCAATGTTGTAAAAATGATATTACTATTACAACATTCAGGGATATCTATCGACATTCGTAAAAAACAATATAATTTTTCGGACATTTCAAGATATTTGTCGACATTCAGCATATCTGACGAAATTTGTAATCTTGACGGAAGTGAACGGAAAGTTCTAAAGGACCGCCCATTTGTGTAATTTACATTTGATGGAGGCGTCGGGCGTGAAATTTGCACAGAAAGAAAAAGCCAATATAATAATTTTCTGTAGGAATCTATAGTTATTTTTATATATAAGAAAAGCATGTGAAAATTTGTGCTTTATAAAAAAACTAAAGATGTTTTTATACTATTTTTATACTATGTATTTTATACTATTTTTAAAAATGTCTTTACAAGAAAAAAAATCAATTTATGTAATTTTTAAATGGATGCTTGTTTATCTTTTTTAAAATGTTTCGAATTTCCGACTTTTATAAGAATTTTATTTTTTATTATTGTAAGAAAATTCGTTTTCGTTTCAAAAGTAGGTCACTGATTTTTTAATTAGACACAATAAATAATAAATATTTTATATAATGCATCTAATTAATTATTAATATTATTATTATATAAGAAGCTTTTAGGGCTAATTTATGTGGTGTTAACTTTTCTGTAGTGTATTTTTGAAAAAATGTACACATATTTCTGACTTAAAATTAATAAAAAATATATATTTAATTTCTCACAAAGCAAAATTCAAAGTAATGGGGTTGTTAAAACTTTCTTTATAGTTTTGTGCAAGGGGAACACATGATTTTTAACACAGCAAGCCTTAAAATTTCGTATTTCGTTTAAATTTCTAAGTTTTTAATTTCTTACATATTTTTAAATATTTTTTTTTACAAAATTTCCAACAAACTCAGTAACAATAAGTAATATTTAAATAAATCTTTGATAAAAGAACGTAAAAAAAATACGTCGATTGTGATTGAAAAATACGAGATAATTCAATGATAGTTTTGTCATTTGTTAGACATTTTTTATTCCAGTAACAGAAAAATCTACTCCCACCAGCTTTTGTTAACAGCTCTTTATGACTAGTTTTTCCTGCGTTTATACCGATCATACTTATTAGTACTATGGTTTGCTTTTGTCTTGTTGCATAACGATACTTTCCTAAGCAGAGATCTCTCATTTCACAATGGGGGATTTCTGTCCACCACATCTGGGGTGCAAAAAACAGATTGTTATTTCGTAATGAAAAAATAAGTCATTTAATATCCAAAAATGTTATTCAGGAATGTTAGAAAAATATATCGCTCAATATCAAATGATGATATTCAGCAATGACAGAAAAAAATATCACTTAATGTCAAAAAATGATATTCAGAGATGTTGGAAAATATTAGCCAACATTCACAGATGTCAAAAACTAACATTCACAAATATTATTTTAGGGGGGGTCATTTAACGTTGGCCAATATCAAATTTTGATATTGGCCGATATTACATTTTGATATTGGCCAATATCTTTGTGCTACCTGGGTAACACATGTAACAAATAATGATGATATTTAAAATACACACACACACACAGGGGCGTAAACCACCCTAGTCGCATAGGGGGGTGTAGACTCATAAATTTCCGACTCCAAGAAGGAAAATTTTTGATTAGTATGAAAAACAAAATGCCGACTAATATGTAATATATATACAGTAGAATCTCGATTATCCGACGTAATTTAAATCAAACCTACATCGGATAATCGAAATTTCCGGATAATCTAGAATTTATCAATAATCATCTAGTTTAATATGTAACATCGTCATCGAACTGTTATTATGACGACTTAAACTGCTAAATAAATATCTAAATTCAAATTATACATGATAATTCTCCTCCCCCTTTTTAAATTCTGCAGCTGTGAAAATTTCTGCTTGTGAAAAGATGACAAAAGGGGTTTTGTTCCCTGCGCTTGCTTACAATCAGAGGGTGCAATAACATTCGAATGTTGTGGCATTCGGCAGTATGACCTCCCAAATTTCAAAATTTGGAGTGTTTTTGCTTAGAACAGGGACGTGTACACAGGGAGTGTGTGGGGGGGGAGGGAGAAGAGTACACTTATACCGGGATCGGAGCTTGCGGTAGCTCAAGCTAATTTAAAAGGAATTCTAAGAAAGAGGAATCAAAATATTTATCTGTACTGGTAGTTCGGAAATAACTGTTTGCATACACAAGAAATGTGAAAAAAAAAACGCTGAAAAAAACGTTCAGGAAACCGACATCGGTTTACGGAGAGTTCCGGTTAAACGAGAGTCGAATAACGGAGGTTCTACTGTATCTATCTATCTATCTATCTATCTATATATATATATATATATATATATATATATATACACTCATGCCCAAAAGTTTAGCACATATGATAAAAACGAAGAAAGGATATCGTAAATATCTTACGAAATTATTTAAACTTTATAGGATAAATTTACTAGATAATTATGACTTAGCAGTATCGAGATAGTCAAATAAGTTTTAAAGCACTGATATTGATTCCTTTTGAATTATTAATATATGTCTCTAAAAATCAGATGATTATATGTGTAGAAAATTGCGGTTTGGAACTACAGACTGCTTTGTTTGATAGCGATATATCTTGTTTCTAAATGTACCAAATTTTATGAAACTGGATTGAAGAGCTGCGGATTCGTTGCCCGTTTTTTTACCAATAAAGGGCTTAATGCATTTTACTTTTCTGTGTATGGCATACTTATTCACATAGACTCCACTCTAGATAGAAATTCATAAAGTTCTGAGTTAAGCATAAGGACTCCTGCTACCCGTGTACGTCTACGACATTAAAAAAGCCAAAATTTAAAATATTGAAAATTTTCGAATGAACAAAACTCATATCCATTTCTTTGTACTTCAATAAAATTTAATCAAATTTTGTATGTTTAGTAACAAGTTAAAACGCTATGTAACAAAGCAGTTTGGAGTTCTAATCCGCATTTTTCTACACATATTAATCATGGACCTTGACCCGTATTTTTTAGATAAATTTATTAATAATTCAAAAGGAATCAACATCAGACCTTTAAAACTTATTTGAGTATATCGATACTTCTTTCTTCGTTTTTATCATATATGCTAAAATGTTGGACATGAATGTATTGATGTCAAGACACACATACATGTGTGTCTTGATTCTAATTGGAGAAACTTACTTAACAAATATACCAATACATGTTTAATATTAATCACAAATGAAAACTTGTTTATAAAAGTAATTTTAATATATCCTTTTAAACATTGTGATCATCAGGAAAAGCTTGGAAGAGACGTGGAAGTTCTATCTCTCTATTTTTTAGCAATAAGTTAAATTTTTTAGCGTTTCTTTCTGAGTAAAATTAAAATCTGTTTGCTTGGGGAATATTTTAAAGACATGAATTTGTCAAAAGTTCGGTATTTCGTAATTTAAGTTTATAGTTCTTTCTAACGACATACTTTAAAGCAGTGTAAAAATTTGGTGTCATACCTGTTTTTCCGACTAAACAAAATGTAGCAATAATAATGTATATAAAAAAAATCCCTGACGGCTCGGCCTACAGGCACAGGTAGATTTCGAAGACGCAGACCGTGGGGTGCCTGTTTGTCGCGAATTGCGGAAGAAATAACCTTTTTGCGATGATGCTGTAGTTGGAACCGCCTACTTCGAAACCAAACTTGTTTGCAGGCGGAGCCAGCAAGGATTTTTTTTTTTTTTTTTTTTTTTTTGCTATAAGAGTTGGTTCTATAAAAAACATATCACTATAAAAGTTTTAGATAATATTAAGAGGATTTATAATAAATTTAAGCGGATTTGAAATCTTGGGAATTGACGAATGTTCGGACAATATTTTCCGACAATGTTTTTGGACAATATTTTCCGACACACGTTCGACAGAGCATTTTCGATAGAGAGAACGATACCTAGATAAGAGATTATGTGCTTTCGCATACTTGTGAATCGAACCAGACTTCGCAAGTGATCTTGGGTTTACTTGCATGCAAGGACATTTCGCAGTTTGAATAGTTGGTTTATTCTTTCTTTTTGTTAACTGTTAAAGTGATTGTTTATGTAAGTTTTCAGTTCAGAGCAGAGAGCTCATGTGTGTTAGATGGCGGTCGCTGTCAAATGTGTAACCAAGAGGGTTTTAACGTTTTAATTAAAGTTTACAGTTCACGTGTTTACCTTGTGTAGTTTTAATCAGTGTTTTCTTTCTTATTAAGTTTAAAGTTAACCAGCCGAGCTATCATTAAATGGTCCGTCGCCCGAGATTTCTTTTAAAGGGGAAAATAGCTGATTAGGCTAATGTGGAAAGTGAATTTGGACTGTAAAATGTGGAATTTTGGTGTTCAGTGTTAGAGTTTAAGCGCATGGTTGGTTGGATGCCAATGCCCCTGCTTTGTTGATCAAGACGTTTTAAAGATTCGGTGAGTTCGTTCCTGTATTTAAATTTTTATTTGTTATGGAAGATTTAAAGGATGTTTTAGTTAAGAAGAGGGGATTAGAGTCTGCTATTACAAAATTAGAAAAAAAGATAAATGGGTGTATTAATGTAGCCGATTCAAGTGAATTAACTTTGTTTGAGATTAAAATAGGAAAATTAACTGATGAATTGAGTGAAATATTTAATAGGATTTTGGCTAAATGTGATAAAAATGAGGTTGATACGTACATTGAGGAGCAGCAGACTGAACAGGATCGAGTTGACAGTATGTGGCTTAGTGTTAACCGAAAAAAATCGGGAATTACTTTAAACGAAAGTAACAACAGTGCGGGGTTGTTGAGGTCTCAAACCTCAGAGGTTTAACTGCCGAAACTCACACTTCCCACTTTCAGTGGTAATCTGGAGGAGTGGCTTCCATTTTATGATTTATTTAGGGCTAGTGTGGATTGTAATGAAGTTTTATCAGACTGTCAGAAATTACAATATTTAAAATCGGCATGCAGAGGCAATGCACTTAAAATAATTCAATGCCTTCCAATCTCTGATTCGAATTATAAGACAGCATTAGAGCTGTTGAAAGAGCGATATTCAAATAAAAGAGAGTTAATTAATTCATTGATTAAGAAATTTATTGGAATGCGTTGTATTTCGGGTACAGCACAGTCTCTTCTGGAAAGTGTAGACGTTATTAATGAATGTGTCCGTTCATTGAGTGCACTTAAACAAGAGGTTAAAGGATTTTCAGAAGTATTAATTGTTTATTTAATTACAGAGAAATTGGATGGAAATACAAGATATTGGTGGGAAAGAACACTCAAAAAAGAGGAATTGGGTACACTTGAAAATTTATTATCTTTTTTAAAGGACCATGCGAGAACCCTTCAAAATAGTAAAACAGCAGTTAAAGAAAGTGGAAAACCTAAATTTACTACATTATTGTCTGCTAATAATATTTGTGTTTTATGCAAAGAATCGCATCCACTTTACAGATGCCCACGATATTTGAAATTAAATGTGCAGAAAAGAATAGAAATAGCTAGAACAAATAGTTTGTGTTATAACTGTCTTTTATAGAAACATTATGCAAAAAAATGTATGAGTGTGGGTAGATGTAGAGTGTGCCACAAGCCTCATCATAGTGTCTTGCATATTTCACGGGATACTGGCCCTCATATAAAGAATGCGACTGAAACTCCGGTGGTTCCTCTTTCCCCGAACGCAACGGAATTTCGACCGAGACAAAATGAGTTAAGTCAAACTTCCTGCACTGGCACCTTTGAGTTTCGAAACAATTCTGGGTCGGGAATACAATTAATGAATATGGGACAGACTCTACTTTGTACAGCAATGATTAAGGTTCTTGATTCAGTGGGTAATCTTGTAAATTGCCGCGCGTTGCTGGACAGTGGAAGTGAGGCATGTTTTATAAGTGAAAATTGTATGCGAAAATTGTGTTTGCCAAAGCGAAGAACTAGAGTACAGGTTACATGTTTAGGTTCTTATAGTGCTGAAACAAATGGAGAGATAAATTTGAATTTTACTCCTCATTTTAATTCTGAAATAAAATTTGCTACTAAAGCATTTGTGATAAAAAAAATTACATCTAATGTGCCATGTGGTTCTATTCCTTCAGATGTTGTGAATAAGTTTAATGATTTAGTTCTAGCAGACCCACTATTTTTTGAGTCACGACCAGTAGATATTCTACTTGGAGTTAACGTATTTTTTACATTGCTAAATGGGAAAATTGTGAAAAGAGGGGAAGCTCTGCCCTTTGCTGTAAGTTCTAAGCTTGGATGGATAATTACGGGGACTACCTCATTCGATAGAGGTCTACGTACATTTGCCGTCAATAATATTCAATTAAAATTAGATGGCTTGGTGCAACAATTTTGGTCCTTGGATTCTGTTCCGGAATTAGTTCAGATTTCTAAGGAGGAGAGGGAATGTGAGGATCATTTTAAGCGTACTTATTTTCGAGATATGTCTGGAAGATTTGTCGTGAAACTTCCATTTAAAGATTCCCCATCTAGATTAGGTGACACTAGAGAAATGGCTATCCAGAGATTTCGTTCGTTAGAACGCAGACTTTCAAAACAGCCATTTATTTATGAAGACTATCGAAAGTTTATGAGGGAATATTTTGAATTGGGTCACATGGAACGTGTATCCAAGCCGGAGAGTGTTCCTTCAAGTGTTTGTTATTTACCACATCATGCGGTAATTCGGGAATCAAGCACAACGACAAAACTGAGAGTTGTTTTTGACGCTTCAGCTAAGTCTACTTCGGGTGTATCTTTGAACGACATTCTTATGGTCGGTCCACGTATACAGCAGGAGTTTTTTCCAATACTGTTGAGATTTAGAGTTTTACCTATAGTTGTATGTGCAGATATAGAAAAAATGTTTAGACAGGTTTTGATTAACCCTGAAGATAGAGACTTTATGAGAATTCTTTGGAGAGAAAATTCCCAAGATACTATAGAGGATTACCGTTTAAAAACAGTTACTTACGGTACCGCATCTGCCCCGTTTCAGTCTACTAGATCTCTTCATCAGCTTGCCTTAGATGAGAAGAGTGAATTTCCGTTGGCATCTGCAGCAGTGTTAAGGGATTTTTATGTAGATGATTTATTGTCAGGGGGTCGGAATGAAGAGGAAGTTGTGGAATTAATTGATCAATTGACATTGTTAATGAAGCGAGGTGGTTTTAAATTGCGAAAATGAATTTCTAATGTGCCTGGCGTGTTGAAAAACATTTCGGAAGAATGTAGAGAAAGTGCAGATTCCTTGTTCTTAAAGAATGACAGTGGTATAAAAATTTTGGGAATCCAGTGGAATTTGAACGGTGATTTCTTTTGGTTCACTGTTTTAGACCATGACAAAAAGAATAGATATTCGAAAAGAGATATCTTGTCAGAGGTCGCAAAGGTGTTTGATCCGTTGCGGTTGCTATCTCCTTGTGTCGTTTTCATGAAGATCTTGTTGCAAGATTTATGGAAAATTTCACTTACCTGGGACGAGCCAGTTAGTGAATACTTTAGTAAACGGTGGACATCGTTTAGAAATGACTTAAGTGTAATTTCGCAATTGAGGATTCCTCGATTTGTGTTGGCTGCAGATAAAAGGGGACTTCAAATTCATGCCTTTTGTGATGCGTCCGAAAAGGCGTATTGTGCGGTAATATATATGCGTTCAATTTCTCAAGATGAAAAAATAACGGTAAATCTTTTGACATCTAAGACTAAGGTGGCACCCATTAAGACTCAGTCCATTCCACGACTTGAATTGTGTTCGGCCCTTCTGTTGGCAAATTTGCTAAAAATGGTTTTACAGCATTTAAATTTTACTGAGACTGAAGTATTTGCCTGGACTGATTCTAATGTGGCGTTGGCATGGCTTTCTTCAGAGCCTCATCGGTGGCAAACCTTCGTGGCTAACCGTGTTTCAAAAATCCAAGAGGCACTTCCTAATGTTCCGTGGAATCATGTTTCTGGAATTGAAAATCCTGCTGACTGCGGAACAAGGGGTATGTTGGCGTCGGAATTAGTAAATTGTGAATTATGGTTTCGTGGTCCTCGATGGTTAAGAGAGCCATTGAACAACAATCAACATAATGATCCAGTTAACGGTAAAGATATACAGGAGATTGTTTCAAAGGAAGAAAAGCGAAACTGTGTTGTAAACGTGTTTGATCTTAGTGATGATCATGTGATTTTCAGATATTCCACTTGGAATAGACTGGTACGAATCGTCGCGTGGTGCTTGAGATTTGTGAACAATGCAAAAAAGGTATCTCAGCGAATAAACGGTTTACTCTTGACATCAGAGCTTTTGAGAGCCACAACGATGATAGTGAAATTAGTACAACACCAGTGTTTTTCTGATGAGATCCTTGCTTTAGGAAATAAAAAATTGTTGAGACGTTCGAGCAAACTTTTAACATTAAATCCATTTCTGGATTCAAGCTGTATTTTGCGAGTTGGTGGAAGGTTGAGACATGCTAATGTTTCTGAAGATCAGAAACACCCAATAGTTTTGCCTAAGTCTCATCATATTACTGCATTGCTTATTAGACATTATCATATAACTTACTTGCATGCTGGTCCTCAGCTTCTTTTAGCTGTCCTTAGAACAAAATTTTGGATTTTAAGTGGTCGAGATGCAGTAAGAAAAATTGTGAAAACATGCATAAAGTGTTTCCGTGCTTCCCCAGCTATTGGTACACAATTAATGGGGGACCTGCCCGCTATGCGTGTCTTACCCAGTCGCCCATTTTCGAAGACGGGATGTGATTATGCCGGTCCGTTTATGTGTAAAGAGAGAAATCGTAGAGGTATTAAGGCATTTAAGAGTTACATAGCAATTTTTATTTGTTTTTCGACTCGTGCTATTCATCTTGAATTGGTGTCAGATTTGTCCACTCCAACGTTTTTGGCTGCTCTGAAAAGATTTGTTTCTCGTAGAGGCAAGCCAGCCGAATTAGTAAGCGACTGTGCTACAAATTTTAAGGGTGCAAGTAAGGAATTGAGGGAATTATATGAATTTATATCCTCCACCATTAAAGATCAATCCTTACAGAATTATGTTGCTAATGAGGGCATCGTTTGGAAATTTAACCCTCCATCGGCTCCACATTTTGGTGGGCTGTGGGAGGCTAACATAAAGTCTGTGAAATATCATTTGCGTAGAACAATGGGAAATTCGCTATTTACAATTGAAGAGTTCTCAACATTATTGTCGCAAATTGAAGCTTGTTTGAACTCGAGACCTTTGTGTCCGTTGTCAAGTGATCCAAATGATCTAGAAGTTTTGACACCGGGTCATTTTTTGACGGGTGCTTCGTTGACAGCTATTCCAGAGCTTGATGTTTCTGAGGTTCCGCCTTCACGACTTCGTCGTTGGTAACTGACACAGAGAGTATTCCAGCACTTTTGGAAGCGATGGAGTGCAGAGTATTTGTCTCAGTTGCAACAACGCCCCAAGTGGTTACGTCCAACAGTAAATTTAAAGATTGGGGACTTAGTGCTCATTAAAAATGAACTTGTGCCGGCGCTTCAATGGAAGCTAGGAAGAATCATTGAAACCTTTTCAGGTAGTGATGGTCATGTTAGAGTGGCCATAGTAAGAACTGCTACGGGAGAGCTCAAACGTCCTATTCACAAACTTTGTCCTTTACCTTTTGAATGAGAATAGTTAATTATAGCCCTTGAAGGTTTCAAGGCCGGGGGTGTATGTTCGGACAATATTTTCCGACAATGTTTTTGGACAATATTTTCCGACACACGTTCGACAGAGCATTTTCGATAGAGAGAACGATACCTAGATAAGAGATTATGTGCTTCCGCATACTTGTGCATCGAACCAGACTTCGCAAGTGATCTTGGGTTTACTTGCATGCAAGGACATTTCGCAGTTTGAATAGTTGGTTTATTCTTTCTTTTTGTTAACTGTTAAAGTGATTGTTTATGTAAGTTTTCAGTTCAGAGCAGAGAGCTCATGTGTGTTAGATGGCGGTCGCTGTCAAATGTGTAACCAAGAGGGTTTTAACGTTTTAATTAAAGTTTACAGTTCACATGTTTACCTTGTGTAGTTTTAATCAGTGTTTTCTTTCTTATTAAGTTTAAAGTTAACCAGCCGAGCTATCAACGAAGTTATGAATTTTTTTCTTCTAAAACCCCCCTCCCCCCCCCCCTAAGGCAATTTTTAATTATATCAAAAATCTGTCATACATAAATTTTCGGCCCTTCTCCTAGAAGTAATAATAACTTCTAATGGATTCGATACGTATCATAATTAAGAAATTATGGGGGGTTTTCTGTTTTCACAAAAAATCCCCCCCCATTCCCCCCGCCCCCCCCCCTTGGTTCGATTTTGCCCATTAACGAACTTGACCGAGATTTTATGCCCCTTGATTTCATGTATCAGTTTCGAAAAGAAGCGGGAGTTGGAACCGCCTACTTCGAAAAATAACTTGTTTGCAGGCGGAGCTGGCAGGGTTTTTTTTGTTTTTAATATTTTTTTGCTATAATGGTTGGTCCTATAAAAAACTTGTCAATATAAAAGTTTTAGATAATATTAAGAGGATTTATAATAAATTTAAGCGGATTTGAAATCTTGGGAATTGACTAAGTTCTGAATTTTTTCTTCTAAAACCCCCTTTCCCTCCCGCCCCTTAAGGCAATTTTTAATTATATCAAAAATCTGTCATACATAAGTTTTTGGCCCTGCTCCTAGAAGTAATAATAACTTTAAACGGATTCGATGCGTATCATAATTAAGAAATTATGGTTTTTTTTTTCTGTTTTCACAAAAAGCAACCTCCCCCCCAATCCCCCCCTTGGTTCGATTTTGCCCATTAACAAACTTGACCGAGATTTTATGCCCCTTGATTTTATGTATCAGTATCGAAAAGATGCGGGAGTTGGAACCGCCTACTTCGAAAAATAACTTGTTTGCAGGCGGAGCCGGCAGGGATTTTTTTGTTTTTAATTATTTTTTGCTATAACGGTTGGTCCTATAAAAAACTTGTCAATATAAGAGTTTTAGATAATACTAAGTGGATTAATAATAAATTTACGCGGATTTGATATCTTGTGAATTGACGAAGCTATGATTTTTTTTCTTCTAAAACCCCCCTTTTTTCCCCCCTTTGGGGCCATTTTTAATTATATCAAAAATCTGTCATACATAAATTTTTGGCCCTTTTCCTAGAAGTAATAATAACTTTAAACGGATTCGATACGTATAAAAATAAAGAAATTATGAGGGTTTTTCTGTTTTCACAAAAAGCCCCCCCATTTCCCCCCCCCCCCTTGGTTCGATTTTGCCCATTAACGAACTTGACCGAGATTTTATGACCCTTGATTTTATGTATCAGTTTGGAAAAGATTTATGCAGAATTTTTCCAGTTATCGTGGTCAGAAAAAAGTGACATAGATAGATAGATAGATAGATAGATAGATAGATAAAGTTTTGAACTGGGGGTGGTTTTGGGTTCTGGGAGTCATGATCGGCGTAGATCTGCAAAAATTTTTCAAAATTTCCAACTTAGGTGAGAATGTAATAGGTAGTATTTCTTACGAAATCTACCTAAAATCCAATACAATTGGTTAAGGAAAAAGAAAACGAAAGTATTATTTCTGATAGAAGTAAATTCATATAGACTGTAAAATATCCAAATTGTTTCGAGATAAAATTTTTATCTCGAAACAATTTGGATATTTTACAATCCCCAATTTTTAATACCCAATTTTTTTTTGGGTGTTTTCAATTTTCATCCTGTATCATATAAATTTCTTGAAACACATTTTTAAATCAATCTAAAATTACATAAAAAAGTAAAAAAAAAATCACATAATTTTTAAATAAAATAAGTAGAAAATACAAAATTAGTTAGTACAAAAAATAAAATCATAATTATTTTCGATTAAAGGTAAAATTCGTGTAGAGTGGAAAATATCCAGATTTTGATACGGAAAAGTACTAAATATTTGCAATTCAGTTTTGAATTTTAATAGGATATCTCCTGAATTCCGTGATACACATCTCTAACTAAATTTAAAGTTAGATACAAAATGGAAGTTTCTTCACTTCAGTCAGTATATCTTAAAATTTCCAGTCTAAACTAAAAGCTTTCCGATTATAAATAAATACAGCTAGATCTCGATATCTCGAAGTCAAAGGGCACAGAAAAAAATTCGGAAAATTAAGGTTTTCGATCAAAATATCAAGGTTTCAAATAATATTAACATTGCTATAATATGTATATAAATATCTTACTCGTCATATCAAGGTTTTCAAGTTTTCACAATATTCGACAAAGCAAAGTTTTTCTGTGTACTTTTATCAGAAAAAGAAAATCCGTAATGTTTCCAACTAAGAATAAATTTATATAGGTTTTCTTCGTTCTAAAGAGTTTTTCTTAAATTCTAATTAAAAACTACAAAAAATAAAAAATAAAAAATCCTACTAAGAATAAAATTCTATAGGTTTTCATCGACCTAGCTTGTTTTTCTTATTTAATTGAAAACTACAGAAACATTACTCCAATTCATAAGTTTTTATAGGTTAATACCACTTTTTTTCCGACTAAACGAACTTTTTTCCGATTAAACGGGAATTTTTCGTTTTTCCAATGAATAAGTTTTTATAGGTTAATACCACTTTTTTTCCGACTAAGCGAACTTTTTTCCGATCAAACGGGAATTTTTCTTTTTTCCAATGAATAAGTTTTTATAGGTTAATACCACTTTTTTTTTCGGACTAAACGAACTTTTTTCCGATCAAACGGGAATTTTTCGTTTTTCCAATGAATAAGTTTTTATAGGTTAATACCACTTTTTTTCCGACTAAACGAACTTTTTTCCGATCAAACGGGAATTTTTCGTTTTTCCAATAAATATGTTTTTATAGGTTAATACCACTTTTTTCCGACTAAACGAACTTTTTTTTCGATCAAACGGGAATTTTTCGTTTTTCCAATGAATAAGTTTTTATAGGTTAATACCACTTTTTTTCCGACTAAACGAACTTTTTTCCGATCAAACGGGAATTTTTCGTTTTTCCAATGAATAAGTTTTTATAGGTTAATACCACTTTTTTCCGACTAAACGAACTTTTTTCCGATCAAACGGGAATTTTTCGTTTTTCCAATGAATAAGTTTTTATAGGTTAATACCACTTTTTTTCCGACTAAACGAACTTTTTTCCGATCAAACGGGAATTTTTCGTTTTTCCAATGAATAAGTTTTTATAGGTTAATACCACTTTTTTTTCCGACTAAACGAACTTTTTTTTCTATCGAACGGGAATTTTTCGTTTTTCCAATGAATAAGTTTTTATAGGTTAATACCACTTTTTTTCCGACTAAACGAACTTTTTTCCGATCAAACGGGAATTTTTCTTTTTTCCAATGAATAAGTTTTTATAGGTTAATACCACTTTTTTTTTCTGACTAAACGAACTTTTTTCCGATCAAACGGGAATTTTTCGTTTTTCCAATGAATAAGTTTTTATAGGTTAATACCACTTTTTTTCCGACTAAACGAACTTTTTTCCGATCAAACGGGAATTTTTCGTTTTTCCAATGAATAAGTTTTTATAGGTTAATACCACTTTTTTTCCGACTAAACGAACTTTTTTCCGATCAAACGGGAATTTTTCTTTTTTCCAATGAATAAGTTTTTATAGGTTAATACCACTTTTTTTCCGACTAAACGAACTTTTTTCCGATCAAACGGGAATTTTTCGTTTTTCCAATAAATAAGTTTTTATATGTTAATACCACTTTTTTTCCGACTAAATGAACTTTTTTCCGATCAAACGGGAATTTTTCGTTTTTCCAATGAATAAGTTTTTATAGGTTAATACCACTTTTTTCCCGACTAAACGAACTTTTTTTTCTATCAAACGGGAATTTTTCGTTTTTCCAATGAATAAGTTTTTATAGGTTAATATCACTTTTTTTCCGACTAAACGAACTTTTTTCCGATCAAACGAGAATTTTTTTGACTGATTTTTTCGTTTTTCCAATTAATAAGTTTTTATAGGTTAATACCATTTTTTCCGACTAAACGTACTTTTTTCCGATCAAATGGAAAATTTTCCGACTGATTTTTTCGTGGGGGGGGGGTGTTGCACCCCCCGTACCCCCCCAGGATTTACGCCCCTGCACACACACACACACACACACACACACACATATATATATATATATATATATATCTCATATTCAAAGAGCAATCACCATTTTTTTGTGCAAACATTCAACGTGTACGCACATATAATATACATCGGAAAATCGTGTAATTGGTATCTAAATAAATATTTATAAATACATGTGTAAAAATGCATAACAAGAAAAAAGGTAAAAATTGGGTAGGAGATATAGAATTCTGCATCTGAAGCTTGAAGAAAATCCGGCCAAAACATTGCTTTTTTTCCTTTCTTATGAGCAACAATCGGAATATCTTTAGAGTAGATTATTTTATGACGACAGTATATAATTAGAGATAATTGATATTCATATGTATGGTATTCAGGCGTGTGGACCTGCTACAGGAACAAGAACAAATATAAGTATTCAGATAAATTATTATCTCTGGGCGTTTGTTTAAAATTTGTTTTCGATGATATTATGAGTTTTACCAGTTGAGTAAAATTCAGACTTTTAGTGGAAGTCGGTATCGAAGTATGCCTTCTGAATCATTTAAAAAAAACTCTGTATATCATCTGTTTCTAAAGTAAAGCTATCGCGCATACTGTCTAGGGTATACCCTCTGCCTATAGTGTATTCTATCTAGTTTTTTTTTTTTTTTACGATTAGAGCACTGGTCAAATAGTAGTATTTAATGTGATGCGCGCATTAGCTAGTATACAGGGTGCCTTAAAATAATGCAAATCCTATATATTGCCATATGTGGGTGTTTATTGCTGTAAATAAATGTTTGTGATTGCACTTAACACAATTTACATTGCTATTTAACATGAACTGGAGACAATGTTAGTGTTCCGTCCGTTTTATAATGCTCAAATTTCGGAATCGATGTTTATATTACAAATGAAGACATATCAAACTGGGAATGGGCGGAGTTTAGACATAAAAAACAGTGAGGAGAGGAGTAGAGAAGTCAAGGCGTTTCGTTGCATAATTTAAGACAAAATATTGCATGTAGCGACCAAAAAGCATAAAATAACAGCTAAAAATTTTCGGCCCATAATAATGATACTTCTAAAAGAGATTTGCAACTCAAATTTAGAAACAGTATTGTCAATGATAAATGCAAACAATTGGCGCATATTTTCAGTTATACACAAATGCATAAGGATTGAATGATTATTATTCATAATATTCTAAATGGCTTGTTTTATTTTTAAGAGACATTCTCTATCAAATTTTACATAAGTAAAGTATCGACAGGAGTGCCTTATATTTTGGTGCTTTTAAATACTCAAACGGCGCAGAATTTATTAGGGACTTTAATCACGAGTGGCAACGACTATTGTGTGCCACGCCTCTGTGGGTATTCACATTCTGTATTTCGACAATTCTGTATCTGCGGCTGAAATATGTTCTTTTAGACCTTAACAAAGGAACCGGGAGAAACATCCATGCTCTACAGATGTGATTTCCCAGTCTGAGCAGTCCCTTCTAGGCATTCAAAGTAACCTGTGTGTAATAATACGGTTAAAAAAAAAAATCTTTAATTTTTAAGCAACTGAGAAATGTTGAAATTTTATGTAGAAATATAAGTGACAAAGCAGAAAAATATTAGTTTTCGGCGATTTCACGTTATTTTAAATCGACTAAAGCAATGGCTGATAAAGCTGGAAAGAGAGAATTTTGGACAAAGCACACTTCCGTCTTGTGTTCAGAATATTTCAATGATGAGGATTTCGAAAATATTATTCCGCGTAATAAAAGGAGAGATTTAAAACCAGACTTGCTGTCAAACGAAAAAGAACATCATATCAGTTTAGATAAGTGTGTAATTTCTGATTTCTGTTATTTTATCTTTTTTTAAACTAAATGTTAACCCTGTAAGGATGCTTATTAAATATTAGAATGAGTTTAAATCAATATTATTACATTTCGAATGTGAATTATTAAATTAAAATATATTTTCTATATATTCACATTTTAACAAATATAACAGTATGTATAATGATATTGTTAGATTGGTGTGTTTAATCCATGAATTCACATACGATATATTTAATTGAAACAATGCAATATTAAATTTACTCTTTAATTTATGTTATTTTGAATACTATTATCCAATCCCCGATCATAACTAATTGGAGCCCTGGGCAAAGATGGGGCTCCATTCGAATCGTTACAACTTTATTCAAATAGAACTGATGGTTAGTCATTTTGTGAAACGATTATATGTTAAACGCGGGGTTCGGAGAACGATGACGGTAATGTAATTTTAGTATGTTGTTTCAGTCCCCTACAGCATTTTTTCCCTTGAAGAGAGTTATATAGCATTTATAGTTATTTTACAGAACCGCACAAAAGAATACAAATACATGAAACGAATATATGTTAAATGAATGGTTTTAGAACGCTGGCGGTAATGTAATTTTAATATATTGTCCAGTATGTTTTTTCTTTAAGAGGGCTTATATAGCCTTTTACAGGGTCTTACAAAATAATACGGATAAATATTAAATGCGGGATTTGTAGAACGCTGATGTCAATGTAATTTTACTGTGTTGTTAAAGTCACCTACAGCATGCTTTTCTTGAATACAGTACCACGGCCAAACTCGATCCCTTCCCCTTATGAGAAAGATCGAGTTTGGCCGTGACAGTACATATTGCATTTATAGTTATTGTACATGTGCGCACAAAAAATATGAATATATGTAACGATTTTATGAAACGAATGTATGTAAAACTCGGTATAGAGAGGGCGCGGATGGTAGTGTTACAGTCACCTTAATTTTTCCTTACATGTTTTACAGCGTGTTTTTCCTTGAAAAGGGTGTATAATGTATATAGCATTTATAGTTATTGTACATGGCGAAAATTGTGCAGAGAAAAAATATGAATATATGTAACGATTTTATTAAACGAAAATATGTAAGACGCGGATGATAATGTAATTTTAGTATGTTCATTCAGCCACCTAGAGTGCACTTTCTTGAAGAAGGTGTATATAGCATTGTATTAATTACTTTAGACATTAACTTCTTTTGAAAAAAGTAAAAAAAAAAAAATCCGATGTATAATAACTAAATATTTATCAGAAGCGGAAACTATAATTAGTAAAATGATTAAACTTATAATACATTAGTTGAGCCTGCATTCATTACTTTAAATTGTAAAATCAATATGGAAAGCTTTGTATCTAAAAATTTAAACAAAAAGCTACATTTTAATTTAAATTTCACACCAGAAAAATGAAACAACATATTTGTAAAAGTAATTTTGTCTTGTTCGCATGCTTAAATACAGTTAAATTGTGGTCTTGTTAAGCAGCTGTTGAGTTAATCATTCGGCCGCTCATTTAATTCAGGGAAAATTCTACCCGTCATTCGTCAACGCTAACGCAGAATCACAGAATATGATTCTATTGTCTTGTGCGCAGAATGATTTAAAGTCAGGTCCACGAAATTTGGACAGTAGATTGGTGATGGTGTTATGACTTAGGAAAGCAATTAAAAAATTATTTTAACAAAATTCAATTCCTAAGGTTGTTAAATTGGCGGTCTACAGTTTTAGGTAATTTCCTCGTATCTCAGCAGCAGCTTTAGGTAGGAGCGTAAAATTCAGCATAACAGATCAACTAAAAAAATAGTTAAATGCGTGTTTAAACGATTTTAGAACTTCAACCACTTCTATACTTATATAATAGAAAGAGAACTCCTGACGTGCTGACTGAGTCACAGAGTAAGGAAATTTAAACAGAGTCTCAACTTCGCTTGAAAAGAGCGACTGCAGCGGATGACTTAAAAACTAAATCATCGCTTTGGCGATTTTTATCTTCGTGATTTCCCTTTAATTGTAACCCTATTCTGTTTGGCGTCTTTTGCTGTTGTCATTTGCAAATGTGCAAATTTTCGGCGTTCGCTATTTGATTTTTGAATCTTGATTAATATTCATTATTAAAATTATTCTTATCTGAATTACTCTTATCTTATTCTGAAGATCAAATAGGTCATTATAATTCTTCAAAATGCTATGAAGATATACATTTATTGTTTGTAAGAACAAGACTGAAAAGTTATTATTTAGTCCCAAGGATCGGTAAATTGTGATTTATTTTCATGTGTTATTTTTGTTCTTGTTTAAGTCATAATGCTTTCCTATGGGGATGCAGACGATTTTCCAAATTTAATTTTTATCTGAAATGAAAATGGAACATTTGCATAATGGATTTAGACGTAAAATTATGAATGCTAAATTTTCGATATGGATTTCCAATAGTTTTAAAATTTTGCCGATAAATTTAATATAATTCAGAAATTAATTGCTTAAAATATTTGAAAATGTTTTTGCATCTGTTCGGGAAATATAAACGTCTTATTTTCATATTTTTTACAATTTTTAAAAGTGTTTATTTTTACTTTCCACTTTAATTTCTTCGCTGCTTAGTAACCGTATTTCAAAGAGTATATAAAATAATAAAATTCAAGGAACTCGCTATATTTTGGTGAAATATCTTTTTATTTATTTATTTTTTAAATCAAAACGAATGTAAATTGAATGAGACTACAGTGGGATGAATGCTTGTTTATTAAAAAAAAATTAAAAGAATGAGCAATTCATTAGAATTTCAGAATATCATTGTATAACACTGTGTTTAATTTAATGATTCTAATTTCTGGAACATTTTATATGCTTATAAATATGCATGCAATTGAAAAAATAATAATTGTGGATTGTACTATGTTAAATGATATGAAAATGAGGTTTAAAAAACAAGCAGCAATAAGCTATCGCCGTTTTCTTTTTCCTCCTTTCATTTGTCGCCAAGAAAGCGATATATCGCCGTATTAGCAACCATGCTTCTGTTATGGCCGTAGTTTCCGCGTCATCCGCAGATATCGCTACTCTCTATGTGTAATCCCATGTTAAAGAAGTTGCCATTGCAGTGTATGAGAGTTGATTCTCTGTTTAAATCTCCTTACTCTGTGGACTGAGTGATTCATCAACGCAGAGCTGAAACGACTAAAGTCAGGATCACGAAATTTGGACAGTATATTGGTCTTATTACCTAGGCAAGCAATAAAGAAGGATTTTTGAAAATTCACCCCCCAAGGGGTCAAAAGTTTTGGGTCATTTCGCCATATCTCAATAGCAGTTTTAGGTAGGAGCATAAAATTCAGCACAAAAAATCTACTAAAAAACAGTTAAACACGTATTTTAGCGATTTTAGAAATTCAACAACCCGGGGATTTAAATAGGTGGTCGAAGTCATTTGAAGTCATTCCGCCATGTCTCAGCTGCATGTTTAAGTAGGAGCAAATAATACGGCTAAACCAATCTGCTAAAAACATAGTAGTTAAACACGTATTTCAGCGATTCCGTTGCCAACTTCGGCTTTGAACCTGATTATAGAAGATTAAACAAATAAGACAATTATTGCTGATATCTGATTAGATGTTTTACGTAAGACATTTTTCCAGGGAAAAGTTTATTTATTTATTTTTTTTATTATTATTTTTTTAATTTACAATATATATATACATCCCATGCGAAATAGAGTTTCGCGAAATGCTACGACAATTGGTTGATTTTTTTTTTAGCATTGTCAGGAAAATTGTATATTTTTTTGTCCACAAAAAAAAAAAAAAAAAAAAAAAAAAAAAGAAAGAAAGAAAGAAGGAAAAGCACATTCTTATTTATAAAGCCGATGTTTTTTCTATGATTGTGTCAAAGTTTTCTCCTTATTGTCTTTTTAACAATTTATGTTCAGAGCTCCGTTATTGTGATAGCATAGCTGCCAACTTTTACGCTTTTTTCTTACCACTAAAATTTAATAGAATTTTTTTCGTCATGTAATCACACGATCTTGTGAATTTAATAAGATAAAATTTACTATAAAATTTTAGTGGTAGGAAAAAAGCGTAAAAGTTGGCAGCTATGTGATAGCCATATTATTTCATTTTTATTTATTTTACCTGTAGGGAACTCAGGGTTAACGTGGCCAAAACCAGGTGAATCTGCTAGTTTGCTATATTTTAAGTTTTAGCCTTAACCCAATAGAAAATAATATTTATTATTAATTCCCAAATTAGCAAAAGGAGAAAAACATGCTATTTGAGAAGCAAGATTCGTAAAGTGTTTAACAATCCTCTAAAAATCGGCTTCAAAGGGGACGGAATTGTTATTCGTGTCATGAAGGGTTATTTAGGATTAATAACTTGAAAATCTATTTAATCAACAAAATTTCAAAACATTTATAGAAGAGGGCGGGGCTTCTACTTTTTTCAGTCAATAATGTGTTTAAAACAATTTTATTAAGTATGTTTGTTATTGTTAGTTTAAATGAAACAAAAATATACTGCTCATTTTTCCTCACCCTCTCGGAGATCATAAAATTGCATCATAAACTGATATGCTATGCAACAAAATAATCTCTGTATTAAAACGAAATAATTGTATTTTTATCCTAAATTGGGCTTATGAAATGCATATTTAAACATTTATGAGACAGAGAGTTAAAAATGGAAACAAATTAGATTGTCATAGAATTAAAAATATTTTTTATGATGAATTGCTTTAACGAATGCTTGTAACGCAAAAGCTGTTTAAAATATTGAGAATAAGTCACACATTATAGGAAATCATTTAAACCAATATTGCATTATATTGGCTAAATTGTAATGGAGAACCCAGTTCTTTTACAGTTGGCTAATGAATTTTAATATTAGATATATATAAAATTTAAAATTTTATTCCATGTATATAATTTATTTATTTATTTATTTATTTTTATAAAATTTTAATTTAGTATTATCATTTTTTAGAAACTTAGCTTGTAGTCACTTAAATTTTGTTGCATTGTTAAAAAAATGAATATTTCTTTTCAAATTTATTTACAGTGTGAGGAATATAGTATACTATTTGCTCATATATTAATACCGATCAAATTTTATAATCTGTAAAATAATTTTCAGCCATAATAATGAATCACATATACTTTTAGAGGGTACTTTAAACTTTCTAACAGTGCAATTCGTTTAAAAAATATTAATTCTTAAAAGAAAAAAAAAAAAAATCAAAAAATTCCATTTTACCGTTTCGTTTTCTCTCCCTTGAGATACCGATTAACAGAAAATACCCACTTAAAGCAGAAACCTTCTTTTCTACGACAATGCAATTTGTTTTCAAAAATACCATATTTAAGGCGTGCCATACACCGCGGAGACAAGAGACATTTCTGGGATATAGTTACTATTTACTTATGGAATAAAAAGATGATTTTTAATGATAAAAATTTAATATTGCTTTCTTTAGGCATATTAAAAAAGGAAATTAGGGATTTATTTATAGATAAACTTCTAAAAGTTTAAATTATATAAATTTACATAAAATGAAATAGAATGAAAAATATTAACTATGAAAAATTCAAATTGCGATAATTTTTTTTTCTAATTTTCAAGTTTTCAATTCTTAACTTTTAATCAATTTAATTTTTCTATTTTGTTTGCTTTATAAATAAAATGTAAACTATATTAAATTTTTATCATTAAAAATCATCTTTTTAGTCCATAAGTAAATTGCAACACTATTAATTAAATACAATTGTATGGCTGAAAATTATTTTACCCATTATAAAATTTTAAATTTTATCTGCATTAGTATATGAGCAAATGGTATAATATATTCATTTTATCTACACTGCAAGCAAAATTTCAGTGGATGTAAGCTAAGTTTTTCAAAAATGATAACACTATTTTATTTTATTTATTTATTTATTTTTTTAATGCACCTAAATTATTACTCGAAAAAAATATATACAAAATAACATACGTTTCAAGGTATTGTAAACATTAGAAAAAAAAAAAAAAACAATAATAATAATTAAAAAAAAAATTGTCCCCCGTAGAAAAAGATTTGCTCGTCCTGGAACATTGGCTTAGCTACGGGCCTGGGAATACTGTCGCGAAGAAATACGGAATGGGTGTATATTTATTAGAGATTAAAAGCATTGTTCAAATTTTGTGGAATAAATTTCAATCTCGCGTATATATTGATAATCTTTGAATAATTTAATAGCTCATAACATTTTATATCTATGCAATTAATATATGTACAGTTAAAAACAATTTTTTATCTTAATTATTTGCGAAAGAAAACTTGAGTAAATAATAGGGTCCATTAACAATTTTTTTCAAAAATCATAAAAAATGACTTTAATACAGTAATCCCTTAACATTCGCGAGTTTTGATTATTCGCGAAATATAAAATGAAGAACATTTCAACATTCGCGAATACTTAACTTGGTTATTCGCGGATTTTCCTTTTATAAAGAATATATATTTTTTTAAAGTAAACTTCCTTTGTTTTACCTGAAACATGATTTTATACTAAAAATAGATTATCCCCCTTTTGTTTGTTCGAGCTTGGTACTTCTCCTATTTATATAGAAAGACTAAAACCCAAATTTTCTCTTCGAAGTATATAATGCGCATGCTCCTTCTAAGTTCTGTTTACCGTTTGGGTTTGAATTACGTAAGTCCCAAAGAATACATTTGTTCTTTCTATTCCCCTGTCAATGTTTTATTCTCAGTGTTTAGTAAACCTAAAAAAGAGAAATTTCATCATGTCGTCTACAACTAAAACAGTGAAAAAAGTTTTGAACTTTTCCGAAAAAGTTAAAATTTTAGAGTAGTTGCGAATGGGAGAAAGAGCGGGCGCGGTCGGTCGTTATTTTAATATTAATGAATCTAAGGTACGATCAATTAAAAAAACGAAAAGGCTATAAGAAACAGCGTCTCAACAAGTGCACCGACTAGTGCAAAAACCGTATCGCAAATACGGAATAAGTCATTGGAAGTAACTGAAAATGCTTTAAGTATTTGGATAGAAGATATGAACCAGAAGCAAGTGCCGCTAAGTTCAGCTTTAATACGAGCCAAGGCTAAAAACATATTTGACGTGATAAAAGTAAAGAATGAGACTTTATTTGACTTCCAGGCAAGTAAAGGGTGGTTTAAAAATTTTAAACACAGGAATAGTTTACACAACATAAAGTTAGTTGGCGAATTGGCTTCTGCGGATCATGTAAGTGCTGAAAAATTTCCTGAAGAACTTACAAAAATTATTGAAAGAGGCGGATATGTTCCAGAACAAGTATTTAATGCCGTATAGACAGACTTGTTCTGGAAGAAAATGCCGAAAAGAACTTTTCTTGCCAAAACAGAAAGGCTTTAAGACAGCAAAAGATAGGGTATCTCTTCTGTTGTGTACCAATGCTAGAGGCTATTTTAAAGTAAAGCCGATGTTAATTTATCGATCGCAAAATCCTCGTGCTCTCAAAGGTAAAGATAAAAGCAAGTTGCCTGTTTTCTGGCGAGCAAATACCAAAGCATGGGTAACCAGCGTTTCGTTTCTGGAATGGTTTAATGATTGTTTTATTCATGCGGTGAAGAAATACCTTTCATCTAAAGTTCTACTCCTCATTGACGATGCTCCTGGACATCCACTTAGTTTAAAAGATGCCCATCCCGACGTCGAAGTGTTTTTTTTTTTACCCCCTAATACGACTTCACTGATCCAACCGCTAGACCAAAGAATCATAGCTGCGTTCAAAGCATACTGCACAAGAAGATTTTTAAAAGAATTTTAGAATACATTGAAGTAAATTCAGAAGCCACAGTCACATTGAGTTGGAAAAATTTCAACATAGCAGATTGCATTGCCGAAATTGATGCAGCATAGATGGAACTTAATGAAAGTTCAATCAATTCTTATTGGCGAAATATTTGGCTCCAAGTGGTACAAAAAGAAAAACAAATGCAGTGCCTGATTTACGGCAGGGCATTCGGGGCACAGGCTTAGGGCCCCCGATTTTCAGGGGCCCCCAAATGCTACTAAAGATTTTTCAATTATTGGCCAAAACAGTTTTAACTGACAAAAAACAAAATTAAAATGGAAAAGTCTGTTTGTCAGAGATTGTCTATGATACTTCATTTTTTGCTGATTGTCTTTTAACAATTTATGTGTAGTAATGTGCAAAACTCCATTTTTGGGATTGCCTTATTATTTCATTTTTCTTTATTTTACATGCAAGGCCCTCATGGTTAACATGGACAAAGCCGTTTGGTTCTGCTAGTTACTTGTGTAAATTTAGTTTTTTTTTTTTCATACAAAGATTGTATTTGAAAGGAAAAGTTTTTTGATTAATAGGATATGCTAATATTTTAAATAAGTATAACTTGGTACTGCGGTAAATTTATTATTAGTAGTACACTATATCATACCACATATATGGACTTGCATAGAGAAAGGTAATTAGCACCACACAGTTAATTAAAAATTCCTAATTATCAAATAATTATTTTAAAGTAAATTAATGATTATCAAATTTCATTTTTTTAATTAATATTTTAAAGAAATTATCAAAGTGAATAGTGGTTATCTTAATAAGTACTGCTTTCGATATTATATGTTTTTATTCAAAGAATCTGTGCGAGGGGGGCCCCCATACACATCTGTGCCCAGGGCCCCCAAATTTCTAAATCGGTCCCTGAACAAATGCCTTCAATTTCCAAACCTCTTGAAGAAATTGTGAAACTGGCTCATCAGGTCGGAGTTGATGGTTTTGACGACATGGGGAGAGAAGATGTGGAAGATCTGATAATATCCGATGATGATGGACTTACTGAAGAACTTCTAGAAATCCTTGAAGAAAAAATTACAGAACCAGACAATGAAACAGACGACGAGAGCAGGTATTGTGAAACTGGAGGTGAGCGTCTTTTTTTATGTTTTTTTGTTTTTTTTTTTTTACTAAATTTTCTAAAATTATATTTTTTCTTTTTGCAGGTGAAATATTTTCTGCAAAAAATGTCGCGAAAATTTAAAAATTACAACTTGTTGATAAAGCGATAGTGTATGATCCCTCGCTAGTGAGGAGTCTGAAATTTAAAAAAGAAATTGAGGCTGCGACTTTTACTTACATGGAAATCCATAAACAAAAGAACTCTTCTGCCAAGCAATCACATATTACTAGTTTTTTTCAACCATCAAACATCAAATAATCTTTTTATAATATGTTTATAATTGTTCAAACTTATTTAGAGTATGTATTTTTAATATTTAATAAATATACTATTTACATTTTAATTGTTTTTTCCATTAAAAATATCGTTAAACCTAACCCCCTTTTATGCACGGGAGGATAGTCTCAACCACGGAGGAAGATAGATGGAGGGGAAAGTAAGGTTGAAATTTTACAATACAGTTTTTCTCCTCATAGATGGCGCTACGGTAAACTGACGGCTGTCTTAGCCTGCTTCTGCAATGCTTTTCAATGCGAAAAACATTCATTTTTTAAATGTTTTTGATTGAAAATTTGAACATTAAAAAAGTCAAACAAGTAGAAATTTCATTAAATAAAGTTTTCTTCACAACATGCATATATTTTAATAGATACTTGGCGTTTCGATTGCTTTTTATAACTCTTTAAATAAGAGTTCATCCTGACAAAAACATCTGAATAGTCATTTAAAAATAAATATCACGGATATTGTACTGCGAAGAAATACGGAATGGACGTATAATTTTTACAGATTAAAAGTATTATTCAAATTTTCTGAAATAAGTTTTAATCTTGCTTATATATCGATAACCTTTAAATAATTTAATAACTCATAACTTTTTATGTCTATGCAATTAATATTATGTACATTTAAAAACAAATTTTTATCTTAATTATTTGGGAAATAAAACTTGAATAAATAATAGGGTCTATTAACTAATTTTTGCAAGAATCGTAAATTGTGACTTTAATATAATGTTAGTTATGAATGGTCCAAAAACTCTCTCTCTTTTTTTTTTTATCATCATACATAAATGCTTCCTCTTTCATACACACTGCTGCAGATAGAAAAGGTAACATACTTACCTTACAAATTGAAAATTATACAATTATTAAAAACAATATATACTTAAATCTTTTTACAACAACAATTTAAATGTTTTTTGACAGTGATCAATAAGCCAAAGCAACTGCTAGCATTCATCAAACAAAATATATTATATATATATATATGTACAGTAAGATACATATAGAGACAATTCTCTTAATTTAAAAGTAATTTTGAAAAAAAAAAAACAGCTTCAGATTACAGCCAAACAAATAGCACTCTATAAGACAATTTAAATGGCCATGTCTATTAGCCACAGACATTAGCATTCATCAAGTATAACATTTTAAAAACATATACACTAAAATCGATATACTAAAATAAAAATTTCTTAGTTTAAAAATGATTACATGCATATAACTTTAAATTAAAGTATAATATAAAGCACTCACCTTTGGAGATCTAAACATACTTAAAAAAAAATTTCCCTTCGAAGGGAAAAAAAAATTAAGTATGTTTAGATCTGTTTAAAGACAGCCGCCAAAATTTTACAGCGCCCTCTTTCGTTAAAAAAATCTGACTTGCATTTTCGATATCCTCGCCTATTCTAGTTTCCCCTCCAGGTTCTTTCTCCGTGGTCTCAACATTCGCGATTTTGACATTCGTGGAGATTTCCGTGAACCTAACCCTCGTGAATTTTAGGGATTACTGTATAGTCTTAGTTATGAATGGTCCAAAAACTTTCATTTTTTTTCATACGTAAATGCTTCCTTCTTCAAACACACACTGCTACAGATAGAAAAGGTAACATGCTTACCTGACAGTTTGAAATTTGAAAAATACACAGTTATTAAAAATCATATATATTTAACCCTTTTTTTTTCTTCCAGAATATTAAATTTCTTATTTAAATTAGTTCTTTTTCCTATTATTTTCATAATTTAAATGGAATTGATACTTAAATGATTTAAAATCTGTAAAACTACATATATATATATATATAAATCTTTTCTTTTTGTAGCTTTCTGGTAATAATAAATCATCTAAGTTTCCCTTCCCCTCGCTCCAGAATGTACATTTTAAAATCTTTAAACTTTGCTTTAAAAAATGCGTTGGATAAAATCGTTTGATTTAATTGAACAGCTAAGCAATCAAATTAAATATTTAAATTGCACTTACTAGAAAGGCAAATCATTTATTTATTTATTTATTTATTTTTAAAATAAGTTCTTACACTTGCACGTCTGAATGAAGCCATAAAATACTCTTTCTTTACAAATAAATTAAATTAATGGATAAAATAATTATTCTGATGTCAAAAGGCCCAAACTGGTCCTTCATCATTTTTTTCTTTAAACACATATTTATCAAACTAAGGAGCATATTTTAAGCATTCTTTCTTTGATTAAGATGAAAATTTTAGGACCCCCACCCCTTTCCATGCACCAATATATATATATATATATATATATAGAGAGAGAGAGAGAGAGAGAGAGAGATAGATATTTAACTTTTTACAAATACCTCTAGTATTCAGTTTTATATTTTTTCTGTTGTAATTGTCCCTTTATCTATGTTGCATTAAATCTTTTGATTTAACTGAAAAGCTAAGTAATAAAATTAAATCTTTAAAATGCACTTACATGAATCTAATAAGAACAAAAGATTTCTAAATAGCTGTTTTATTTAATTTCATTTGGTTAATAACCTTTTTAATACTAAGCCATATTAATATATTTTGAACTCTGCCTTTCATATTTTATAATCTGGCAATCATTCAAATCAATCGGGAAGAAGAGATTAAATGTTCAAGGACATAGACAAAGGAGGGGATCATGGAGCTCAAGCCCTCCCTATTCAAATAAAAACAATTTTTTAAGCGACAGAAATTTTTAAAAATCTATTGCTTTTAGTTTTAAATGTTTGATTATTCAATTCAGTTCAGACAAAACAACACTGTACATAAAAAATACTATAAATATTAATTAAATTTATAATAGAAATTAAACTAGTAAATCTGCAGACTACATTTTGCACTTACTACAGTGCACTCCCGATTATCCGGGTTAATCACCGGGAGGGGTCACACAGATAATAGAAAAACACGGATAATCCGAAAACTTCTTTTCATTAAAGAAAAAATCAACATCAGTACAAAAATATAAAAATTACTTACATTGGCATGCTGTATAACATTAAACTAGTAATTTTCCTTTTAACATTTACTGCTTAAAAAAATCTGTAATGCTTCGCTGCTTCTGCTGTTCGTTTATTTCTTATCGTATAACGACACATATTTTACGAACCGCAGTAATGTCACCGTAATAAAATCTTCTTTGTTCCGTATATCCCCTATATCACGTACAGTTTGTAATCCAATTTGATAATCCTTTGCTAATTTGCTAACTGATTCTTCATTACAAAGTTTTTGAAGGATTTCTAATTTTTGTTTAACATTTAAAACGTGTCATTTTCATTTCACACCAATCATTTTTACCAGTAAAAAATTCCACGCTACTAACTGACGATAAACAAGAAGCAAAAACTAAAGGAATACATGCGAAAGTGAGAGAGGACAGCTGAAAGGCTGTTGTACAAACAAAATTCCGATCCCTCCCACCCCCTCAACCAGGGCTATCTCAATGTACATCAATATCTCAATATTACATCAAGATGACCTTGCTTCAACCCTACCCTGTCAAATAGGTTCCAGAGCGTTCGATTTTACCTCTACGCACTTCACAATACTATCAGCTAAACCGGACAAGATTCTAATTCACATCGACAACGATTTTACAGGCATGATAAGCGTGAAAATGTTTCTCTTAATTTTTTTTTTGTGAGTTAGGAATGAGCACGGATAATCGAGAGTATACTGTATTTGCTATGAGTAATATATCAAGCAGTTTCAGGAAATTTAACTGTTAAAACAAATCCTTAGTTACTCTACATATGATGGAATGGAAAAAGGGACTTAAAAAAAAAAAAATACGTTCTTATTCACTTGCACTTTTGAGTGGATCCTCAAAATACGTTTTAATCTACAAATGAATTAAATTCATGGATAGAATTATGATTCTGATGTCATGTGGCCCTAACTGGTCCAGACCCTTCATCAATACATTTTTTCTTTAACACAATTTTATCATACTAAGAAGCACATGTTAAGCATTCTTTGATAAATATATAATTTTTAGGAGATTTCTCTCCCCCGCCTTCACATCAAATTTCAATTGTAGTTTTTTATCTACTGAAAATACAGAAGTACTGTAATCTATCATGTTGAATTGAATGATATTTTAAAAAGAACTGGATTCAATATGAAAATCTGCCAATGTAGATAGCAATTTGTAAGGTTTTCCTACAATTTACACAGCACAAAAATTAATAGAAAAAAATTTCTATGACAGTAGCAGTGATCAGGAAAATGCAAGTGTGAAAATATGAGGAATGTTAACAAATTAGTTAAAAAAAAAATTCTAATTAATTTCTAGAATGTCACAAATTTATTTCTTTTCTTATGTACTATAAATACCAATTTAAATTGCTGTAGTAATTGATATTTTTAATATAAATATTTGTTTTTAATATAAAGTTTTTTCTTTAATTAACTATAATATATGAGTTAATAGTACTTACCTTCGTTTGTAACTAGATTTCCATAAAAAATTAAACAAACAATGGTTATGGAGTGAAAATATTTATTAACCCTATAAAATTGCACATAAAATTTAATTAATGGATCAAAAACTATGAGCAAGTCTTAAAAAGGTTATTGCAAAATATAAAAGTACTGGATTAAATTAAAATGTAATAAATAGTAAGAGATATATTTATTACAAACAAAATAATAATATTAATAAACAAAGTAAATGTAGGGTAAACGTGTTAGTAATGGGCACAATTAAGTAATTTCTTTAACAATTATTTTTAATTAATAGTTATAATTATCACATTCCAATTTTTTTAACATTATAAATATTAATCTATCAACAAAATTTAACCCGTTTTGCATCCGGATTAAAACATTTCCACAACTGCTATAATTAAGAATAAACGAATAAAATATTCTCAGATTTTAACATGCAATCTAAAGACATTCTGTTAAAAGTTAGCCTTATTACGCTCATAGAGTGAATCTGTGATTACGCTTAAGGACATACTGTTTGTTACTTTTCAAAAGTATAATTTGCGTTTTCGTCAACTCATGATATTCAAAAGTTTCTCCAAATTCCTCCGTGCTACTGATCACGTACGGACGAAATGAATTTTTAAGTATTTATGATAAAGATTCGGTTTTCTAAGAGAAACCGAATGACAAAAATATATAACTATCAAAATGAGATCCATTGAACTTGAACTTGAACTTGTGATAGGTTCAATGTGCTTCAAGTTGCGAAGCAACTGCACACCCTGGCTTTGAGTAGGTGTATCTCAAATCCTGAGAGAGCCATTTCAAATGTCTAGCCGTAGTCCAATTGACTACATAAAAATAGGATAGTGTTAAGTATAACTATAAAATAATGAAAATTTACTAGTTAAAGTATAAAAGTAAATATAGTTCATAGTTCAAAAAAACAAAAATAATGCCAGACGAGGTAAAGTAAAGATGATAGGAGAGGTTTAGGAGAAAAGTCAATTTAAATTTATTTAATAAAATAATAATAATTTTTTTTTTAATATTAAAGAGAAAATAAGAATTATAAGCTCGGAAGGACTATTCATCAAGAATAGTGGAGTACCTTGGTTTTTTCCGGTTGGATGGACTGCAAGCATCGTAGTCAGGTAGCTCATAGATGAGTTCATTTGGGATGTGATTAATGTCATTGTAGAATTTTTTTGCAAGGTGTTTAATGCGATGTTTGAGTGAAGTCGTTTTCAGATCCTTGAGGATTGTGGAGTTTTTGAGGTATCTAGACCCGTTCCTGATGTAACGGAGCTGTTTGTAATGGGTACTAGAGAGGCTGTTCATACTGGTTTTGCAAGTGAAGCCCCAGATTGGACATGCATATGTGATAACAGAGAGAATGCAAGCATTATATATTAAGAGTTTGTTGTGTATGGAGAGTGAGTGACTGCGAAGAAGGGGGGCGAGGGTTTTGGAAATTCCGGCGGCCTTACCGCGGATATTAAGAATATGCTTTTTAAAGGTAATGCGTTTGTCAATGGTAACTCCCAGGTACTTGGCATAGTCAGACCAGGGAATGGTAGTGTTATTGATGGTTAATCTATTAGAAGTGGAGAAGGTTCTAGAGAAGTAAACAGCAGTAGTTTTAGATTCGTTTATTTTAATGCGCCATTGATCACACCAATCCATGAAGATGGAGGTGATGTTGTAGATTTTTGTAAAGATTGTATGGGTGATGTGCAGTGCCATAGAGAAAAGTGTCGTCCGCATAGAGTGCGAGTGATGTGAAGAGTGTGCGTGGAATGTCATTAAAGTATATTATGAATAAAATTGGGCCAATGACTGAACCCTGAATAATACCACAGAGTATTATGTGTAGTAGAGAAAGTGAGTAGTTTACACGGACATAGAAGTCACGATCACCAAGGTAAGAGTGTATTAAATGGATAAGTCCAGACGGGAACTTAAGCCGAATTAATTTGTAAATGAGGCCCGCGTGCCAGACTTTGTCAAAGGCCTTGGCGACATCAAGAAATATGGCAGCAGTAGGCTTCTTCTCGTTGAAGTTTTCAGTTAAGAATTCCACAAATCGAAGAAGTTGGTGTTGGGTGGAGTGCTTGGCTCTGAAGCCGAATTGTTCAGGCATAAGAATGTTGTTGTTGTGAAGGAAGTCATTGAGCTGTGATCTAATGACGCGTTCGATGACTTTACTTAGAGAGGAGAGAAGACTGATGGGACGGAAATTAGTTGGATCATTAAGATTGCAGGATGGTTTAGGAATAGGAGAAATGATAGAGGTTTTCCAGGGTTTAGGAAAATAACAGTGTTTGAGGATAGAATTAGTGAGCTTTGTAATGTAGAGAATACAGTTGATAGGAAGTTGTTTAAGTGTATAGTTGGAAATTTTATCGTACCCAGGAGATTTTTTATTATTAAGTTTTTGAATGATATTGTTGATCATGATGGGTTGAATTTTGGGGAGGGGGTAGGAGGGGTTGAGAGGAAGTCATTAACAGTATCATTGACATAGTTAAAGTGTGCTAATTTGCGAGGAAGGGATTCGGCGAGAATTGCTTTTCATATGATCCAGCGAGGCATTCTGCCTTGTCCTCGTCAGTATACGCAGTTTGACTATTGACAGTAAGGGGAGGGATAGAGGTGTAGTTATTGTTGAGTTTCTTTTTGATTTGCCAAAGAGAGTTATCCTCGCAAGTAAGACTTTCGAGAAATTTAGACCAGTTTTTTTGCTTTTCTTTTGAATAAGGGTTTTAATTTTATTGTTGAGCCTGTTGACAGTTGTTTTAAGGGCGGGATCTCTGGTATTTTGGTAGAGTCGACAGAGTGTGTTGCGTTGTTTGCAGATATTATCTATGTAAGTGGGTAAGATGTAAGAGTTATTATTTTTGAATTTGGTGTAAGTGGCATCTGTTTGAGCTTTGTAAATGATGTTGTTGAGTTTATTAACTGCGTTGTCAATGTCAGTAGTGTTGTTGATTGTGGGGTAGGTAAGGTCGGTATTGTTGAGGTCATTTTGGAATTTATTCCAGTCAATTGCTACTGAAGGAGGAGGAGAGATAGGGTTGATAAGATCAATTTTGAAGAAGACAGGTAGGTGGTCAGAGCTTAGGTCATTAATAATAGAAGTGGTGATAGGGAAGGTAAGATTTTTGGTGATGGCGAAGTCAATAATAGAGGGGTGCTGGTTGCGAGCAACAGGAATGTGTGTGGGTGTAGTAGGTGCGTGGAGACTAAGATTGAAATGGCTAACCAAGTTGTGAAGAGATCTACCTCTGGTAGTGGTGGAATGACAGTTCCACTGCCTGCTATGTGCATTGAAGTCACCAGCGATAAATGCGTGTTGGTGTTGTGTAATGATGTGTGTCAGGTCGTTAATGGGGTATCGTCGCCCGTGTCGTGCGTAAAAAGTTGTGAAGTTGATTTTGACATGGGTAAGTTGACGGCAATACTGGTGCAGTCAATGCGATCCATTGAACTTGAACTTGTGATAGGTTCAATGGGCTTCCAAGTTACGAAGCAACTGCACACCCTGGCTTTGAGTAGGTGTATATCAAATCCTGAGAGAGCCATATGAAATGTCTAGCCGCAGTCCAATTGACTACATAAAATAGGATAGTGTTAAATATATCAATAAAATAATGAAAATTTACTAGTTAAAGTATAAAAGTAAAAATAGTTCATAGTTAAAAAAAAAAAAAAAAATATGCCAGACGAGGTAAAGTAAAGATGTTAAGAGAAGTTTAGGAGAAAAGTCAAAATAAAATTATCAGTAAAAAATTATATAATAATATATATATATTTTTTTTAATTAAAGAGAAAAATTTTGAGGTAAGAATTATAGCTCGGAAGGACTATTCATCAAGAATAGTGGAGTACCTTGGTTTTTTCCGGTTGGATGGACTGCAAGCATCGTAGTCAGGTAGCTCATAAATGAGTTCATTTGGAATGTGATTAATGTCATTGTAGAATTTTTTCGCAAGGTGTTTAATGCGATGTTTGAGTGAAGTCGTTTTCAGATCCTTGAGGATTGTGGAGTTTTTGAGGTATCTAGACCCGTTCCTGATGTAACGGAGCTGTTTGTAATGGGTACTAGAGAAGCTGTTCATACTGGTTTTGCAAGTGAAGCCCCAGATTGGACATGCATATGTGATAACAGAGAGAATGCAAGCATTATATATTAAGAGTTTGTTGTGTATGGAGAGTGAGTGACTGCGAAGAAGGGGGGGCGAGGGTTTTGGATATTCCGGCGACTTTACCGCGGATATTAAGAATATGCTTTTTAAAGGTAATGCGTTTGTCAATGGTAACTCCCACGTACTTGGCATCGTCAGACCAGGGAATGGTAGTGTTATTGATGGTTAATCTATTAGGAGTGGAGAAGGTTCTAGAGAAGTAAACAGCAGTAGTTTTAGATTCGTTTATCTTAATGCGCCATTGATCACACCATTCCATGAAGATGTTGAGGTGGTGTTGTAGTTTTTTGTAAAGATTGTATGGGTGATGTGCAGTGCCATAGAGAACAGTGTCGTCCGCATAGAGTGCGAGTGATGTGAAGAGTGTGCGTGGAATGTCATTAAAGTATATTATGAATAAAATAGGGCCAATGACTGAACCCTGAATAATACCACAGAGTATTATGTGTAGTAGAGAAAGTGAGTAGTTTACACGGACATAGAAGTCACGATCACCAAGGTAAGAGTGTATTAAATGGATAAGTCCAGACGGGAACTTAAGCCGAATTAATTTGTAAATGAGGCCCGCGTGCCAGACTTTGTCAAAGGCCTTGGCGACATCAAGAAATATGGCACCAGTAGGCTTCTTCTCGTTGAAGTTTTCAGTTAAGAATTCCACAAATCGAAGAAGTTGGTGTTGGGTGGAGTGCTTGGGTCTGAAGCCGAATTGTTCAGGCATAAGAATGTTGTTGTTGTGAAGGAAGTCATTGAGCTGTGATCTAATGACGCGTTCGATGACTTTACTTAGACAGGAGAGAAGACTGATGGGACGGAAATTAGTTGGGTTATTAAGATTGCAGGATGGTTTAGGAATAGGAGAAATGATAGAGGTTTTCCAGGGTTTAGGAAAATAACAGTGTTTGAGGATAGAATTAGTGAGCTTCGTAATGTAGAGAATACAGTTGATAGGAAGTTGTTTAAGAGTATAGTTGGAAATTTTATCGTACCCAGGAGATTTTTTATTATTAAGTTTTTGAATAATATTGTTGATCATGATGGGTTGAATTTCGGGGAATGGGATAGGAGGGGTTGAGAGGAAGTCATTAACAGTATCATTGACATTGTTAAAGTGTGCTTGACTTGCGAGGAAGGGATTCGGAGAGAATTGCCTTTCATATGAGCTAGCGAGGCATTCTGCCTTGTCCTCGTCAGTATACGCAGTTTGATTATTGGCAGTAAGGGGAGGAATAGGGGTATAATTATTACTGAGTTTCTTTTTGATTTGCCAAAGAGAGTTATCCTCGCAAGTAAGACTTTCGAGAAATTTAGACCAGTTTTTTTGCTTATCTTTCTGAATAAGGGTTTTAATTTTATTGTTGAGCCTGTTGACAGCTGTTTTAAGGGTGGGATCTCTGGTATTTTGGTAGAGTCGACGGAGTGTGTTGCGTTGTTTACAGATGTTATGTATGTAAGTGGGTAAGATGTAAGAGTTATTATTTTTGAATTTGGTGTAAGTGGCATCTTTTTGAGCTTTGTAAATGATGTTGTTGAGTTTATTAACTGCGTTATCAATGTCAGTAGTGTTGTTGATTGTGGGGTAGGTAAGGTCGGTGTTGTTGAGGTAATTTTGGAATTTATTCCAGTCAATAGCTACTGAAGGAGGATGAGAGATAGGGTTGATAAGATCAATTTTGAAGAAGACAGGAAGGTGGTCAGAGCTTAGGTCATTAATAACAGAAGTGTTGATAGGGAAGGTAAGATTTTTGGTGATGGCGAAGTCAATAATAGAGGGGTGCTGGTTGCGAGCAACAGGAATGTGTGTTGGTGTAGTAGGTGCGTGGAGACTGAGATTGAAATGGCTAACCAAGTTGTGAAGAGATCTACCTCTGGTAGTGGTGGAATGACAGTTCCACTGCCTGCTATGTGCTTTGAAGTCACCAGCGATAAATGCGTGTTGGTGTTGTGTAATGATGTGTGTCAGGTCATTTATGGGATATCGTCGCCCGTGTCGTGCGTAAAAAGATGTGAAGTTGATTTTGGCATGGGGCAAGTTGACGACAATACTGGTGTAGTCAATGCCTGGGAGTGGAATATTTTGAGTTGTGTGATATGGGATATAATTTTTGATGTAGATGGCTGTGCCACCCCAGTGAGAGTTGGCACGTGGTGTATGATGGAGTTTGTAACCTGGGATGGTGATACTGCAGGAAGGGTTAAGTGTTTCTTGGATTAAGAGTATATCGATTTGTGGATTAATGGAAATAAAGGAGCGGAGTTCATTAATCCTGGGTTGCAATGATTGGCAATTCCAGGAGAAAATAAGAAGAGAAGAGAAATTTTTGTTATTGTAATTATTCATAATTGGTAATGTTGAGCTCCGTAGAAAAGGCGTCTAATTCTTCTATTATGATATACATTTTGTCGAATGGGTTGTTGCAATTTTTTGATTTGATGGCGATGTTTTTTAAATATTTTAGGAGTTTGGTAATTTGGAGAAGTTCCTTCATGTCTTTGAAGGTGTCAAACATATCTTTGAATGTGTTTGTATAATTATTTTGTATAACAGGTGGTGTTTTATTTTGTTTGGTGTAACTGGAAGTGTCCTCAACTGGGGCTTCCTGGATATCGTTATTCGCGTCAGTAGTGGTCTCACTGCTGTTGATATCGTTTGGTTTATCATGAATGGTGTAATTGTAGGGTTTGAAAATGTCTGCGATGTCAGCAATTATATTTGGTTTTTGGTGTTGCGGTTTTGTTTTGGTGTTGAGTGTTGGGGTATTTTTTTTCTTAATGTTATTTGGATTTTTTGGGCAACCTCTGTATGAGGCCGGATGGGCACCGTTACAATTGGAACATTTTGGAATTATTTTACCTGTCTTGGGGCAGTTATCAGTGAGGTGCTCTTCTGAGCATTTAAGACATTTTGGTGTTAGGCTGCACGTCTCGGAGGCGTGTCCGAACCGTTGGCAGCGGTAACATTGTTTTGGGTTATTGTTGTTTCTGAAGTATTCAATACGAACACTTATATCACAAAGTTCCTCAATTTTATAGATCTTCTGAAAGTTAGTGCAAGGGAGGACGTTGACCATGTAAATTGGCATTGTTAAGCGTGTACATTTTCTATAAAACGTATAACTTCAAACAATTTACGGTGTAAGTTTTAGAATAACGTGTTATGTTTGTTTATATATTTAAATGCTAGTTTGTGTTAAAGTGTATTTAATCCGGCAATGTTTTTTTTAAAGTATCAGTTCCCGGATTATACAGTACCGAAGGTATACTGCACTTCAAGGCCATTAAAAAGCACGAATCTTTGGGGCGGTACTCAGGGCCGTAGCTAGGGGGGTGCCAAGGGGGGGGGGCTCAGCACCCCCTGAAAATTTTTGAGCCCCCCCCCCCCTGGGAAAGTTGCCAAGGCTGCCAAATGAAATTCTGTTTCAAAAATCTAAATGAAACTGTGTTCAAAAATTGAACTTAGTTTTGGGGGCTCTTTACAGTTTTGCATAAATACTAAATTGTAGTGTATTTGTTTAAAAACTGCAAATAAGTGCTTCAACAGGCGCGCACCCTATCTGCACATACTCAGAATTAGCAACCTTTTGCATTAGTTATATACTGAAATTTTTCATTTGCAGCGTTTTCCATTATTAGCATATAACAAAGTTATTCTAATGAGTTATAGCCAATTTAAATACAAGAGGTTTTAGCTTTTGACTAGACACAAAAATAATTTAAAAATGCAAAATACACCCTTGATTATTCTAATATTTTTTTTATCATATAATAACATAACTTAAGAATTCTGAAGGGCAGGGAATATTCAGAAAAAAATTAAAGGTTGCAACTCTTTTGAAACAGGTGAAACAGCTTTTTATTTACTTTTTGACATCATCACTTATTATCACTTTATTTCACTAGTATAATTATGCACTGAAAATTTTCATTCTGCAGCCAGTGATGTAGTAGTAAAAAAACCAGAGGGCATACGCTTTAGGCAGAGGGTATACCCTAAAAAGTATGTGCTTATAGTGGTTTTGAGAAGAGGGTATACGGTATTCCTTAAAATAATCCAGAAGGTATTACATCCCTGTGAACAGCGTTTACTTTCTTAGCATCAAATAAAGTTATTATAAACAATTTAATAAGAAACATAGTGCCTACACTATGAATATGCACTAATTTACCTTTCTACATAATACTTTGATCATATATATATATATCTGTGTTTGTGCGTGCATCTGTCAGAGAGAGAGAGAAATAGTATGAGCTCCCCTACATTTTCTTGAGCACCCCCTATTGTTTACTTCTAGCTACAGCCCTGGCGGTAGTTAATGATCCGGTGAGGAAATCCAACCTCCTACTTATCGAGTGAAGTCATTACTTCACAGCCAGGGCTTAATTAGTAACAAAAATAGTACCGGAGCCCTAATATTCTGGAGTACTAACACCCATAGCGTATCCCCCCATTCTCCGTCACTCCAATCTGCATATTTATATTTCATATATTATTTTTTAAATTTAAGGCATTGTTTTTTATTTAGCAAAATAAAAATTTTAAATACATCTATCTGCGTATACTTAGCTATCAACTATTACACTTTTTAGTTATTACTACTTCCAAATAGAAACCATTGCCTAACCTTAATGTTAATTAATCGCAGAATTCTGCGATTAAATAAGCTCAGGATTATGATTCGGAAATAGTGTTAACACACACACACACACAAATAAACAAATAAAAATGAATAGTTTGCAGCTATGCAAAATAGAAAAAGACTATTACTGTTTGCTCTTTATTCTTATCAAAATAACATTAAAATGATTTGAAATGGAAATAAATAAAATTTTGAATTTAAGACAGATTGAGCTCGAGCCTGCCCAAACCCGAAGACTGATATAAAATTCGAGATCGTTTCATCTCCATCTCTTACGTGAGCGACACATTATGTCACTTATAAGTGTTTTGATACAAAAGAAGGCAAAATATTGGAGATGGGAGGGGAAAAAAAGGCTAATTTAGGATTCGTTTTTCGGAAGTGCTATTGCATTGGGCTCCGGAGCGCAGTGTTTATGAGCTCCGGGGAATTCTGGCCAGTATTTAAATTTTTGCTAAAAATAGAGAAGTACCAGAGCTGGGCTCCGGCGCAAATTAAGCCCTGTTCACAGCAGTAGCCTGCACAACATGCCATTATCATGTTTGCAATCTTTAATTTAAGTTTTAATTGAAGTTATTTCAGAAATCCGATAAGTTCGTCAACTGGGACGGAAAATAAATTGCGCCTTTTCTCCTTTTCATTATACATTCAGGTAAAAAGAATACCAAACGTTTCGTGGATATGAAAACAACTGAAAGATCCAGAATTGCTCTAATAGCCATCTGCACTGCATTTCCATGTACATCTTTTTATTTTCTAAATGCCAATTTCATTATCGAAAAGGTTTGTAATGGCATGTATCTTAAAGCGCTGCATACTATTACAGGAAGTTGTCGAGACAAACAACATGCTTCTATTATTAAAATTAATTATATTGAAGAAAAAAAAATAGAAACTGGCGGGTTCTACCAATCCCTAAACTTTCTTCCATTTCGTACATGTTAATACTTCAAAATTCACTATCACAGAGCGAAAATTAAATGACAATCTATGCCCATTTGAGAGAATTCGAAAGATATTGGTCCGTTGAACTGTGTGCATGTAAAACTAGTCGTTGGGGGCCACCGTAATACTTACCCATCATGAATATGCATAATATAAAATATGAAAATAAAACATGTATAAACTACTTATAAAATGCATTGCAATTTGAATAAAATCGTGGCTTGATGACGTCATAAACTTTAAATGCTCTATTACTGAATGGCGTATAAAAGAAACATCCTTATAACTCCAAAAATGTTAATCATATTAACTAACGGTTTATTGCTTCGGATTAAGCATCTTATGATGTAGAGATTGTTAGAGATTTTTTAATTTAAGTTGTGCAATTTAAAATTTAATTTGTATCTTAAAACATTTCCTTTTTTTAAACTCATTCTTTTTTAGTATTTAATTTAAACCCCCTCTCCTTTTTTCTCATATTTCTTAAACATTATTAATTAAAATTCTTATTTCCAAAATTTAAATATCTATGGTTTTCTGTAAGTAAAGAAAACACCCAGGATTTTGTTTTGCACTTTTAGACCCCACAAGAAGCCGAGAAGTAAATTCCCACGTTTGACGGACCCCACACGTACAAATGAACAAAGTACACAAACTCTTTGTGAAAAGTCATGGGAATAGCAGAAAGCCTCGTTTCACTTGTATTATAGGCAATTTTTATTAACCTCAGAAAAGATAGTCATAAAACTATTTTGAAGGCATGTTACAAAAATAACAACAGAAGTACTGCGCACCAGAGTTTTTACGACCTAGGCAGGTGAAAAGTGGACGCAGAACCCATTTCAGCTGCGAGCTGAGTTTCCGAGAATTTAAGCGGTGATTTTAGTTATAGCGTGACCTTGTCCAATGAGTGTATAGCCCTCCCCTCCTTTTAAGGCGTTGCCATGTTGATTTGACCAGGCTAGTAGAGGGAGTTATGTTTTGAAGCGCGTATGAAAAAGTCGTGTGCGGGGTGGCGGGATGCTCTCTCTCACCCCACCCTGTCGGTGGGAAAAATATATTCATTCGAAAAACAGTTGGGACCGATGAAGGTATAAAGTATCCTAGTGAGGACCAGAGGTGATCGGGGCAGAGCGGTAGAATGAGATAACGTTTCCCTGGTAAGAAACTCTGATAATGTTTTTTATGATGAGATAAAAAAAAACATTAGAGAAGTTAACGAACGGTGTTTCGACAAGAAATGCTACTAGTGTTTGTGAAGGAGAAAATTATTTAAGAGAGCAATTGATGGGAATATTATTGTGTGAGCAATAACCCAATGCAAAAAATTGCACGACGTTCTTTAGGTCAATTATTCTTTGAGAAGAGAATCAAAATAATAATAAAATGAATTAAACAGTCTTACTTGAGTGAAGAAATAGATGCAGACTATAAATGATGAATACCATAAGTTGAATCCAATAATGTTTATTACATTTTCTTGAAGGAGGAAGGAAGAGATGAAAGCTGCACATCAAGTCTTTAAAAAGTACTGGCTCAAATTTCGTAAATTTCGAAGAATCTTTAAATATTCCTTCTGGCCGCGTCCATGAAGAATTATAGAATTAATTCAGAAGTCAATTACCAGTTGATTTAAAACTTTTAAAATATTAAACTTAAAATTTACAACAGCATTTTTATAGAATAATTAAGAACTGAAAACGCGAAATTGATCTCCAAAGAATCAGCGCTACGCGATTCTAGGATACGAGCACCGGCACAGGCCAGCCTCAGATCAGACGACGTTTAGCATAAAATCAGCATCATTTTTATTAAAATTCTGTTGGAAAAATGCGCAACATTAGTATAAATACCCAGAAAAGGGGTGCACAAATGTGACAGCAAGATTAATTTAAACTAATTTGATGATTAAGAATTACGTGAAAATTAAAAGAGCAAATCAGAAACAAATTAACATTTAATAATTAAAAGAACGATTCTAATTTGTATCTGAAAGACACGCCCCTATCGCCCGCAGCGCCAAAACAAAACAGCTCCCGAAAACACAGGGAACAAGAGCGACGGTGACGCATGCGCAAAACGCAGGAGCGGAAAGGCGATTTTACAAACCATCATTGCTAGCGCGATTAAGAGCGATGTCGGATGTTGATTGGTCGATTGCCCAAAACAATGTAGGAGGGGCTGAACGCATTTGAAAAGGATATTTTTCATTTAGTTGACGATTCATAAAAGCCTCAAAGGTTCCATATTCACATTTGCTTTATTTTTAATGATGCTTGTGACATATTAAACGTGACAAACGAATATTATTAACTTAATCCATTTAAAAGAAAACAATCCATTTTATATACAAGCATATTTAATATGAAACAGGTCGAATTAGCAATCAAATACTTCGCCTCTTGCATTATCTTTTTAATAAGAAAATGAAAACTAATATTTTAATGAAATGGTGAATGAAAATAATTTAAATTTGTGCAGCATGTGTAATTTTATAAGGAGAAAAAGAAACTATTCGTTTAGAATAATTTAGTGATATATAACCAACCTTGATAAAGTTAAAAAAATAAATATTACCATTTTTTTCATAATAATAAATCTTAAATAAAATTTACATAATTATTTTTTTTCTGCAGAAGCAACACTTATTTTGAATTTTATTTATAGAATTTACTCTAACTAGCTGAAACTAAAGGATTAAACTTAAATTAACATACTTAACAAGTATTTCGCAAGAATGAAATTAAGTAAGGCACAAAAAATTAATAAATGTTTATTGTGATAATTATAATTGAAGTAAAAGTAAAGATAAATTTACCAAGCTGTTATTAACCATTTGAAGTGTTTCCTAAAACTGACATGCGGTTAAATTGGCATATAAATAATGCAGTTTTATCCTTTTATCTTTAGGGGGGAGGGGCCGGTGGTGTGCTAATCCAAAGTTTTTTTAAACCATCGCTTTAAAGCAAAAGAACATAAAATACAAAATTTTTCATTATTTATTTTTTACAATAATAATTTTTTTAGTTTCACAACAAATAAAACATTGCAATTTTTTATGTATGCACAGAAAAAAATAAGTGAAATAAAACTTATTCGGTAATTAAATAATTCAGTTAGCTATAAAACTTATTAAAAAATTCCTTGTATTAAAAAAAAATAAAACGCACAATATATAATTATAATCAGTTTTGAAGTAATTTAAGCATCTTATTGCATGACCTAGCCAGTATTCAATAATTAAACCCTTTCCTGCATGGGTAGCGTCATTTATTAAAAAAAATCAACACTAAAAATAAATATTAATTCTAAAAATATATTAAATTAGAAATTTCTTATCAAAATTGAAGCAGTAATAATGTATTTGTTGTATTTCATACAGCTATATCCAGAAAAAGCTAATAACCCCCTCTCCAAAAAAATAAAAAACAAATTAAGACAAAATAAAATAGCAAACTATTTTCAAGTTCCTATAAACTCCTAACTATTTAATATTAAATTACACATAATTTTCCCTACATTATGATAAACTTAATTTAATTACTTATACACAAAATTGAAGTATAATACTTAAAAATAAGTAAATATCAGAATAAAATTTTATTTTATAAAAATATTTATTTTATTTTATAAAATTTAATTTTATTTCAAAAATCTTCATGATTTAAATTAATATTTAACGACAAATATCTTTTATTTTAATTATAGATTTAAAGAATCCATGCATACGGATACATAAGAAATAATATTTCGTATGTTTAATTAACTATTATTTATGCATATGCACAATATTGTTTTTTAAAAATAGAAGGAATTTAGATTATTACATACTTTCTATATGCTAAATTGGTTCCTAAAAGGACACAATACAACTGCCCTTCCCCCCACTTCTCTGTATTTAAATATAAGTTGTAAAACTGTTCAAAGTACCATAAAAAAATATATACCTTGTTGCGTATAAATAAAATGAATAAACAAACAAATTTTTGCCTTTTAATATTCCCGAATAATAAAAAGCATATTCGTCCACCACAGAAAGGAAACTTCCATTAAAATAATGAGGCGAATATTTATTTTATATATTCCATGTAGTAAAAATCCGTACCATACGAAAACAACGTTTCCTTACAATACACCTTTTAACTCCTCCCCCAGACGCTTCGTAATCATGTTTTAGCCAATCGTCATTTGACATTGCTCTTAATCGCGCTAGCAATGATGGTTTGTAAAATCGCAGCGGAAAGCCGTCGATGACGATGACGTCACAGCTCAGCGCCGACAGAAGCGAACTCAGAGAACGAAGGAGGGATGAAGTAACGCCGTGAAAACCACTTGCGTGGTGCTGAATTGCCGATAAAATTGCTTTTAAAGAACAGCAAATTAAACTGGAAAGGCTATAAAAATAGAAATACGTTGAGCTGAAATAAAAATAATTAAAAAAGATAAAACTGTGATATATCTTTATCACAGTGTTGAAGAAATGTGATAAGATTTTTCGTAAGACAGTTTGCTGTCATTTGAGATTTTGAACCTTCGTTGTGAAGTAACATTGCTGTGCATGTTTTTTTTTAGCGAACGTCCCCCATGACTCAACTCAACTGTCGATGTGTAAACATTTGAGCTTTGATTAGCTTTATTTACATGTGGCGAATGATCGAGCATTCAAGTAGAGCAACGTGATATCTCAAATGGATACGAGATTAAAGAATAGTGATACATACTCTCGGTTGGGCACATAAGCAAAAATATGCTTATGAACAGTACTTATGAATTTTACGGAAGCATATGATCGTTCTAACAAGAGTCATTCTCAAAAATATTTCCTTGCGCAGCCTTCTTGTAAAATTTAATTTAGTTAGAATTCATCGTTCTCTATCGTCTCGGATTTTGTTAAAACAATTTTGACTACCCTGTGTATCAACCAAGCATTTATTCAATGGGGTGTATGCACGAAAATAAGTTTCTACTACTTTTTATGATTCCAAAGGTGAATGCAGTGTTTATTAAATCAGCTGTAAAGCTGAAAAAAAAAAAAAAACACTTATGTAACTGTTACTAAACGAGTCATTATGACTACAATTTTGTGGACCTCAATTCTCGGACTCGCATTGGTGTGATAGTGAAAAGAAACTAGCCCGACCAAAGAATGGCCAAAACGTCTCTAGCATCACTATGTATTGCCTGTGGTAAATATCTCATTACTATTTTTAATTAAGTTTACCTGATTATTTACATGATACTTCTGATTTTAGAATTAACCAATTTGTCAATGTTTGTTTCTGTTATCTAAAAGAGCAATATCATGACCTCAATATATTAAATTGCTATTCTAATCAGTGAAGGATATGAATGGTATGTTTCTGTCAATAAACAAAATATCTAAGTAAATCCCTTCTCTGTTTTCCTTATCTTATTATTTTCTTAATCATTTCAATAAAGTTACTCTTCTGTAATTTTTCTATTGTTGTTTTCTAAGAAGTAATTGGGGAATACTATATATGGTTTGAGTTACTAATTTAAAGACATATACTTTAATCTTTGACTTAATTTCTTTTATTGATTTAAATATTAATTCTGATAAAAACTTAAAAATTAATTAAAGTAAACTATAGTATTCACTAATCATGAGATTAATATCTAAGAATTGAAATCAAAATTTATTAGTTCTTCTGTAATATGGGAAACAAATTATTTAACTCTTTTCTTAATTTTAAAATCTAATTTGGTTTTTGTTCCCATAATTTTTGCTTCATAAATTTTGAGATTCTATATAGTATTTTAAGCACTAAACCTGATGAAAATAAGCTGCTGTTTTACTAAGCGTTGATATTAATAACATTCAAATTATTTTTTTATTTTAGGTGAGACCTTTTCCTTTTCTTTAATTGATTACATGGCATACATGTCTGAATTGATATATGAAGTAATTTTAAAGTTTTAATTTAAAATCTTATGAGAAGTATTTTATTATAATGAATTACTTTATTCAAAATTTAACTATTTACTTTTGGTCTCTTAAAATTTTATACGTCTATACGATCACAGCTTCAGTGTTGTGAATACTTAAAATTAATATGGTATTTTTAATATTTGTTAAATATTATTTTGTTTAATTTATATCATTAAATTTTACCCTTCCCTCTTTTGTACTTTCTTTAAAAGAAAGGTGTTTGTTCCTTTATTCCAAAATTTTCATTTAGTCCAATTTACTGTGTTTATGAAAATTCCTAGTAATCATATACCATATTAATCCTTGAATTCACAATACTGATTGTTGGGGAATTGGATGTAATGCAAATTGAGAATCTTGTCAGTGTTTTTAAATGATTAATTCTAGTATTGTTTTGAATTCAAGATTTAGAATTCAGGTAACTCTAAATTCTTTAAATTTTAAATGTTTCTGTTTAGATTCATTTCATTTACTTTCTTCTAAAATAATTTAAGTTTTGGAATAAATTTGTAAATGTATATATTGACAGGATTCATTTCAATCTCAGACTTAGGTAATTTGCATACATTCATATAGGTAAAAGGTAATAGGTTTTATAAAATAAAACTAAAATAAACCAACCCAACAAGATCATACACATTTGTAATTTTATTCAAAATTTATAATTTCTAAATTTTTCAAAAAGTTAATTTATATCTTTATTTAAATTCTATTCACTCTAAAGTAAAGTCATATCTATCCCACGATAAATGCTATTTCATCATGTACACGTAATCTTTCATTTATTCTGCAGCTTTCGTTAACCACATAAAAGTATTTCCCTTCTAAATTAAAAATGCGACGACGGTTATTTCGCATATACATTGATACACTAGTATTCTTTTATTAGAAATATCCGCTTCACAAATCTATTAAAGTTCACTTATGTTTTATATCGCGGTGCCTTTATTCTGCCAGCCTTTAATTGTCTGTTGCATCTGTAATGCAAATCTAGATTCTTTTCAACTGCTTGTTTTGCATTTTTTTATTAATATCTTTGTACATCCTAAAATTATAAGTTCCGCTTTCCCAGGACAAGTCGCAGGGTTGCTCCGTTAAAACCTATATTTTGATAACGCGCCTCAGATTGCATCTCTGTTCTATATCTCCCACACAAAATCAACATTGATATATTCTAAACCGTCTGAAAATTCCGAATGGCGATAAAAATTAATGCACGTGTAATCTGGCGATATTGGGATGACTTCTGGCACACATGTACATCTCTGAAAGTAGATCAGATTTCTCTTAACCTTCGCTAAAAGAGGTTGTAGCTATTGATGTCAAAAGACCACCTCCCAAACTTAACCATCTTAGTCAAGTACCAATAAATATAAAAAACTTGCAAGTATTCATGGACTCTTCTCTGTTCTTGTTTGCATTTTACTGATTTCTTCTAGGAAACGATCCCGTGGAGTTATTGCGACAACCACCTCTATTACGGTCATTTTTTTTACATGTTTATCCAGCCGCGCATTCAAGATGTACATTTTGAGCACGTACGCCGAATATCCATCACAATCCGTACTCCAGCCATCAACATCTTCATACATCTCATTTCCCATTAAAATATATGTTTGAATTGAAATTTGGATGAAATACAGGGTCATGAAAAATCGAAGAGTCTTGAAAATATTATTACAAATATCTCGGCAACTAGTTATTCGATCGACTTCATTCTTTATGCAAAATTTATGTTTTTTTATTGTCTTTTATATTCACTCCTTAAAACAAACAATTTCGAAAAAATTTATATACCTTTTATCAGAACGAATATTTCGAGAGTCCAAAAAAAAAAAAAAAAAGATTACTGAAATTAAATAAGCTGCTTCCCATTATTACATACTAAGTACATACCAAATGTCAAGTCTCTATCTCAATTTGTTCGAGAGATAGAGCGTTTACAGATACACACCAGGCAAAAAAAAATTCTTAAAATATGTTTTTTCGGAATCTCCAGTGCCTGAAACGTGTTAATCCGTCAAAAATATGTTTTTCGATTTTCAAAACGATTACAAGACTTACCCTATACTACGTATGATGGGTAAGTAAAAGAGATATAAGCGTCGCATTTTCCAAACAAATCATTGAATTTCGGCACCCATCCAGTTAGATGTCTGCAACCGAAAATTCCAACCCAAAGAGCATAAAAGCAACACCTGTTGGGCAGTATTTGCTCGAAGTGCGTTTTCAGTTGCTGAACGCGTTTTTAAATTTAACTCATTTTTTGTCTATTACTTTGTTTGTATAAATCCAATAGATTATATACAGAGCAACAAATAAAGTTCTCGAGTACATGTCCGTTTATGGACGGGCATTCCAAAAGGGGAATTTTAAACTGTGCTACGCGTTTCCTAACTGAACCAAAATTTAGCGTTCTATGTAGTATATACACAAATCTATAGATCATATACAGGGCTGCACAAAGGAGTTCGGATATTTTACCGAATATTGTTGGAAATTCCTGAAATAGGGTTTTTAAATATGTTATGCGTTTTCCAAATTGAATACTTAGATCCTGCTGGGCGGGGCTAGTTGATCTTAAGAGCCTACACTAGTCACGGAAAGAAACACTCAAGCTAATGTTAAGTCTATGGGAAAGTTCTTGGCAGATTTCTCGCTCGCATTTTAATATTTTTAAATGATTTTTTTTTTCTTTTTGCATAGGATAGCTGAGGCCGATCCCTAACGTTGTTAGTTTTTACTTTTTTGATTTTAGTTACAATTTTTTTATAAGCGGACATTTTCAATTTCAGAACCGGTTGGAACCGGTCCTGAAAGTGAAAGTACTCTTATATAAAAAAAAACTGGAACCAAAATCGAAAAAGTAAAAACTAACAACGTTAGGTATCGGCCTCAGCTATCCTATGCAAAAAAATCATTTTAAAATATTAAAATGCGAGCGAGAAATCTGCCAAGAACCTTCCCATAGACTTAACGTTAGCGTTCGAGTTTCTTCGGATATTATCCGAACAAAGCAAAATCTGGGTTCCCGTGGCGGTCACCCCTTGTCATCCCTTCTTTACTTCCTATAATACTTACTTACTTGCCATCCCTTCTTATATATGTTATGCGTTTTCCAAATTCTTTATTTACATATCATATTTCACTTTATTATACGGTAAATATTTGCAAAATTAATTTGAAAGTGTTGGAAAGTGCTACATAACCTATGCTTGCATGATTTTTTGTTCTTATTTTCTTTAAATGGAGGGGAAAGTAGCGTTAAAATTTTACAATACAGTTTTCCCCCGATTGGCAGCGCTACGGTAGAGCTCAGGCTGGCTATTTGAGCTTCTACAATGCTTTACAATGGGAAAAGCATTCATTATTTAAAAATTTTTTAATGGAAAATTTGAACTTTAAGAAAGTTGAGTAAGTAGAAATTTCATTAAATGCAGTTTTTTTCACTCCAAGCATATATTTTAAAGTTATTTGGCGTTTGATTGCTTCTTAAAACTTTTTAAAATAAGAGATTATTCTGACCAAAAGCAAAAGGAAAGCTGTTTAAAAACATAGAATATCACGGAATATTGTACCGTGAAGAAATACGGAATGGACGTATATTTTTTAGAGATTAAAAGTATTATTCAAATTTTGTGGAATAAATTTTAATCTCCGTATAATATTGATAATCTTTGAATAATTTAATAACTCATAACTTTTTATATCTATGCAATTAATATATGTACAGTTAAAAAATATTTTTTATCTTAATTATTTGGGAAAGAAAACTTGAGTAAATAATAGGGTACATTAACTATTTTTTGCAAAAATCGTAAAGAATGACTTTAATATAATTTTACTTATGAATGGACCAAAAACTCACATTTTTTTCATATATAAATGCTTCCCCCTTCATACACACTGCTACAGATAGAAAATGTAACATGCTTACCTGAAAATTTAAAAAAAAAAAATTACACAGTTATTAAAACTATATATATATAAACCTTTTTTTTTTTTGTTTCAGAATATTAAATTTCTTATTATAATGAGTTCTTTTTGCTATTATTTTCATAATTTAAATGACATTGATATTTAAATGATTTAAAATCTTTAAAACTATATATATATATGTGTATATATATACACATATATGAAACGATAAAAGTAAATATTTGTTACATTCAAAAATAAAAGTTAAAATCCCCAAAACATTTTTTCTAACACGCAAAAAACCAATACTTAAAACTAATTTACCAGGCATAAAGATCTTTAGCCATAAATTTTAACCAGCTCTCATCAACATGACAGTTATTATATGAACCATGAATGTAATCAAAGTAGATATTTCTTATCAGAATTGCATCATAATATTTTGTAATATAAACAAATTGAGTTGTTCTTGTGATGCATGATTATTTAGGAAACAAATTATAAATAATATATTATTATTGCAGTTCAAAATTACTTCTAGATCATAAAGTTTAATAAATTTTCCCCAAAACGACAGTTATTGCATTCAGATTAAGAAATCAAAGTGAATAATTATGTCCAGACAATAAATTCTAATTAATGTCAAAATAAGAAATCCAGAATTACAATCAGATCATAAAGTTTAATCACTTTTCTTCAAAATGACAGTTATTGCATTCAGAGCAAGAAATCTAAGTAAATAATTATGTTTAGAAGATAAATTCAAATTATTGTCAAAATAAGAATTTGGGGAGTACATTTTAGGTAGTAAATCCAAATTAACTTTTGTCTGTTTGACAGTTATTAATATCATTGGTTCATAAATAACCAGTAAAATTAAAATTAGAAATGACTGTTGTTGATGTAGTGAGCAAGACCTATTGCATCATAAGACCACATTAATCACGCCTTCTACCCAATTAAAAGTAAGTTCACGCCTATATTTGATTAGTTCGCCCTCTGCTGGATAATATGAGAAATGCCAAACGAAAACAGAGAGCAGGGATTTTTCAGGTGCTTTTTAGCTTTTTGAGCATTTTCTACATCTACAAACTCCTACAAGAAATGAAGGCTGCTCGGCCGTCCTGAAAATATCTAAATTAACTGGTCAGGTTCAGTAATCTTAAATATGAGCCTGTAAACTTTCAGACTTTCAAACTCCTGGGTCTGACTTGGAAAAGGATCATATTGTATATAAAAAAGAATAAAGTCAGATCTCAGGAAAATACTTTGTTTTAATTATCCACGACTACACCAACAGATAAAAAAAATGAAGGAGTCTTGCCCATTAGAATTTTTAATTGAACTTATAGGCTTTCACATCATCTTTCCCTTACACTGCGAAAAATACCAGAATTCTAGGATATGGATTAGGTCGATAAATAAAATCTGGCGTTGGCCACTCTCCGCAGAAATGTTACAATTCTCATTGTCCCCCCCCCCCCTCTTTTTCTCCTCCGTACAAAGAGTTTCAAACGTCTGGCTGCGTTGCACTTAATTCATTCTCTTCGTCCCCCCCCCCTATTTATTCGCCTTCATACTTAAACTTTCCCGGTCTGGCGGAGCATCTCTCCGTCACATGGTTTTTCTCGACTCCGCTGTTGTTTTGAAGAGGTCATCGCCATTTCATCTGGGTGCGTGCGAAAGACGGCAGGCAAACTGACATGGCTTAGGGGTTTTTAATTCGTTTTCATCTTTTGAATTGGCACTGATGATGGAGCTTAAGGGCTTTGAAACAGCTGTTTGCCAGTATACATGTTTTTAATTTGTGCTATTTCAACGTTGTACATTTATTTTTAACATAAAGACTTCTAAATACCTTTTAATGAACAGATGAACAACTTTCGTACGCTCAATCGGCGACGATTTCAAGATGATAAATAAAATAATTTCGTAAAATGTTTGTGAAAATGAATTTGATAAACAAAAGAAAAAATAAGTCAGAGGCTCAGAGTTACTCAGCTTTGAAAGATAAACCAGGAATCAGTGAAAGAAAATTGATTCCACGTAGTTTTGAAGCTTTTGCTGAACAAATAAAGAAAAATTTCTGAAAAAATTCGTTATATGGAGATAGATCGTTTGCTATATAGAGATTATTTTTAATGTAATCATGGGAAAAAGTGACCGCTCCTGTTAAAAATTCGTTATAGAGAGACTTGACTATATTTTCATTTTTTGAATGTTTTTATACCAAAGCATAAAGCACTTTCTCACTCCTATTGTTGAACATAAAATGTTACGAGCAGGGAAGACCGAGCTATGCTCGGTCAAAATTAAATTTGAGTTCAAATATCATGACCCATGACCAAAATGATCCACTAATTGAATTTTCTCGAACATGTGACTTAGCCCAACAGTCTTCTCGTGCCCGAAAACCGTAGGATGCAAAATTTAGTGTAAATAGTCTGAGCCGTTTTTAAGATAAAATAGCTTGACCCATAATGACCCATGACCAAAATGACCCACTAATCGAAATTTCTCGAACATGTGACCTACCTAATAGTCTTCTTGTTCCCTAAATCTGTAGGGTGCTAAATTTATTTCAAATCCTCTGAACCGTTTTTAAGATAAAATAGCTTGGCCCATAATGACCCATGACCAAAATGACCCACTAATTGAATTTTCTCGAACATGTGACCTAGCCCAACCGTCTTCTCGTGCTCGAAAACCATTAGATGCAAAATTTAGTGTAAATTGAGCCGCTTTTTAGATCTTGACCCACAATGACCCAGAAATGACCCACTAATCTAATTTTCTCGAACATGTGACCTAGCCCAATGATTTTCGCGTGCCCGAAACTCGTAGGATACAAAATTTAATCAAAATCGTTAGAGCCGTTTTTTAGATAAAATTAATTTGACCCGCTTTGACCCAAAAATGACCCACTAATCGAAAGTTCTCGAACATGTGACCCAGCCCAATAGTCTTCTTGTGCCCGAAAATAGTCGGATACAAAATTTCGTCAAAATCGTTTGAACCGTTTTTAGATACAATTAACTTGACCATGACCCAAAATGACCCACTAATTGAATTTTCTCGAACATGTGACTTAGCCCAACAGTCTTCTCGTTCCCGAAAACCATTGGATGCAAAATTTAGTGTAAATTGAGCCGCTTTTTAGATCTTGACCCACAATGACCCAGAAATGACCCACTAATCGAATTTTCTCGGACATGTGATCTAGCCCAATGATTTTATCGTGCTCGAAACTCGTAGGACACAAAATTTAATCAAAATCGTTAGAGCCGTTTTTTAGATAAAATTAATTTGACCCGCGTTGACCCAAAAATGACCCACTAATCGAAAGCTCTCGAACATGTGACCCAGCCCAATAGTCTCCTCGTGCCCGAAAATGGTCGGATACAAAATTTTGTGAAAATCGTTTGAACCGTTTTTTAGATACAATTAGCTTGACCCTGACCCAAAATGACCTACTAAATGAATTTTCTCGAACACGTGACCTAGCCCAATGGTTTTCTGGTGCCCCAAAACGGTAGGGTACAAAATTTCGTCAAAATCGTTAGAGCCGTTTGTAAGATAAAATTTGCATATATGTATAACCACACACAAGATTTGCTCGTATTAGAATATATGATTTAAGTGGGTATATTTTCCTCTATCTATATATATAAATGAAAGTCCTGACTGGGGAGAACATCAAAGCGCAGCACAAACCACTGAACCTACAAACACGAAAATTGGGGGAAAATACTTCTTAGGATGTAGAGGCGCACTAAGAAGGCATTTTCTGAAACTCCACACCTAAGGGGGGGGGGGGGTAAAAGAGGATCAAACTTAAAAAATATTCCTTAAAATCGGGTATTATTGATATGTGACAAATAATAACATATTTTAATTAGAGAGCGACCGAAACAGGTTTTAAAGACCGAAACCGAAACCGAAAGTGTCAAAAAATTAAAAAACTGATTAATACATACATAACTGCATATAACTATTAATTAATTAATTAATTAATAACAAATTCTTAAATATTACTTAATAATAGCTAATTATGTCACTAATTAATTTATTAATTATACGTGTATTGAACCACATTTCTAACAAACAAACGTACATATATATGTGTGTGTATAGGTTTCAAACAAAAATGAAACATAAATAATACAACTTTTATATTTTATTATTTTATAACAACCAATAATTGTAGGCATTTATCAATAATTAATTAACAATGTAGTTAAATAATGAAAAACAAATTCAATAATGAATATTTAATTTTTAAATATATTCATATTTTCAGTTCGTTAATATTTTGTATTTAAATTGATTGAAATAAAGTACTTAAAAGTTTGTTTTTTAGGAAATTAACATTGAATATGTTTTAACCATTTTATAATTATAAATATTATTAATTTAATAGGCATTTAAATATAGATATATATTTAAATATTGCTGAATATCATTATTATTTATTTAAATTCCTCATATCCTCCGTAAAATACTCCGTAAATCTTCATATGTTTTAACAACATCTTTCTCATAAAGCATTCGAAACAATCTGGAGTTTCAAAGTAAAAATTTTCTATTACTGTTAAGTTTGCAGCTTTCAAAGATCACGTGATAAGCGTATTTTAAGTTGAGTCATATATGCATTGCTTGCTTTGTAATTTACACTCTCATCATGAATCAGTCATGACGGATAATGATAAAGAGTGGAGTTCTTAGCAACAGTGTCTCATTTGAGCCGAAAGAAAGACCGAGATTTTGAAATACAGATAGTTTCGGTCAGGCCTAAATTTTGGCAACAGTTTCGCCGAAAACGAATATTCAGCGAAACTCCGATTTTGTGCCAAAACCGAAACCGAAACTTCGACCGATCTCTAATTTTAATGTATTTTTTATGTTGAGTCGAATGGTACGAAGTACATTCTTCTAAGTCCTACACTGTAAAAAAAAAAAAAAAAAAAAAAAAAAAAAAAAAAGGGTCGATCTACTAAAAAAATTTTAGTTTTTTTCATTGATTTTTGCAATTACTAAAAAATTTTTTGTATTCTTACTCAGTTACAATAAAATCTGTAAGAATTACTAGAAAACACCTAGCAACATTACTAGAAAACAGCTAGCAACGATTCTGGTTTTTAGTACCGGTTACTAAAAAAATCTGTGAAATACAAATATACTAAAAAAATTTTAGAAACCTCAGGATTTTTTTTACAGTGTATAGTTCGTGAGATATTGCATATTTTTGTAACGATTATCGTTCTATCGTTTCGATTCTACGTTGCTTACTTATAGAATCAGAGGGATAAGTTCTATAATCAGTTGAACCCATGAAACATTAGCTTTTAAAAAACATTCTGCATAATGGATTTCGATGGAACTTGCATTGTTAATTTTCCAGGGATATTTTTAGTATATTACATATTTTTATATCGTTCATTAGGAAATACAACAGTAAATGATTAAATAAACGAGTTGGTCTTTAATAGCCCAAATTTTGTGCAAAAATTAGAATATATAACAGCGCATTGTGGTATACAGCATTATGGAAGGACAATCAAGGTAAAGGTTCATATTGCTTAAAAAGCGAAGATCAAATTCACGGATATATTTCGTTTGGAGAAACCGATCAGCGTAGCGGGCAAAGCCTGCTAGTATTCTATAATCATACAGGCCTTTTTCTTTCACTTTTAGATCACATAAGGAGTGATACAAATGTTGAGATTTTATGCATCTTAAGACATGATTTTAAACTTGGCTTTAAAACCAATTACCCTATCCTGAAAACTCGTGCAGTTGGAGGCCAGGACAAGAGTAGTGTCAGGCAAGTTCAAAATAAATCCAAACGTTTTGAGGAAGGGGACCTTAGCCTTGAAATCAAACCCAGAAGTAACAGGCCACCAGTTGTGAATTTTGATCACTTGAAGAGGAAAATCTATTCCCCACTATCAATTTTGATGCTAAAATTTAGCAAAAATTAATAATTATTGAATGTGTAGTTTTGTTAATTTTTAGCATCAAAATTGATTGTGGGAAATGGATTTTTCCCCCCTCTCTTCTCTTCAACCGATACGTCCCACCCTTCCTGAAGGCGATAAATGTCCTCCTACGAAATTCAATAATCCTTGTGAAATACATCAATAGATGCAGAGCCATTTTCTTTTCGAATATTCGATTGGAAAATCCACCTTTGAGCTTTGACAATATAATATGTTTTCTGTTCTGCATGAGAGAGGATTTTCTCAAAGAATTTCGGTTTTTGGATCTAAACAAGAGCATGACCGAAAAAGTTTTTCTTTTTCCTTTTGATTTTTTGGTAAGGTGTCCAAAATTTAAATTATCTCACATACATACAAACACTAAAAAAGAAAAAGAAAGAAAAGGGAGAGAAAGAGAGAGAGAGAGAGAGAGAAATTTATTAAATTTTAACAATAATATTTTTATAGTGCTTATAAATGTTATATCAGGGTCACTTTAAAATTTAGTAATCAATGTAAGATTTTTTAAAATGTAATATTATTTATTAAGTAATTCATTTTATGTGCAAAATATGTTTTCCATCCATTTCAAAATAGTTCATGGATGAGAAAGTAAAAAAAATATTGAACCAATTTATAAAAAATTTTAGAAGAAACAAATTTTTGAAACCTTTGAAATTTTGCTTTTCGGTAAATTTGATATGCATTTATTATTTCATTAATTTTAAAGCAGAAATTAAATGCATATATTGTGGCAGCGCGTTAGTGTTGCGCCACTACTGCTTTGATAAGCTAGCTTATCGAAGCGTATATCGATTTTCGTATAAGCTAGCTTATACAAAAATTAACTCAAAACAAAGCTTTGTTTTGAGTTAATTTTCGTTTCTTTTTTTTAAATTTATTATTGTTATTATTATTTCTCACTTCCATAATATCTACCATAAATAAATATTTGATGAACCTTTTAACTTCAATTAATTTCTAAACTTACCCCAATACTTAAAAAGATAGTGTCTTATTAAAATGGCCTACTTTTGAGGAAGAATTTTTATATTATCAATAATAAAAAGTAATATTTTATAAAATTCGGAAATTCGAAGATACTTTAAAAACAAACAAATATTATTTTAAGAATATTAACTGAAAAATTAACATTTTAGATCATTTTGTGTGTATTCATTTATTTTACAAGGCAGTGATGCTAAATCGGGAATTTTTTTTTGTTTTTATTCAAAATATCTCCCACGACTTCAGAATAGTAATTTCCACTTTCTTTAGTGACAGACATTCCGTGTTTAAATAAAGCAAAAATTGTCAATCGGTAAAAGAGGCAGATATTTTGAATATAAAAAAAATCATCCCTACCTGATAAGAAGATGTTAATATTTCATGAAAATCTGGCTAGCTTTCTTTGTTAAATCGTGAGCATAACCTGCAAAATGACTGTTTTGAATAAATAACTTTTCTTTTAAAATTAGCATTTCTATGAAAACTGCCTATGTCGATAGCTGAGTTTCGTTTTAGCATAACATTTGCTCTAATGCTAAATTTTGAGTGCAATTTTTTAAACATTACAAATGAATCGAATTTTAATACAAGTGAATGATTGAAAATCTGGTTTCTCTTTTGGTCGCTTCATAAAGGTATCTGATGATGACCTTTGTAATATTAACGCAATTCTCTATTTAGATATTCAACCTCAAACAATTAAAATCTTCACGAAAAAAAAAAAAAAAAAGAAACAATTATTAAAATATTGAGCAAGTCCTTTTCATAACAAAGAATCTAGAACGATTAAATGTAGACCTCAGTGGAAAAAGGAGAAAATTAGTTAATAAAATTTAGATCGAGAGTCGGTATGTGTTTTGTACGAATAATAAACCTGTTAAGCGTTCCTTTATTCTATCTTTTAGGTTTTACCCCACCTCTCGATGGGATTCCAAAAATTAGTTTTAGGCTCATTGAGTTGTTCCTCTCCACGGTAATCTTTAGTAAAAGGCGAAAGATTAGCTCGTATTATGAACAGAAACCAGAGCATACCCAGCGATGAAGGTTGAAAAAAAAAGTCTTAATTTTGCTCTCTTTGAATACTGGTGGGGATAGTATTTACAAAACGTTAGTTTTCTTTAATTGTCTGAATGGCCTCGAAGCTTTATCGAAGTCACATTTCTCTGAAAAATAATCAATTATCTTTTATTTTATCATAAACAGATTCATCGAGAACGTTTTAAGAACAAAACATCGTGTGATTCTTATGGTAATCTTTATCTTTAGTGCAACGGAAATTATAAGCAAAATTAAGAACCTCCTATTTAAAGGCACGAATTTTCAGTTTGATACTGTTTGCAAGTATATTTTATTCGACACATCGGATTTAACTATTAAACGAAAATATACATTTTTTTTTTTTTCAAATGGGAGATGGAATTTAATTTCAATAAATAATTATTGTAAAAAAAAAGAAATATCTTATAAATATAGTTTATTTATTTATATATTTAAATCTATGTCAATTTTAACTATCTAATATTTGTTAAAACAGTGCAAGAGTGGCAATGCTTTAAAAGGAAATTCTAAACAAAAAATTTTAAAGTCCATAAAAAAAAAAGTTTATTTACGAATACTGCTTTGCTAATTGCTTCCATATGGATGTCATATACCTACAGATAAAATCAGCGGTAAGGACATCCTCTCGCTGGGAGGTTAGTAGGTGGGAGAGGTGTACACCGAGCCGGTAGATTTCTCACTTCCATAAAGATCACTATTTATTGTGTGGAAACTATGAAATCGGAAGCCAGTATTCTAACCCTCTTCTGCCTCGTTCAATGGAAGACGCATAAAGCATTGGGTCTCGACATCTATACAAATATTAAAATAAGTGGAGAGTTCTTCACAAAGTAGATGTTTGACTGAGACGGAAAAGGTTTTTAACTTCGAATCATTTAGTAATATGGGAAATAAAGCCTAAGAAAGACGACATTTAGATCGAAGCCGTATAGACGGCCCTGGAATGCTAGACTGAATTTTCTCTGAAATTGTCCGTTAAAATATAGTGAGGTTTGTCCTCTTTGCTTTATGCCAATATGGGCTGGATATCCTGGTGATTGCCGAGAATATGTATTTACTGGGAACGACGCAGAGAAGATTATCAAGGACAATATATGCATGGGCGTACGCAGAGGAATAAATCTTTAAAAAAAGCTCTGAGATAATGTAAATAAATAAATGTATAAAAGCTGATTGTGATTGAATTGACTGTTGCTTCTGGCAACCTTCCCATCTCTTGCTGAGTACGCAGAGAGTATAGCTTTACCTCAGAAACATTGATTATATGGAGGTACTTAAAAAGTGCAGAGTGTACCACAGTATACGTTGACTACAACCAGGGGCGTAGCTTGAAATTTTTATTGGGGGGGGGGAGGACCTGACTTTGGCGCCCTTTTTATAATTTTCATTTTCCACACCCCTCCCATCCCACCTCCTCTCGCGCCACATTGTCATCAACCGCGCTAGAGGTCTGCAGGTGACGAAATTTCCAGGCCCAGGCACGGCCCGTCATAAAAGCAAACAGTTTGGTCCGATCCATTCAAATTTTTTTTGGCCCGGCCTAGTATAAAAGCAAAACGTTCGGCCCGAGCACAGACCGGCCTGAATATCTACAAAGCATGCCGATATTTCTGAAGCAACATTAACCTAAAATTAAAATTACACTTACTGTCTAACCACGTCAGCCGTGGAAAATTGGCAAGCGGCCAATAAAGGCGAATCCAAATCAACCGGTCCTGTGGCAGTATTCTGCCCTCAACGGAAGAAGCCGACGGGGAAACAAACGTTAACGTAATTCATAACGAGATTCAAGAATTTGCAATTCTGCCCTCCGATCGGTATTCGCGAGTGATCTTCAAACTCACTGCGTTCGAGTTAACATGTTTCGACCAATCAAATACAAGGTCACGCTTGGTTTGTTTATTTACGCGAGATGTGAACGCGTGTTTTACTGTGGTGTTTGCGATGCTATTAAAAAGGGAAAAAAAGATTCGTCTCGTTTACTTAATTTGAAAAAAAAAAAAGAAAAATCCTTGGATCAGCAGATAATAAATAGATCTAAGAGAACAATAATTTTAAATCATGGTTGATTTTATCACCAATCATAGGCAGATAGAGAATAGAAAATCTGCTCCTAGTTATACAATATTTTAATTTTTTTTTTTTTCGGGATATTGATTTTTTTTTTTTTAGTGTGGCGGAATTTTTTTTTTCGTAGTTAAATTTGCGGGAATTATTTAAAAGTCAATGAAAAATTTTATTTATAAATATTAATAAAGAAATAATTTTAAAATACTAATTACTGATGGGACTTTTTGGAAAAATATTTAAATATTTTGATGAAATAAAGGAGAATACACCAAATTTTATGAATATTTTATGCGGTATCTATCTATATTACATAAATACACATTGTTTTTAAAATAAATACTACATATTCTGATGACATACAGCAAAGGCTTTATTGCTAATTTATAAATTATGTATATATATATTTTTTACTGTTCAATTAATTTGAATTGTTCTACCCATTTTTCATTGTGATTCAGACTTGAAATTGAATAAACATTTTCTATTGAAATTAAATATTCGTAGCCATGTGACACTTCCCTCTCTCCCCCCCCCCCCTTTTTTTTATATATTTATTCAGTGAATATGAATTGTTCTTGCGCATTTTTTATTGTGATTTAGACTTAAAATTAAATAAATATTTTCAATTGAAATGAAATATTCATATTCATATGACACTTTCCCTTCCCCACCCCTCTTTTTTTTTCTCGTGTAATACACCTTTTACATTTCATTTAAAAAATAGAATTACATTATGTATATACTGCAAATAATGTATTTTATTTCCACAATTTGAACTACATGCTGCATAAGTATGAGGGCAGTAAATATATTTCAAAACTAATAACATTTTTATGAGGTGTTTATCTAAATTCTATAGCTATACAGGGTTGTTTAAATATATATATTATATTTTCTTATGAAATGCAACAAAAACTTTCGGGAAGCGAGTTTTTTTTTTTTTTTCTAGTGGGTGATTAATAATGATGAGGTTTTTAATTGTGTATTAACATGTTTTAAATCTATTACACACAGCCCGGTTGCATTAAAATATCGCCAACCCCCTCCTTTTTTATTATGTTTATTAGTAAATTATCAGGGATCTGTTTAGGAAGAAATTGGGTCCTTTAAAGAACCTTTCACACAATTTTTTTTATTTCATAACAGGACCCTTCACACAATTCTTTAATTTCAAAACCGAACCCTTCACACTTTTTTTAGGTAGATTTCGTAAGAAATACTACCTATTATATTATTATAAGTTGGATTTTTTTTTTTTTTAATTTCATGACTCCTAGAACCCAAAACCACCCCCAGTTCAAAACTTTATATATATATATATATATATATATATATATATATATATATATATATGTGTGTGTGTGTCACTTTTTTAAGGAAACGATAACTTCAATAATTCTGAACAAATCTCTTCCAAACTGATACATAAAATCAAGGAGCATAAAACCTCGGTCAAGTTCGTTAATGGGCACAGTAAAACCAGGGGTGGGGGGGGGGGCTTCTAGTGAAAACAGAAAACCCCCGTAGCTTCTTAATTATGATACGTATCGAATCCGTTTAAAGTTGTTATTACTTCTAGGAAATGACCGAAAATTTATGTATGACAGATTTTTGATATCATTAAAATTGGCCCCAAGGGATGGGAAAAGGGGAGGGGGTTAGAAGAAAAAAATTCATAACTTCGCCAATTCACAAGATAGCAAATCCTCTTAAATTTATTATAGGTTATTATTATAACCTATATAATATAGGTTATTATATAGGTTATAATATAGATTATTATATAGGTTATAATATAGGTTATTATATATTCTTCTTCTTAATATTATCTAAAACTTTTATATTGACAAGTTTTTTATAGGACCAACCCTTATAGCAGAATAAATAAATAAATAAATAAATAAAAACAAAAAAATCCCTGCCGGCTCCGCCTGCAAACAAGTTAGATTTCGAAGTGGGCGGTCCCAACTGTGGCATCATGGCAAAAAAGGTTATTTCTTCCGCAATTTCCAACAAACAGGTGCCCCAAGGTCTGCGTCTTCGAAATCTACCTGTGCCTGTAGGCCGAGCCGTCAGGGATTTTTTTAAATTTTAAATTAAACCCTTCACAAAATTCTTTCATCTCAAAACAGGACCCTTCACAAAACTTTTTACATTTAACACGGACTCTTGACAAAATTCTTTGTGTTTAAAAAAATCTTTCACAAAACTTTTCCTCTAAAAACTGAATTTTTCATAAAATTAATAATTTAAAGGTAAAATCTGGCTGTCACTTTTACATATAAGTATTCATATTTTACATACACATATCTTCTTAAAAATGTTTAAACAAGAACCTGAATAGGACGATCCTTTCAAATTCACAAAATTATGACTAGATTTTTCACTAATGTAAAAAGCTGTTCATAATTTACAAAGGCAGGACCCAGGGAGTAAAGTCTGGACAGACCCCTGATTATGCTAACTATGTTATGAGATGTTGGAAAATTTTAATGCTGTTAGTGAATAATTAATCTATATACATTTTTAATGTTGTTTGTGAAATATGATTTAAACTAAAAATTTTTAATGTTGGCAAAATCTTTCATTAAATTGATTTTTTTTTTTTTTTTTTTTTTTTTTTTTTAACGAAATGTGTTAATTACATTTTGGAAACTGTCAACGAAATAAGAAGTAATGCTTTCCTTTATTAGCTTTCAATAGAGAATATGTTTCAATCTTTATATGTATTATGACTCAGACACTATATTTCATACATATGCAAGACAGTGCAAGACAAATCAGGTAAATTTCATTAGTATATAATTTCCATCGGTAGTGTAAAACTGTTTTCTCGTAACATGCAAAAATAATTTCGTGAGCAAAAAAACTTTTTTCCAATCTAGTGAACTTTTTACTAATTATAATTTAAATAGTACTATTGGATTAGGGCTTTTATTTTTATTTTCCTAACGTGTGTATAATACTGTATTATTTACAATTCAAAATAGTATTAAAATAAATTTTAACTGAAAAATAATTTATGTTTAAAAATTTCGTGTAAACTGTATTCATTAGAAAATGTACCTATTCTAAAACACTGTCTTTTGGAACTGTATTCTCATATACAAAAGCGCTGCTTATACACGCGCCATCTTAAAACGACAAAGCGGAGGCTTTCCGGCTGCCTAAAGCAGTCGGAGAAATTCCCACAAAACAACCCCCAAATACCGAAACGAATTCCGAGACGATAGGGGCAGAATGCGAAATTATCACTTCGTCGGTGCATTACGAGAAAGTCACCCTTTCCGATGAGGGCAGAATACTGCCACAGTAGGGAGAATCGAGAAAAAGCGGAGGGATTTGAATGCGCGTGGCTCATTCATTCCATGCTATTGTGCTTTGGATTAGTAGTAAAAAAAAGAGTTGATTTTATTTGATAACATTCTTTAGAAATTTGCGGATTGTTTTTATAAACAAAGTATTTCTATTAAGGTACTAAATGGCTGAAACTTCCAAGAATAAATCGTTTCGAAGCAATTCTAAGCATTTAATTTATAACGTGATTAAAGCTTGTGATGAAGAGGCGCGTATTGGAAGATTGACTATTCCAATTAATCAATCATCAAAAAGAGTTAGTATGTTAACAGGAATTTCTCTGTCAAGTGTATACAACATTCGAAAACAAGCAAATGATAATGAAAACCCTGATTTCTGTTCACCGCAAAAAAAGCAAAAGCAAGAAACTGTAGCGTGTTTAAATATGGATTCTTTCGATATAGATGTTTTGCGTAGAACAGTGCGAGATTTTTATGCAGTAGAAAAAAAAGTACCTACAATAAATAAACTGCTGCCCGTATTGAAAGAAAAGATTAATTTTGCTTGGCAAAGAGAGACTCTGAGAAAAGTACTCAGCGAAATAGGATTTACTTGGAAAAAAACTCAAAATAAAAGAAAAATTCTTATGGAAAGATCAGACATTATTTTGGCAAGAACAAAATTTTTAAGAAACATCAAGCGATACAGAGAAGAAAACAGACCTCTTATTTACATCGATGAGACCTGTGTTGACAGTAACCTCACATTTGGAAAATGTTGGCAGTCATCAGAAATTTTGGGAGCAATTGAAACTGGAAATGCATCTCGTCGTATTATTGTTTTATGTGCTGGCGGTGAAATGGGTTTTTTACCCAATTCCAATTTACTTTACAAAGCTAATACAAGTACGGGAGACTACCACGGGCAAATGAATTCGACAATTTTTGAGAAATGGGCCCAAGAAAAACTAATACCAAACCTTCCTTCTAATTCAGTCCTCATTATTGATAACGCTCCTTATCACTCAATACAGTTAAATAAACCACCTAATTCATCACAGAGAAAAGAGCAAATAATGGATTGGCTTTCAAAAAATAACATTTCTTTTTCTTCTTCAAGCAGAAAAATTGAATTGCTAGATATAGTGAAACGAAATACGCCAAATGTTAAAACGTACAAATTTGATTCTATGATTGAAGAACACGGTCATTCAGTATTAAGGCTCCCACCCTATCACTGTGATATAAATGCGATTGAGTATGTGTGGGCCGAATTAAAAAATTACGTTCGTAGTCACAATACTACAGGAGATATTGAAATGTCGAATTTGTTCAGCATATCAGAAAAAGCTATAAACAGCATATCATTGGAAAATTGGAAAAAATACTGTAAACATGTCGCCAATTTAGAAAAAGAGTACTGGGATAAGGATGGAATAATAGAAGAGTTATGTGACCCAGTTTCTTTCTCTGTTAATTCCGACAGCGAAACTGAAAGTGATTCTGAATATTCTTCTGATTAAATCATTTATATCGAGGTAAGAAAACAATGCTTTTATTTTATGTTTCTTTATATGTTTGATTTTCTTTATTATTCAATTATATTAATTTTAGTTTTTTATTAAATGTTTTCTTTTAACTTACTGTATGTATGTGACAATCAAATCTTGTTACTCATTTTTCATTCTAAGGGGGGAGGGGGGTGGCAACATCGACCCCAAACTTGCGTTTTCCTCTTAGAAATAATTTACGATTGTTTAATATTAATTGAAAAAATAGCTCCATTGTTGCAACATTCATCCATTTTAAGCACATTGTTGCTCGCATCATTACGACGAGCAAAGTACACATTTGTGCTTTGTAATATAAATTGACATTTTGTGAATCTTAATAAAAAAAAGTTTAAAAAGAAAAAAAAATTACAATTGTTTATTATTATTATTATAAATACTAATTGTTTGATTGAACAAAGTACACATTTGTGCTATTGACATTTTGTGAATTTTAATGAAAGCAAGTATTTTCTTTTTTTAACATTTAATTTACATTTGACTTATTATTATTAATACAAATCAGCAATATGTTTTGCGTTATTTTACATGCATAAACTTATTCCTTTTAAGTTACGATCATAATAATTTAAAAACAATGATAAAAAAATTCTCTAGCCGTAAACGAATTCTTTAATTCTTCTAAACTGCGTTCGCCAAGCGTACATCTACTACGGTATGCTTCTGGCGCCCCTAATAACTAATGGACCGGTCCGTTTCCGCCTATAAACCGGATGTTTACCTTTCCATCTAATCGGTGGTAGAACAGTACTTATTCAAAAAGCACACTCACTCATAGATTTTATTTTCAGATTATGCTCAAAATGCATTTAATGCAAAATATCAACAATATTTATGATCACTTAGACAATTAAGTACATAAACACTGATTAAAAAACGACTTAGACTATTACATCCAAATAAAGATTCAGTAAGAGAAGAAAAATCCGTTATAAGCAGGTTCCATTCTTAGCAGGTACATCGTCTGTTGTATGTATTATATTCTTTTTGCACGGATCAAGACATTTTACCGTGTAAGAAAGGTTTTTGTCATATATTGTTTCTATTTCACAGGTTTTACTGTATTTCAATTTTCTTTTGCTTAGAATAGTATGTGTAATATATAAGGAATTTAAAATGAATTTTAATTGTAGAATAGTGGCCATTTAAAAATATATTCATTTTTCGCAAAAATTGTTGTGCCAGGCCTAATTTTCTGATTTTTACACTGGCCTTTAAATTTTGGTCCATGCAGATCTCTAGGAAGAATGACGTCCAGCAAGTACAGCTTGGCCCAGAAAAAAAGAAGTTTGGCCCGTCCCGGCCCAAGTCTGCAAAAAAAAGTTAAATGCAGATCTCTAACTCTAAAGACTGTTTAAAATATCAGTTTTAATTTTTACAGAAAAATTACAATACTATTTTATTCTTAGAGACCCGATTAAAAATATATGAAATTTTATATCCAAACAGGTGATAATGATTTTATGAATGTGTCAAACGTACTATTTTGAAATGGATTTGAACCTTAACGAAAGCAAACATTTGTACATGCTGTTACATTCTGCTCCATCATCAACAATTTGAAACCACTCGTTCATAAATGAAGTTACATATTCTGCTTTCTTCTTAAATTCATTTATTGTTTTTATTATTGTAAAAGATACCTAGTTTATTACTTTTATTTATTTACTCTAGAAGAATTCGTGCCTGGGATATAAGTTTTCAAAACAATATACAGTACACTCATTTCAAGAAGCACATGCCTCTAATACTCCAAATGAACGAAATACCAATGTCTGTTGTCTCGTTTTGCACAAGAGGGGATTTCAAATAGTTCATATGTCAGGGTGAGGGAAATTTTTTGTTCAGAAGATTCTTTCAGAAAAATTGCCATATGATCACCTTAGAGTAGAGGTCTGCACGGGATTGTAACCAGCCCAGCAAAATGAAGATCAATTTTCAAACAGACCGGTCTGGCAGAATGAAAACAGTTTTTTAACGAGCCTGGTCGGGCCTATGACGAATAATAAATGGGTCAGGGCGGACCGATAAAAATATTAAGTGAGCCGACCGGCCTGATATAAGAAATTTAAAAGGATCAAACTAAGCTGATAAAATATGAACAACTTTTAATGGATTTGTCTGGGACGAGAATAAGTAAATGTACTGCATGAGCTGATGCTAGCTTCACAACATCAATACAGAAATATGTCAAGAGTAGAAATCGGCATTGGACCGTTGTATCATACTTAATTTTTTCAGCTGGGCTTAATTTTTTCAGCATACTCGGGCAGGCTTGGATCAGGCTTACATTATTTTCTATGTACTTAGGCCGGCTGGAAACTGGGCATAGTTGTTCTCAGGACGTGTCGAGTTGTTTTGTAACAATAGTAATAGCAATAATGAACTTCTGTTAACAGAATCTTTGGAAGTATACTTTAATAAATTGCAGAGAATTTTTTTTATTAATATACAGCAACAAAAGTTAGGATGATTTTAACTATTTTTTTCTTTTATTTTAAACTACATTAATTTTTTTAATGTCTTTATTTGAATGTAATACTCTAAGAGTCTGAGTGATCATTAATAATACTATTCTGTATTCTATGGCATGTATAAAGTATTCTAAAATATACTGTAAAATTGTCCCATAAATATGCATGCAGTATTCATTAAAAAAAAAAAAAATCTTAATCGTATGTTAATAAAATTGGAATTTTTGGTAGAAATCGAGTTGGTCGGGCCGGGCCTGATTTTCATTGATTTTTCACCGGGCTGGGCCTGTTTTCACTGACTTTTCAACGGGCCGATCCGAGCCCGTGCCAAACTTTTAGCTTTTAGACCGGACTGGGCTTGCCCAAGATAGCTTTCGAGCTTTCGTTCAGGCCGGGCCTGTAAATTCTGGCCCGTGCAAACCTATACTCTAGAGATAACAATCTGCACAGCCCGATTCCCGCACCTGGACAAATGATGTCAAACGTTCAAACGGGCTGGGCTGATAAAAAAAAAAATAAACGGGCTATCCGGCTGGTTAAAAAAATTAAGAGGGACTATCGGCACCGATATATCAAATTTAAAAGGATCGGACTAAGCCAATGAAATATGGACAATTTTCAATGGACCTGGCTATACCAGAATACGTTATAAATGTGTTGCACAATCCGATACTAGTTTGACAACATCAATACAGAAATTTAATATGCCTAACGTAGATTTTCATCGGACAGTTACATTGTGTCTGAGCCTGTGCCTAATTTTTCCTGTCGACTCCGGCCGTGTTCAGGCGTACATTTTTTCTACTTACGCGGGCCGGGCTGCACCTGAATTTAATTATTCCCAAGACATGTCGGGCAGACAATTTTTTTTTTAAACTAAAATTGTTAATGGATTTTTGGTAACAAAATTTTTTGAAATAAACTTTAATGAATTCCGAAGAAGTATATTTTTTAATCTAATTTTTTAATTATAAAGCTTCAAAATTTATGATGTTTTTAAAACTTTTTTTAATCTTTATCCTAAAGTACATTATTTTTTAATGAGTCTTTACTTGAATGTAAAAGTCTAGAAGTCTAAGTATTCATTAATGTTGATATTCTGTATTCTATGGAGTGCCCACATATAGTCTGAATTATACTTTAAAAATTTCGCAAAAAAAAAAAAAAAGTATGTAGTATTTTTTAAAAGAACCTTAATAATATGTTATGAAAAATCGGATTTTCTTTTGTAGAAATTGAACCGTTCCGGGCCGGGCCGAACTTTTGGTTTTTAAAACGGAGTGGGCAGGACCAAGATAGCTTTTGTTTGTACCCGGATGGGTCCGATCCTAGAAATTTCAGCCCGTGGAGACCTCTAGACCACCCCCACCCTCTCTAAGTCGTTCTGTAAACCTCTCTTCAGTCACTTCCATTTCTTTGCACTTTCTTTCGATTAGCAAAATTGACTAAAAACTACTGAGATAAGGAAATAATTGTACTTTTAAGGATTGAATTACATTACTGCCCTGCAATTGATTGCAGTTCCTGTTTTCAGAATTTTCTCTTCTGCAGGTATAAATTGTTTTTGTTAGGGAATAGAGGTAGTAATAGTTCTAAAATTAAATGTCTTATACATATGTTGTATGTTAAAAGTAACTTACATTGTAATTTAACATTTAAAATAATGTTCTTGTATAATTACTTGCAACTACTATTAAAACCTTACTTTATGAGTGCCTGACGGTGCCCTTAAACTTTCTTTGACCCCTTACACGAACGTATTGGAGAACCGTTCTAACACCCACAAGTCAGTTCCACATCTTCACACTTTCTTTCTACTACAACGGGTGGTCAACAACTACTAAGATAAGAAGGGGATAGTTGTACTTCTATGCTATGAATCAAATTACACTTACCGTGCCGCAATTGATTACAATTCCTATTTTCAGAATTTTACTTTTTGCATGTATAATTTTTGTTTTTTTGGCGGGGCGTGGAGGGTGGGGGGGGGGGGGGGAAGGATAGAAGTAGTTACACATCTAAAATTGAACCCCTTATGCAAATTTTGTATGTTAAAAGTAACTTACTTTCTAATTGAAGATTTAAAATAAAGTGTTTGTATAATCACTTATTACTACTAATATACCCTTTCTTTATGGGCGCCCTTAAACCTTCTGTGGCGCCCTACTACTTGAACTTATTGGGAGGGGAGGCTCCCCCCCCTCCCCCCCCTAAAGCTACGTCCCTGACTACAACCTGCCGGTGAGTAACACAAATGTGGATGAATTTATTTTTTAATTAAGGTAATAATAAATACTAGCAACTAGTATAATGTAATTTTTAATTAGATAATACATTTCCTGTACAACTTTCTTTTCCCGTATTAGCATCGCAAACTCTTTTAAGGTCATCAGCTAAGTTATCGTGGGAGGTTATATTCTTTTCTTTGGCTCCTCCCTAGTGAAAATACTGTGTAGGCCCATAGATCTTCCTTTCCCAAATACGCTCATCCAGCTGGTCTAGGTGTGTGGATCAGGAATAAGATTAGGTAACAATTCCTTACAGTTCCATGTTTCACATACCGGCGTAGAATGTGTAAGCAGATAGTGTCTTTTTTAATAAAACTCACAACTGTGCATCTTCCATTATATGACTATGCAGTTAAATAAATCGGAAAAGAAATAACACATTAAACTTACCAAATATAATAGAATTAACTTGTCTGTATTTGTATGTCTTCACTCTTTAAAAAGCCGTTTACAGCAGTTATGATTAACGCCATGTTATGATTTCTAATGCAATTTATCATTGGAAAACAACGGAAAATAAATTAATAAATAAAATAAGAAATGTAAAATACGTGAAATGGAAAAAAAAAAAAAAAAAAAAAAAAAAAAAAAAAACTATTACTTTTCTTTTATTGCCAATAATTTTCTTTTAATAACAATACCCGTTGATTCGGATTAAATGCATTTTCTCAAAACAGATTTTCATTATTTAATTATTGATATAACACTGTGAGGAAAATATTTTAAGAATATTTCTATGGAATCTTGCTCATTTTTGAATAATTTAAAACTATACAAAAGAATATACTGCATTTCGGAAAACTAGTTCTTGCTGAAATTGAAATACAAGATGAAAAATGGTGAGATTTCTTTATTTTGGAGCGATAGAATGAAAATTAAACAATGTTGGAACATTTCATAGCGCTACTGAATAGTAATTGGAGAGAATGCTCCGCCCACTTTATGTCGCTAAATTCTTTATATCCATTTTTGTATTACAAATGAATGCATACTAGAGATGAGGCGGGCTCGATTTTTATACCAGTCTTCGGGCTCGGTCTGAAAGGGAAAATTTTATTTACTCAGAAACTGAAATAGGAAACAAGAAAAAAAAAAAAAAAATGCTATTTGACAAACAAGTATGTAGTGTAAGTTTCTTAAAGATTTTTACAATCCTCTAAATTCAGTTTGATAGAGAATTGAATTGTTATCGATGCGATATAAATAAATATAAAGAGAAATATTCTATTTGCTTCTGAAGCCTTGTCATGGTTAGTGTAAATAACATAAAAATGCCGCGGGATATGCATTGTCTATCCCCGCTTTCTGTTTGAAGTCTTGTACCAGAATTACTGAAAAGTAGAACTCATGTCTTTCTTTGATAGCTCTACAATAATATTTTAAAAGTATAAGAATTGGGACTTATGCAGATTTCTGCCAGTGGCTGAGTATAACTAACAAATTTGTTATATTAAATATATTTTCAAGGAGATGAAAATCACTAAATGCTGTCATGAGGGAGTATAAAGGATTAATACTGATTTCTATATACGAAGAGGTTTTTAAATGAGAAAATTAAGCCTTATAAAAATTGAAAAATGTTATTAACAATTTTCTACAGCTTACTTTCGAAATCGGATTTGGGTTCTGATGACATAATTTTTTTCTGGCTGGATCTCAAAAAAAAAAAAAAAAAAAAAAAAAAAAAAAAGAACTCAGGGATTTAGTAGAGCGTATACAGCGGTATAAATCCTTATACTTTTCGGATTTTTTATGAGTATTTATGGGAATTTTATCTAACCAATATAAAAATTTAGTTTCGCGAAATGACGGCAATGCAGGTATGTGAGAGTTGCACAGAAATCGAATCCGTCGCATCTTCATTCGTTATTTTGCTACGCAATCTGCTAGTGAGTACATTTAAAAGAGTGTACACTATTTATTGAAAATGGTTTATTTCACCTAGTAGTTTTAAAATACGATGAATAAAATATTCTTTAAATCAGGCCATAAAAAGTAATTTAATCCGGGAAAATAAAACTTCATTAATGTAAAATCGCCTGCAACTCGAATACTGCTTGTATCCTGCCCTGATCTGAACGCTGTATTCCACTATCGAAGAATTTGTTGTTTCCATGGCAACAACGCATTCCATTGAAATCATATCGAATGAGTTCAGAATCGGAGCCTAATAGAGCAAGATTGTATTGGCGAATGAGATCCACTCCATAGCCTTATTCTCCTTTCTTCGCTCTCCTTCGATCTCCTTCAATGCTGAGTGACGTCAGTTTCGGCCTCGCATGAGCGCCAACCGCTGTCAGCGCCATCTATTGTTTGAAATTCGAACTAAAATCAAGAATCACAGTAAAAAAACTCCCATGTTTATATATATATATATATATATATATATATATATATATATATATATATATATATATATATATAAACATGTGTTTATTTATTTATTTTTTGGTATGATACTAACCACTATACAATTACTTCCATGGTTTTAGCGAATTCGTACATTGTTGTGGTCATGTTTTGTAACCTTAGTTAATTATTTATTTTCTTATTTTAATTAACTTACACCCTTTTTTTGTGCCTTCTAAATTTTGGAAGGATCACAGGGCCCTTTTTAATGTTTTCTTTACTTTAAGTTTATCCTGTAAAATTTTAGAGAAGTTCACTTTTACCTACCATAACAATGTTCCAGTTCGTTAAACCACTTGTTGGGTATATGGGATACTGTGACGAATGATAATTTTGTTGGTACCTTTTAAACAACTTAAATCATTTACTTAATTAATTTTGGTTATTCAAATTTATTTGGTTTGTTTTTTCTTAAAGCTTCTCTCTGTTGAATTTTAATCAGTAATTGTGTAGAATGTAATTATTTTAATAATCAACAAAATTTATTCTATTTGGTTATTTTTCACTTTCCAAATATAACCCAACACCGAGGAACTTAAAATTACATCTTGCCAAACAATTATAAAAGCAATTTCGTCTCATTTGGAATGTTTTCTTTCGGCAGTGTATTCATATTATTATCAACGTCACTCAACAATATCTATAATTGTATTAAGTTCACAAATATAAGCATTAGTAGAATTTGGAAGTAACAATAACAAGGTAGATGAATTTAGAGTTTATAATTCTGTGTGTAATGTGGAAAAATGTACTTTATTTTCTACCGCACAGCTTGTCTCAGACGGTTCTGAAACGAGTACGGCTATTGGATCAGCAATTATTCATGAATCGGTAGTCTCCAAATTCTTGATTTTAATTCATAAAACTAAAACATTTACAAATTTCCGGTGTCAGTTATAAATATTTTTGGAAAGTTTAAATTCATATTGATTTCAAAATGTAATGCAACAGCAACGCTTGTAATATATAAATATTATATTTTGTTGTCGTTCTTTTGCTGTTATGTGACACTTTTATTCATCGTCTTAATGAAATTTCTAAATTTATCTACATATAACTATGTATTAAGGAGTCAAGATTTTGGTTAATGAAGAATAGATTGTGAATCGCGATTCCTTTTAGCGTGTCGAACTGTGACACCTAGCTATCGACTTGAACTTTAATTTCAACAGATTCTCGACTTGTCCAATTCGACAGGAGGCAGTGGTTCGACACAGTAGACTGTCACGAAGTTGGAGACGGTGTTGATTTTCGGCACTTACTTCGACTCTTTGATACTTCGAGCGTCACCTCGACACACCAACACCATATTAACACCCGAATATAGCACAGACTAATTTAACAGGAAAATTTTCTTTAAATCGACTGTTGTTTTTTAGTTTTTAATATAAATTATATCGCGTTTGCTAAATACATTATGCTATTACAATAAATAAAAGAAAAGGAAAGGAACTAAAGCCGTCATTTATGCTTAGGGCTTTGGCTTTCAACTAATATGCTGCAATATCGTGTCTAGTTTCATGCTATAGATATTCTAGATTTGTAGTCTAAATATTAAAATATCTAGATAGACTATATATTCATATATCTATATCTAGATAGTATCTATCTATCTATACGTATATACAATATAATTTTTCCTCTCCTGCGCTTATTGAACAGGCAATCCTTGAAAATCAAACTGAATGCCAGAAAAAGAAAGAGCTTTATGCTCTTTTTAGCTCCGCCTCGGACTGTAATTTTATGTAGGGGAGAGGGGGGCACAGTGGGACAATTTTCACTTGCTTTATGATAATTTCTTCCCTTTTAATTAAAAAAATAAAACAAATATAGAGCAATATTTTGGCAACTTTTAGCTTTCATTGTAATTTTTTTCATAATTTATACTTATTTTATTCTTTAAAAAAAATGTAATTTTCAAAATGTACTCAAGAAGTCCCATTGTGCCCCCTGGCGGGGCACAGTGGGACAGGGAATGGGGTACAGTGGGACAGTGAGTAAGGCACAAACAAAATTAGTTATATTATCACAGCACATTTATTATTATTAAATACAGGTTTAGATATTGAACATAGAATATATGAAAGACATTTTCAAATGATAAGACTTAAAAATAGTTATATTTATAATAATGAAACACAATTAAGAGTTGAAATTTTTTTTGCAAAATAATGTATGATGAATTGAAAATAATAAAGTAACATCAAATTAAACATTAAAGGCTAACAAAAGTTCTCAAAAGTTCTTTTTATCATGGAAGAACTTTGGAAGTCTACAGGAAATGATAATTGTGTCATTGTTCTTTCTGTCCCTCCGCAAGCCATTGGTTTTGGTAATTTCATTTCAATGAACAGCTGAATATGTTGTCTCATCATCAAAGACAAAATTGTATGCTGGCAAAAGTCTTTTCATATGCTTCACTTCAAAGTCAATTTCACTTTTATTTATGATTTCTGAAACATAATAGCATATGGCACCTTTCTTTTTCCCACACACTTTGAGTATTAGAAAATCTCCAATATTAATAGAAACGCTTTCTCTTTCTTCCATAATCATCCTCAAAAATACTTTCTCTTTCTTCCACTTCCAATCTTCGTCTTTCCCATAAATTTTTACTTACAATCGTTCTTTTTTTTTGGCTATCAATTTTGAAACATTAGAAGAATACTTCTTTTTACCTTTATTTTGCTTTTCAATTGTTTCAAATGTTTCCTGCTCTATTCTACTTTTTACATGTGTATCAGTCAATACTTCTGATTTCCTCTTCCTTCGGTTCCTCTAAGAATTATCAGGTGCATGGCATTTTGGTAGAGGCCTTATTAGTTCTGGTGACAAAACAGGTTGATCAACTTTCTGGTTTTTCACCAGAGATAAATTTAAATTGGAGCACCCTGGTTGTGTCTCTTCTGTGAATGGTCTTCTGGACGTGTCCCACTGTGCCCCTATCAACATGTCCCACTGTACCCCCCAAGGTGTATTTTTAAATCCAAAGCCAAAAGTTTCACAAAATTTATTAATAGAATTAAGAACATTGCACACATGTAATGAAGAAAGTTTAAGCTTTAAAGTAATGCAATTATATTCATTATTGGATTATATTTTATTGCTTAAATTCAAGAAAGTAAAATTTACCTAATTTTTCCAACAGTGATAGTAAAAACAAAAATGGCTGTAACTTCCCTACAAAATGAAATGTGACTGAGACTAGTTTATACAGAGTTGCCATACAGGTTAACTAAATGATGCATACTTTTCTAATTGTTGAGTATTTGAATGGTAGGAAAAATGCCTTTTGTCCCAATGTGCCCCCCTTTCCCCTATAGTTCTGGGAAAAAATGAATCACCCCATACGAATTCTGTTGAAAATAATCGTTAAAAAAATATAGGTACCGATAGCAGATATTTACTAGTTATTGGTATGCGTAAATTATGATTCGGGGCCAGTCTACCTATTAACAGTTGTACGATTTTTTATTTACCTCAAAAGGAAGGTCAAAGGAGCCGTGTCCTTAGCGAATTGAAAGCGAATTAGTGCGATCAAAAAGCTAAATTAGACAAGCGATTGGGGTCGAATAAGGGTCCGACGTTCCCTCTGATTAATAGTGAATAATCAGAACCAGGAACTGAAGGGTTCAATTTTTTGACCAGAACTCCGGACGAGTTCGACCGGGTGGCGAATTACCGACTCTCGGTAAGGGCTCATCCGACCTGTTTGGGGTTTTTGCACGGATCGAAGAGTTTCGAGACCTTTTTGGTTTCGAAATTTTTTGTTCCCGTGTTCTGATCGCTCGCCTTTGATTTTGACAAAGAGACTGTGCGTCGACGTCGCTGCACCCGGCGGACTCTGAGTAAGCTTCCGAAAGCTACGTCAGAGCAAAAACAGTACTTTGTCGCTTGCAGACCCTGTCCTAGTCTGCAAGGTCACCAGAGTGAAGAAGTCAGTTGGGTAAGACTAATGGATAGTAACTTTAAGGAAATGACGGAACAAAAAGCTGTTTTAACAGCTCAGGGCTGTGTGCCCGATGTTGAATTTACGGTCGAGATTGAAGACCTAAAGCAGCCGCTGCTTGCGATGTGTGCGTCGCCGTCGCCCAGCGCTGCACCTGAGGGAGACGGCGAAAGCTCGAGCCCAAGCGTCGTATCACACGACAGCAGGAGCATGAGCCCCGAGCTCCCAGCGTCTGCCTCGGCAGATGCAGGATGTCAAACCGAAAGCAGAATTGACTCAGCCAATTTGTCTACAGCAGACATGGTTGAGTTCTCGGCTGTTTTCGTCGAGGATTCTCACGTCGCAATGACAGAGATCCTCGGGAGGATGGGAAAAGACAAAAGCCTAACTGCGGCTAAGAGACAGAGTTACACGGAGCTCATTACCCCATTTATGGAGTACGTCTCGAGGCAGCACAGCTGGCTCTGTTTCCTCCATGGGAAAACCTCACAGAAGGGAGAAACACAATCTGACGGTTGCGACGTCGGTGTGGGCACTACGCCACACCGTACGAGGGACGTCCGCCGTATGTCAGATCGTTTCGCCCGGACGGAGGCGGGACCAAAGCTTGGAGAAACTGAAGTGTCGAAGGACATGTTCCCCGACATGAAGTCAAAAACGGTGCAGACGAAACTTCCTAAAATGGTTGCCAAGTCCTCCCAGACTCGCAAGCCACGGAAGAAGAAACCTCGCCGTAAATGGAAGGACAGGAAGAAACGGAAGTCGGACGACTCAACGTGCCCTCCTGCCGACGAACGACCCGAACAAAGCCTGAAAAAGGTGGCGACCAAGGCGGTTCCGAAGGAGGGCGAACTTGAGCACACGACATCCGCGAATTCCTCGGAGAGGCAGTCGGACGTCCCAACGTGCCCTTCTGAAGACGAGCGACCCGAACAAAGCCTCATAGAGGTGGCGACTACGGCGGCTCCGAAGGAGGGCGAACTTGGGCACACGACAGACGCCTCGACCTCAGAACTTGCAAAGACAGCGGACCTACCGTCCGAAGAGCGACCCGAACAAAGCTCCCAACAGGGAGCAGAGACTAAGGCGGCTCAGAAGACAAACAGGGCTGCTCGAAAAGCAAGGGACGATCCAGAGGTCCTTACGGCTGCAGAGGCTGACAAGGACGGGATAGACAGTCCACCCGCAGATGAGACTTCCAAGCAACTTCCCAAAAGGAGGAAGCGGAAGAAGTCTCGGAGGGAGAACATAGACACCCACACAAGTCAGAAGAAGCACCCAGAAAAGGAACGTTCTTCCTCCAAGCAGGGAAAGTCTGGAAAGAAGTCGAAAGTGAAGAACCGAAAGGACAAGCTGACTTCCGAAAAGGCGGACCCAACCTTGAACGCACGTCCAACAGGTGAAACTCCTCAAAAGGGAGAAGCACCTTGGACAGTAGTAATCAAAAAGTCGAGGAAGAAGCTGTAGAAGTCGGAACAAAAGGGATGCCCGAAAGGTGGCCGAAAGGCAGATAGAAACGTTCCGACAGACTCTGCTCGACAACGACCAGGGAAAATGGCGGCCCAAGGTCAGCGGCAGGGGCCCAAGTCTCCGACGAAGACCCCGCCGAAAGAGGAATTCATCCTCTTCGTTCGCCCTAAGGGGACAGGTGAACAAGTCGTAGCTTCTTCCGCTGAGACGCTAAAGCTAGTAGCAAGCAAGGTAGACCCAGTGAGCTCCCGGATTTCCATCAGGAGCAATAGACCGATCTCAGGAGGCGGAATAGCCTTCCATGCTCAATCCGCGGAAGACCTCGCGAAGCTGGAGAGCGCACTGGATCGTACTGAGCTTGCGAAGGATCTAGTAGTAACGAAGCCCAGACGGCGCACCCCTGAAATAATCATTTTCGGGGTCGATCCAAGTCTGCCAGAGGAACGGATATTTGTTGCACTTCAAGAGAAAAATGAATCCCTCAAAGATTCAACTCTCGAACTGCGAACTTGTTTCGTCAGCGCGAGAGGCCGCAACGCTGTCCTCTTGGTAGACGAAGTTTCGTTTCAGCGCTTGAAGGGACTGCGTTCACTGCAAGTTGGCTGGGGTCAGGCGGTGTTCCGACCAAACCGACGTCCGTTGGTTTGCTATCAATGTTGGAGATACGGCCACACACGTTCAGTTTGTCACAGAGCGTCCCTTTGTGGGAGATGTGGGGCCAAAGGACATGAGACGATAGGCTGCACTCTTTCACCGAAGTGCCCAAACTGTAGCTTTAGGAACTTGCGCAGAACGGAAGACGAGAAATTGTCGACCACCCACGCGGCAGGTTCCAAAGAGTGCCACATCCACCAGATGGAGTTCGAACGAATCAAAAGAATCCAAGATGGAGAGTAAAATTCATTTTGCCTACCTGAATTGCCACAAGGCAATTGCTTGCATGGATCAATTGAGTCGTGATACGATCTCCCTGGGTTTGGATGTGGTCTCGTTGAACGAACCACATGTCGCCGAAGGTTCTGTTAGCGGGACTCCCGAGGACTACGTGCAAGTTCACTCGGCAGGTAACCGCTTCCGGGCGGCCCTCTGGGTAAACAAGCGCATTCGCTTCGTCTCCGTCCTACGGCGTTCTGACGTGGTGGATATCCGCAGCAGATGGTCAGGGAAGGACGTGCTAGTGATAACTTGTTACTGCGCTCCATCCCAAGACATTGACCTTGTGCTCGTACCGTTGACGACCCTTTTAGGAACCTACCCGAGTGACAATGTCATTCTAGTGGGTGATTTCAATGCTAAGTCAACGATCTGGGGGCAACGGCCGACAGATCCGCGAGGGCGAGACGTCATCGCTCTCGCAATGAACACAAACCTGGAGTTTGTCAACGACCCGGATAGCTTGTCCTCCTTCCTTGGTCCTCAAGGCGAGGGGTGGATCGACATCCTGTTGGTCCGGTTTTGCGCAAACCGCATTACCGACTGGGTGATATCAAGGCTACACTAGATACCGGGCTTGCTCATTCATTATCATGACGTCACAAAAGGTGGCTGGCCGCGACCAGCGATTGGTGCAAAGCGACGAGCCCGTCGTTTTGTGCCAATCGTTGTATGTCTTTCATTTTGTCGTTTCGCCTTGTACCAATCACTGGTCGCGGCCAGCCACCATTTGTGACTTCATGATGATGAATGAGCAAGCCCGGTATCTAGTGTAGCCCTGGTGATATCCGAGGTCCCGACGCTCAGCGACCACCGAATCATGATGTGGGATTATCCCGGCAAACCAGCCAATCGCCTCCCGAGAGATGTCAGCCGCATCGAGATGAAATAAACTGGAGAGGGCTATGGCAACCTTTTTCTGAAGCACACATAAAGTCACATGACATATGGACTTCTTTCTCCCACACGCGTTTGCCCGCGTCTTTGGTCCATTGGATTTACATGGGGTTGCCTCCGAAACAAACACACAGACAGTTTTGTTTCTTATTTTGTAAATAATAATGGTGACAAATTGCAGAGCATATGGATGTAAATCAAGATGTGTCAAAAAAGGAAGCATAAACTTTCATACAGGAGTCTTAGATTAATTTTAAAAGCTTGTTTTCCTTTAAATAATAATAATAATTCATACTTGAAGCAGTGTCATTATTTGATAATGATTGGTATTTTGCCCCGTAAATGAAGCATATTAGTTTCTTAAACAAAATATTTTACAATAATGTATTAGATAAGTTTTAAATCATTTTATTATTATTATTATTTATTTTAAAATGAAAAGCTCCCGTTTTCTATCTTGGCGACATTCTTTTACGCCAGATTGTAATTGTTCTTTCCCCAAGCAATGCAGCTATATTTCTGACTACTGTAAGTGTTTCTTAAATTATTCGTAATGTTCAGGTATAAATAATTTTTAAATGCGTATTTAATTTTAAAAATGAGTATTTAAAATTTGTTTTTTGATAAGTTTTTGCGAGAAATTATCATTATAAAAAAGAAACATTTTCTAAGAATTTAAGAAATTGAGGAAATAGTTTCAATATATAATTAATGTTATAAATTATCGCAATTTTTTGCACCAAACGACAATTTTCTTATTCCAAAGAGAAAAAAAAAGTTATACACAAAGAATACCAGGACAATTAATGCTTAGGCTAATGATGAATTTTTTTTTTAAATATTAACGTAAATTTAAAATTTTCATTAGCAGTATTGTGATCATATGAATTAGATGACACTACCTACTCCATCCTTTTTTTGAAAAATAAGGGTTTTAAATAAAAGAAGAAAAAAGCATTTTGCCTATTTATTATAGAACGTTTTCTTGTTTTATTTATATGACTGTGTCCAAAATGGTTTAGTAAAAAATATCGCTGCCTCTTGGACTTTTACGATAATGTCTAGAAGAACAGTTTTATTTTAGATACTATAAGAAATTTTTTTTAAATATATTGTTTTAGATATAACACAATGTTTATCATCAAATGCTCTTCACGCGTAATAATGGAAATATTTTGAAGTTTTCCTACTCGTTTTACATTCACGTAAATATATTTTTGAATTGAAAAATATTTGGAATTATTATTTGCGCTTTTTTAAAATCTGACAACAATAAATTAAAAACTTTTTCGAAATATGAAATGAATTTCTATCCAGAAAATGAAATTTTGAATAAAAAATTGAAAAAAAAATCTTAAAATATTAGACAAATTAAAAAAATGATTGGACACTGCACACCGCAATCTAGTCTAATGTATGCATCTATAAAAGAAGGTTAATTTGCTATTCATAGATTTTTCATCTTATAAAACTTTTTTGACAGAACTATTTTCACCTATTTCTACATTAAATAGTGCTTAAAATAACAATGGTAATAAAAATAGGAACGCGTTTACTTTTTTAACATGGTTTGAACCGAATTTCCAGACGCAACAGCGCAGGACAGGGAAAAAAACCTGCCGCTCTGAGAAAGCAATCGCCCATAACTCAAGTTATATCTGTACAAGTTGTAACTGTCATGTATGTATGATTATTGTATATTTATACATATTCTTCAAAACAAAATGTTTCAAATAACAAAACGTGTTCATTTTTTTTTTCTTTTTTCGTGTGGCTTTAAATATTTAGTATTCAATGAGTCGTGGAAAGGGCTGGCAAAAAAGTAAAAAAGGAGTAATAAAATAAGAAAAAAGGATTTCTTAAAAAATATTTTTCATCTCTCAACAACGCGAAACTTTCTGACACATTTCCTGACTCATTTTTAAACATGAAAGCATGATACTTGCAGACATGATTATTGAACTGATTTGTAATCGAACAGTTTTATCATTTTCCGATAAATGAATTATAACTTGAGTTATGAGCGATTGCTTTCTCATGGCGGCAGGTTTTTTTTCCCCTATCCTGCGCAGTTGAGTCTGGAAATTCGGTACAAAACGCCAACTTCGACAGCATTTTCTGAAAAATATTCTACCTTTACATTAAAAAAAAACGGAAGAAACGGTTCGATTACATAGTTTCTTAATAAGAACACCTGTCAGTGTGATACGTTTGCGAAAAGCAATGATTTAAAAAATGTGTCAGAAAGTACCTAGTTCGGATTTGAGAAGTATCTTAATTTCAAGAAGCCATAAAATATTCTATTTTATTCAATTTTAATATTATTTAAGTTTTCTAAGTTTGATTTTTCTCTTTAGTAGACATTTTCTTCTCAGTTTGAATGCAACAAAATACGAGTTTATGTTTGTCACACAGCCAACCGGACTTCGATAAAATCCAATCCAACTTTTCTAAACTCCTGATTAAACTGAGGATGGAAACATATATTCAAATGAAAATAAATATTACAAAATAAAAGAATTTTTTTTTCATGAGAATTACTTTTAGTATGAATTATGAGTAACGCCAATAAAACGAAAAATCGCCAATTTGGAAACCTATTCCCTAACTAATTCCCCTAACACACGTGACACATGTCTGCCTCACTTTTCCGTCCCTTCTGAATGGGAAATATCGGTCTATCTTATCTCAAGTCTATGGTCAGCCGTCGCTGGTATAAAAGTGACTTGGACGGGGGCGCATTCTCCCGCGATCTGCAAGCTGCGGATCTGACTCGGTACGAGTTTGCAACCCCTGATGAGGGAGTCGAATACTTGATGTCGACTTTGAGTCGGCTATGTCTTGAACGCAAAAAGCGCCGACCGGCAGTGCTTCGTGAGTCGTTTTGGTGGTCAGCTCAGCTGGCCAGCCAGCGAAATCGGTTGCGTGCGCTTCGTCGACTCTACCAGCGAACGCTGGAGCCGACGGAGCGGGGGAGACTTGGATCTCTCTATAAGCGATTGGGTCCTTTTGGGCTTCCTTGGTCCGATGGTCTTCCTTGGAAGCGATTGGGCTTCCTTGGTCCTCAAGGCGAGGGGTGGATCGACATCCTGTTGGTCCGGTTTTGCGCAAACCGCATTACCGACTGGGTGATATCAAGGCTACACTAGATACCGGGCTTGCTCATTCATTATCATGACGTCACAAAAGGTGGCTGGCCGCGACCAGCGATTGGTGCAAAGCGACGAGCCCGTCGTTTTGTGCCAATCGTTGTATGTCTTTCATTTTGTCGTTTCGCCTTGTACCAATCACTGGTCGCGGCCAGCCACCATTTGTGACTTCATGATGATGAATGAGCAAGCCCGGTATCTAGTGTAGCCCTGGTGATATCCGAGGTCCCGACGCTCAGCGACCACCGAATCATGATGTGGGATTATCCCGGCAAACCAGCCAATCGCCTCCCGAGAGATGTCAGCCGCATCGAGATGAAATAAACTGGAGAGGGCTATGGCAACCTTTTTCTGAAGCACACATAAAGTCACATGACATATGGACTTCTTTCTCCCACACGCGTTTGCCCGCGTCTTTGGTCCATTGGATTTACATGGGGTTGCCTCCGAAACAAACACACAGACAGTTTTGTTTCTTATTTTGTAAATAATAATGGTGACAAATTGCAGAGCATATGGATGTAAATCAAGATGTGTCAAAAAAGGAAGCATAAACTTTCATACAGGAGTCTTAGATTAATTTTAAAAGCTTGTTTTCCTTTAAATAATAATAATAATTCATACTTGAAGCAGTGTCATTATTTGATAATGATTGGTATTTTGCCCCGTAAATGAAGCATATTAGTTTCTTAAACAAAATATTTTACAATAATGTATTAGATAAGTTTTAAATCATTTTATTATTATTATTATTTATTTTAAAATGAAAAGCTCCCGTTTTCTATCTTGGCGACATTCTTTTACGCCAGATTGTAATTGTTCTTTCCCCAAGCAATGCAGCTATATTTCTGACTACTGTAAGTGTTTCTTAAATTATTCGTAATGTTCAGGTATAAATAATTTTTAAATGCGTATTTAATTTTAAAAATGAGTATTTAAAATTTGTTTTTTGATAAGTTTTTGCGAGAAATTATCATTATAAAAAAGAAACATTTTCTAAGAATTTAAGAAATTGAGGAAATAGTTTCAATATATAATTAATGTTATAAATTATCGCAATTTTTTGCACCAAACGACAATTTTCTTATTCCAAAGAGAAAAAAAAAGTTATACACAAAGAATACCAGGACAATTAATGCTTAGGCTAATGATGAATTTTTTTTTTTAAATATTAACGTAAATTTAAAATTTTCATTAGCAGTATTGTGATCATATGAATTAGATGACACTACCTACTCCATCCTTTTTTGAAAAATAAGGGTTTTAAATAAAAGAAGAAAAAAGCATTTTGCCTATTTATTATAGAACGTTTTCTTGTTTTATTTATATGACTGTGTCCAAAATGGTTTAGTAAAAAATATCGCTGCCTCTTGGACTTTTACGATAATGTCTAGAAGAACAGTTTTATTTTAGATACTATAAGAAATTTTTTTTAAATATATTGTTTTAGATATAACACAATGTTTATCATCAAATGCTCTTCACGCGTAATAATGGAAATATTTTGAAGTTTTCCTACTCGTTTTACATTCACGTAAATATATTTTTGAATTGAAAAATATTTGGAATTATTATTTGCGCTTTTTTAAAATCTGACAACAATAAATTAAAAACTTTTTCGAAATATGAAATGAATTTCTATCCAGAAAATGAAATTTTGAATAAAAAATTGAAAAAAAAATCTTAAAATATTAGACAAATTAAAAAAATGATTGGACACTGCACACCGCAATCTAGTCTAATGTATGCATCTATAAAAGAAGGTTAATTTGCTATTCATAGATTTTTCATCTTATAAAACTTTTTTGACAGAACTATTTTCACCTATTTCTACATTAAATAGTGCTTAAAATAACAATGGTAATAAAAATAGGAACGCGTTTACTTTTTTAACATGGTTTGAACCGAATTTCCAGACGCAACAGCGCAGGACAGGGAAAAAAACCTGCCGCTCTGAGAAAGCAATCGCCCATAACTCAAGTTATATCTGTACAAGTTGTAACTGTCATGTATGTATGATTATTGTATATTTATACATATTCTTCAAAACAAAATGTTTCAAATAACAAAACGTGTTCATTTTTTTTTCTTTTTTCGTGTGGCTTTAAATATTTAGTATTCAATGAGTCGTGGAAAGGGCTGGCAAAAAAGTAAAAAAGGAGTAATAAAATAAGAAAAAAGGATTTCTTAAAAAATATTTTTCATCTCTCAACAACGCGAAACTTTCTGACACATTTCCTGACTCATTTTTAAACATGAAAGCATGATACTTGCAGACATGATTATTGAACTGATTTGTAATCGAACAGTTTTATCATTTTCCGATAAATGAATTATAACTTGAGTTATGAGCGATTGCTTTCTCATGGCGGCAGGTTTTTTTTCCCCTATCCTGCGCAGTTGAGTCTGGAAATTCGGTACAAAACGCCAACTTCGACAGCATTTTCTGAAAAATATTCTACCTTTACATTAAAAAAAAACGGAAGAAACGGTACGATTACATAGTTTCTTAATAAGAACACCTGTCAGTGTGATACGTTTGCGAAAAGCAATGATTTAAAAAATGTGTCAGAAAGTACCTAGTTCGGATTTGAGAAGTATCTTAATTTCAAGAAGCCATAAAATATTCTATTTTATTCAATTTTAATATTATTTAAGTTTTCTAAGTTTGATTTTTCTCTTTAGTAGACATTTTCTTCTCAGTTTGAATGCAACAAAATACGAGTTTATGTTTGTCACACAGCCAACCGGACTTCGATAAAATCCAATCCAACTTTTCTAAACTCCTGATTAAACTGAGGATGGAAACATATATTCAAATGAAAATAAATATTACAAAATAAAAGAATTTTTTTTTCATGAGAATTACTTTTAGTATGAATTATGAGTAACGCCAATAAAACGAAAAATCGCCAATTTGGAAACCTATTCCCTAACTAATTCCCCTAACACACGTGACACATGTCTGCCTCACTTTTCCGTCCCTTCTGAATGGGAAATATCGGTCTATCTTATCTCAAGTCTATGGTCAGCCGTCGCTGGTATAAAAGTGACTTGGACGGGGGCGCATTCTCCCGCGATCTGCAAGCTGCGGATCTGACTCGGTACGAGTTTGCAACCCCTGATGAGGGAGTCGAATACTTGATGTCGACTTTGAGTCGGCTATGTCTTGAACGCAAAAAGCGCCGACCGGCAGTGCTTCGTGAGTCGTTTTGGTGGTCAGCTCAGCTGGCCAGCCAGCGAAATCGGTTGCGTGCGCTTCGTCGACTCTACCAGCGAACGCTGGAGCCGACGGAGCGGGGGAGACTTGGATCTCTCTATAAGCGTAAGCGGGCAGAGTACATGAAGGCGATCCTGCACGCAAAGCGTGCTTCGTTCCGAAGATTCATTTCCGAAGGACTTAGCACGGACAAACTAGGCCAGATAGTTGAGGTGGTGCGAGGTAAGTGGCGAAGGGAAGCCCAAGAAAAACTTGTGCTTCCGTCCGGACAGGTAGTCTCGACTTGGGAGGAATCCCAGGCCGCGCTTACAAGACACCACTTCCTATCAGCTGATGACGTTTCCCAGGTCGCATGCATTAAGACCGACGAACCGACTCTGTTTACGATTCATGAACTTGAATTTGCAGTGGAATCAATGCCGCCCGACAAGGCACCTGGTCATGACGGATTCAGTCTCGCGATCGTCCGTGAGGTCTTGAAACACCACCCTCTGTGGTTGTTATCCTTGTACAATTACTGTCTGAGAGAGACTTGTTTTCCGCGGACATGGAAGCGGGCCATTGCTGTGTTTTTTCCCAAACCAGGGAAGGAGCGTAGTGACCCAGCGACCTACCGCCCTATTTGTCTTTTACCGGCCTTCGGGAAGGTTTTGGACAAAATGTGCGCAACTCGGCTGGTGCTATATTTGGAGTCCAATCGCTTAATCGACGAAAGGCAGTACGGCTTTCGCAAGAATGTCAATACGGTCGACGCGCTCCATCGAGTGATGGATTACATAGCTACCTCGAAGCGTCCTGGAGAAATCACCTGTCTTTTCACGCTTGACATCAAGTCAGCATTCAACAGTGTTCGACGAACAGACATTCTCAGATTTCTGGAAGAATTGGGCGTCGAACCATGGCTCCTAAGATTGATAGAAAACTATTTGTAAAATAGATCTATCATCCAATCAGATGACGGGGACCACTACTTTAACGTAGGAGTACCCCAAGTTTGTGTCTCGGACCATACCTCTGGCTCGTGGTTATAGAGTTCCTGTTGAGACGGTTGCCAGACGATGAGGACGAGATCTATGTTGTTGTGGTCTTCGCCGATGACGTCTTCGTGGCCGCACGACGCGGGGCTGCCATGGGGTTTGCGCCGTTGCTGGGACCGGTCCTCTCAAGGATCCATGCCTGGGCGACGGAATGCAGCCTCACATTCAGCTTTGAGAAATGCGGCTACATGGTTATGAAGCCCAAGGGCAAATTAAAACATGCCCCCTCTATTCCTATCCTCATGGAAAGAAACAGAATCGGCTTTAAATGGCAGATTCTGTACCTGGGCCTCATAATCGACCACCACCTCAGTTGGATGCCGCACCTGGCTGCCATGCAGGAAAAGGTGTTTAAGGTGTTGAATAAGATGAACCGTCTCTCAGGAGCCACATGGGGTCTGAGACCGAAAGTTAGAAAGATGCTCTACTCTATCATAGCGGAAAGAATCATTCTTCACGCGGCATCTATTTGGTTTTACTCAAAGAAGGTAGTGGTTGCAACAGGTTGCTTAGCATGCAAAGGAGCCTACTCCTTTACTACTACACGGCCCTTGTCCGATGGAAGAAGAGTGTTGACGGTACCGGACTAGACTCCGAGTCGGTCGACCTCTGGTGGCCCACTCCCAGACTTGAGGTTCTCTGGAGAGTCCGTTGGACCGCGGATTTGGCTCCGCGGACTACGTGTTCGTACTACACGGACGGATCCAAGCAAGAGACTGCAACAGTAGGCTGCGCGTTCCTTGCTGTGTCAGAGAACCAAGTAATTGCGGAGAGCCAGTTCCGTCTCTCCGACGGTGCGGAAGTGTTTGCGGTGGAGGACCAAGCGATCAAAGAAGCAATCACCCATGCCCACAGGAGACGTCTCGGGGAACTCGACGTCTTCTCAGACTCGAGATCGGCGCTCCAAGCGCTTCACGGACTTGTGCCTCAGCACAAGGCCATTGCCGAGATTAGGGATCTGATTAAAAACACAGGAATTGAGGTTCATCTGCATTGGGTTCGGGCCCACGTTGGTCACGTCTTTAACGAGAGGGCGGACATATTGGCAAAAGAAGCCACTAGTCGACAGGACGTCGACGTAGTGATTCCAGTCACGTGCCGCCAAGCCAAAAAAGACCTCTTTGGACGTGCCTTGTCTAAGTGGCAAGAGAGATGGGACCAATCTGGGACCGGGCGCAAGACCTATGAATCTTTCCCACGCGTCGGCATCCGCCGACTGCAGGGCGATTTCTTCATTAATCAGGTCTTCACGGGACACGGCACCTTTGGCGATCATCAGGCTCGCTTCTTTCGCCACGACTCTACATGTTTTTGTGGAGTTGAGGTGAGCGACATTAGCCATGTGCTATTTCGGTGTGAGCTCTGGAAGTCTGTGCGGGAAAAGTACTTTCCTCGCGACTTTCGGACGCGAACGCCAAGCGATCTCTGCCTGTGTGGCTACGCCAGAAAGGGGGTCCGGTTGATTATTCACCGACTCCTCATGCGTACTCTAGATCGAAACCTTGGTCGCCAAAGAGCAGGCCGTAATCACCGAGGTCTTCCACGCCCACATTTGAACGCACTGCGAAACGCCCGTGGTCCCCGCGGTGCAGGACGCAGAGGTAGAGGTAATGGTGCAATAAGTACGCAGGCTTGAGATTAGTCTCATAAGCCGGCAGTTGTTTGTGATAAAACGGGCTAGTCACAGTTGTTTTAAAACATGTTGTTGTTGTAGTTGTTAAAGTTTGTTGTTGTAGTTTGAAATGCTTTTAGCACTCTAGTCAGAGTCGTTGTAGTTGTTGTTTGAGTTTTAAAGTTTATATTTTATTGTATTAATCCTTTCCCTTTCAGGATCCACTGCAAGAGGGAACGTGACTACCTTTGTAGGTTGATCACACCCCTCGAGCTGTGGTAAAGCAAGAGCCGTCGTGGTAGCTCGACATATGACCTAGCGACCGTCTCCCCCAATGGGGTTTCGCGAACGAAGTCGTCTGGTGTTCCATGGCGGTTCATCAAGGTTTCGTCTCTGCGGAAGTTTCCTCCGAAACGTGGGGTTACTGCCGTGACGACCTATGTCACCAACCTTGGTAAAATGACCTGGGGGTCCGCAGTGGGGAGCGGCCTCAGGCCGATCGCAGCGCCGGGCGAGACAAAGCCCTGGTGCGTTATAAGCCCTTCAGAGGCTTTGACGCGATGGTCGTTTACGCGCGTCGGCGAACCCCGTGGGCTCCTGACGGCGCAAGATAGTTTTACCTCAAAAGGAAAAAAAAGAAACCTTATGTATAGCTATCGCTTTGTCTGCTCATCTGTCAAGACTATGTTTTTTTTCTTTTTTTTTTTTAATGGTAACACTTTTGGCACTTTATTTGAGTTCCTTGGATCAAAGCAGCCAGGAAAAAAAAATATTTATAGTTTGTGCGCTTTTTCTTAAATCTTCATAGATTTATTGAATAAAATGTGTTAGGGTTTTATCCGTAAATTTACAAAAATAAGATTAAAATCTTATAGAAAAAAGTACCGTGTACATTCAATTAGCAACTTAAAACATTTAAGATAAACTATTAATATATTAAAGAAAAATCTGTAGAACGGTTCATGTTATTATTATTATTTTTAATTTCTCACTTCTGTGATGCGAACGATGACTTTAGACGGTCTTCTTAGCACTTACAAGGAAGCAAATACTCAAAATATTTTGAAAAAAATGCTAATGGAACTACTCATGTACGTAATAAAGGATCAGTTAAATTTAATTGAGAAATCCAAGTAGAAAATCTGTAAAAAATATTTTCGAGTATTTGGTGCAAAAAGACGCAATTTGGCAAACAACACTTTTTCCTCGCCAAATGCAAGCGATTTTAATCTATTTGAAAATTCCTGGTAAAATGAGTGTTTAAATACGTAATAGTTTATTTATTTTTTAACCTTAAACGATTAAATAGTTTATTATTTTTTGTATAAGCTTATATATTACATATATACGTTGCGTATCGCTGATATACACGGTTTCGCCGGCATTAAGTGTATTTTAAAACTAACAGCCCGTTTAAGAACGCTCTCATTAATACATTTCGATATTGAATAAGTCGTTTTTTTCATGGCAACAATACTTCTCTCTTGTTGTCTCCGACACTAACAATATCGAATTCAAATGATCAGTGCTCAGAATCCTTATAATTTTTAGTTTGAAGCAATTTTAATCAATTTAAATTTTGTTCTAAGCCGTAGAATACAATAGTTAATTTTCTTTATATATAATATACATATAAATATATATGGCAAAACCGTAGTTATAAAAGTGTATTTATTTAAGTTACACTTACTTAAACTAGTTCAGTATAAGGAATAGAAAACGTTTTTCCTAAAAGAATATTTATCATAACATCGTTTTTTTTCTTACTTTCATTGTGTCGCCAACTAGCGATAAATCACCAAAAACCTGAAATGTTCACAATTTTCTTACGGACGCTTTATCGAGGTTCCGCAGCATTTTTTTTTTACAAACGTATATATCTTCATGAGAAGAATATTCAAAATTTTCTGAGTATGCACTTATGGAGACCTTCCTTGTTAGACCGCCAATTTTTTTTTTCGATACCTCGAAAACTATTGATAAGAATTAAAAATGTATATTTGAATGTATGAGGTACGTAGGAGGTACGAGGATAATAAAAATATATATTTGAATCAAACGTGTGCCTGGATTATGCTTGGGTTCATTCATTGTATCAAATTGAAACAGAAACATTTCAATAGGATATTTTTTAGAAAATAAAAAATTGTGATGTGGATTTAACATTAGCATCCATAAAGTTTGAACGGCTTCTAACTCTATGAAGATTTAAGAAAATACACAAATCATATACTAGGCTAATAAAGTGTTAAAAGTGGGTGCCACTATTTCAGAAATGAAATTTGGTGCAGTTTTCAATTCGTAGATGACCGCGGAAGGATAAGTTAGGATAAGAAGGATAAGTTAAGGAAGGATAAGTTAGGGGCGGGGGGATTTCTGTGTTAAAATCCCTCCCAGAGTATTTAAAAATCTGATAATATGTATAGAAAACCCCTTGCATTAAAGTAAAAATATGATGTGTAAAAACCAAAGTAAAGAAAAGCATAAGCAGCATAAAAGGTTTACAATTCAACCGTTTTAAGGCTTTATAATAGGAGTTTCAATTTCAACACAATATTAATGAAGAAAAGTTAGAAGCAATAGCAGCAAATTAGTATGTATGCTACTGGTACTGTTCTTTCACGCTCTCTTCCTTTTTGGTGCGTTCGTAGTTATATAAATACGTAGCACCTATAGTCGTCGACTGGTCCGTCTGTCTGCATATAACAGCGCAAAAACTACCTGGCCGAATGGTTTGAAATTAAATATATATAATCGTTGCAGAATTTGTCGAGTCATTTCAAATTTTATGAAAATCGAACCAAAACTTTAAAAAATATTATTAAAAGTTTTCTTCATTCTATTAAATCCTAACATATATAATCTATATAATAAAAACGCAAATCATGTGACTGCGGAAAACAAATACGGGCTGACCATTGCTAGGAGGCCATTTTTATTCAAAGTTATTTTTTCGAATAAAATTGCATAACCCCTTCGCGACGAGCGTCCTTTACAGAATTTTTAATCTTTTACCACCGGTTTTTCAAAACAGAAATTATCGCTAACTGAATCGCAGAAGTGCTAGGATTACATAAGGCAAAGCTTACAAAAAAAAAAAATAACTGGTGGGAATAATCGAGGATTCTGAGCATCTTATACGTCACGTATACGTGTCGCTCGTCCCCAAGGGGTTAAAAGTTGCATTTTTAGAAAGATCGTTCAAAAAAATTGTTTGTTTGAGAGATGAGTTACATTCAAATATGTATAGATTCTGGGATAACTTCAGCTGAAATTAGGTTGAAAGCCTAAAATCTCAATCTATTAAAGTAAATTTTGACATTTGGCGCCCTTTTATAATTTTCATTCTCATCCTTCCCAACCTCTCTCGCAACATTGTCATTAGCCGTGCTAGAGGTCTGCAGGTACCGAAATTTCCAGGCCCAGCATAAAAGCAAAAATCGGCCCGAGCCCGGACGGGCCTGGCTTGACTGAATTTCGACAAAGCATGGCGATATTTCTGAAGCGACATTAACCTAAAATTAAAATTATACATACTTATTCGGAAAGCACACTTACTTATGCATAAATTTTATTTTCAGATTATGTTAAAAATGCATGGAATGCAAAATATTTATGACCACTTAGACAATAACGTACACAAACACTGATTAAACAAATTGAGTTAAACTATTACATTCAAATGAATATTCAGTAAGGGAAGAAAAATCCGTTATAAGCAGGTTCCATTCTTAGCAGGTATTTTGTATTTTTAACTCATAAAATTTTCAAAGTTGTTTGATAATAATGATTATTTTTTTTTAAACATCTAATGTCCACGACAACATCTCTCCCTCCCTTTTTTTCGGCATACTTCAAAATTACGCATCGTTTCGGGAAATCAAAATAGGCAGAAAAGTAAACTATCAAATCACATGTACGCCCACTTCTCGTTCCAACGGTGTATTCCAATATATATAAAAAATACGAATATTAAAACTTTGAAAAAAAATTCATTTCTGAAATTACTTTTGGCATTTTTTCGCGCATTTGCCCATATGATTACCGTTGCGCACAGGGTGTAAAAACTGGGCGCCAATGGACCGATTGTCACCACTAAATTTTATTAGTACTCTTCGCTTAAATTTTATAAGTATACTTCGCCTAAATAGATTTAGTATTCGTATTAGGAAAATAATAGTAAAAATTTAGTGGTGGCAATCGGCCCATTGGCACCCAGTTTTTATATTCCTTGTTACGCACATTTTGATAAACAAAATAAAGTTAATTTTATACAATCGGACTTAAATTTTAATACAATATACTCATTTAGCTAATGATCGAGTATAAATTTGGTTCAGAAATTATGAGATTTAGGGGTAAAATAATTAGTTGAAAAAAAAAACAAAAAAACATTCCCATAAGAAGGGGAAAAAAAAATGTGAGAAAAAAGCCTTGCTATTTACAACTAATTATCAATATTTTAGCACGAAAATTATACACAGGCTTCGGTAGTATTGTATTTATAGCTTATAAACATTTCAAAGAGTTTGGAGAATACGAACTAATTTTTTTAAAATAAATATTAAATGACCCAATGTGGGAGAAAAAAAAAGCGAGAAGAAAACACTTTTTAGATGACGAAGGCAGTAGGCCCCCATTATTAGGTTCGTTTGGAAAGATTTCCATTTAAATATATAAATTCATTCAACACTTATTTTAGGTAAATTTAAGGTTATTTTCTCTGGCACAGGAAAGCCGGTCTTTCCTTAAAAAATAGAAAATGAAAATTGACCGAAGTGTGCATAGCACGCCTGATTTACTCTGCCGAAGGCAGTTGGGAGTCCAACTCTCATTTGTGTTTCGATAGATTTTCATTTGAAAATAAAAAATCATAAAATTGAGGCTGTACGCTACCGAAGGCGGCGGGGACGGGGACCAAAGCATCAGGATCGCTTAGTAAGATTTTCGCTTAAATATGTTCAAAAAGTAATGCATGTTGTTGTAAAACATATATTCAAGAAAGAGATACAAACTTTTAGAAATCTTCAAAGTATTACTCCCCTGGAGCATCTACAGATTTTATCTAGCGATTTTCCCAGGCACGGTACGCGGCCTTGAAGGCTTCGACGGGAACCTCGGTTAGACACGTCCTACTCCAGTTGCAGCGTTGCCATGCTGTGCTTCGCCAGGGCGACATGGGCGGACCGCTAAATTCCATGTAGTATATCAGAATAAGGAGATAGCCCTCCATGCGGAACGTAGTCGTGTTTCTACTGACACTGAGGCGTAGTATGCTGTTCTAGGTTACGATTTCGGTTCTTAGAGAAACCGAATGACATGAATGATGCGTTTCCGAAATTCCCTTATCATAACTGAACTTGAACTTGAACTTGTGATAGGTTCAATGGGCTTCCAAGTTGCGAAGCAACTGCACACCCTGGCTTTGAGTAGGTGTATATCAAATCCTGAGAGAGCCATATGAAATGTCTAGCAGTAGTCTAATTGACTACATAAAAATAGGATAGTGTTAAGTATATCTATAAAATAATGAAAATTTACTAGTTAAAGTATAAAAGTAAAAATAGTTCATAGTTCAAAAAAACAAAAAAAATGCCAGACGAGGTAAAGTAAAGATGTTAGGAGAAGTTTAGGAGGAAAGTCAATTTAATTTTATTTAATAAAATAAACATATAATAATATATATATATATATTTTAATTAAAGAGAAAATAAGAATTATAGCTCGGTAGGACTATTCATCAAGAATAGTGGAGTACCTTGGTTTTTTCCAGTTGGATGGACTGCAAGCATCGTAGTCAAGTAGCTCATAGATGAGTTCATTTGGGATGGGATTAATGTCAGTGTAGAATTTTTTCGCAAGGTGTTTAATGCGATGTTGGAGTGAAGTCGTTTTCAGATCCTTGAGGATTGTGGAGTTTTTGAGATATCTAGAGCCGTTCCTGATGTAACGGAGCTGTTTGTAATGGGTACTAGAGAGGCTGTTCATACTGGTTTTGCAAGTGAAGCCCCAGATTGGACATGCATATGTGATAACAGAGAGAATGCAAGCATTATATATTAAGAGTTTGTTGTGTATATGTGTATGGGGAGTGAGTGCCTGCGAAGAAGGGGGGCAAGGGTTTTGGAAATCCTGGCGACTTTACCACGGAAATTAAGAATATGTTTTTTAAAGGTAATGCGTTTATCAATGGTTGGTAACCACCATGCGTTTGTCAATGGTTGGTAACCACCAGGCATACTGTAACTAAAATGGTGTGCATTATTTTTAAAATATATATCACTAAAAAATTACGGTGTGTGTTTTAGAATAAAATGTTATAGATTAATAAATATTCTAACAGACACTTCAATTATATTATTTCTATCTGTTCGATTGAGATATTTTTGAAATAAAATTTAAAATAATTTAAATAAGTCAATTAAAAATGATAATTTAATGCTGCTGTGTAATCATATACGCGTTATATTGAAAATATGGAAAATTCTTACCTTTATTTTCCGCTTAAATCCTATACTGAATTGTCTCACTTTTCAAAAGACACTGATTTGTTGAAAATGTTGATTTTCTTTAAATGAAACATAATTATAATGACAAAAAAAAAAAAAAAAAAAAAAAAAACTGAATATTTTACTTTATTGAGTGATTTATTCAATTTCAACATTTCATTCTTCTTTAGAAAAGTTGCAATGAAACAAAAACTAAATTTTATTTGATAGGAAAAAGTGTAAACAATAAGAAATAAAATATTCCTATAATAATATTTCTTCAGCTAGATAGTGAAGATTTTTAAAGTATTCATGATGAAAATCTGATTCTGATTGTTAATATTATGCAGACATAAAAAGGAAAAAAAAATCTATTCAACGTGGACATTCGTCACTTTCAAATTCAACGCATTTGAAATAGCGTTGACCCAATAACTTACTAGCAACAAATTTATACTGATACTGAAAGATATTTATTGTGAATGGATTAAAAACACTAATTTTTTGTTAATTTGAAAAAGATTTAGCTTTAACTATTCTTTTTTTTTTTTTTTTTTTTTTCACAAAATGGGACCTGTCTCACTTTATAATTCAACTGCTCATATGTCAATTGAAAGATAAACAAAAATAAATCAGCTCATTACACCGCACGGGTTGGCAATTTAACGATCTACAAAAGTTTGATTGGTACAAGCATTTGATGCAGAACGTTCAGTTTTCAATTCTGTTTGTCGTTTCCGTAGTGTAGTGGTTATCACGTGCGCTTCACACGCGCAAGGGCCCCGGTTCGATCCCGGGCGGGAACATCTGCGTTGCTATTTTTAATAAATTATTCTTTTTTTCCTTTATGGTTAGTAAAGTTTCAATAACTTGCATAAAAGACACTTTTAAGCGAAGATCTGGTCTGCTTGCAGTAGAACACAATTTATGCATTTTGCAAGCGATTGTTTTTTAAAAACTTATTTCGGAAAACTTTGCTTTAACACATTAAGTGATCTCATAATAATAAATATTATAACACACATAATTGATGTTCTTTCTATCTGAATGATTGGGATATTTTAGAAATAAAATTTAAAATAAATTAAATAAGTCAAATAAAAATTATATTTTAATACTGCTACGCAATCACATACAATGGTATATTAAAAACATGGAAAATATGAAAAACTCTTATTTTCAGTTTAAATCTTATATTGATTGATTGACATATATTGATCAAATATATCATTATAAAATAAATATTTTTCGCTATTGGTTAATATACTTCTTATAAACAATAGGAAAATATTATTAGCTGTTAGGTAGCTTTCAATACAAAAAAGTATAAAGCTACCTATTGCAGCCGTTCGGAGGAAAGCAGTTCCGGAAAATTTCGATATATTTTCACCGATCATGACCCCCAGACCCCAAAACCACCCTCCGTCCAAATGTTGATTTATATATATAGATATATCCATATATATATATATATATCTGACCTATGTCATACGATAACGCCCGTAATTATGAATCGATTTTGATGAAACTAATTGTGTGTATTAAGGTCACTAATGTCTCGACCGAGTTCGTTGGCCAGCTTGGTCCGCCATCTTGTTTCAAGATGGCGGCCATTTAAAGATGTAAAATAACTTAAAATCTAAAATAAATATGCCAAAAATTTAAAAATTCAAATTTATTTTTTAATTACGTGTTAGGCCTTGGTACAAGGATTCCAGAGCATTTTTTGGTTTACCTCTATCTTAAAAAATGGCTGAGATAGAGCAGTTTGAAATTCTAGTGTGGCTGACATTTTGAAACAAAACAGCACATTAACGTGATTACTTGCAAATTACTTTCATTGTTGTAATAATTTTCCCAATCATACGCATAAAACTATATACAGTGGAACTCCAGATATACGTTACCTGAGTTGTACGTTTCCCTCAGTTATACGTTTCAACTCAGCGGTCCCGGCCGCTTGCCATTAAAAATTAGCTGGTTTGTACGTTTTGAGTTGTACATTTCCCTCAGTTATACGTTACGTTTTTGCGTTCCCGGCCAAAATTTTGTCTCATTTATGCATTTTGTTACCGGAAACACTGACGACTCGTCGGATGAGTATGATTTAAAAGATCTCACTCTAACTTCGGAGCTGCTCTAAGGGCTTTTGACGTAGTAAAGCGGTTCGCCAGTAGTAAAACAGTAACGGTAAGGCGGCTGCATTATTAACAGAAATGCAAAGTTTGCTGTTCAATGTCGGCGCTGCCAAAAAGAAACAATCGAATATTAGTGATTCTACAAGATTCTGAAATGTCTTTTGATAAATGATTTACATGCCAAGGCGATTTCAATAATTCCTTTTAAGTACACTATGTGTATTAAAAAATTTTTTAATAAAGCTTTTATGATAAAATAACTTCATGTATACTTTTCTTATGTGATTTTTTTTTATTCTGTTCCATTTCCAAAACCTTATGTCATGGGCGCAGTAATACTTACGAAACTTCCGTTTTCGATATAAAAGATAACTGGAACTCCTCAGCGGAACAGATTTTTTAAGATACATTTAAAAAATGGTTCCGGTAAACCATTAATTGAGTTGTACGTTTTACTGAGTTATACGTTTTATTTTACGGTCCCGAGCAAAACGTATAACTGGAGTTCCACTGTATTCATATCCGTTAGCGCCAAAATTGGCGACATTGGAGACAAAATTGGCGACAAAACTGGCAAAGTTTGTGACATTTGGCGAAACATCGCCAAATTTGGCGACCAAAATAAGTCTTTATAAATGAAGCCAATTTGGCTATTGCTCAATAATTTGGCGAAATTCTTATTCAAATTCAGTATTAACGTATCTTTTGTAAACGTTTCTTTGCATTTTAACTTGCTGTTTTCGTGTAACATTAGCTAAAATTTTAAAACGAAGATATAGGAAAGCTACCTTTTCCTCCCGGTACAGGCCGGAAGGACTTTTTTAAATTTTCTTTTAAAAAGTTATTTTTTACTGTTTAACCTGATGAACATTTTTGACTCAAACGCAAAGCATCATTAATGGCCTTAAAATATAAATAAATAATAAAAAAAAAATAATATAAATAAAATAGCAGAAAGTTCGTAGAAATACATAGATAATACCTTTTTCAGAGTTCAAAGACTGTTTTCTCTTCCGCTGGATGACACATGGAATATTTTGTAATCACTTCAATACTACTTAACCCCTCAGTGACGAGCGACACCTATGCGTGAAGTTTAAAGTGGAGGAAGTCTTTTAATTTGGACACCAGTATTTTAGTTCAAAAAATTTCAATAATGGAACAATGTAGTTAGCAGGATGGAATACCTGTTTTACGGAAATAATCTGTATTTAATACGAATTTACGGAAAAAATCTGTTAAAATAGCAGAAAGTTCGTAGAAATACATATTATTTTCATAAAATAAACAGTTTTTTACTGGCGTCCTGGCTAGCAGTTGTTTCTGTAAAATCAACAGATTTGTTTCAATGTATTTTACGGAAATAATCTGTATTTAATACAAATTTATGGAAAAAATCTGTTAAAATAGCAGAAAGTTCGTAGAAATACATATTATTTCTATAAAATAAACAGTTTTTTACTGGCGTCCTGGTTAACAGTTTTTTCTGTAAAATCAACAGATTTTTTTCAATGTATTTTACGGAAATAATCTGTATTTAATACAAACTTACGGGAAAATTCTGTTAAAATAGCAGAAAGTTCGTAGAAATACAGATTATTTCCACAAAATAAACAGTTTTTTACTGGCGTCCTGGCAAACAGTTTTTTCTGTAAAATCAATAGATTTTTAGGTAGATTTCGTAAGAAATACTACCTATTACATTCTCACCTAAGTTGGAAATTTTGAAAAATTTTTGCAGATCTACGCCGATCATGACTCGCAGAACCCAAAACCACCCCCAGTTCAAAACTTTATCTATCTATCTATCTATCTATCTATCTATCTATCTATGTCACTTTTTTCTGACCACGATAACTGGAAAAATTCTGCATAAATCTCTTCCAAACTGATACATAAAATCAAGGGTCATAAAATCTCGGTCAAGTTCGTTAATGGGCAAAATCGAACCAAGGGGGGGGGGGGGCTTTTTGTGAAAACAGAAAAACCCTCATAATTTCTTTATTATTATACGTATCGAATCCATTTAAAGTTATTATTACTTCTAGGAAAAGGGCCGAAAATTTATGTATGACAGATTTTTGATATAATTAAAAATGGCCCCAAGGGGGGGATAAAGGGGGGGGGGGTGTAGAAGAAAAAAATCATAGCTTCGTCAATTCACAAGATATCAAATCCGCGTAAATTTATTATTAATCCTCTTAGTATTATCTAAAACTTTTATATTGACAAGTTTTTTATAGGACCAACCGTTATAGCAAAAAAAAAAAAAATAAATAGAAATAAAAACAAAAAAATCCATGCCGGCTCCGCCTGCAAACAAGTTATTTTTCGAAGTAGGCGGTTCCAACTCCCGCATCTTTTCGAAACTGATACATAAAATCAATGGGCATAAAATCTCGATCAAATTCGTTAATGGGCAAAATCGAACCAAGGGGGGGGGGGGGGATGGGGAGGACTTTTTGTGAAAACAGAAAAAAACCCATAATTTCTTAATTATGATACATATCGAATCCGTTTGAAGTTATTATTACTTCTAGGAGAAGGGCCGAAAATTTATGTATGACAGATTTTTGATATAATTAAAAATTGTCTTAAGGGGAGGGAAGGGGGGTTTTAGAAGAAAAAAATTATTCATAACTTCATCAATTCCCAAAATTTCAAATCCGCTTAAATTTATTATAAATCCTCTTAATATTATCTAAAACTTTTATACTGACATGTTTTTTATAAGACCAACTCTTATAGCAAAAAAAAAAAAAAAAAAAAAAAAAAAAAAAAATCCTTGCTGGCTCCGCCTGCAAGTTTGGTTTCGAAGTATGCGGTTCCAGCTGCAGCATCATCGCAAAAAGGTCATTTCTTCCGCAATTCCCGACAATTAGGTGCCCCACGGTCTGCGTCTTCGTAATCTACCTGTGCCTGTAGGCCGAGCCGTCAGGGATTTTTTTATTTTACAATGTGATACAACATAGGAACTTGAATTGAAATCATCATCAGTTAACTGATTATTGCGACATTTTCACTTACTAGTTGACCCGTGGGAGGCTTCCGTGCTGCAATAGTTGAGATTATTAGCTAATAATGTTTTTCATTAATTTTTAATTAATTGCAATTTTCAATAAAGCATAGTGTTTGATTAAAAATAAGCAAAATAGTGAGTAGTGCTCATAAGCAATAATAGAAATCAGGACGATCTGCAGGTGAATGTAATGTGAAGTCCTTAAGATGAACAGATTCTATTTTATATAACTTTCTTTGGTTTGACAATGTTGCAATAACTTTTCTCTATTGATTTATAAGTAGTAATATTTTTTCTTTCTTTAGTAATGACGGGTAAAGGTTTTAAAAAGATATGTCAAACTTTTAAACTACACACATTTATCATGCTATTAAATATTAAAAATCTCATTGCAGTCCCAGGCTTAGCAAGAAGAGATTGTAAAGAACCAAGCTAGGACCTACAGTAAAAAGGCAAGTTATACACAAGGTAAGGTTCTCAAGATTTAAAAAATAATATATAATCATTACAATTTTATATTATTACAACAATTATTATAATTTATATATAATTATATATACACTTATATATATATATATATATATATATATATATATATATATATATATATATATATATATATATATATATATATATATCAATTCTGATTTAATTCTCTTGTTGTCCAATTTTCCATTGTATATGGTTCATATTTCATTTCTTAATCCATTTGTATTCCCTTGATAGCAACTCCAAATTATTATATATTTTTTTTCTCTCTCTTTTTAAATTTTCTTCATGTTTTCAGTATTTTTGGCCAATTACCATTGAAGCACAAGCTATGGTGATATTATGATTGCACTTGTTAATCTATTAGCTATGTGGTATTCTGTCTACACATTATCATTAATTATCTCTTTGGAGATTAAGTAGAATGATACAAGAACTTGATATGTTTTTTGAAATTCATAGATATTATAATTATATATATATATATATAGTATCTAAAATCTACTAATATTTAATTAAAAATAAAGTATATTACAACAAGTAATATTTTATTAGTTAAAATAATTGAATTACGACAGTTAAAAATATCTTCGTAGATATTTTAATGAAATTCTTCTTTAATGATTCTAATTTATCATTCAATGACTGGTGAGTTTATTATCATATATCTAAATTTCTTCTATAATGATTCTAATTTATTACTTAATGACTGCTGAGTTTATTATCATATATCTAAATTTCTTCTTTAATGATTCTAATTTATTATTTAATGACTGGTGAGTTTATTATCATATTATCGTCACTAGATCAAATCCTTCTTTACTGAAACACTTTCGCGACAGTGTAAATAACATCTAAACAGTGTGTCCCAATCTGCCATATCTGGTAGGGAAGATTCAGACAATTGAAGCGTTGAAGGGATGTACATTTCTTTTAATCAAACTTATTATTATTATTATTATTATTTTATTAATTATTATTTTATTATTATTTATTAAGTCAAGCAATAAAGCAACACGTAGTGTGTACAAATTGAGCAAAAAATAAGATGTACGAAAATCATTAATCAAAAAATTTCCCAAGATTCTCCACCCTCCCCTAATATAAGTTGAAAATTAAATGGTTAACCCATTTAGGCCTAGAGTCCCAATTTTGGGACGCTTTAGTAAAATTGGAAAAAAGTGCATTTCACACCACTTTTAAAAAAATAAAAATTAGGTGTCTTATTTTATCCTCCATAAAATAAGTCATCAAATTTCTATTTATAAAAAAGTGGTGTGAAATGCACTTTTTCCCATTTTACTAAAGCATCGACGCTGGGCATAAATGGGTTAAATAATGTATGAGGATTTGACGAAAACGGAACAGAACGTTGCACTAGATATTTTGTTCTTCTCAAAACTATTTATTTAGCTGTTACGCATACGTTAAAGTCGTGACTTCCTTTTCAAATAAATTTGTGTACTCGACATCATGTGTAGTGATTGATTCAATGAAGCTTACATCAACTTATTGACGTCAATATTACAACCCACTATGATTGCGCAAATATGCTTTCTCGGCACGTTACATAAAGATTTGTTCCGGCGGAAATTTCTTGCGTTATTTTACGACTCTTTATTTTGAATTTTACTTGTGAACATTTCATTTTTACATAAAGTATCAACTTTCTCCAAGTTTCAGAACCGTACTTAGGGTATGGAAATATTGGCTTTATGAGGATTTGACGAAAACGGAACAGAACGTTGCACTAGATATTTTGTTCTTCTCAAAACTATTTATTCAGCTGTTACGCATACGTTAAAGTCCTTTTCAAATAAATTTGTGTACTCGACATCATGTGTAGTGATTGATTCAATGAAGCTTACATCAACTTATTGACGTCAATATTACAACCCACTATGATTGCGCAAATATGCTTTCTCGGCACGTTACATAAAGATTTGTTCCGGCGGAAATTTCTTGCGTTATTTTACGACTCTTTATTTTGAATTTTACTTGTGAACATTTCATTTTTACATAAAGTATCAACTTTCTCCAAGTTTCAGAACCGTACTTAGGGTATGGAAATATTGGCTTTATGAGGATTTGACGAAAACGGAACAGAACGTTGCACTAGATATTTTGTTCTTCTCAAAACTATTTATTCAGCTGTTACGCATACGTTAAAGTCCTTTTCAAATAAATTTGTGTACTCGACATCATGTGTAGTGATTGATTCAATGAAGCTTACATCAACTTATTGACGTCAATATTACAACCCACTATGATTGCGCAAATATGCTTTCTCGGCACGTTACATAAAGATTTGTTCCGGCGGAAATTTCTTGCGTTATTTTACGACTCTTTATTTTGAATTTTACTTGTGAACATTTCATTTTTACATAAAGTATCAACTTTCTCCAAGTTTCAGAACCGTACTTAGGGTATGGAAATATTGGCTTTATGAGGATTTGACGAAAACGGAACAGAACGTTGCACTAGATATTTTGTTCTTCTCAAAACTATTTATTCAGCTGTTACGCATACGTTAAAGTCCTTTTCAAATAAATTTGTGTACTCGACATCATGTGTAGTGATTGATTCAATGAAGCTTACATCAACTTATTGACGTCAATATTACAACCCACTATGATTGCGCAAATATGCTTTCTCGGCACGTTACATAAAGATTTGTTCCGGCGGAAATTTCTTGCGTTATTTTACGACTCTTTATTTTGAATTTTACTTGTGAACATTTCATTTTTACATAAAGTATCAACTTTCTCCAAGTTTCAGAACCGTACTTAGGGTATGGAAATATTGGCTTTATGAGGATTTGACGAAAACGGAACAGAACGTTGCACTAGATATTTTGTTCTTCTCAAAACTATTTATTTAGCTGTTACGCATACGTTAAAGTCCTTTTCAAATAAATTTGTGTACTCGACATCATGTGTAGTGATTGATTCAATGAAGCTTACATCAACTTATTGACGTCAATATTACAACCCACTATGATTGCGCAAATATGCTTTCTCGGCACGTTACATAAAGATTTGTTCCGGCGGAAATTTCTTGCGTTATTTTACGACTCTTTATTTTGAATTTTACTTGTGAACATTTCATTTTTACATAAAGTATCAACTTTCTCCAAGTTTCAGAACCGTACTTAGGGTATGGAAATATTGGCTTTATGAGGATTTGACGAAAACGGAACAGAACGTTGCACTAGATATTTTGTTCTTCTCAAAACTATTTATTTAGCTGTTACGCATACGTTAAAGTCGTTTTCAAATAAATTTGTGTACTCGACATCATGTGTAGTGATTGATTCAATGAAGCTTACATCAACTTATTGACGTCAATATTACAACCCACTATGATTGCGCAAATATGCTTTCTCGGCACGTTACATAAAGATTTGTTCCGGCGGAAATTTCTTGCGTTATTTTACGACTCTTTATTTTGAATTTTACTTGTGAACATTTCATTTTTACATAAAGTATCAACTTTCTCCAAGTTTCAGAACCGTACTTAGGGTATGGAAAACTAAGCGGTCGCCTAGGGCCGCTAAAAATTAGGCCAACTGAAATTTTTTTATGCACATAACAAAAGTAATTTACATCATTTTTCAGGCTTTAAATAACTCCGCTAATATAAAGCATACATTAAATGTACTGTTTTCTATGTCTCCTTTGGGTCATATTTTGGAAGACGCCCTTAAGCCCCTTTAAGATCTTTGGATTATTACTGCCTATTCTCAAGGTCCGTTCAGATCACATTCATGGAAGGCGACTCTTTTTTCGGCTTCTTTGATGCGGAGAGTCTTCTGTCACACTGCAAGAGAGAAAGGTCCCTGATATGCTTATCCCGATCCCTGGGGAGAATTTTTTTTGTTGATTCTCTATGCTTTGTTTTAAAACCTTTGAAGAGCAATAAAAAAGGGTCACAACTGACCACAGAACCTTTGGAAAACAAAGCCGAAAGAAACATAATGTAATCTGAAAGGAGCCTTAGTGTATCAGTAAAGGCATATCTCTTTATTGTATTTTATGTTTGAGTGAGTAATTACTGACACCTCTACAAATTTGTTTTGGTTTTAACGGATACTTCACAGAAGGCTGTTCCATTATGGAAACTAGGGTCGCTAAAATACTTCATTGAGAACTGCTAAAATGCTTCACTCAGGCCCGCTAAAATCTTTCTCCCAGGGCCACTAAAAGCATAGGCACGACACTGTCAGTAGAGAAAAGTTACTCTAAGTCAAGAAATTTTTTGTCCTGAACCACATGAGCATTTTTAAAATGAAAATTAGTGTATTTGGGGAAATCCGCATGCAATATTGACAAGCACGAAGCAACTTTTTCATACACCAATCAGGACGGTTCTGCGTCAATTCGTCGCGCACATTTCATCGCGGAACAATTCATCGCAGCGCCAATTCGTCGCAGCGCCAATTCGTCGTGGCGACAACTCGTCGCAGCGTCAATTCGTCGTGGTGTCAATTCGTCGCGACGTCAATTCGTCGCAACGAAAATGTTTTTGAAGGCTATGATGGTAAAACAAAGACAATTTAGTAAAAGTGTTTAATGATAATTAGTTTTTTAGGTATAGAGAATTATTACTAGCAATTTAGATGCGATTATATCTAAAAAACAAATTATCATTAAATAATTTTACTAAATTATCTTTATTTTATCATCATAGCCTTCAAAAACATTTTCGTTGCGACGAATTGACGTCGCGACGAATTGACACCACGACGAATTGACGCTGCGATGAATTGTGCGTGATGAATTGTTCCGCGATGAATTGTGCGCGACGAATTGACGCGACACCAAACAGGACTGCCAACTTCTAAAGTTAGCAAAAGAAATGTGCTAGGTTTACAAAATTTATTTCAACCAGCTAAGCTACTGGAAATGGAAAGGAGAGAAGTACGCTGTTAAAAATTTGCAGCAGACTGTCTAGTCATTCGACCGTTTTTATAGAAAACGGTTACATAACAGTAATTTAACTTTATTTTGACCATAATATGGTCAGATACGCTTAATAATATTCTCGAGCAGCCGTTATCTTTAAAAACGGTTGAATGACTTTACAGTTTGCTGTAAATTTTTAACAGTGGACGCACACTTTAAAAGTTAAAATGTCAATCTGAGCTTTTGTTATAGACCTTACGTTACATATCCTATAAGAAGTAATTTTCCTTTTATTTATTTTTTCTCATGGGAACGAAGCGCACATACATGCCTTAAAGTGATCACGGCATTACCGAATTTCGTAAATTTTTTATATACCTGTAGACTGAGATTGCTACATCCAGTGATTTTACTTACCCATCATACGTAGTATAAGGTAAGTCTTGTAATCGATTTTAAAAATCGAAAAAAAAAATGACGGATTTACACGTTTCAGGCACTGGAGATTCCAAAAAACATATTTTTAGAAAAACAAAAAAAATTGCCGTGTGTCTGTAAACGCTCTATCTCCCGAACAAATTGAGATAGAGACTTGAAATTTGGTATGTACTTAGTATGTAATAATGGGAAGAAGCTTATTGAATTTCAGTAACCTCGATTATCCGGAACTATTTTTTTCGGACTCTCGAAATATTCGTTCTGATAAAAGGTATATAAATTTTTTCGAAATTGTTTATTTTAAAAAGCGAAAAAAAACCCCCTTAAATTTTGCATAAAGAATGACGTTGATTGAATGATTAGTTGCCGAGATATTTGTAATTATGTTTCCCACACTCTTCGATTTTTCATGACCCTGTATTTCATCCACATTTTAATTTAAAGATATATTTTAAATGGAAATGAGACGCTTAATCCGACGCAATAAACCGTTAGTTAATAGGATTATCATTTTTGGAGTTATAAAGATGTTTCTTTTACGCAATTCAGTAATAGAGCATTTAAAGTTTATGACGTCATCAAGCCAGGATTTTATTTGAATTGCAATGCATTTTATAAGTAGTTTACACATGTTTTATTTTCATATTTTATATTATGCATATCCATGATGGGTAAGTATTACGGTGGCCCCAAACGACTAGTTTTCTTTTCATGGGCACGAAGCGCACATATGTGCATTATAATAATAGCTGTATTATCAATTTTCACGTATTTCTTTAGACAGATGTACAACAAAATTGCTACATCTAGTGGTGTTATCTCCTCCCCATTTCATGGGCACAAAGCGCATATACGAGTAATATAGTGATAGTTGTATTATCAAATTTCGTATATTTTTAAGATACTTGTTGAATGAGATTGCTATAGTGATTTTTTCTTTATATGTACGCGAAGCGTACATACATATGTTATAATAATAGCGGCATTATCAAATTTCATGCATTATTTCAGATATATGTACTACAAAATTGCTACATCTAGTGGTATTATTTTTTTTCTCTGTCATGGGCATGAAGCGCATATACAAGCAGTATAGTAATAGCGGTATTACCGAATTTCATGTATTTTTTTGACACTTACACAACAAGGTTGTTAGGTATCTGGTGGAGCAGGGGTGTCAAACTGTGGCCCGCACTCAAGTTTAAAATAAAATAGTCCACTTTTTGAATCGCAGAAATTCGATGATTAGATAAGGAAAAGTTTACTATAAAATTTTAGTGGTATCCGTTGGGCCACAGTTTGACACCCCTATGGTAGAGGCTCTAATTTATAAATTCATACAGCCTTTTTTGTCGGGGCAACCTATTTCAAAGTCAGGGCAGATGGGCCTGCTTATTCAACTTTTATGTATGTATGGGTGAAAATAATTTAAATTGCAATTGTTAAAAGATATAACAGATTTGTAAAAAATAACAGATATTCTGAGGACCCAGGTTCGATTCCCGGCTTGGGACATTTTTCACTCTGTCGGTTTACGCTTAGAAAAAACAGGATAAAAATTCACTGGTTATTATTCTACGGTTACAGGAGTAATTCATTGCTGGAAATGAATTAAAATTAACTAAGTGTTGTCGTATGCTGGGCTTTGTTGTCGTCTCATGTTTGCCGCAGTGTTGTGGGATTATGATGACATTTCTATCTTGTGCTGCGGTTGCAGCTTGTCCGACATATATAAGAGTGAGAGATACCGAGTTGGGATATCGTTGCTTGTAGATCAGTGGTAGAGCCTCAGATCGTTATTCTAAGGACCCAGGTTCGATTCCCGGCTTCCGACGTTTTTCACTCTGTCGGTGTACGCTTAGAAAGAACAGGATAAAAATTCACTGGTTATTATTCAACAGATTTGTATTTAAGATTTGTATTATACTCAGTATAATATCGCTTGCGATTTTTCCCCTCACTTATGCTATAGCTTCATTAAAAAATAAAATGCAGGTTAAATGTTTTTGACTTTATCTGTACATTAATGGGTTCCCATCGATATTTTGAAAAGATAGAACTCGTAATTAACGAACGAAAAAGGTGGTTTTATTTGTGATTCTTTTAGCATTAACTCTCATAACATCGTAATTGATCTAACAACAATGCTTCTGCATTTTAACAATAATTAAGTTCAGAATATAGTTATGGTAATCTTTTCAGCACAAAAAAAATTACGTACATAACAACTCTTGTTTTTTAACGCTTTTATGCACTTTGCTAACGCACATGCTGAAAGCAATTCGTGATTTAATTAATTACAAATGTAATTAACCACTTAATTTAAATACAGCGCTAACGTAATTTTATATTTATTTCTGTCATATATTTTATCTTTTCAGTGTTTTATATCTTTGGATGGAGGATTTTATCTCCCAGCAATATTGAATTAAAGAAAAGGTATTAAAAAAAACAACTCGAGATATTATTGAAATTTTACCGTTTGAGTTTCTGATTTTTTAAAACTATACATCACTACATAGGGTAACTCTAATATATATGGCCATAGAGGATAGATGGGCAGTCTAAATATTTTCAAGAACCACTAGCGGCTGAGAGGTTCTGCTCTCAAAGATGGTAGACAGGAGGTGCTGGGTTCAAATCCCTGTCGCGCTCGTCGACCTAACCGTTTGAAGTTTTCCGTGGTTTTCTTCGAACCTTGCCGTAAATACTGGTTAGGATCCTTTAGAAAGACACCCACGGAGGGCACTCCTTCTAGGGCCTATATACCTCGTGTAAAAATCGGCCGTCATAAATCAACCAACCAACCAACTAAATATTTTCAAAACTTGATCATAGATTACAGAATAAACTTTGTTCGTAGGAAATTGTTCAACGAGTTCGTTCATTGCTACGTGCAGCTGTGATTTTTGATTATAAAAAGTAAGTGAAATTTTAATGTTTATTTAATTTAGTGGTTGAATATTTTCGTTGATTTAGATATCTGAATGTTTTGCAGTACGTACGTTACATTTTGTTTTAGTATACGTACTTTTAAGACACTTTACAAATTGCTATATGTTTTTCATGATTAACTATAAGAAATGTGTTATTTTTTGCTATTTTAACTTCACTTTTCCTTTCTTGTATTGGATGGTCATCTCTCTTCGGCTTGAAAAGGAGAGACGGCCATCTGCCATTTTAATTTCAATTTTGTTTCCCGCATTTTGTTTTCAATATTCAATTATTTTTTGCCCAAAATAGGATGAGTATATGTATAAGGATTTTAAATATGCATAAATATTTCCTGTATTTGCATTCAAAGAATTTTTATTTCTATCTTTACAAACTATGGCCATATACCTTAGAATTACCTTATATATATATAACCATTAAATAACATCACAGAAACATCATACAACAATTGGGGGGGGGGATATATTAAATATGAAAAATGAACACGCACCTGTTGGAGTAATACAGAAATATGTAGAGAAAAAAATAAGTTAATAGAAATTAAAAAACAAAGATAATATAATATAGATTGGAGGGAAAAATGAAAAGAAAATTAGAAACTTGAAAGATGAAACTCAAATCTGTTATAAAATGTATCCATAAATTAACAAATAAAGAAAAAAGTAAAATTTTGAAATATATTAAATAATTTGAAATTATTGTGTAAACATGACAGAATTATCAAGCTCAAATTACCATAAATTACACAAAAAAAAGTATAACTTTATCTTTGTACAAACTACGAACTACTAAGTTGAAATTGTATAAAATATGGACGATCATACATTAAAAAAACCAGAAATAAGATATTAAAACTGAAAAAAAAAATGAGGATAATTTCTCCTTAAGTAAACAAGAAGAAACGTTGTTTAAGCAAAAACGCTATGAATGAGGAATCAACAAAACTTCACCTGTTGCCAAACAAATAGTTACCAAATCATTAGATGAATTACAAGAGAAATGAATGTTTCTTATAAATTCAATCCATGACAAAATGCATTTCATACAAGCGTTAACTAGTCGTTGGGGGCCACCGTAATACTTACACATCATGGATATGCATAGTATAAAATATGAAAATAAAACATGTGTAAACTATTTATAAAATGCATTGCAATTCGAATAAATTCGTGGCTTGATGACGTCATAAACTTTAAATGCTCCATTACTGAATTGCGTAAAAGAAAGATCCTTATAACTCCAAAATTGATAATCCTATTAACTAACGGTTTACTGCGTTGGATTAAGCGTCTCATTTCCAATTAAAATATATCTTTGAATTGAAATTTGAATGAAATATACCGTCATGAAAAATCGAAGAGTGTGGGAAATAGGATTACAAATATCTCGGCAACTCATTATCCGATCCACTTCACTCTTTATGCAAAATTTAAGTTTTTTATTGTCTTTTATATTTGCTCCTTAAAATAAACAATTTCGAAAATTTTTATATACCTTTTACCAGGACGAATATTTCGAGAATCCGAAAAAAAATAGTTCCGGATAATCGAGGTTACTGAAATTTAATAAGCTTCTTTCCATTTTTATATACTAAGTACATACCAAATTTCAAGTCTCTATCTCAAATTTTTCGGGAGATAGAGCGTTTACAGGCACACACACAGACAGACGGACGGCAAATTTCGTTTTCCTAAAAATATGTTTTTCGGAATCTCCAGTGTCTTAAAGGTGTAAATCCGTCATTTTTTTTTCCGATTTTCAAAACGATTACAAGATTTATCCTATACTACGTATGATGGATAAGTAAAAGTAGAATTAAGTAATATTAAGGAACAATGCTGCCATATATATATATATATATATTGATAAATTTCTATCACATTTGAGGAAAAGAGATTATCCGGGTTAAAATTTTTGTTTTGAACATATTGAGAGGAAAAGAAAAGAAAATGTGTAATGGTTCAAATGATCAGATTCGCATACAAAATACACTTGATATTTGTGATTCCTCGGCACAAATTTTTGCTCTCTGAATCGAATTAAATGACATCCAAAATCATACAATAAATTGTTTACGATATGTATTGCTAAAAAGTCTATGACGATCTGATTTGATTTGATAGCCTAAGAGGGACTGCTCAGACGAGGAAACAAAGTCCGTAGAGCATAATGTCTCTCCCGGGTTCCTTTATTAAGGTACATTAAAAAAAAATACAATGTTCAAACACCTGCCCTGCCTGGGGAGAACCCACACGCGACACGGGGCAGGGACATAAAAATTTATTTCAGTGACATAAAAATAAGAAATGTACAAATCCTCACTGCCGGAAAACACTCTATGGTGATCAACCAATCAAGTGTGAAGCTATCGAAAAGTCGATTGCAAACAGCCAGTGCAAAAACTAATGTTAAACGCGGTATGAGAAAAGCCCAGAAGGAATACAAAATAAATGAAGAGAAACAAATCAAGCCTACTCATTCTTGTACACATCTATTGCAAAGAAACGAGAAAAGCTCTAATGAAATTCCTTTGTTATCGCGATTGATATAACAAATGAACTTGAGCGAATTATTATTATTTTTTTTCGTATTTGAAACTAACATAGACACGGCATTGTTCTTTAGTTACCATTTTCCACATTAAAAGTTTCATTGCGACTATCTTTATTGTCCTATACGCAGCTGATAGCGTACTTTAGATAGAAGATTTGCAACCAGAAACTTTATATTAATAAATCTTTCATTATACATACATTTTGTGTATTTTTTTTTCGTTTGTTCGATAAATAGCAATGTCACAATATTGCTATTTTTTAGACGCCATTTCTACTTGTCATTTGATTTTTAATAAACACCCATTTTGTATTTAAAAATTTCATAAGTAGATCATGACCACTTTTTAAGTAGATAAATTGATTTCAGTTACAAATGAATTAGTTTAGGAGACAGATATAGGACAAAAAGGAGATGAGCAACTTCTTGTTAGTTGCGCAGCGCTTGCAAAACACACACGCACACACACACACACACACACACACACACATGTGTTTTATCTTAAAATTCCCGAGAGATGGGCAAGCAGGCAAAAAGAAAAACATTCCATTTGTGGATTCCAGTAAAATACATATGAGACCATTGGTAAAACGAGCTCTAAAGCAACAACCGCGAACGAATTATCAAAATCGGTTCACTCATTCGAAAGTTATGAACAGGGCTTTGCAAATTTGATAAAATCTGGTATCCAGCAAACAGTTCTAGTCGCCAGTAAAAAATGCCCTTCCCCCTACCCTGTCACTTATTTTCAAAAACAAAAAGCTTTTTTATGAATTAATTAATTGAGAAAAAATAATAGCAGGTATAATTTAGAATTATATTAATTATACAGTTTAGAATAGTACATAATTTAGAACGATAATATAAAGTAAGTTTTCTAATGAAACTTATCAAAATTATATATCTATGAAAGAAAAAGAAAAAAAAGAAATACTGTAGAGGCTGAATTAACTGGCATGTTCGGGAAGTGCTTCAAATGTCCGGATAGTTGAGTTCTACAAAATCGATATCTGATGAGTGTGGACATTGACAAAATAGTGAAACAGGAAAACAATTTTTTGCCGTTTTTCTTGCCGAAGTCAGTCAAATTGCTCTGATTTTATTATTTTAAAATTCACACTTCATGAAATTATTTTTTCCAAATAAAAAATAAAAAATAAAACTTTTTTTTGTCTAAACATAGCTTCTAAGTTTATTTCTTAATATTGGAGTGAGTGTGTGTGTGTGTGTGTGGGGGGGGGGGGGGGGGGGGTTGCCGTTTGTGTTCATTTTTTAAGTCAATTTTTATGAACAAAAAAAGTTGCCAGATTAAATAATTTGCACTATTATTTTTTTCCTCAATCATACTGATTGGTAAAGACATCATACGAATTCATTTTTTTTCAACTGAGCGAAAAAATGCCCAAGCCGTGACTCGAACCAAGTCAAAGGTTCTGGGTCCGAGACCTGACTTGGACATTTCTTCACTCAGTTGGAAAAATTGAATTCGTATTAAATAACTTGGTCGCTAGTATTGAACCGACGACCGCATTTGTCAAGCCCGGATTATGAACATACATTAAAAAAAAAAACCTCTCGCTTGATTGTTCGAATTTCCATAAAATGATTTTATCCTAAATTTCGTCGACAAAATCGAAAAGCTGCCAAATATGGCACAAAGATCATATTGCAACCGCTATCCATTGCCTAAAATAAAATCAAACTTTGCCTGTAAAACTTGTTTTTCCACAACAAGAGTAGAAACGCGTGAAAGCGGTTTTTGATGTTTCGAAACTTAAAAAAAGCAAAATTGAAATGAATAAAAAATGACAAAAGTAATTATAAAAAAAAAATTGTGTTATAGACAGGATCTGCAGAATCACAAAATCGTGAAATTATAATCCTAGGATACCAAACGGAAAGTCATCTGGTGAAGCTGTTTAGGAATTAAGCAGATGGGGTGTTGTACATTTTAAGGTTTCAAACAATTATTTTTTTAATTTTCCTTTATTATTATAAAAGAATTCATTAGAAGTATTTTAAAACAAACTGCATGCAAAAATTTCCATTAAAACTGAAGTTATCGCAAAAAATTATTATTGTTATTATTTGTATGGTATTTAAGTTAAGTTATAACTTCGACACAGGTTTGTGACAAACTACACATTTTCAGTCATTGCGCGAATGACATCTTGAGAAGATATGTATTAATTCTTATGAAATTTGGTGTAAATAATAAGCACATGCGTGTGTTTAAAAAGATCCATTTTTGTGTATTTACAGTAATAAGATTTTTAGTTATAACCCATTTTACTCATTTAAAAAAAGTGAAATTTTGCATTAAAAAAAAAAGCATTATACATATATATATTTGCATGGTTAGTAAAATTATTTTTTTAAAGAGTAGATCATTTAAAAAATCCATTTTTCTTCTTTACAAAAAAAAAATATATATATATATATATATATATATATATATGCAGGAATATAATTGTTGATCTGCGCGCAATGCATAAACGGTGTAAAATAATAATTATTTTTATTTCAATAATACATAAATTCTGTAAAAGACCTGTCAATTTTTAATAGTAGTAAATTAATTAAAAAACATAAACTGTTTAATCAATAGACAAAATTTTATCTTTATAAATAAATTTTTTTGAAGATATACTGATTCAAACTTTGAACGTGTTTGTTGATTTTCACCGCGTTTAAAAGTTACAAGACCCCTTGAAGTTTTCAACTACTACTGTAAAATTAATTTTTAATAGTTCTAAACCGAACTGCAGTGTGTGTTGTTTTTTAAGCATAATAAAAAACTACTTAGTTGGATGAACTGTAATTTTGGATTTACATGTTTCCAGTATGAAGAAATCGATTAAAAAAATAAAACAAAGATGGAAACCTGCGGGTTGTTAAATAGTTATTAAATCGGTATTTAATAGTGGATATCTCTTTCTACCCACGTTTATTTGCATCTAATAATAAGTCTGATCGCTATAAAATCTGAATGCTTCATTTAGCTCGACTACAGTGTTTTCCATGTTTAAAAATTAGTTCTCTATTTTAACTGTAAGTTACACAGTTTTCTTTTTCTTACCGAACACATACACACCCACTCACCCACACACGCACGCAAAATTAATGTGCTATTGAACTTTTCTACTCCTTTAAATAATCTTAATTTGTATCACGAGTAAATTAATTGAATAAATTTTTCATTACTTTTTATCTTTTGACTGAATTCGAAATGAATAACATTTGTATGAAATACCAAAAATTTTAAATTTCATTTAAAGTTTAAGATATCCATTATTAATTACTAAAATGGTTAAATTAAAAATGAAAAAAGAAAGAAAAAGAAATCCGTGATTTTTCGCCGAATTTCTTAATTAATGTGCTAGGGGGCGGAAAATTAACTTAACTTCAGATACCACACGACGAAATTACGCCAGGAAAAGACATTTAACTAATTTTCTTCATTATTCTTCTTTTAAAAAGATGAGAAACTGTGGGTTGTTAAACAGTTACTAAATCCGTATTTAATAAAGAATATACTTTCCTACCCACGCGTTTCTATACATCCAATTGTGAGTCTAGTAACTCAAGAAGTTCGAAGCGACGTCATAAGCGCGCGCAAGACTCCACCTTTCCCGCTTTTTCTTCCGCAACAACATAAAGAGCTTTTTGGACAGATTTTCTCCCAAAACTCTTTCAGCTGTTTGATCAAAAAGTGCTGTGGTTGGACTTTGTGCTAAAATTGAAAAAAAAAAAGCGTACACTATGGTTCACTTGCTGCTTTCTGTGGCCGTACCTCTGTTGGTTTGCTTACAGGTGCACGTGCTAGCGAGGCCATCCAAAACCGTGCCGTATTTCCCGCACTACAACCAATGGGATACAGGTGAGTGATTGAATAATAATAATAATAATAATAATAATAATAAAACATGTGACAATGAAATCGTGGAACTCTAATTTGACACACATTTTACGCGGAAATCGACGTTTTCGGAAAAATGTGTCTCGCATTGTTTTGTCGTCCATGACATATTTTTTTTTTCTTTTATTAAATAAATATTTTTACTCGATTTTTTACGTGACCTACGAACATACATATGTTTTTTTAATTTTCAAATGTAAATGCTTTTTTTAAAAATTGAAAGTTATTACTTTTAGCCATATTTTAAAGCTTACCAATCTTCTGAAACAATAATGCTGTTTTCAAATGTATACATATATTTCATTTAAGAGCACAAACCTGTTTAATATTAATTTATCTTCAGCATTTATATATATATATGTCATTTTTAGGCTTAATTCTGACACTAGTTGACGAAATAACATATCCTTACTTTGAATTATTCTTATGAAGCTCCTCTGACGAATCCATAAGATATTCATAGTTTTTCATTTTTTCCTTTTCATTTTATTGAGTTATATGTTTGTAATTTTTCCTGTTAATTTCTATGCTAACTACTCCTTTGATTTTCACAGATGTGATTTCATTTAACTATATATATATATATATATATATATATATATATAATTACCTATCTTTAAATTGGAGAATTGGTTACATCTGTTACAAGTACTTGTTTGCTGTGTTTTAAAGTCAAAGGTATTATCCATATACATACATACATACATACATACATACATACATACATACATACAACGTCATATAATAAACTTTCATACAATTGTCACAGGAAAATTGCAAAACATCATAACAAATAAAAAACCTATTATAGAATGTCAATATAATAGGGAACAAAAAAAACTTATTTAAAGACATTTGAAGAAAGTTAAATTAAAATAATTATTATAGAAGTATAAATCAGAATAACAAATGGAATATAGATTTCAAATAACGACAGAAAAAAAAAAGCAACATGTGGATGTCTAATCGTCAGTCGGTAGAACACCTCATGTAATATATATATATATATATATATATATATATATATATATATATATATATATAAAACAGACTTGCAAAATTGCCATATATATACATTATATTCGCAAATATACTGAATATTTATTATTTAGCATGCTTTTATTTTGTTTTTCATCCATTTTTTTGTGTGTATTTTATGTACGATAGTCTAAATCGTACGCTTTTTCTAGCTTTTTATTAGGTGCGTTCGTAATTATATAAATACGTAGCACCTATTGTCGTCGCATGGTCCGTCCGTCTGTCCGTCCGTCCGTCCGTCCGTCCGTCCGTCTGTCTGTCCGTCCGTCCGTCTGTCTGTCCGTCCGTCCGTCTGTCTGTCCGTCCGTCCGTCTGTCTGTCCGTCCGTCCGCATATAACAACGCAAAAACTACCCAACCGAATGGTTTGAAATTTAAGATATATTATCGTTGCAAAATTTTGTCGTGACATTTCAAATTTTATGAAAATCGAATCAAAACTTTAGAAGATATTAATAAAAATATTTATTAAGAAATTTGAATTAAAAAAAAGAAATCGGTGTTTTCTTGTTATAGGAGCTTCCGAGGTTGAATCGTCAAGCGACCGAGATACTTATTTTATGAAATTTACCTGTAGACGATATAATTCATTTCACAGAATTTAAAATCATCAAGATCTGAATATTTATACAACTAGCTATAGTACGAACGCACTTCATTTGTCACGTTTGACGTACAATTTCCAACTTGTTATAATTCGTGCAAGGATGAAATCATACATGCTTTGTGGTATCTAATAGAAATTTGTGTTTCATAAATCTGCTATAAATTACAGATTTTTTGTTTAATTTTTTTTAATTTTTAGATAAATTATCATAACAGGTTAAGTTTCATCTTTCATTTTTCTCTTTATAATGTGTATGATAAATTATAACAATTAATAAAAATTAATATATTTTTTAAAAGTAATCTTTTCTGAATACTTTTACGACGATAATCATATTTAAATTTTTTTCCTTCTCCCCTCCCCCCCCCAAGCACTCACCCCGCCCCCCTCTTTCTCTCTCTATAAATAAACAAAATATATTGAATTAATTTATAATTGAAAATAACTGTATGAAGTTTCATAACTTTATCTTTCATAGAAGGAAATATGGTCAATAAAACTATTTAAATTGCACCTTTTAATGATAATGTAAAACTTTCTTCAAAATAATTTTAATTATAATTTTTAAAAACTGTTTATGACATCTATTCAATATTATATAATATTTAGGTTCACTGAAATTGTCAAACAGATAATTTTTGGTGGACAAATTTCGCTTTTAGAAATTTAATGTTTTTAAAAAGATTTTATTTATATATTACACACGGAGCGAACGAAAATGCCATTTTGATTTGAATAGAAGTTTATGCTAGAGGTATAAGAATTTGTAAAACATTAAAATTCGCTTTTATTTGAAAAAACGAGTTTCATATTCAAGATAAATAAAGTGTTTTAAATTATATTTTTATTTGTATATTTTATATTTTTTGTATGCTTATCTTATACTTTATACATTTGTATATTTATTTTATATATTTATATTTTTATTTTGATACATTTTTGTATATTTGTTTTATATATTTTTATATATTTATTTTCCATATTTATATAAAATTATATTTCTGTAATATCTATAAATATATATATTACTTGTATTATTATCTTATATATTTATTTTATGCATTTTTGTTTATTTATTTTATAAATTTGTACATATTTATTTTACATATTTATATAAAATTATATTTCTGTAATATGTATAAAAATATATTTTTTTATGTAAAGCTAATTATTAATTAAAGCCACAAAGTATTACAAATTACCAGTATTAGTTAAAGCTAATTAATGCCACAAATAAATTACTTTATTGTAGAAACAATTAATATTAAGCCATTTTTAATCTCCAAATTATATAGTATGCTTAGAGTGTTTGGAATAATTTTTATTGCGCATTATTAGTTAATAGCGCAATAAAAATTAATCCTACGAAATTTATGTGAATTTCGCAGGAGTAACTTTTGTAGTGTTATGGACCCTATTCCTTTGACTCTTAAGTCGTAGCAACATTTTTAAAAATTATTATCAGACTTTACTCATTTAAAGAAAAATGACGATTATTAATTAACGATAAATAAATATATGTTAAACATCTTTTTCCACGTGTTTTAATTATTTTCTAAAAAAATTACATATTTTCTGTTAAATTTTAAAGTTGTTTTCCAATAAAAATGATATCCGTATACTAAATGTGATCTGTTATAGACATTAAATGATATAACAGGTCATAATTGTAATAATTTATATATTTTTCGCATTTACATTATTATGTTTGTGTATAAATTCAATTTTAATGAATACAGTTTTATGTACTACTATGTGAAAGCCTGTAAAGTATAATGAGTGAAAAAAAAAACTGAAAATGGGCTAAACAAGAATTTTTATTATATAATATTTACTGAGCAAACTTCAAATATATTATCTGCCAACTTTTTCGCTTTTTATCCTACCACTAACTTTTAGTAGAAAAAATTGCTTTATTTTCTAATTTTTACTTACCCATCATACATAGTATAGGGTAAGTCTTGTAATCGTTTTGAAAATCGAAAAATTTTTTTTGACGGATTTACAAGTTTCAGACACTGGAGATTCCGAAAAACATATTTAAAAAAAAAAAAAAAATTGCCGTCCGTCTGTGTGTCTGTGTGTGTGTCTGTAAACGCTCTATCTCCCGAAAAAATTGAGATAGAGACTTGCAATTTTGTATGTACTTAGTATGTAATAATGGGAAGAAGCCTATTTCATTTCAATAACCTCGATTAACCGGAACTATTTTTTTCGGACTCTCGAAATATTCGTTCTGATAAAAGGTAAATAAAAATTTTCGAAATTGTTTATTTTAAGAAATGAATATAAAAGACAATAAAAAACATAAATTTTACATAAAGCATGAAGTCGATCGGATAATGAGTTGCCCAGATAATTGGAATCCTATTTTCCACACTCTTCGATTTTTCATGACCCTGTATTTCATTCAAATTTCACTTTAAAGATATATTTTAATTGGAAATTTGACGCTTAATCAGATGCAATAAACCGCTAGTTAATAGAATTATTATTTTTGGAGTTATAAGGAAAAACCTCTTTCAAGCAATTCAGTAATCGAGCCTTTAAAGTTTATGACGTCATCAAGCCACGATTTTATTTGAATTGCAATGCATTTTATAAGTAGTTTACACATTTTTATTTTAATATTTTACATTATGCATATCCATGATGGGTAAGTATTACGGTGGCCCCCAACGACTAGTTTGGTAATTATATAGAACCGACATTTTCCTGTTTAAAAATAATGATATAGACCGGGAGGCGACTGCACAGATAACCACCTCATCGAGTTCACGGCTGAAATTCCAGAATTAGTTAAAACTTGATTCGCATATTAAATGCAATCGGTCTGCCAAGTCATATCTTGGTGGAAAACACATGAAAACCCGATTTTAGCGGTTGACTCGTAGGTTTACCATTGTGTTTTCCTGCACCCAGTTTTCCATGTTTTCATACTTTTGGTTGCAGGAAAACACAATGGTAAACCTACGAGTCAGCCGCTAAAATTGGGTTTTCACGTGTTTTCCACCAAGATATGACTTGGCAGACCGATTGCGTTTTAATATGCGAATCAAGTTTTAACTAATTCTTGAATTTCAGCTGTGAACTCGATGAGGTGGTTGTCTGTGCTGCCGCCTCCCGGTCTAATAGCAAAAAAGCGTAAAAGCTGGCAAGTATGGTCATATGCAGGGGTCGGAAGTAGCGAAACTACTGTAGTCGCTACTTTTTACAGTAGTTTGTAGTGTAGCACGCTACATTTTGAACAATGTAGTGTAGCGAATAGTGCAATACAAAAAATCAGTAGTTTGTAGCGAGAACCGACGCTACTTTTAACGCTACTTCGGGAGAAAAAAAAGTGCCATTCTGCAAATCACGTGGTCGAAACTCGCTTCTTTTTTGCCGAATTTGTTTTGCTCAAAAATTTCCGAATCTCAGCGGCAAATCTCAGTTGCAGTGTATAGCAACACATCGCATGAAGTCATAGATTTTTTCCATTGACACTTTTGCTGCTGAAATCAAGTACAAACCCACCAAAGGAATTAATTTTCTTGTTGGCGAAACTTGGCTATTTACTTGTTAAGAACGCGTCATGTTTTAAAGCCGGGTTTCTTATAATTCGGAATTGCTCCATTTACAGATTTATTTATTGTTTGCATTTAAGGTTGTTTTTCTGTAATTTTCTAGATTATAACATCTCTTTTAATTTTTCTACGAAATTTGTTAATGGTGCATAAACTAACGTTTTCGAGACGAACACAAAACATTTTCTTGTATGTTATCTTTCTTAATTTTTTATTGCCCTCGGTTATGTCGCATTTATTTAATTGTATCCCGGCAGACGCGATATAAAGAGTGGTCACTTTATTATTTAATCCGTATCTTCAATTTCTAGTGTAAATTGAACACTTTGACAAAATTTAAAAGTAGCGAAGTAGTGACTACTTTTGAAAAGTAGTTTGTAGTCGCTACTTTTTAAAATAAGTAGTTGTAGTTAACTACATTTTCGACAAAGTAGTTGTAGTTGCAGCTCGCTACAGTAAAAAAGTAGTTTTTCCGACCCCTGGTCATATGCATATAATACAATTACAAAAAGAAAAAAAAAAACTGAAAAAACAAAGAAAGGAAAATAAAGTGAAATAAAGTATTGGAAGTGGTATATTTGTTAGAAAAGGTTTTTTAAATAATAATTTGGCGCGTGAAAAATTTATGATTAATATGTTTTGTCATTCTTGTATCGAATTTAAAAGATCCGGGAGACAAAATTTTATTATTATTTTTAACCCTTTCCAACGTAGTTGAAAAGTGTTTAATGAATTCGGTTTGTCTGTCTGCCCGTGCTCTAATTTAGGTAAATAAATTCAGATTGCCATGCAATTGATATACACTGCTCAAAACAATTAAAGGATATTTGAAGTTTTATATAAAATAAAGATATAAACGAAATTTTTTTTGCCGAAAATAGAAGAAGAGAATCACAAATGCAAATTTTTCTGGTTTTCAAACTGTGGAGTATGCAAATTTTGAGTTCGACGTCAAAAACGTCGCTTCAGCGGCAGCGAATGAAATTTGACTTTCAACTGCAGAAAAGAGAATGAAGACAAGGATGATCGGCATTCAGTGATTGCTTTGTTTCGATGAGTACGATATCTCAGCGAAGTCATTTGACAGATTCAGAAGCTTGGAGAATTGTTGGTAGGTTAGAAGGGGGCCAAACTCAAGCCGAAGTAGCGCAAGCCATTGGAGTGTCACAAAGTGTCATTTCCAGGATCTGGAACCGTTTTTTGGAGAGTGGATGTGCAGGCCGAAGACCAGGGCAAGGTCGTAGACGGGCAACAACGCCCAATGAAGATCGGTATTTAGCGTTAACAGCTCGGAGACACCGAAACATGAACGCTACTCTTCTCCAACAACACCTTCGCTCGGCTACAGACACCACGATTTCAACTCAGACTGTCCGAAACCGGCTCCATGCTGTAGGTCTGTATGCTCGCCGATCGATGGTATGTGTTAGATTAACATCAAGGCATCGTCGCGACCGCAGGGAGTGGGCAACCGAGCATGTCAACTGGAGGAGAAATGAATGGAGCAATATTCTGTTTTCTGACGAGTCCCGTTTTTCTGTGCATCCGGATAATAGGCGTATTTTCATCTGGAGGGACCGTGGCAGTAGGAATAATCCTGCGTTCGTGCACGAAAGTGTCAGATTTGGCGGTGGAGGAGTGTTGGTGTATGGTGGCATCTCCATTGACGGGCGCACTGACCTCTACATCATTCGAGATGGAGCTCTGACTGGTCGCCGATATAGGGGTGAGATCCTCAGACCTATTGTAGTCCCTTACGCTGCAGCAATCGGAGATAACTTCATTTTAATGGACGATAACTGCAGGCCACATCGTGCAAACCTGGTGGAGGATTTCCTTTTCGAGGAAGGAATCGTTCGAATGGAATGGCCAGCGTGTTCTCCAGACATGAATCCAATCGAGCACGTTTGGGACGTTCTAGGAAGACGAGTTTCTGGCCGACAACAACCCCCACAAACTCTCCAAGAACTGGAAAGAGCTCTTCTGGAAGAGTGGGGCAGAATACCCCAACTCGTCATTAATAGCCTCATTGAGTCCATGCTTCAAAGGTGTTCAACGTTGCTGGCCGCCCGTGGAAACCATACCCCCTACTGAAAATGATTTTCTTTGAAGAAAACACCTTTTCTTATTCTTTTTTTCTCATATGCACAAATTGTGTTTTTTTCCTTTTGTACACAAATGCGCAATAAAATGCATTTTCTTCTGCCAAACATGTGTAATTTATTCTCATATAACCTACTATGTCTGTCGACCATGTATCAATCAGCTAAAAAGTTTCCCAGATACAAAATCCACCTAAAACTGCAATATCCTTTAATTGTTTTGAGCAGTGTATGTTATTGAGGTTTACTATGGCATGTTCGCTATTGAAAATGAAGTGTGTAGCACTTATAGTTTTTTTTACAGGGACACTCAAAAGAATTCCGTCACATTATGGTGCATGGGGAAAATCCTTTGCGGTTTTCTTTTAATAGCATTAAACAATTTCAAACATATTAAAATTGATATATATCACTGAGATGCACTACAAGAAGCTTACTATAGAATGGGGTGTGCATAGCACTTACAGTTCCTTTACAGGAATACTCAAGAGAATTCCGTTACATTACTGTCTATGGAGAAAATCGTTTGCGGTACATTTTAATGATGTTACACTATTTCAAACATATTGAAATTGATATATATATCATTGAGATGCATTACAAGAGGCTTACTATAGAATAGTGTGTGTATAGCATTCATCGTTCATTTGCAGAGATAAACAAAAGAGTTCGGTAGTGTATTTTTACAATAATTGCCGGAAGCGCGTTTTCAGTTGCTGAGAGCGTTTTTAAATAATTTTTTTTGTATATTCTTTAGTGTGTATAAATATTATGGATCAGGGCTTAATTTCTAAAAAAAAAAAGTACCGGAGTCCTAATATTCTGCAGTTCTAACACCCGTAGCGTACTCCTCCGCCGTCACTCCAATCTGCATATTTATATTTCATACATTATTTTCAAAATTTAAAGCATTTTTTTTTTTTAATTATCAAAATAAAATTTTTAAATACATCTATCTGCGTATACTTAGCTATCAGCTATTCCACTTTCTGGTTATTACTACTTCCAAATAGAAACCTTTGCCTAATCTTAATGTTAATGAATCGCAGAATTCTGCGATTCAATAAGCTCAGGATTATGATTCGGAAATAGTGTTAACACAATAAATGAATAGTTCGCAGCTATGCAGAATAGAAAAATACTATTTCTTTTTACTTTTTATTCTGATCAAAATATCATTAAAATGATTTGAAATGGAAATATATAAAACGAGCCTGACCCAAACCCGGAGACTGATATAAAATTCGAGCCCGTTTCATCTCCATCTCGTACGTGAGCGACACATTACGTCACTTTATAAGTGTTTTGATACAAAAGAAGGCAAAAGATTTGGAGATGGGAGGGAAAGGAAAGGGTAATTTAGGATTTGTTTATCGGAAGCGTTATTGTACTGGGCTCCGGAGCGCAGTGTTTATGAGCTCCGGTGAATTCTGGTCAATACTTAAATTTTTACTAAAAACAGAGAAGTACCGAAGCTGAGCTCCGGTGAGCTCCGGCGCAAATTAAGCCCTGTTATGGATCCTATACAGGGGAGCATAAAAGTTCTCGATTACATTTCCGTTTATTGACGAAAATTCCAGAAAGGGGATTCTAAACAGTGCTACGCGTTTCCTAACTGAACTAAAATTTAGCATTCTATGTAGTATCTACAAATGTATAGATCATATACAAGGCTGCAGAAAAGAATCTGGATATTTTCCCGATTATTGTTGGTAATTCCTGAAATTTGGTTTTTATATATGTTATGCGTTTTCCAAATTCTTTACTTACATATCATCTTTCACCATAATAAACGTTAAAGATTTGTAAAATTTTTTTGGAAGTGTTGGAAGGTGTTACATAATCCACGCTTAACGCACGATTTTTCGTTCTTGTTTCATTTGTAAATTCTGTTGCACACGGGGGGCTAAACAGTCCGTACCTCCGTTTAAAATGGAACCGAGTTCACTACAAACATCCATGTCTGAGTCGAGATTCGATTCCGCCCTTTGTTAACAATAGTCAGCGCCCTAACCACTAGATAGGCAGGTGGAAATATAATAAAATACACAACGTAAATACATTGATTTCACAATTTAATGTTTTAAGGGATCTAAAATGTGGGAAAAAAAAAAAGACTAATTTTTGTCATTTTATAGCTTAACAAGTTGGAAATTGAACGTCAAACGTGACAAATAGCGTGAGTTCATAATGTAACTAGTTTTATAAATATTCGGATCTTGGTGCCATAGCTGTTGCACTCTTACGCAAAAATGCATGAATACAAAATTTATTTTATATGCAGATTTTCATATTATAGATATTAATTTTATTGTATAAAATTAAGTTTTTATACATTTTTACAAACGATACATTACAATTCTGTTACATTAAAATTTTACTATGCGCAAATATCCAATACAAGACAATGTTTAAAAAAAAATCATCGTCAATATTTCACTGAAAAAAATGCATTATATCGTCTGTTCATTTCCGCAATAAAATAAGTACATTTTAAGTTGGCAACATTTTATCTTTTGTTGACATTTACTGAAAATTTCAGAACTTGAAATCCATATTTAGACTCTTTTTTCCATTTAATATCTAGTATTTCTTCGGAAACATCTATACAAAAAACTGTCGGTAGATTATAGGATTGCTATAATGAAACAATTTTAGTATACAAATTCTGTTTTTAAACTCAGTAGGAAATAATACGATTCCATTTTAAATAGGACGTAATCAGCATGGCAACCTAGAATCATTACCTATCATGGGATATCATTGAATTAATTACGTATGATAGGATTTAATAGAATGGAGAAAACGTTTATTAATATTTTTTTAAGTTTTGATTCGATTTTCATAAAATTTGAAATGACTCGACAAAATTCTGCAACGATTATATGTATTAAATTTCAAACCCTTCGATTGGGTAGTTTTTGCGCTGTTATATGCGAACAGACGGGCGGACCAGACGACAACTCTAGGGGCTACGTATTTATATAATTACGAACGCACTTAAAAAGTATACATTACAAAGACTCAATTTTTGAAGGTTGTAATAGAATATATGTTTATATGTTTCTATGTTTCTTCTTTCATTTCATTTTTTTTTTCAGATCATAATGGAGAAAATTAGTTGTTATAGGGTTTTTTAAACTTGTCAAGCAAATAACAGGAATCACAGGTTGTACGTATGATTACAAATGAATTTCTGCATATAAAAGAAAAGTTTTCAGATTTAATTATACTTGAGAGACTTGTTCATGCACTGAACCTAAAAAAAGGTTTATTTATAGAATTTTTATGTTTTAAAAACAGAACTGTATCTTTCTTCTATAAAACTCGTCTGTATGTCACGACTTTAAAACAGCTACATCTAACAAATATTGGATAATTGTCGAGTACTTTGGAAAGAAACTAATTGCGTTTACTCAATTACTTTCAGAGTTATGATTCTTTCAAATCTGTCTAACCTTTTTCGATGACCCTGTATCATCCTAGATTAAGAAACATTTGATTTTTTTTCCTTCATATAAGAATGAGAAAAAAAATCTTTTGCAAAACAATATTATTAGACTAAAACATAATTCAATATTTTCAGATGTATTTACAAAATCCGCATTTCTTTAGTATAATAGTGGAAGAAAATAACAGTAACTTTATATAGAATTATCCATGTTGTAATATCCATTCTTCTATTCTTTCCGAATTGCATTTCCAATATCTCGAAATGGAATTCATGGTTTACTAATTTAAAAACGATATATATCTAAATATACATCGAAATCCCCTTTTAAGAAGTTATATAGATGATATTTATCATACAGTTAATCTAATTTGTTTGAAACTATTATTTCAAAATTTTTACGTTCATTGGTGTATGAATAACTTTTTCAATGATAACTGTCTTGTGCTTTTAAACTATAGATTTTTATTTCTTTCGTAATAATTTTGACATATAGGAAACAAATTATTGGAAAATCTTTTCATGTTCATCAATGGAAGACTTGTCCAAAATCGACTATTTATTGAATTAGTAAAAAAATATCTTGAAAACATATTTTAAATGTACAATTGTATTTTCGAAACTAATTCCAATTTCAAATTTAATAAATGATGCATTATTTGTAAGAAAAATTTCAAAACTATTCAAAACTGTTCAAAACTTTCGAACTAAAAACTGAAAGGCACGTTTTTAGTGCCAGAAAATACTGAAAATCCACTACGTATCATAACTTGGTAAGATTTGGTCTGAAAAGAAAGCAATATTTTTTCAATGTCCTTTTTAGACGTAGGGCAATATATTTTTTTAAAAATAAAAGTTATCGGAAATTTCTTATTTTAATATACAGGGTGTCCATAACTAAACGACCCTACTTTAAAGTTGTCTACAAACGAAACTATTGGTCAGAAAGTTGTGAAATTTTGTGAGGGTCATAATGAAGGAATGGGAATTTGTTTAACTCGGGAGTAGTCGCGCCGGATATGACATACCCGGGTGCGTACGGTTTTTACAATTGTCACCACTATTTTTCGAAAAGTAATCGTCAACTTACTTTATCTCAGAATTTATAACAATTGGTTCCGACTAAATAAGATGACTATTATAATTTGTGTTTATTGGTGACAAAGTGAAAACCATTCGTACCCTGGGTAAACGCGATTTCTCCCGGGTTAAGCGAAAAAAAATTAGTTCAAAATTTTGCCGCCAGAGGGTGTTTTTTAATGAATTACACATTTAGCATACATTTATGATAGGTTACAAATTTTATTACACCACAACATGTTGAACAAAACTTTCTTCACGACATGTTTTTAGCATTTCCCAGAACACACTGCGGTCAACTGTGGAACATGCTATCTTACGATTCCAGATGGTAGCTGAAAATGATGGCCGTCATGTGGAACTTGTTTTGTTGCAATAAAATATGTAAACTATCGTAAATGCATGCCAAATGGGTAATTCATTAAAAACGCCATCTGTTGGCGAAATTTTGAACTATTTTTTTTGCTTAAACAAATTCCCATTCCTTCATTATGTCCTTCACAAAATTTCACAACTTTCTAACCAATAATTTCGTCTGTAGACAACTTTAAAGTAGAGCCGTTTAATTATGGACACCCTGTATATACAATCCCTTGTAAACCAAATGCCACATTTAAAAGCTATATACTTGATTTATATACTTTTTGTAACAGGATGCATGTTTATGTTACAAGCGGTTTGAGTATTTTGGACAACCCGGTGTAATGCGTACAATAATGGTACAACAACTTTTTTTTTACACCTTTTTGAATTTTTTTGAAATTAAAAAAAATTTAAGTGATCGCCATTTTGAAACAAGGTGGTGGATGAAGCTGGCCAACAAACTCGGTGGACACCTTGGTATGGTCTGTTTCTGTACACAAGCCCAGTCACATCCAAATCAGTTAATATATATCAGTAATCAGATAAATACGAGTGCTATCGCATGACAAAATTCAGATTGGTTCAAAATGTCAGCGACTCTAGAATTTCAAACTGCTATATCTCATCCAATTTTTAAGATAAGGCAAAGGCGAAAAAGGCTTCGGAATCCCCGTACCAAGGTCAAACACTTAAAAAGAAAAACTTTTTCAATTAAAAATTTTTTTTGTACATCATTTAAAATTTTTTTAAATGTAAAATTTTTAAAGTGGCCGTCATTTTTAAATAAGATGGCAGATGAAGCTGCCCAACGAACCGGTCGAGATCTTTGTTGGTCCTGTACACATTCTCGGTCATATCGAGATCGGTTAATAAGTACAAGTGCAATCGGCATCACGAAATTCGAATTGTTTCATAAAATCATCGACCCTAGTGTTTCAAACTGTTATATCTCAGCCAATTTTTAAGATAAAGGCGAAACAAAAAATTCTCTGGAATCCTTGTACCAAGGTCAAACACACAAAGAAAAAAAAACTTTCCAATTTCTAATGTTTTAACATCTTTTTAAATTTTTAAAAATTAAAAAAAAAACTTAAGTGGCTGACATTTTGAAACAAGATGGCGGATGAAGCTGCCCGACGAACTCGGTTGAAACCTTGGTACATGAACTTTTTCACTTCTCTCAAATCAAGATGTAAAGATCACCAGTTTTGTCTTTTGTTTTCCCTGATGATGGCTTTATAGTTTTTAGCCGAAACTGTTGGAGGAATATGACTTGTATCTAAGTTTTAATTTTTCTATTGTACACTAATTTTAGCAAAAAAACAAGTGCAATTTTGTGGTGTTTGTGTTTTTTAATTTGTATAAATAATATTCTTTCAATAATGTTAATCACACCACATCTTTCATTTCAAATGACTGATCCATATGCACTTAATAATTTCATTTCAGAATTAATAATTAAACATCACTCACATATCTGAATTATGTCAGGATCAAAAGTAACCTTAGAATGCGAAATGGTAAATTCATGCGAACACGCTCTAACTGAAAGCTTTCACATAATTATCATTGAATTTCAATGAACATAATTTTAGACTAGGAATCATTTTGTACGATTATGGTTATTATTTCAATCAAGGTTACTTTGTAGCTATATTCTCATTCAAATGAAATCCAAGGTGCCAAAACTTTGCACTTTAATATGAAATTTCATCGTTTTATAGTGAGGTTAATATATATATATATATATATATATATATATATATATATATATATACTTTCTAACAAATTTTTAATTCATTTTTGCTCGCAAACGTATCAATGTGGCAGATGTTCTTACTAAGAAACTATGTATAATCGAACTGTTTTTCCCGTTTTTTGGTAAAGTCAGAAGATTTTTAAAAAATGCTGCCAAAGTTGGCATTTTGAACCAAATTTCTGGATGCGTCAACACCAGGAAAGGGAAACCTGAGCCGTCTGGAGACAATAATCACTTGACTCAATAAACTCAAGATGAAATTCACTTATCGGAAAATGAAACAAACTGTTCGATCACAAATCATTTCAATAATCACGCCTCCAAGTATCATGCTTTTTAGTTTTAACGAGTCAGAAAATTTCGCGTTGTTGAGCGGGGTAAAATATATTTTTTGAGAACTGCAAGGGAGAATTAAAATTTTGGATGTTGGATGCTCAGAACGAGAACAGTTTTTAAATGAACATCTACTAAAAGTTAACCTTGCTGATTTTTACTTTCATTTTTATAGACTTCACAGTTTACACACAGAGAGACACGTGTGTGTGTGCACATTAGTTTATGTTTCAGCAGGTTTCAGGTATGTAAAATGCCTAATAATTGTAGAAAGTCCTCATAAATATTTTAGATTAAAAAAAAGACACACATTATTAACCACGTCGCAGGTTGCCATTTCTTGTGAAAGATTTGAGATGTTCGACTTTTAACTTAGGCGAACTTCAGACCGCAGTGCTTTTTATGGAAAAAAAAAAAATCAAGAATTTTTTTTTTTAATTTACAGAAATATTTTGGTTATATAAAGTTAATTTTATTACTTTGTCTCTTAAAGTGATCTCTTCTCACAGGTGACCTTTGATCAGCCCCAAGGTACATTGAATAAGTTTCAACATATCAAGGCTGCCTTGGCGACTATGTTTTTATTCGATTCGTATCACTTTTTATCAAAAAAAAAAAAAAAAAAAAGATATACATTTCGACAGCATGTGCGAGAGAAACCTATAATCTTTTTTTACCTTTTAAAAATAGTGGTGCAAATGTAATATGAAAATAGTCGCCAGTGGCAACTATGACTATATATGTAATAAGCGGTCGAAGAAACCCCAAATAAACAAGAAAAACATTGTTCATTTGAGCAAAAGCTTTGGCATTAACGCCCCTAAAAAAATCAGTGTCTGAGATACGTGTGAAAGCTTTGACATTAACGCCCCTGAAACAGCTTCAGTGTTTGAGATACGTGCGTTGTAATTTAAATTTTTTTTCAAATTTTCCACTTTTCCTGCCACCGACCGTAATCGAGCAAAAGGCTTTCAATTTCCTGCTAAAATAATGGAAATTTCACCATCGGAGAATTCTGGCCTCTTTTTATCTAAAATCTTTGAAATGCTTTTTTCCCCTCTTAGCGCACGTAACCTAAAAAATAATCGAAACTTTATTTAAAAAAGCGTTAACATAAAAATTATATTTCCATGCAGTCTAGACTTCATTATCCACAACATTTTCGGAATAAATATGAATATATATATATATATATATATATATATATATATATATATGTGGACATTTCTGATGTTTTTTTGCAATTCCTTAGAAGCGGTGAAAATATTCTTTTGAAATTGTCCTGTTATACATACAAGTACCTAACCATTTTTACATAACTGGATCCTTTATGTATTGTGTCTGAGTACCTACTTTAATATTACAACTGAGCATTTTATTCTCATATTTTATTTCTGTCACTTTTTAGGGGCACCAATTCAAACAAATTTGCCAGTTCATTGAATAATGCATTAAGTTGACTCTAAATTTTATTACTGTCATGAGTGCAGTTATTTGTAAGGTAGAATGTTCAGACAGAGACATATAAAAATAGGAGAAAGAAACAAAACTATTAAAAGAGGAAGAAATTGTGAAACTTTATGTAGCATCTTAATAGTTGGAAGGTGTGTCAATAACTAAAATTTAACGACCTTTTCTGTGATATCTCGAAAATCACCCTTCACACGAGAACTCCGACTTAAAAAAAAAAAAAAAAAAAGGAAATTCTAAATACAACATACACCAGGTTTCATGTTATCATTACTTTCCAAAATAGCTAGTCAAAGATCTATATCTATCTATATATTTTATATTTTTCCCTCTTTATGTGCATTTTACAGTATTGGATATACAATTTTATATTGTATTATAATTATTGGTTCATTTTGATATATATATATATATATAATTATATAATCGACAATATACAAATGAACCAATAATTATAATACAATATATTTTTATTTGTAATGAGTTAAACCGCATAGAGAGATTGACTTCAAGTTCAGATGGATTGGTTGGTGAAGTGTTCGAATATTGTGGTATCGCCAGTTCGCAGGGTTATCCTCCGAGTTTTATTAATGGTTTAATTTATGATTTTAGTAAAGGTAAAAGATATCGATTTGAGTTACATTCACTGTTTGATTCTAGAGACGTTTCGATTGGACGTTATGGGAATTAATTGTTTGGTTTACGTTTTATCTCTTTTCAGTTTTTATGTCAGTTTTTGCTGGTTGATATTTGGTTTTGACAGGTGAGGGTTGACGTTGTGCATGTGGGTAAATCTAGATTAACCCCACAGTGCTTGTCGTTAGTCAAGCCGCCTGTCTCCTCTTTGGTTTTGATGGTTTTTAAATTGTCTTTTCGTTAATGTTTTATGTTTGTTCATTTGATAATGTTGTTCTTTAAGTTTAGTTTTAGTTATTTGTTTGGTTTCAAATTTAAATTTATAGAATCCTGGGTTGTTTTAGTTTTTATAATATCTATCTATCTATCTATATAGAGATAGATAGATAGATAGATAGATAGATAGATAGATATATCCAACTGCAAAGTGTTTCAAAGATAAAAGTAAACCAAATGAAATTTTGGTCGGTAAATATATTTTTGAGCATTACATAAAATGAAGACACGATTGGAAAAAGGTGTTAACGTTATAGCTTTTTTTTTAATTTTTTTTAATGCTTTTACTTTATAGATGAAAGTTTTATGAGATAATATATGATATTGTAAAGCTAAAATATTAAGATTCTAATTATTTTAAAAGGTTTTAGACATTAATTTTTAATATTTTATGTTTAATAATTTAAATAATAATAATAATTTTTAAAGTTTAACAATTACTTTTTAATAATTTTTTTCCGAGTGAGTTTAGTTCCGTCTACATGAACATTTTGATCATACTCCCAGAAAAAAATAAATAAATAATAAAAATACAACAAAAATATTTCACCTCAATTTTCTTGAAATCTAAATTTTGTTACATAGTTTCTTCCTTATTTGCATCTTCAAATTTATCTCATTCCCAACTTCATCAAGAAATCTATCTTTTTTACACTTTAAATTTTTTATTTAGTCTATGTCATTTTGAGCAAAAGTTCTGCAATGCCTCTTGAAAACGTTTATTTTGAGTTTATAATCCTATTTTCAAAATTAACTTCAATTAAAAATTCAATAAATTGTGTACCTTTTTTAAAGAAAATTTCATACAGAATTCAAAATATTTATTTTCTTTAACATACCTGCATTATTTGAAAAATTATGAAAGAAAGAACGATTCAGGAAAAACTCAACTGACCAATATAATAATTAAAATTGATTCTTCAATAAAGTAAATGATTAATGTAAAATATTTTAGTCTGTATTTTTCCTTTATTATTATTTTATTTAAAACTTATTTGTATCAACACACATAGGGCGAAATGCAATTTTCACCTTGCTTTATTTATAAAATTCCAATATGAGATCATACAGATCTCACATTTAAAAGACACAAAGATGTTAAAATGTTTACAAAAATATGTGAAAAAGGTGTTTAACTGTCCTAGTACTTTCGGTCGGCTATCAGCAGGAAGCGAAAATTCTTACTGACTGCCGTCTTATGAATCTGAGCTGCAGCTTCGCCTTGAGGTGGAAAAGTCCATTGTTTCTTGGGTGTTATCTGAGTTGGTTTCCATCAGATAACACCCAAGAAACAATGGACTTTTCCACCTCAAGGCAGCAGCTGCAGTTCAGATGCGTAAGACGGCAGTCAGTAATAATTTTTGCTCCCTGATAATGGCGGCGATAGCCGGCCGAAAGTGCTAGGACAGTTCAACAACTTTTTGTAAACATTTTAACATCTTTGTGTCTTTTAAATTGTCTTATCACCTGTTAAGTAAACGGTGAGATCTGTATGATCTCATATTGGAATTTTATAACCTATTTGTAGTTCATAAGAATTCATAAAAGAAATATCAGCTTTACAGTTTCACTCCATTTTTTCAGCTGAATATTTACAATAATGTTGTATTTATTTTTTTTTAAATTCTGCATTTAAATTATCTTTACATTCACATATTACTTATTACTTTAAATCAGGCATGTCAAACTCGTTTACCGCCGCGGTCCAAATTAAGTATTATATACAAAGCGGTGGGCCACATAGAAAAAAATAGATAATATTAATTCCCATTGCACAAAATAAAATTTGTACGTACAAAACACAGCCATGTTAAGTAAGTATTCACGCAACGTTCCAAAGTTATTATTATACATAGTTTAATTTATCTTATTTTTCGAAAAAGGTACTGAAAGTTATTTTTAATCAACCAAATCTATAAAATTTAATTGAGTTTTCTAAATTGTATGTAGTTTAAAAATTGATTGCACACGCTGGTCTGCTAATCTTGATCTAGCGAAGGCATAGCTGTCAATCTTCCGTGTTTTCTTCAAGTAAAAAATAAAAATAAACATATTTTGAATTATCGAAAATTTATTTAATAAAATGTGTCTTGTACCTATGTGCTACTTATTTGATTTCATTTATTAAATACATTTTCTGGTACAAATTATGATTATTTGACTTGAAAAATAACAAAAGGTTGGCAACCACGCAAAGATGTGATATAAAAGTGCGCTACCGAACGTAGTTAAAATGTACCTAATTGCACACTATATTTTTAAAAATCGGTCGATTGAATAATTACAGAAATTTGGAAACCCCATATCCATATTTTTTCGCTCTAATATGGAATCGCACTGAATTTTAATTAATTACAGTAATAAATTCTGAAGAATAATTTCAACATCACTCATTAGATGTGCAGTAAATCGATTAAACTTATTTTCATATTTTTTAAATTGAAAAATTTTCTTTAGAATTCATTTTTTATATATTTTTAGTATATTCTAAAGATTTGTACTCCCATGAATTTTGTAATAATACCTGGCATTTAAAATGAAATACATTTTCTTTTTAAAAATTGTATACCAAATGTTTATCAAAGTAATAAATTCTATTTGAAAAAGCTAATGTACTATCAAATAACAAAATAGCATTATGAAATTTGCCTTGAAGTTGAAATTTACTCAGGTGCTTTGTAATTTCAAATGAAAGCTCCAAGTACTTTATCTATTAGTAGTCCTCCAATAATCCACATTCCTAATTTGTCGATTTAAAATGAAAATTGTAACGTTGTTTAACAGTTCGAAGTTAACAGTTAAAACCTTATGATGGAAAGCCGGTCAAATATCTGTATAAGAAGTTAAGTCTCTTTATCTCCACTACCCATATTTCCAAGATATTTTCTAGATTGACGATGATTAAGCATGATGTGCGTACGAATATAATGTAAGTTTATGAACACTGTAAGATTTTAAGCACATATCCGTCTTTTGTAAATCTATCCGCTATATATAAAAAAAAATCTTTCTTGCAATGGTATTTTCAAATGTCAGTATCTTACAGTATTTACACATTTCTTTAACTGCTCTAGACATCATTTCTTTTCTTTTTTTCTTTTTTTTTTTTTTTTTTTTTTAAAGAAAAAGCATTTTCTTCAATGCATTTCTCCGCTTTGATTCTCGACAGTTTATCTTTCCGGTCTTAGTCAGATTTTTGTGAATTTTCTTTATACTTTGTGCTGTAGCACCTCTTAATATTATATTCTTTCCAAACTCCAACAGTGCCTACATATAAAACATCAAATTCCAGTTTCCCTTTGAATATAATTGTAATATTCAAACAATACTGTAACATTTAAAAATATCTGCGATGTTCATTTTCAGTTTACCATATTTATTCATAGAGGTTAAAGAGCTTTCACATACATATTTTTTTAAATCCTGAGATGTGTGAGAGTATGTCAATAAAATGTATCTACATATCAATAAAAAAGTATAGAAAGATCATGCAGAATTCCAGAAAGATTAGACACAATTACTAAGCTAAGTACTGAAAACAATTAAAGTGCTTAAATCCAAAATCCAAGTGAAGGATCTGGATGACATATTCGAAGTTTTTGTGTCAAGCACAAAAATGATTATTTGTGTCACTTTCAAAGCGACTCTTTTAAAACTATTTAATTTTATATTTTGATTTTTTTAAATATTTCCACTGTTCTTAATTAGCGCCGAATCTTATTAATTTTACAATACATTTCTTAATATTTCATAAATACAGCATGTTATTTCCTAAAGTAGTGTAAAATCGAGGAGAGTAGTAAAATAAAATATTGCTTTCGACAGAAAACGAAAAAAAATTATAAGTAAAATATTTGAAAAAAAATTAGAAATCTTTAAATTTTCAAACTCTATATCCTGCATTTTGCTACGTTCCGATTGGTTGTCATTGTTACACACGTGTTTATTTTTGTTCTAAAATGTAAAATTGAGTTATATCTGTCTCTATACATCACTTTTGCTAGATGAGCAGAATTTTTTTTAATTCAGAATGCTATCTCATTTTGAAGAGAAATGTTCTTCTTATTTAATGACAGAATAAATAAAACAAATGTTACTATTCAAAAATAGTGGTAGCATTCTGAATAATAAAAAGCCCAGCAAACTGGAAACACTGATGTACATATTTTTCTGATGTTTGCCATCTGTAAGACCACAGTTTGGTGCAATTGTATTCGTGCAAAGAGTATTTTCAGTGTTCTAACAACTAAATTAAACTCAGGTAAAATGCCAAAGGCATCGCGGGCCACAGATAAGGTGTCGGCGGGCCACGTGTTTGACATGCCTGCTTTAAATCAATTTCTTTAAATGTGGTCAAATGAACAAAACACATTTATCAAGACTGGCAGAACTTTTGCATTAAGCTGTATGTAAACTGTAAAGTATACTTTCAGACATGAAAATACTTAAAGCAACAACAAATAAACCAAAATTAAACGGTTTATAGTTTACTAAACGTGAAGCATGTGTGTGGAGGAAATCGCAGATATTATTCTAGATAAAAATATTTGTAAGCAATTAATAAAATGTCTGGAGTTAAATGCACATTATGATACGTAGGGTGAAACCCCCCCAGTAACTGACACTTTAAGAGTATTTTTCCTTCTTCTAATCACTATTAGAAAGTTTTAAATCTATTTTACACTTATCGTTGTTTTTGAAAGTATAGTAAAGATACATTAAAACATTATTGTTGACAAAATTGTGAAAAATTATACATTTTATCAATAAAAATTAATTTTTGTCATAAATATTGTCACTCTCTCCAGTAACTGACACCATTCCTTTTTTGAAAAACCAATAGCTGAAAAATAAGTTATAACATTTAAGACAAATAAGTTATCACTGGATGACATTACTTTGTAGAATTGTACAAGAAAATGCTTATTTGAGTTATATTTCTGCTGAGGTTTTCACCCTATAACAATACTTTAATCTAACCCATAACAGCAATAAACTAAACATGGAAACAAGAAAGTGTTTTTTTTTTAACGTTTTTTGTTCAGTTAAATAATTACACGGAATGTAAAACAAATAATTATAAAATCACCATAGTCAAAATTTTCAGGAAATTGTTTCAAGTAACGTTATGGAACATTAACGAAATTCGACATTAAGAGCCTACACTAGTCACGGGAAGAAACGCTCAAGCTAATGTTATGTCTATGGGAAGGTTCTAGCGCGATTTCTCACTCGCATTTTAATATTTTTAAATGCTTTTTTCTGCATAGGATAGCTGAGGTCGATCTCCAACGTTGTTAGTTTTTACTTTTTCGATTTTTGTTGCAGTTTTTTTATAAGCGGGCATTTTCAATTTTGGAACCGGTTTTGAAAGGGGAAGTACCCTTATATAAAATAACTGGAGCCGAAATCGAAAAAGTAAAAACTAACAACGTTAGAGATTGACCTCAGCTATCCTATGCAAAAAAGTATTTAAAAATATTAAAATGCGAGCGAGAAATAGCGCTAGAACCTTCCCATTAGACTTACCATTAGCTTGAGCGTTTTTTCGCATGACTGATGTAGGCTCTTAACGAAAATTAATTAAAAAAAATATTGAATATTTGTAAGCTTTAAAAAACTTAAATTACATAACAAAAAATCTCGCTATCACTTTTTTACTCAGAGGGAGTTTGATTGTTTGATTTAAATGTACGAGAAATCTTCAAGGCAGTGGGGGGATTTTATTATTATTATTATTTCTAGGCAGAAAATGGAATGGGAAATATGTTGCTATTTCTTTTAAACTTCGCTCTCATCCAGAAATTGAAATACGTTAAAAATCCTACTTTTAATGAATCCGGCAAGATTTTATTTATTGGGACGACTGAAATTTTGTTTTGGAGTATTAATTTTCTCTGCAGCATTTTATTCTGTCTAGTTTTATCAGTTCTGTCTGCTTATATTTAAAATAAGTATATAAGTAATATATACATATGTTTTTTAAATATATTCTTTCATAATCATTCGATGATTATCTTGAAAATCACGCCCAATTTCATGACTACAATTGAGTATTTTTCCAAAAAAATTTCCATTGCGATACGTTAGTTTGGCGTGGACACCGACTTGGATTATGGAAAATTCATCGCTTTTTTTTTTACGTTTGGTAGAAAGCGCAAGCAAAAAACTATAAAAAATTATTAAAACTATTAAAACTATTAAAACTATTTATTTAAAAAAAAGTAATTTTTGCTCTGTTTTATTTATTTATTTTTTAAGACAAAGCAATAAGAAAGGGGAAAAAAGCAATATTTAGACTATTTTTTTTTAGGATTTCTAAATTCATTTCTCAACGTATAATCATAATTTAATTAATAGAAAATTATTAATTGAATAAAGCGTATTTAATCTATATATATATGTATGTATATATTATACTCTTTATTTTTTATTTATATTTTTTACTTTTTAGTGTTTAACGTTGTTGTAGCTTCGCAGCTAGTTAGCCTTTTCTGGCGAGCGTACTTTGGCGCATCATAAAATTAATTGTTGTCATAACTCGTATGGAATTGTAACCACAAAGAAAATTTAAAGATTTATCACCTGTGGTAGACTAACATAAGAATGACCTTAAATTTAAGTTATTAATTTATAATTAATTTCTAAAAATATTCAATTTTCTATTGTTATCGAAAACACATCTATGTACATAATTTTTTATAATTCTAGCATATCAGAAAGTGAGGATCCATTACGAGAGAGAACTGTGACTACCTCTGTAGGTTTTCACATCCCTCGAGTTCTGGTAAAGCAAGTACGAGTCGGAAAAACCAGACTTAAGGCCTAGGGCCTGGTTCCCTTCTGGGTATCCAGCTCCGAAGATGTTGGGGGACGCCGGCCTGTCCCCAAGTGTCTCGTGCTGACTCCCCTACTGGGTTTCATCGCGTACCGCAACGACTTACGTCGTCGACACGTGGGTTTAAGGTTGAGGGTCCGCAGGTGGCGGTGCTCTGGCCGGCCGAAGCGCCTTGGGAGGCATCTCCTGCTGGCGCGATAAAAGTCCCTCAGGACTTGGGTTCGGTGGTCGCCTACGCGCCGGGCGCTACTCATGACGCCTGGCGGCGCAGCTTACTTTTATGTCAGGAAGTGAGTCAAAATACGTTACAAAATTCCATCTGTACACCGAAAACCAAGTTAAACGAGTGTAATAAATAACAGAGATAGAGAAAATTCTTAAAAAAAAAGCTGTATCTTACATTTCATTTCGGTTAGTTAAGTAAAATAGTATAATAAATAGGAATGGAAAAAAGGATATATTTTATGAAATAGGAATTTAATACTAATTACATCGCTGTCAAAAAATTAAGGGTCAGTGACCGGACGCTTTCGCTTTTTACACGGTTTGTCGAATAGCTACTGAAATTCTTCACAAATTCTCTTTGAACTTCGAGGATGTAAAACACATGTTTGACGTGGGGTGCGTTCACGGATCGAACCTCGAGTTACAGAGGGTAATCCAAAGTGTTCAGAGACCGATATCACGTGACTTTTTGCGGGTTACCCGTAGCCATGAACATAGATCTACAGAAGGACTTCTAACGAAATAGCCTTTCCAAGAAGAAAATCGTTCTTCGAAAAAAGTCTCAAATAGGTGGCGCATGTGGTAAGACGGATTCTCCATACGTCACCAGTTCGTCTGCTTCTTCAAATCGTCTGTCGTCTGGTGGCTATCTGATATACAGTTTCGGTTTGATGTTGTAGGTGGCGCTGCCTTGGCAGGAATTCTCGCCGGCTGCGCAGAACCATGCGCGTAGCTGTGCAGCTGCTATTTCGTTCCAAAGTCGCGACACGATATTAACACTATTTCATTGGACGTCTTTCTTTAGTTCTATGTTCATGCCCGTAGCGTTCAGAGCCGGAAATTATCCAGACTTCGTGTAACCCATATTACCTGGAGAATTTTGTTGGGTAAAGTGATCACGTGGTTGGGAAATCTGATTTGTTTGCTTGCTTTATAGCTAACTGCAACTGTTAACTGTCGTTCTTTATGACTCCTACTGTACACTTGACTGCTCACCATTTGATTGGTTTACCTTTAACAGGACTATGATATAATTGGCCAGCGTCGCTAGGATGGTTCCTGCAATGTTCCTACGATCAAATTGTAATGGTACATTGGTTGACGGAAGTGTTTGATTGTAAACATGCCCATTACTTTACGCAAAAGCGTTCACAGTTATTTTAACCCGAATCTACCCTGAGAGATTCAGGTGACGTCATTCCTGAATTATACGAGTAACACGCGATTCGGTCTCTCGAAAAAACAGTAGAAACAGTACACTGCAATTAAAACATTAACATATTGAATATTCGATGAGACATGGGCATTTGTGTGAAATAATTTTTAACTGTGCATGCGCGAAATATACAAATACATTTTTTTCATGATTTGGTAGTCAATTCTATATAAGAGGAGATGAGTTTCAAACCTCGCCTTATCTAAAATTTAAGAAATCGTGTTTTCTCTATGAATCTATTCTATTGGTAAATCTTCATTGAAAAAAACCCTACAATCAGCAGAAAAACTAGTTTTAGCATGTATTTCTGGCGTTCTAAAATCTTGGTTTACAATGAAAACCAATGGAAGCAGTCAGAGGTTTTTCGAGATTTCTACGAATTTGATTTTTTGGATAAGGCGAGTTTTGAAACTCACGTCCTCATATCAGCTCATACAAAAAGACCAGTCAAATATCGGGAAAACTGAGAAACATACCGGCAATACAGTGAACTAATTGACAAATTAGGGGGGGAATCCCTTATCATCGAATTGGACTACCAAATCACGAAAAAAAAAAAATCTTTGGTGTAGTTCCCGCATGCGCAGTTGAAAATTATTTCATACAAATGTCCACATCTCATCAAATATTCAATATATTAATCTCTTAATTGCAGGATACTGTCTCTACTGTTCTTAAAGTTAAACACGTGCTTTGGACACCAGTGTATATGAAATATGAATGTGATAGTTATATATATATATATATATATATATATATATATATAAAGTTAAAACCGTTCTTTGTGAGAAATTAAAATAATTGTTTGAGATAAGATTATTGTTTAACATAACAGAACTCGACTATGTCAAACGATGCATAATAGACATTTAAAAAAGGAATGGAATAAAAAGTGCGTAAGGGGACAAGACATGAATTACATTTTTTAAATATTAAAAAAACAAAAACCCTTCAAAATTTGAAGGGGGTTTCATTTAAATATACATAAAATTTTCAAGGCGACGGAAAATCGTCTTCTTTAAAAAAAATGCAAGGAAAAAAAAAAGGTTGACATTTTCTTTTCAAATTCGCTCTCATCTAGAAAATGAAAAGTTTTTATTCCTACTTTTAACGAATTCTGCAAGTTTTCCTTTGTTTGTTAACAGAGATGTGAGACATTTTATTTCGAGGAATTTATTTTCACCCCCGTCATTTTATTCTGTCAAGTTTTATCAGTTCCGCCTGCCTAAATTTAAAAGAAGGAATCGAAGACGAGGGAAGTTTTTAGAGAAAAATTAGAAATAATCCTGCTTAAATGTTGCTTTTCATATTTCATGTCAAAAATGATTTTTCATTTATTTTTTAATATTAAAAGAAAACAATGAAAGATACTGGAAGTTAGATGTAACAATGCTAGAAGGTTTTAATAGTTTCTAAAATATATGAAATAGAATGTTAAAATATTTTCTTTAAAGAGTCACTTCACCCCCACCCCCCCGAAAAAAAGAACGAAAAATATATTATGAAACACTTTCCAATCCACAAACTCTAACAAAACAGTTTACTAGTAAGTAAACAAGTCAAAGTCGAACCGGGCAAAAGGCTTAAGGTTTGTTTACTATGTGGCAAAGTCTTACAAGATAATTAATTATTAAAGTTGAGAGAAGACAATAAATACAAAACATTACTAATAGCTCACTTATTGAACGATAAACAATTAATAAATACGATAATGACAAATTAAATAATCATAGATTAAACATGGGATTATACGGGATTTCCTCCTCAATTTATCAATTATTCCTGTTACTTTTCGAGTTTTCACGATATTTCGCTGGTCTTTTTCTATGAGTTGCCCTATAGTATTGACTTTCAAATCATGACAAAAAAAAATCTGCTGTAGTTCGCGCATGCGCAGTTAAAATTTCTTTCATACACATACCCATATCTCATCAAATATTCAATATATTATTATTTTAATTACAGTATACTGTTTCTGCGATTTTTTGTCAAGTTTTTGGAAAGCGGTGTTAAATTTGGCTGAAAACTCTGCATGCTATAAAAAAAACAACCTTTTGAATTTTTCACAGAAACTTTAACATCTTCACGAATATACGTGCTATGCTGACACAAATGCACACAAATGTCGAACAGGACCCACATAGCCATTTACTACAGTTTACAGACCATTTTTAGTATTTTATGTTACTTGAGTGATCGAAAATATTATTTTATTATTAAAAGTATTATTGCCCCCCCCCCCCAATTGTCCTCGCGACAAAATCTTCACTGAAAAACATGAAGTCAAACATGTTCTTTACATCCTCAAAAAGTAAGGACATTTCGGGCATTTCCTCACGAGTTTCAGTATATATTCGACGAAACGTCTGAAATTGATCACTCTCCTTAATTTCTGGACATCAGTGTAGATTACGTACGATAGGATTTAATAGAATAAAGAAAACTTTTATTAACATTTTTTTAAGTTTTGATGCGATTTGCATAAAATTTGAAATGACTCGCCAAAATTCTGAAACTATTATGTATATTCAATTTCAAACCATTCGGTTTGGTAGTTTTTGCGCTGTTATATGCGGACGGACGGACAGACAGACGGACAGACGGACGAACCAGACGACGACTATAGGTGCTACGCATTTATATAATTACGAACGCACCTAATTACTCTAAAGTGAGCAGTTGTTCCTAATTTTCAGTGACAGAGTTCACGTTTAGATGTTCGCCGCGGCTTTTTTATTTTAAAAAAGTTTATTAAATTTATCAAGTTTAAAAGAGGTAAAGCCTTAAGAAATGACAATTGTGTATTTTTAAATCCTTGAAGCAAAAGATTTTTGAAATAGTGTCATCTTATGGGGACACCTATATTAATTGAGTGGAAATATGTTATCATGTGATCATGCATTAAATGTGTTGTTTAGAGGAATTTTAAAATTTTGGTATTTAGGTCTTCGTACTCGCAGGTAGTTCATAAATCAGGCTCTGTGCATACGATGAATAAAACTAAGGAACCTCGAACTTAAAGTGAATTTTGAACTAACACAATAGCAACAAAAACTACAACAACAACAATAATAATAGTCCTAATCACTAAACAAATGGTCACTTTTAAGAGATATTTGCGGTGAAGTATCTTCACAATATAATATTTTTTTTAGTTAAATAATTAAACAGTGAGATAAGATAATTTTTTTCTATGTTTAAAAAAAAAATAATGATATTTTTGCCCAGCTGAAACTGAAACCGAATTCAAATGCATTTTTTTCTCTTCTCGATTACGGCTGAAAGTGATATTTAAGTTTTCTCAGAGAAAATTTTGATTTATTTTTGTTTGCCACAAAAAGCTTTATTCTGCAAACTACGTTATGACTAGATATCATTTTATTTTTTTCCTGTTTTGTAGTGCATGTTTTTAAAAACATTTTAAAGCTATTGAAAACTGAAATCAATATAAAATAAACCAGCAAAAAGAAAAACCTTCGCTTTTTTCTATTTTTTTTATTCAAAAAGTCATTTATTTTTCTAAGATTCCTTTTTACGAAGTAACGTCAGAAAATGATGGATGGCTGAATCAATCTGAAAATTGTCGACACTTCCTGAAAACATTCTGGAAAGTATTTCGCAAGTTGTCCCCTAGTCGTCGTGTCACGGGATTCACGTTGATGATCACTCACGGCTCGTAAAATAAATGGCACGTCTAGCGTTGCCAAAACAGCAGATGAATTAAAGCCATATAAATTCATCTGCTAGTGACATTTTCGCCTCTAAAACAGCCCGAGAGACGCTTGTAAATAAGATTTCGGCTTCATGCCCCAGCAGCGTCGAGGTCGCAAATGCACATTTGAGATGCGAGGGTTGTGTGGAACTTTTGCGATGAAGTAAGTATACTTTGTCTCTTGGGAGATTTCTCTGTGATAGGTCGAGGACCGGAATTGCTCGAACGTGATCGGTGTTTCATATTAAATCAAAATAGTTTCATGACTGTACATGTTTGATTAAATATTAACGATTTGAAACATAAAATAAACTTTTTATGTGCCGTAAGAAAAAATTAACTCATAAATGGGGAGGTAAAAAAAAAAAAAAAAAAACAGGTGATTGCAGTTTTAGAGACCACATTTATTTATGAATGGAGCTGTACGTGTACATATATAACGTTATAAACTTTTTGGTAATTTTGAACCCCCCTCCCCCTCCCCTTTATGATATCATACGTTATCATTCCTCGAAATAAAAATGAAGTTAAAATTACGAGTTCTAAATGTAAACTTTCATAAATCCTAAACAACTTGATCGAATGATTTCCCGTTTGGTATCCTAAGATAAAATTGACCGACAAAGACAAATATAATGTCAAAATTAGGTTTTTGTATTGAAAATTTCAGAGTTTGGTGCAGTTTTACTAATACCCCCTAAGCCCCCTGACATAAATTGATAGAACATATTATTTCTTGTCGAATGGCCAATTCTGTTTTTTATTGTGATAATTTGGATATTAAAATAAATAAGGTATCCTACTTTTTTTGGGGGGGGGGATGGGGGTGACTGTATGTGGGAAGGGAAGTTCGATTAAAACTAAAAGGATATATATATATATATATATATATATATATATATATATGTGTGTGTGTGTGTGTGTGTGTGTGTAAAAAAACATCCCCTCCCCCCCATAATGATATCGTTGTCAATATCTAAACATTCTTTTTATTTTTACAATTTTTTTCTTACCTTTTCTTTTTATAGATTTGCAGTGATATACATATATAGTTATACATTTATTAGTGATTAGTCGCGTACTTTACTGATTCAAATTAAAAGAAGTCAATAAAATACGACTATCATATATTTAATAACTTTATATCAAATAACAGAAATAGCTACTATTTAAATGTACATATAATAATAGCTTTTTGTTACATAACTCATTCAACAGTCATATTGTCTTCTTGCACTTTCTACATCTACTGGGAGACGGTAAGCAGAACTTCTCATCAACAAAACAGCTAGGCAACATTTTTTTCTCTTTTGTTTACTAGAAATCACAACAAGTTTCATTTCAAACACACCCAACAGCGGATTATATTCGCATGTTACAGAAGCATAGGATGCCATATATGTTGGGGCGTTCCATATTTCAAAATGAAACAAGTTTGTAATAATTTAATAGTTTTAATAATAACTATGTGTTTTTATAAAAATAGATAACAGACTTTACAAAAAATTACTAAAAAAATGGTTGGATAAAAAATGATAACGATATCATAAAACAATCCTCCTTCCTAAAGTGATAACGTTATATGTGCACAGCCCCAATCTAATAAAGCTTCTTTAAAATAAAAATTTATATTCTAAAAGTGATCACAGTAAACATAAAGTCTAAAAAAAAATCTTTTAATAAACAGACCTACCAGTTTCGTGCACACAAACGGTGACATTCGCAAAATCAGTAATGATAAAATAAATTATTTTCTCAAAAAAGTTTGAATAATGAACTTGATAAACAAACGCTCACGAGATATCGCGTATCATGGAGGCAGATGCTTTAATAAAACTGATCATCTGTAAATGTAATTTATTTTATCTAATTTTAAACTTATGAAACATCTCGCGCCAAATTCTAGCTAATTCAAAGGAGGTTGATTCACTGCATATGCTTTCGTTACGCATATAGATTTCCATTAATACGCGGATAATGGATGGAGAATAAAATCTTGATGGATGAATTATTTTACTATTTTTAAAATTAATCTGTAAAGGTTCTATGCTATGCGGTCTGGCTAATGCTGTAGTTTCCTTATTGTAGTTGATATCTGCTATATGCTCTGCCATATGTTCCGCTATATATGATGTATATATATATATATATATATATATATATATATATATATATATATATTAAATCGATTTACAAAAGATTAAAATATTTAAATACAAAATTGCAGCTGATTCCGTTCTGTAGAAAAACTACCCGTTTTGCAACGATTACAAGTGAATTTCAACATTAGGAGTCCCAAACTTTAAACCTTCATAATTCCCAAATGTATAATGTTTTTAGGGTCGATTGTACATAAGAAACATGAACTGTATGTGTTGGGGAACCGTCGGTAGCGTAATAAATTTTCTTATTTTTATAAATAGTTAAATCAGTCTTCAAATTTAATATACATTTTCATCTTTTGATATGTTAAAGAAGTTTGTTCAGCTTACCTGAGATTTTCCTTATGCGCTGAATATACCCACAGTAGTAATCCAAAGTGTTGTAGCGATATTTATCTGATCCATTGATTCACTTATATTGGAAGAATAATAAATAGTATTAGTAGAAAATGACAATTGTGTGAAATAAACAGAAGATTCATTTTCCTTTGAATATAATATAATTCTTGGCTAGATGTACATGTTTAAAATCGCATTTTGGAGGCTGCGTATAAGTGCTCCAATTTTACATTATATTAAATATATTTACATCATATATATACAAGAGCGTCTTAACTGCTCGGAAACATTTTGGAAACTGAAGGGAGATTGTTATTTGAGTTCTGTGCACACGCGCGGGACAAACAGCTGTACTTTGAAGGAGGGACATCTGCAGTATTTCTCCAATTAGTTAGTTTCGACAGTCTCTGGTTTTATTCACTGTTTTTCAGCTGCGGCACTTGAAGTACTTATTGGTAATTGGGGTCTGGTTTTTAACATGTTTTTCAATCGTTCGCTGCACGTGGAGATTAATTAACTGCATATAAAAGGTTTCTCCGTCACTCCCCCGTAATCTCCTGTGTGGGGAATGGTTGAAGATTCAGTTTCTTACGGTGTTTCTCGTACACAGGTTTGGGAGTGGGCTTCGTGAGAGTGTCGGCTGTCATTTCTTCAGTGGGGCAGTATTGTAGATCGATTTTTCCTTCTTCTTTCATAAGTTTGATGTTGTGGAAACGTATGTCGATATGCTTGGATCGCTTAGTATCTTTATCGTCTTCAGTCATTTTTATACAGGACATATTATCCTCAAAAATCGTGATGGGTAATTTTTGTGGAATGTTGAGATCGCTAAGCAAGTTTGTTATCCAACTTAATTCTTGTGCTGCGTTGCTAGCTGAAACGTATTCAGCTTCGGCTGACGAAAGTGCAATGCAATTTTGCCTTTTTGTAATCCAGTAAATCGGCGATTTTCCTAGCATGAATAGATTTCCTGACGTTGATTTACGTGTTTTCAAGTCACCTGCCCAGTCTGCATCGGCGTATGCTGTTAGGATGGGCTTGCTGTTTGCGTTAAGAGTTAAATTCCAATTTTCTGTAGTTTTAAGGTATGAAATGATTTTTTTTACTGCTGTCCAGTCCTTTTGGCGTGGTGTTTCATTTCTACGACATAATATGTTGACTGCTGCAGATATGTCAGGACGCGTGATTGTTGATATGTAAAGTAATGTGCCTGTAGCTTGTCGATATTTCGTGTTATTAGGTAAAAGATTATCATCGTCCTCAAGTCTGTTGAATCCTGCAATCATGAGTGTGTAATGAGGTTTCATGTCGTTTAAATTCAGTTTTTTCACTAGTTCCTGTATTTTATTGTTTTGATTTAGGTAATATGTATCGTTGATTTTATTAATGTTTATGCCTAGGTAATTATTCACTTCTCCTAAGTTTTTTAGTTCATATTCTTTCTTAAGTTGGTTTATTGTTTCTTCGATATCACTGTCCTTTCCTGCTATCAGGATATCATCTACATAAATGATGATGTATATCGGATTTTCTTGATTTGATTTAAAGTACAGACATGGATCATTTTTGCTCTGTAAGAAATTATTGTTTGTGAGTGTTTCCGATATTTTGGTGTACCAGGCCTTTGCTGCTTGCTTAAGACCGTAGATGGCTTTTTGAAGTTTACAAACTTTTCTTTCATCGCCGGGTTTAATATACCCGTCTGGTTAACTCATATACAGGGACGTAGCTTTAGGGGGGGGGGAGCCTCCCCTCCCAATAAGTTCAAGTAGTAGGGCGCCACAGAAGGTTTAAGGGCGCCGTTAGGCGCCCATAAAGAAAGGGTATATTAGTAGTAATAAGTGATTATACAAACACTTTATTTTAAATCTTCAATTAGAAAGTAAGTTACTTTTAACATACAAAATTTGCATAAGGGGTTCAATTTTAGATGTGTAACTACTTCTAACCTTCCCCCCCCCCCACCCTCCACGCCCCGGCAAAAAAACAAAAATTATACATGCAAAAAGTAAAATTCTGAAAATAGGAATTGTAATCAATTGCGGCACGGTAAGTGTAATTTGATTCATAGCATAGAAGTACAACTATCCCCTTCTTATCTTAGTAGTTGTTGACCACCCGTTGTAGTAGAAAGAAAGTGTGAAGATGTGGAACTGACTTGTGGGTGTTAGAACAGTTCTCCAATACGTTCGTGTAAGGGGTCAAAGAAAGTTTAAGGGCACCGTCAGGCACTCATAAAGTAAGGTTTTAATAGTAGTTGCAAGTAATTATACAAGAACATTATTTTAAATGTTAAATTACAATGTAAGTTACTTTTAACATACAACATATGTATAAGACATTTAATTTTAGAACTATTACTACCTCTATTCCCTAACAAAAACAATTTATACCTGCAGAAGAGAAAATTCTGAAAACAGGAACTGCAATCAATTGCAGGGCAGTAATGTAATTCAATCCTTAAAAGTACAATTATTTCCTTATCTCAGTAGTTTTTAGTCAATTTTGCTAATCGAAAGAAAGTGCAAAGAAATGGAAGTGACTGAAGAGAGGTTTACAGAACGACTTAGAGAGGGTGGGGGTGGTCTAGAGGTCTCCACGGGCTGAAATTTCTAGGATCGGACCCATCCGGGTACAAACAAAAGCTATCTTGGTCCTGCCCACTCCGTTTTAAAAACCAAAAGTTCGGCCCGGCCCGGAACGGTTCAATTTCTACAAAAGAAAATCCGATTTTTCATAACATATTATTAAGGTTCTTTTAAAAAATACTACATACATTTTTTTTTTTTTGCGAAATTTTTAAAGTATAATTCAGACTATATGTGGGCACTCCATAGAATACAGAATATCAACATTAATGAATACTTAGACTTCTAGACTTTTACATTCAAGTAAAGACTCATTAAAAAATAATGTACTTTAGGATAAAGATTAAAAAAAGTTTTAAAAACATCATAAATTTTGAAGCTTTATAATTAAAAAATTAGATTAAAAAATATACTTCTTCGGAATTCATTAAAGTTTATTTCAAAAAATTTTGTTACCAAAAATCCATTAACAATTTTAGTTAAAAAAAAAAATTGTCTGCCCGACATGTCTTGGGAATAATTAAATTCAGGTGCAGCCCGGCCCGCGTAAGTAGAAAAAATGTACGCCTGAACACGGCCGGAGTCGACAGGAAAAATTAGGCACAGGCTCAGACACAATGTAACTGTCCGATGAAAATCTACGTTAGGCATATTAAATTTCTGTATTGATGTTGTCAAACTAGTATCGGATTGTGCAACACATTTATAACGTATTCTGGTATAGCCAGGTCCATTGAAAATTGTCCATATTTCATTGGCTTAGTCCGATCCTTTTAAATTTGATATATCGGTGCCGATAGTCCCTCTTAATTTTTTTAACCAGCCGGATAGCCCGTTTTTTTTTTTTTTTTTTTATCAGCCCAGCCCGTTTGAACGTTTGACATCATTTGTCCAGGTGCGGGAATCGGGCTGTGCAGATTGTTATCTCTAGAGTATAGGTTTGCACGGGCCAGAATTTACAGGCCCGGCCTGAACGAAAGCTCGAAAGCTATCTTGGGCAAGCCCAGTCCGGTCTAAAAGCTAAAAGTTTGGCACGGGCTCGGATCGGCCCGTTGAAAAGTCAGTGAAAACAGACCCAACCCGGTGAAAAATCAATGAAAATCAGGCCCGGCCCGACCAACTCGATTTCTACCAAAAATTCCAATTTTATTAACATACGATTAAGATTTTTTTTTTTTTAATGAATACTGCATGCATATTTATGGGACAATTTTACAGTATATTTTAGAATACTTTATACATGCCATAGAATACAGAATAGTATTATTAATGATCACTCAGACTCTTAGAGTATTACATTCAAATAAAGACATTAAAAAAATTAATGTAGTTTAAAATAAAAGAAAAAAATAGTTAAAATCATCCTAACTTTTGTTGCTGTATATTAATAAAAAAAATTCTCTGCAATTTATTAAAGTATACTTCCAAAGATTCTGTTAACAGAAGTTCATTATTGCTATTACTATTGTTACAAAACAACTCGACACGTCCTGAGAACAACTATGCCCAGTTTCCAGCCGGCCTAAGTACATAGAAAATAATGTAAGCCTGATCCAAGCCTGCCCGAGTATGCTGAAAAAATTAAGCCCAGCTTCAGGTATGATACAACGGTCCAATGCCGATTTCTACTCTTGACATATTTCTGTATTGATGTTGTGAAGCTAGCATCAGCTCATGCAGTACATTTACTTATTCTCGTCCCAGACAAATCCATTAAAAGTTGTTCATATTTTATCAGCTTAGTTTGATCCTTTTAAATTTCTTATATCAGGCCGGTCGGCTCACTTAATATTTTTATCGGTCCGCCCTGACCCATTTATTATTCGTCATAGGCCCGACCAGGCTCGTTAAAAAACTGTTTTCATTCTGCCAGACCGGTCTGTTTGAAAATTGATCTTCATTTTGCTGGGCTGGTTACAATCCCGTGCAGACCTCTACTCTAAGGTGATCATATGGCAATTTTTCTGAAAGAATCTTCTGAACAAAAAATTTCCCTCACCCTGACATATGAACTATTTGAAATCCCCTCTTGTGCAAAACGAGACAACAGACATTGGTATTTCGTTCATTTGGAGTATTAGAGGCATGTGCTTCTTGAAATGAGTGTACTGTATATTGTTTTGAAAACTTATATCCCAGGCACGAATTCTTCTAGAGTAAATAAATAAAAGTAATAAACTAGGTATCTTTTACAATAATAAAAACAATAAATGAATTTAAGAAGAAAGCAGAATATGTAACTTCATTTATGAACGAGTGGTTTCAAATTGTTGATGATGGAGCAGAATGTAACAGCATGTACAAATGTTTGCTTTCGTTAAGGTTCAAATCCATTTCAAAATAGTACGTTTGACACATTCATAAAATCATTATCACCTGTTTGGATATAAAATTTCATATATTTTTAATCGGGTCTCTAAGAATAAAATAGTATTGTAATTTTTCTGTAAAAATTAAAACTGATATTTTAAACAGTCTTTAGAGTTAGAGATCTGCATTTAACTTTTTTTTGCAGACTTGGGCCGGGACGGGCCAAACTTCTTTTTTTCTGGGCCAAGCTGTACTTGCTGGACGTCATTCTTCCTAGAGATCTGCATGGACCAAAATTTAAAGGCCAGTGTAAAAATCAGAAAATTAGGCCTGGCACAACAATTTTTGCGAAAAATGAATATATTTTTAAATGGCCACTATTCTACAATTAAAATTCATTTTAAATTCCTTATATATTACACATACTATTCTAAGCAAAAGAAAATTGAAATACAGTAAAACCTGTGAAATAGAAACAATATATGACAAAAACCTTTCTTACACGGTAAAATGTCTTGATCCGTGCAAAAAGAATATAATACATACAACAGACGATGTACCTGCTAAGAATGGAACCTGCTTATAACGGATTTTTCTTCTCTTACTGAATCTTTATTTGGATGTAATAGTCTAAGTCGTTTTTTAATCAGTGTTTATGTACTTAATTGTCTAAGTGATCATAAATATTGTTGATATTTTGCATTAAATGCATTTTGAGCATAATCTGAAAATAAAATCTATGAGTGAGTGTGCTTTTTGAATAAGTAAGTGTAATTTTAATTTTAGGTTAATGTTGCTTCAGAAATATCGGCATGCTTTGTAGATATTCAGGCCGGTCTGTGCTCGGGCCGAACGTTTTGCTTTTATACTAGGCCGGGCCAAAAAAAATTTGAATGGATCGGACCAAACTGTTTGCTTTTATGACGGGCCGTGCCTGGGCCTGGAAATTTCGTCACCTGCAGACCTCTAGCGCGGTTGATGACAATGTGGCGCGAGAGGAGGTGGGATGGGAGGGGTGTGGAAAATGAAAATTATAAAAAGGGCGCCAAAGTCAGGTCCTCCCCCCCCAATAAAAATTTCAAGCTACGCCCCTGCTCATATAAACAGTTTCAGTTAATTCACCGTGCAAGAATGCTGTGGTTATGTCAACATGTTTCACGTTCAAATTTTTGTGCAATGCAGAGATGAGAAATGCACGTATTGTAGCGTGCGAAACTACAGGTGCGAAGGTTTGATCATAGTCAATCCCGAATCTTTGACTATATCCTTGTGCTACTAAACGCGCTTTATAGCTTTGAATATTTCCTAAATTGTCCTTTTTTAGTTTAAAAGTCCATTTTGAACCGATAATTTTTGTTCCGGGTGGTGGATCTGTTAAAGTCCAAGTGTTATTTTTTCTTAGGCTTTGTATTTCATTTTGTGTTGCTTTTATCCAATTTTGTTTATCATTAGGATTTTTCATTTTTTCGATATCTTCCCAATTTTCGGGAATGTTTTCAGATGAACTATTTATGAGACAAACATATCTGTCAGGAGGAACGCCTCTATTTGTCCTATTAGACCTTCTTGGTTCAATTGGTTGCTGTTTGGGCACGGATGGTGTCTCTTCGCTGTCAAGTTTTATTTCTAAGTGATTTTCATGTCTATCCGGTAATTGTGTATTGTCATCGGATGTTTTTGTGGTGATTTGTATCTCCTCAATGTTATCTGAGTGTACATTTTCATTCTCAAGAAATTTTACCGTTCTCGCTATTATAATTTGTTTTCCTTGTGTGTGAATTCTATAACCAGTCGATCGTGTATCATAACCTACAAACGTTCCGGTTTGAGCCCTGTTATCGAGTTTTCCTCTATTTACTTTATCGACGTAAAATAGCGCTTTACAACCGAATGTTCTTAAGTGTTTTAAATTCGGTTTAATTCCTTTCCATAATTCGTAAGGTGTTCTGTTGTTGTTTGCTTTGGTTGGGAGTCGGTTTTGTAAATATGTTGCAGTGTTTATGGCTTCACCCCAAAAATGTTTGCTTAATTTTGCTTGTGATAGCATACTTCTAGTCATATCTAATAAACTTTTATTTTTTCTCTCCGCAACTCCATTCTGGCTCGGATTATGCGGGACAGTCAATTGGTGTAAAATTCCGTTCTGTTTTAAGTATTCATCGATCTCTTGATTTACATACTCACGACCGTTATCCGATCTAATTTCCTTAGGTTTTTTACCGAACTGATTGTATATCATCGTTACGTACTCTTTTATCTTTTCAGCAACTTCGCTCTTTTTAGATAATAAATATATCGTAGTATATCGGGAATAGTCATCAATAAGAGTCATAAAATATATTTTTCCGCCTAAGGTCGGTGTATCTAGAGGTCCACACACGTCACTGTGGATCAAATCCGCAATATTAGTAGCTCGATTTGTTGCTGATTTAGGATACGGCATGTTAGTTAATTTAGTTTCGATACAAGTTACGCATGTTTTATTTTGATGTTTACATTTTCCTATCTTTATTCCGTCCGCAAGTTGATTTGTTATCATTGATTTAATCGCGTCATAATCTCTGTGACCTAGTCTGCGATGCCAGAGATCTATGCATTGTTTGCTGTCACAGTTATACGTTATGTTTACATAATTTTGTGGTTCTTCCACATCGTCCATTTCCTCAATAATGTATAAGTTTTTCTCATTTTTCGCCCTAATATATATTTCTTCATCAAAGATCAAATCGCATTTATTATCGTCGAAGATTAGTTTACACCCGTTTTTAGCGGCTTTACTAACCGAAATTAGGTTTGACTCTAAGTCTGGGACATAAAGCACTTCGCGTAATTTCGTTAGTTTTTCTTTTCCTTCGGGGGTTAATGTTTTTATAAAAACTTCTCCTGAACCTAACGCTGTCAGTTTATTACCATTCGCGATCGTTACTGAAGTTTTATTATAATCAATAAATTTACTAAATAGGCTTTTATCATTACAAATGTGCGAGGTAGATCCTGAATCGAGAATCCAGTTATTTTTGCCTACTTTTTGAGTGATTAATGCTTTATTTTGCGTCTGATCATTTGCGTATTTTCTTTCGTTTGGAATTTTATTTTCTCTACGAGTTTCGTTTTTTTCATAACATAATGAAGATGAGAAATTCTTTTTATTTTTGAATTGATTGTTACGAGGATTTCCGGATTGTACCGTGTTTCTGCTCTTGTAGTGCCAGCATTCGTAAGTCGAATGATTTTTCATTTTGCAGTTGTTGCAATATTTTTGTTCTCTTCTATTTTCAGTGTGTGTATATCTCCTATTTGTTTTAAATGCTCTCTCACTGTTGTTATATCCGCTATGTGATTGTTCTGACATTTCATGTCTACGATTATATTCATCTGTTAATTTGTTTTTGATAAAATCAGGGGTGAGCTCATTTTCTGGTCTCGCCTCCAACGCAGTTATCAAAGTATTGTAACTGGGGGGAAGAGAACACAGAAATAGCGCGGAAATATGTGAATCGCTAATATTTTCTCCAATGGCATTAAGTTTATCTATAATTTGCAAGATATTAGTGATATGCGTGATCATGTTTGCACCCTCAGCTAATTTAGTACTGTATAGTTTCCGTAACAGGTAAAGCTTACTAGATAAATTGCTTCTCTCATGTATATTTTTCAGAGCTTCCCATGTTAATTTTGCAGTTTCTAAGTTTTTTACATTTACGATTTGAGAATCATCAATGCTTAAGTTAATTAAAGCTCTAGTCTTGCGGTCTCTTTTATGCCATGCGGGGTCGGGTGGAGCTGGTGGATCTTGTACTATAATATCGTCGAGTTCCTCTTTAATCAGGAACATCTGCATCTTGAACTTCCATGTACTATAATTTGTAGAATTGAGTTTTTCAATAAATTGAGTATTTTCTTTTATCGCATTCATTTTTTTCTTTTTTTTCTTTAGCGTTCTTTTATTTATTATTATATTTTTAGAAATTTGTTAAATTATCGTTTTTGATACTGGGATAATATTCTTTTTTCAGAATCAGTCTTTCATAATCTTTGTTGGGGAACCGTCGGTAGCGTAATAAATTTTCTTATTTTTATAAATAGTTAAATCAGTCTTCAAATTTAATATACATTTTCATCTTTTGATATGTTAAAGAAGTTTGTTCAGCTTACCTGAGATTTTCCTTATGCGCTGAATATACCCACAGTAGTAATCCAAAGTGTTGTAGCGATATTTATCTGATCCATTGATTCACTTATATTGGAAGAATAATAAATAGTATTAGTAGAAAATGACAATTGTGTGAAATAAACAGAAGATTCATTTTCCTTTGAATATAATATAATTCTTGGCTAGATGTACATGTTTAAAATCGCATTTTGGAGGCTGCGTATAAGTGCTCCAATTTTACATTATATTAAATATATTTACATCATATATATACAAGAGCGTCTTAACTGCTCGGAAACATTTTGGAAACTGAAGGGAGATTGTTATTTGAGTTCTGTGAACACGCGCGGGACAAACAGCTGTACTTTGAAGGAGGGACATCTGCAGTATTTCTCCAATTAGTTAGTTTCGACAGTCTCTGGTTTTATTCACTGTTTTTCAGCTGCGGCACTTGAAGTACTTATTGGTAATTGGGGTCTGGTTTTTAACATGTTTTTCAATCGTTCGCTGCACGTGGAGATTAATTAACTGCATATAAAAGGTTTCTCCGTCAGTATGATAAAATAAAAATTTTTTCATTTAGTGTAGACCAGGCTATCTTAATCGATAGTCCACAGACTGACGGTCCATGAAAATCGGTCCACGGAGAATTTCTCAGAATCAATGTGAAGAAGCCCAAACAACAGCTTAATCAATCACGTATATGCGTATTATACAACGTACAAGAGACGTTCTAAAAGTTCGGTGAATGGTCTCATAAAAAATAAAGGAATCAAGAGATACAATCAAATACCTTTACTGGCATTCAAAGTAATCACCATTAGCTACACTTTTGACATCGGTTGTACAGCTGATGAAAATTGTCAGCAAGCGCTTCTTTCGGAATCACTCGAAGCACCGTTGCCCCACGTTGTTGGATTTCCTCAACGTCTGCAAAGTGTAGCTTTTTCAGGACTCTTTTGAGGCGAGGAAACAAGAAGTCCGCAGGCGCCAGATCTGGAGAATATGGAGGGTGTTCAAGAACTGACACCTTGCGTTTCGGGAGAAAGTTGCTCTCGCGGAGTTGCATACTTTTCATTCACTGCTTCAACACCGTACACTGTCGCTAACATTTCATGAGTCTCCGTTACCGTTTTCCTAATTTGAAGCAAAATTTTATGTTCACGCTTTGCTCCACTTCCCAATGACACGAGTGCCCACATTGGCTGCGTTAGAATGGTCGCAGCGAGCAACTCTGCTTAACTTTAGTGATTTGGACGATAGGGGGCACTAATTGACATGTCTCTCAATGAGTATGCGTGGGCGCAACAACCTAACCAGCGCAGTTTTTAAAATATGGGACCATTCACAGAACTTTTCGAATACACCGTGTATTAAAATACATTGAAGTTAATGTAGCAAAGAAATTTAATGGCAACGAAAGCTGTAATTCTTAAGATAAATTGTAACAGTATTTAAATTGTAGCAATCAAAATTTGAACTGTAAGAAGTAGGGCACAAAATGTTTCGAACTTTTTGAGAACTGTATTAGAATTTTGAAAGAATGGAATATTTTGCTTTTGTTCATAAGAACGTCGCTGAATGTTTACTACCATCCTTTCCTTAGAAATCCTTTCCTTAAGGAAAATGGTGTATTGCTAGAGAGTGAACTAAGATCACAATGGATGTTTAAAATAAATAATCCCAACTCTAAAAAAATACCTTTGTGAGAATACTGTCGACCATAAAGATAAAATGGTTTCTTTGCCACTTACATCATTTTTTGCCACCTGTAAAACAATGTGTTTTTTTTTTTAATAAATTAATTATAAAAAATAATTATATAAGAATTAGATTTTTTTAGCATCAATTTTCTTTTATTTTTTTATGCAGAGCCAGGCCATCAGACAAACTGTCTCGCATGTTTTTAAAAATTGATCCTTCAAAAAGAAAAGTAATGATTATTAAATTTGAACTTTTAGAGAATATAAGTACTACAAGAGAAAAAAAAATAGCTCAAGATAATTATTGTTTTCAACCATCAAAAATCGCCTTTAGCAGAAATATCTTAACAATAAAACATTAATGAGCTATTGACTGATGAAACCTAATTTAAAAGGAAAAAAGTTTTCTTATCCTTTTTGTTTTGTCGTATACATTTTTGTAATCTTCAAATAATAAAGATCACCCAAACTACTCTGCTGAATAAAGATTACTGAAAACATGAAGAAGTATTATATATATATATATATATATATATATATATATATATATATATATATATATATATATATATATAGATAAAGAAAGGAAATCAAGCATTTTGTATTCGATATGGTATATTTTTTTGGTTTAAATTGCTTGAAATACATTTTTAAAAAGATGTCTGGAGAATTCGCAACTATACAGTTGGTCAAAAAGTCTTTGATTGCAAAAAAAGTATTACAAAATAAACATTGAATGTAATACTGTAAGATTTTTAATATGGAACAGTCATGTTCTTAAGTTTTTTTTTAGTCCAGTGTCTATCATCGTTCGTGAGTTCCCTGATGACGAATTTCCTAGAATATGGATCGGACGGGCTGGACCAACTCCACTAGGTGTTTTTCTTTTGGGGGTACATAAAAGACAGAGTGTTTGCAACACCAGTAAAAGAGATTGAAACACTCAAAGTCAGGATCACAGATACTGTGTCTAGTGTGACAGCCCAAATGTTGGTCAATACGTGCCGAGAAATGGAATACCGCCTTGACATTCTTCGAGCTACCAAGGGTGCTCACATTGAAATTTACTGACGTAAATACTTGTATTAAAAACTTCATAAATGTCTTTATAATATATTGAGACAAGCATATGCCTAATTATATTAGTTTTTCTGCAATAAATTAGTGTAATCAGGGAAACACTTTATGACCACCCTATATATTAAACCCCTTGACACCCAGACTTCTTTTTTCAAGTACGGATGTATATACCAGTATTTAGTTATCAGCATTAAAACAGGACGTACGCGCTGTACGTCTTGTAGTTGTCTACGATAAAATCAGGACGTACGCATCGTAAGTCCTGGATGTCAAGGGGTTAAGCTAGAAAGAAATATCATGAGTATATATCATAGTGGCTGAGAGGTTCTGCTCTCAAATCTGGTAGACGGGAGGTGCTGGATTCAAACACTTGTCGCACTTGTCGACTTAACCGCTCAGTTTTCCGTGATTTTCTTTGAACCCTGACATAAATACGGGTTAGGATCCCTTAGAAAGACCCCTACGGAGGGTGCTCTCCCCGCCGGCCTATACCCCTAGCGCAGATAATTAGCCGTAACATATCACCACCATGACCATCGCATAGATTATTGCACGCTTCCCAATGCTACACTCTATTTTTCACCAATTACGAATCAGTTTTCAATAATTAAGTTTCCATATAGCCTCCTATAATAAAGTTATCCATTAACATACATACATTAACTTGGTTTATTTGCCTAATCAGAACGTTATGAACATTGGTAAACTTAGTGATCCCAATTCTAATCACTGTTTAATGAAACCTCGACTAGTATCGATTTAACAACTATAACAGGAACAAACTTAATTTAATTTGTCAATTAATGAGCAAACTTTTCCATTGTATAAAAGCATAATTGTATATTTAAAAACAATTTTAATTCGTGTAAATTTCCTACAGCGTATAATTCCAAATAATTAATTAAGGCCCACAAACATTTATCACCCCATTTCCCCCCACCTTCTCACCTCCCAGTCACAACATGCAAGCATATGACCCGTTCATTTTCAAAGTGTGACAAGTTATGTTATTGCTAGATACTTAAAGGTTTGCATTTGAATGGGTTTAAAAATATTCGAAAAGCAGTATTAGATTTATTTTATATTTTTTGTGGTCTTATTTCATGTAAATTTAATAGGCAATAATAATTATCCGTGTTAGCTGAAAAAAAAAATCATAACTTTGGTATGCGCCTTACTTTCAAAAGCAATGATATTTTGAAAAAGTTGATTTTCTTTCAATAGACCATAATTATGAATAACAACAAATTGAATATTTTATTTTATTTCAATATTTAATTCTCCTTTAGAAAAGTTACAGCAAAACAACTACAAAAAATAATAATAATAATTTAGTAGGAAAAAGTGGAAAAAATATTCAGTAATAAGTTGTATGGCCTATAAGCATATATCTTCAATTAGATAGTGAAGATTTTTGAACCATAATGTGATGCATCTAGTCTTCAGTCTATTCTATCCACACTGCACGGGAAAACAACTTATACGGGTTTCCGTTTGTTGGTAATTTAACCACGGAGGAAGTATCGATCGAAGTTAACGATCTACGCTCAGACCAAAGATATTAGAAGATTTTATTAGATCTACGCAAGTTTGGTTACCTCAAGCATTGATCCAGAACACTCAGTTCTCAATCTGCTTTGACGTTTCCGTAGTGTAGTGGTCATCACGTGTGTTTCACACGCGCGAGGTCCCCGGTTCAATCCCGGGCGGAAACATTTTTAATATATTATTAAATTTTTATTTATGATGAAATTCTCATTGTGCTTGTTAATATTATGCTACGTAAAAAATAATTCTATTGAAAGTTGCCTCACTTTCACACGAATTAAATCAACGCATTTGAAATAGCGTTGACCCAATAAAGTACTAGAAACAGAATTTATACTGGTACTGAAAGATAGAGATCGACCGAAACCGAAACCTAAACCGAATTTCGGTGATCTTCCCACTTTCGGCCGAAACCGGAAGTGTCAAAAAATTTAAAACTGATTAATACATACATAACTGCATATAATTGTTAATTAATTAATTAATTAATAACAAATAATTAATAATTACTTAATTATAACTAATTGCGTTACTAATTAATTTATTAATTATACGTGTATTGAACCACATTTCTAACAAACAAACGTACATGTGTACGTACATACAAACGTGTATACAAACGTATACAAACATGTTTGTGTATAAGTTTCAAACAAAAATCAAACAGGAATAATACAACTTTTATATTTTATTATTTTATAACAACCAATAATTATAGGCATTTATCAATAATTAATTAACAATGTAGTTAAATAATGTAAAACAAATTCAATAATGAATATTTAATTTTTAAATATATTCATATTTTCAGTTCGTTAATATTTTGCATTAAATTGTTTAAGTAAAGGTATTGGTTAAGTAAAAGTAATTGTTTAAGTAAAAGTTTAAGTAAAGGGCACAAAAGCTAAAATAATTTGTTCAATTTGACTAAAAAAGGAAAATTATCATTAAGACAACATTTTAAGCCTAGAAATTATTAATTGTAAGCTTTATTTTCCATTTCAATGTTCTGAACGTGAGACATGTTTAAAACTATTTTGTACTTTAGCTAATTTTAAATAGATACGTATATATAGGGATAAAAATGTAACAGTTGTCAATTTTCTTTTAGGGTGTGCACAATAAGATTAAAATAAATCTTTGCTCACTCACCGTCTCCCCCCCCTCCAAAAAAAAAGCTTTGTCACTTCATGCCTCCCTAAAAAAGTATTAAAATGGCACCCTTGTTTGAAAATTTTATCTCCGGTGCCAAGTTGACTCTCTGCGCCTCTATCCAAAACTATTATTTTCATATAAAATAAAACGTAATTAATTTATCAATAAGACGGAAATAGTTTCCAATTATACGAATTTCATCTAATTTAAGTATACATACCTGGATATATCTTTTGTAATAAATTTCGTAAATCTTCATCTATTTTAACAACACCTTTCTCATAAAGCATTCGAAACAATCTGGAGTTTCAAAGTAAAAATTTTCTATTACTGTTAAATTTGCAGTTTTTAAAGATCACGTGATAAGCGTCTTTTAAGTTTAGTCATATATGCATTGCTTGCTTTTTAACTTACACTCGCATCATGAATCAGTCATGACCGATAATGATAAACAGTGGAGTTCACAGCAATAAACAGTGTCTCATTTGAGCCGATACAACTCATATCAATGAGTAAAGTTGAAAATTCCGAAAGAAGGAACGATATTTTGAAATACAGATAGTTTCGGTCAGCCGAAATTTGTGTGTGTGTGGACAGCAGTTTCGCCGAAAACGAATATTCGGCGAAACTCCGATTTTGCGCCGAGACTGAAACCGAAACAGAAATTTCGGTCGATCTCTACTGAAAGATATTGTTTGTGAATTGATTGAAAAGATAAATATTATGTTAATTTGTGATAAGATTTTGCTTTAACTTTTTTTTTCTTCCACAAAATGGATCTGCAGCACTTTTTAAATCAACAGTTCATATGTCAAACGAAGATAAAAAAGATAAAATGTGATGCATCCAGTCTTCAGTCTATTCACACTGCACAGGAAAACAACTTATACGAGTTTTCGTTTGTTGTAGTTTGTTGATAATTCAACCACGGAGGAAGTATCGATCGAAGTTAACGCTCCACGCAAGTTTGGTTACTTCAAGCATTGATCCAGAACATTCAGTTCTCAATTTTGTTTGTCGTTTCCGTAGTGTAGTGGTTATCACGTGCGCTTCACACGCGCAAGGTCCCCGGTTCGATCCCGGGCGGAAACATTGTCGTAAATATTTTTAATAAATTATTCATTTTTCATTTATACTTAGTGAAGTATTAATAACGTGCATATTTCTTGTTCTTTTAATATATCATTGAACAACTATGACAGAAAGACACGAGTTATTTTTTCCAATAATTTTGTAAAAGGACTTCAAACAGAAAGCGAGTTTAGACAAGGGATATCTCACGGCTTCTTTATGTTACAAACACTGACCGTGCAAAGGCTTCAGAATAAGTTAGAATATTTATCCTCATATTCCATCAATAACAGTTCAATTCCCTTTCAAATTGATTTTTAAACAATTGTAAAACACTTTCAGAAACTTAAAATCTATTCTTGTTTTTCATATAGCAAGTTGTTTTTCCTTTTTTCACGTTATGAACAAATAAAATCTTCACTTTTAGCCCGAGTGTTCCGAGTCCGAAGACTGGTATAAAAATCGAGCCCGAGTACTTTTCGGCTCCGGGCTCGAGATTAACCGTGTTTCATATGTAGTAATACATTACATACCATGATATGCGGTAAGGATTTTGCAGAAATTGAAAGGAATGGAATAGCGAATATTCTGTCGTTGATGAGGAATCTTCCATAATCCCGATTCAGCTAAAATTGAACAAATATACATTTAAATTGGGGAATATTCCAAAATCGGAGTGTCGTACAATTTTCTACAACAATGTCCTCTTTCAACGTGTGAAAATAATAGCTTACCGATAAAACAATTGTTTCCTTTTCTCGATAAATTAACTGAGAAAAAAATGTTTTAAACAAAGAACCAACCTTCGACTACCTGATGCTTCAGAAATCCCAGTCCATAAAATATTCATGATATATTTCGAAATAGAATAACGTAAATAGGTTTATTATAAAGTAATGTGGTTTCCCTCATAGTGTAGTGAAGAATCTTATAAAATAACAGCTACGTTATCTAAAAACGTTATCTTATCCACCATGAATACAAAATCAAGATGTCAGCTTTGGACTTTATATTAGAAATTCAGCGGAACGTCACCTGCCGGAATAATTTTATTTAAAGAAGAGATTCCATAATTCACTCTGACAAGGTATCAGTTTCGAAGAGTGTTTAATGTCAACTACTTGATACTCTCATATTTTGTTTATAATTTAGAAAATGTAACAACTCTATAGATTGTGCGTATTTTTAATCTTTTATTTTTGAAATATTAGTCGTCAATATTACAATATTCTGAAAACCAACCGTTTACAATCGCTCATTCAGATCTACACATCTAATCTACACATCTTTATTTATAATATCTACGCCAGAGTTCTGCACGGGCTCGGGCCAGGTTTTTCACTCTTTCCTGGCCGAGCTGGACCAGGCCTGACTTCTTTTTTCTGGGCCTGGCTGGCGGTACGGGATGGGCTCGGGTGTTGGGCTTGGCCCGGGTTCATGCTGACTTCTAAATTCTTCCCCTCAAACCCATGTTGGGCTGGCATTTTATTTACTTATTTTTGTTAAAATTATCGTGATTTTGCACAGTTTTTTAGCGAGCGATCTTTAGAAATTTTATTTTGATTTAATAAATTACAGACATTTTTTTTAATCAACATTTTTTCTTTGTAGAGCTTTAGCATTAAAATTTTCTTTTATCATAATTTTACTCCATTCTAAACTACGTTGAGTTTCTTACTGAATCTTGATTGGAATGTAATTATCTCAGTCATTTTTTAAAAATCGGCATTTATGTGTGTAATTGTCTAAGCGCGGTCATTAATATTGTTGTTATTCTGTATTCCATGAATTCCGAACATAATTTGCAAATAAAATCTATGCATGACTAAGTGTGCTTTTTTAATAATTTTAATTGTAGGATAATGTTGCTTCAGACCTATAGGCCTGTTTTTTTAGAAATGAAGTCGCGACACGCCGAGCTAATAAATTTTTGTACGGGTCAAGCTAAGTCCGAACCTAAAAATCTTAGCCTGTGAAGACCTCTAATCAAAACATCTACAGTTCTCAAATCTCCATAAGAAATCGCAATATTAAAACGAAAATCATGACTAAATGAAATTTGATGCGCATCCGAATCGAGAATTCTTCCCTAATTGTAATGCCCTAGAATTTTCTCTTAATTCAACAAGCAAAAATAATAGCTATACCATTATCACTAAAAACATTTTGTTTTCTTATAAATAAACTTTATAAAATATTTTAAACACCTTCAACTATCTAATTTTTCAAAAATTCAGATGCATAACATATTCATGATGTAGTTCAAAATGAAATATGAAAAGTAGGTTTACTATAAAATAATATGGTTTTTAATTCATAAGTCTAAAATCTTATATGGCAATATAAAACGCTGTCTTAAACACCAATCTGTCAGACTCCTAACATAAAATTAGGTCAAAGTTTTTAGAAAACGGAAATTTCTTAATCCTTGACATTTTGCAGCATTTTTAAATAAAAATATTTTCTATATCTGCTGTCATCGTGTGCATTATTATTTGTAAGCCAATCAAACGCATTTTCTCCTCTTAACGTCAACGTGAAAATCTATCCAAATCCGGCCCATTCCTATATAAAGATGTCAACTTCAGCTCCATATTAGAAGTTCAGGGAGCGTCAACTACCAGCATAATATTATTTAAAGAAGGTATTCTATAACTTACTCTGACAAGGTATCGGAATCGAAGGATATTTAATGTCAGCTAAACGATGTTTTCATATTTCATTAAATTTTGAAAATGTAACAACTCGATATATTTTGAGATATATATATATATGGTTAAATTTAGCAGAAATTATATACGTATTTAATATATATATATATATATATGGAAAATTAAAATTATGTAAACATGTACCTTTAAAACTTTCTCCAAGGGACGTGGGTGATTTTTATGTTTAATAATCTTCTTTACAAAAAATTCATTTCACACACATATATGACTTTGATTCTTTTTTGCAATATTTCCAAAATCGTCTTTGAGAAATAATAATAAAATGATAATTTAATTAACAACCCTTAAAAATTTCATGGGACATCAATGTACAAAAAAGTATATCTTTGAGTTATTTGCCCTCAGTTACCAAGATGTAACTGTTTAAGAAGAATCCTGTTTGTTGTTCGTTGATTTTTTGAAACGTCAGAACATCACATATGAATGAAAAAAAAAAAAATACAATCAAAATCGATTACAACGAGGACAAAAGGAGTTCAGCATTCATTTGTTATAACAGAGTTCTCGCAATAACCAAGTTTAAGATTTCGCATAACTAAACACTAGGAAAAGAAAAGGTTTAAATTATTAAAAACATATACAGAATGTTCATTCTGCTACGTAAAATTTTGTATTTTTAGGCTATCAGCATTAAATTTAATGATAAATAATGGTAGCTTGGCATTTATTTTAGTAATTTCCGTTTCTGAATTCTGAGTAAACAAAATTCCTTAAAAGATTCCCTTTAATACGAAGTTGTTTTTCTTTAAAGTTTTTTTTATTCCTATTATTTACCACATTCACATCATATACTTTTCTTCTAATTAATTCAGTGGAGTAACAAGGAAAAAAACAATACCATTTCTTCATGCAGAAATTGAACATTTTGAATCCCCTTTGTAAAGAAAAGAGCTGCAACATCTTGTAGGCAATAATAACTAAATAATAACTAAATAACAACTAAATTAATTAAATAATAAATAGTTAGTTAAATAACAACTAAATTAATTAAATAATAACTAGACAGTTAAATAATAACTAATTTCGTACTGGTAGGTGCAATTTTACATTTCTAGAATAGCGGCATGAAACTTAATGATAAATAATAGTAGCTTGGTATTTATTTTACGTAGTAATTTTCCATTTCTGAATTCTAAGTAAACAAAATTCGGTAAAAGTAACAAAATAAATCACGTTTTCTATTTATTGATCAATTTAAACTGGTTTTAATATGCGGCTGTTTTTCTTTTAGGTTTTTTGTTTCTATTACTTGCGGCATTCACATCATATAATTTTATTCTAATTAAACACCATTTCTTTATGCACAATGGTATAAGACATTTTGAACGACTCTTTGTAAAGGAAAGAAACTGCAACGTCTTATACGCCATAATAAGTAAATAATAACTAAATAATAACTAAATAACAACTAAATTAATTAAATAATAACAGTCAAATAAAAACTAAATTAGCTGTCTAATAAATTCCGTTAAAAAAAATTTAAATAACGAGTTCTCTTTATGAAAACTTTATTTTTTATTTCAATTCATATTTTTTCAGTAAATAAGTCAATATTTCCAACAACAAATATTCTTCTCGTTGATCGATAGTGCCGTATTTTGTTTTTCTCTCGCAATTATTTCTTATCCCGTTACGGTGGTCTGCCAGAAATATAAAATAAATAATTACGACCGCCGAAGGAAATTCAATAGTTCGTTAAGCTTTCTAATCTGTTTGTATTCGGGGCATTAATATTATGTCAGACGACCGTCAAAGAAAGCAATTTTTCTTTTGTTGTTTGGGAAATTTATATCTTTAAAAATTTGCCCCCATTCAGCTGGTGTAATTTTGCTTTATGCACATACATTATAAACAAAGAGTTTTATTATTATTATTATTATTAAGATTAATTTGAAATGTTTATAGGTATACAAATATACACAACTTTTTTTTATTATTATTATAGGAATCGAAATTATTTTGGAACGAGTAGGTACAAGTTCAAAAATTAAAGAATAAAATACGAGATATTTAATAAAAAACATGCAGTCAGAAAGTATATTTAATTATAAACAAAAGGGATTTCAAGCTGAAATAAATGTGAAAGTTTATATGGGGAATATATATATGGATTATATATATATTATGTTATATATATATATATATATATATATATATATATATATATATATATATATAAACAGATAATTATAATACAATACAAAGACATATATAAAAAAATGTAAGATTCTCAAAATGAAATAAGTGGAAAAAATAAATTGATATGTGAAGAAAAAAAACAATGTGCAGAATGTGAAGCTATTACAAGAAGCAAATGGAAACATATAGTGTGAAACACGTCATCAAGGGCAATATTCCACAAATATAAGTAATTCGTAATTGATTTCTGTTTGAGTAAATAGGCCTAAGTCGAATTTACTTTACTCAAAGTGCCCGATCAACCACGATGCCTCATGTAAAGAGAAAGAAAATTGAATAAAAATGGACAGATATTGAATAACTAAGCATAATAGGTGCAAAATAAATTATTAGGGAACTTTATGAAAAATACAAAAACGGATTTAATAAAAAAAATGATAAACAAGAAGAACAATGTAGACGCATTGAATGACATTTCATCAAGCTTTAGTCACATTACATATCTATATATATATTTGTCTTACGTGACGCGGAAATAGGGCTGAATTTCTACCTTATCGTTGGCAACAACCGTAGTTTCCAGAGCTCAGACCAATGAACAGACAAGATTGTGTTAGCTCCGCCTCCAATATGGCGCTCAGTGTCAGAGCAGTGAAACTCAAGTTAGCAATTATTAAAAATAAAATAATATGAACGTAATCCAAAGCGTCTGAGATGATTCCTCATTTTAATTATGAGTAATATTGTTAATTTCAAATGAATTCTCAACTCTTATTTAGAATTTATTTACGAATTTCACTCGCACAAAAAATCGGTGATAATAAAATATAAACTTTCTAGAATGCCCCTGTTGCCATCTGCTGCTGTTTTATTGAAGTAAAAATAATTTCTTTTTCCGAAATGTATAATCAATTAGAATAATAAAATGTCGAACGAAATTTAAACAATCATTGATGATAAACTATCTTCCGACCACGTAGTGTTTTTTTTTTTTTTTTAATGAATTTAAGCCGTGCTGTACAATATTATAGGTGCAATACGTTTTAAACTAATTATGTTTCCAAGATCCTTTTTTCATAGTATTTAAATGATTTATATGCCCTTTAGTAGCATCAACTAAATGCATTTTTAGTTGTGTTTTCATATGAGTTTTCAATTACTTTTTTACATAAAAAAATTGTCAATTTCATATGTTCAAATGATTTATTGTAGTACTTATTCCGGCTAGAATTACTAGAAAAATAAAAAGGGGCGAGCGAGCGAAGCGAGCTGGGATCGCGTAGCGGTCTCAATGTGAATTGCTTTGCAATTCACAAGGGGTTGACGAGCGTTACGAGTAGGGGGCGGAGTCCCCTAGTATAGTATATAAACGTACCACCCTCTACGGCGTCTGCCGTAAATCATCGTGTAAAAATGTAACTGGTACCAATTAATTCTTATAAGATCCAGTAATACTATACTTAAATTTTACTTACATGTCTACATACAGAAATTGTACCAAATTTGAAAATTTACAGTACTAACACCCAATTTCGACATCCTATTTGAATTTCTCGGTACATTTCAAATTCGGACACCAAAAGAGAAGTCATTCGGACCAGTAATTTAGAATTTATGCAAGTTTAAAGTTTTGAACTCGCAATGTTAAATTCATTTTTAATCATTTCAAAACAGATTACAATTCGGAGGTAATTTTTTAAGCATAACTCAAATAAAATGAGCTTTAATTTTGGATTCACACATTTGAAGTTTCTTGAAATTGAGTTGTGTTAAAAAAATTATAGTTCATATATTTTTTTCAAAAATTTATTAAAAAAAACACATTTAATTTTCAAATTAATTTTAGGGAAAAATATGATTTTTTTTAAAAGAAATAACTTTCATAACTTCAAATACAGACATTCAAAATGACAGCTTATTTCGTCAAGTAGTTTTTGAGTTATGCTTAAAAAACTACCCGCATTGGAATCTGTTTTGCAACGATTATAAATTAATTTAACATTAAGAATTCCAAAGTTTAAATCTGCATCATTCCTAAACTACTTGACCGAATGACTTCAAGTTCGGTATCCGAAGGTAAAATTTACTTAAAAATTCGAATTTGATGTCAAACTTAGATGTTAGTGCACTTTAAAAAGACATCTTCAAAACAAAGCAAAAAATACTCAAATCTGAGTATATCGCATAGTCAAAATGGCTTCGAATCAAAATGACTCAAGTTTGAAACACTCATTTCTGAAAACATGCACACACTCAAGAATAAAACATCATGTCCTCCTATTTGAGTACGTCCATGTTTCAAAAATGAGTATGAATTGACTTCTATGTGCTCATTTTTGAGTATGTCCATGTTTCAAAAATGAGTTTGAACTGATCCTAATCATTTTTGAGTATGTCCATGTTTCAAAAATGAGTATGAACTGACCTGTATGTGCCTCAGTTTTGAGTATGTCCATGTTTCAATATTCTGAGTATTTCTGGTATTTCAGAATGGAAAACATTGGGTCGTCCTATTTGAAACAAAAAGTTAATAATAATATCAAAAGTTAATAATGATAACAAAATGAAAACATCGATTTGCTCAGATTTGAAAGTGTTATTTTTCTCAGTGTGCGGATAATTTTCAAGTTTTTTACAATTTCTATTTGTAGATGACTCCTAAACAAAATTTAAGTGTAGCATTTATTAGTAGACGTCGCGTCATTGGTAATCAGGTCTGTTACCAACCGACAAAGTCGAGGGGGGAGGGGAGGGGTAAGTGGCTTTGAAACTGTTTAGTGGGGCTAACTGACGTATGATCTTTTATATTAAAATATAGCCTTCAAATTTAATTTCGCACCCCATTCGTTTATTTTAAACAAAAAACTTTGAATCTAAAATTAATTTGAGATAATTATGTGTACACACAACTTTCTTTCGATATTTTAAAATTTGAAATTATAAAATAAACTTGAGTCATGAAAAACACAACGCTCAATTGAATCAAATTCACCTCTGTACTATAATAATTGTTTAAAAAACAACACAAAATGTCACCTATAATAATTGTTTAAAAAACAACACAAAATGTCACAAAAAAACATATATGTATCATTTAATAAAAATAAAAACTTTTACTTTAGGTGTTTTAAAATATACAAAACTGTATTTCGCAATAAAAACCTAGCGCTTTCGAGCCGTCCTGGCTCATCATCAGGGTTAAAAACATTAACACACAGATACACACAAAAAACACAAATAGTCTGAAACACCGTAAAAACATCAATGTCTGCTGAAGACAAGGTCAAACCATTATGAACCGATCACTAGGGGTGGGCTTCCCACCCCAGTAATTGTGCCATAGCTTCCCACCCCAATAATTGTGCCATAGGCGACAATTATTTTGATTAAAACTATTTCCAAACAGTAATTTTAGTGATACATAGCTTTAATAGATATCTATCACGAAAAAAAAAAAAATTTTTTTTTTTGAAATAGTGGTAAACAAAATAGCAAAAGAAAAAAAAAAACCGTCTGAAGCAACGCTGCATATATGTTATCAATGTGTAGTCAATAAACATATTTTCCTCAATATGTTCACTGTGCGTAAATTTGTTACTTTGCAGAACACTGTAAAAGCGTGTAAGATGTCAACTACGGCTTCTTTTTCGAAATTCCGTGGACGTCACTTAATAGTATAATGTTATTTTAAGAAAGAATTTCAGAGGATTATTTCACACTATATCTATTTTGACGTAAATATAACGTCAATTGCTTATAATGTTTCAATCGTATTTTATAATTAAATTCTTTAACTTTATACAAATTCTCGATATATTTTAAGAACTTTTTCTTTTCTTTCTTTCTTTAAATTTTTGAAAATTTTCTTTTGTTTAAATTTCTTTAAAGTTTAGAAAATCTTTTTTTTTTCATTTGTTTAAATTTCTTTAACCCTTTTCCTTTTCTTTTCTTTTGTTCCGTTTTTTCATCCTTCATTCCCTGAACGGTTTTAAAATATTGTCTGAATTATTATATGGAAAATTTGCATCAAATAACATTAAACATTTTTCGCCGCTGCAGCAATATTACGAAAATGATAAATTTATTTTAATTCAGTCCAACGTCACTAATGATTTTTACGCCAACGGTTCATATTATTTTTTGGGTCGTTTTCTTTTACTGAACGTTTATTTTATTTATTTATTTGTAATCACTTTTCCAAATATAATGCTTTTCCTAAATAATAAAATAATAATAATAATAAAATAAACAAGCAAGCAAAAGAATTACACCAAAAAAAGATTTTGCATTGATGCTTTTTCCTTTCAGTGTTCAAAACATTTATTAGATTAAGAAATATAAAAAAATAGATTTTTCTAATTCCTCTAACTTACAGATATATTTCACAGACTCAACAGGTCACCGAGCTTAGCTATTAGAGTTGTAAACGAAATTTTGTGAGTGTGAAATTTTATTAAAAGAACATTAAATACAATGATTTATAATTTTCTAAAATGTTATAAAACGTTAGATTATAATTTTAAGCAACAGACATGACGCAGGCGATTTTTATCGGGGAAAATTAAAAGATTTTCTATAAATTTATTCCACATGCTTTGATTCGAAAATATCTCGATGTAAGATGGCAAATTAATTGGAATTTATCACTTTCACTAGCTGAATTCTGACTAGGTAATTAAGGAATCAGTTTTGAGAATGTTCTGCAAGATAAAAGCTGTTTTTGATTACAATGGGAAATATTAATGATCTGAAGGGTAGTTACGAAAATTTATTTTATACTAGGTAATGATAAGTTTTCAGTAGAGTTCGCATTTTCAATAAATTTCTAAATCAAAATCAAATTTTCTAAACTTTTATATTAATCAAAGAGACGTGGGATTTACGGTATTACTTTTTGCATCGTTACGAAATTTTCATATTTTGGGGAAGAGAAAATAGCACTGGCAACTAATCATTTAAAAAAACTATTAGTCACTGGTTATTTAGAATATTTAATTAAACCAATTATTGGATAATGATTGAAATGTAAATTAAGAAAAGAAAAGCAGAGGTTCTTAAGGTTGTTTTCAAAAATTTTTCCGCTCAAATTCCCCCCTCCAAATTTTTCAGACTCATTTTTAAACTAGTTTATAATCTAAAGCAGGCATGTCAAACTCGTTTACAACTGTGGGCCAAATTAAGCATTATATACAACGCCGCGGGCCACATTAAATAAAGTAGATAATACTATTACCATTGTACAGGATAAAAAATGTACACAGAAAAACACAGCCATTTTAAAGAAATATTCATGCCAAGTTTCAAAGTTATTATTATACATAGTCTATTTTATCTTATTTTAGAATATACTCCAAAAAATTTTTCATCAACGAAATCTATAAAATTTAATTGAATTTTCGAAATTATATTTATTTCAAAAATTTATTTTACACGCTTGGTTTGTTAATCCTGATCTAGTTTAGGCATAGCTGTCAATCTTCTGTGTTTTCTTCGGGTAAAAAAAAAAGCATATTTTGAAACTGAAAAGTTATATAATAAAATGTGTCTTGTATCCATGTGCTACTTATTTAATTTTTTTTATTAAATACATTTTCTGGCTCAAATTATGTTTATTTGACTTGGGGGGGGGGGGGGGGGAGTTGGCGACTATGCAAAGATGTCGTATAAAATTGCACTACCGAACGTAGCTAAAATATGCCTAATTCTAATTGCCCTCTATACTTTAAAAAATCTGTCGATTGATGAATAATTACAGAAATTTAGAAACCCTATATCCATATATTTTTCCTTTAATATGAAATCGCACAGATTTTTTTTATTAACTGCAGTAATGAATTCTGAAGAATAATTTCAACATAGATCATTAGAGTTGAAGTAAGATTAAACTGATTTTCATGTTTTCTGAAATTCAAAAATCTTTTTTAAATTCCTTTTTCAGTATATTTTTAGTATATTTTAAAAATTTCTACTTCGATGATTTTTTTAAAAATGCTTCACAACATTTGAATTGAAATACATTATTTTTTTGAAAACTGTTTTATCAAAGTAATAAATTTTATTTGAAAACGCTATTACTATCAAATAACACAATAGCATTATGAAATTTCCTTGAAGTTGAAGTTAACTCAGGTGCTTTGTAATTTCAAAGGAAAACTCCAAATACTTTGTCTATTGGTGGACTTTTATAAATCCCTATTCATAATTTGTTGATTTAAAATGAAAATTGTAAAAATTTTTAAGAGCTCGAAACTAACAGTTAAAAATTTTTATGTTGAAAGCCGTCAAATTCAGTATAAGAAGGTAGATCTATAATCTGCTTATCTTCATACCCACATTTCCAAGATATTTTCTAGATTGACGATTATTAAGCATGTGCGTACGAATATTATTTATAAACACTGTAAGTTTTTAAGCACATATCCGGCTTTTAAAAATCAATCCATCAATCCTAGCAATAATACTTACGCTTATAGTATTTTCAAATTTCTTTAACTACTCTAGACATCATTTCTTCAATTTCGCTTTGAGTGATTTCGACTCGAGGGACATTTGATATAATAACGACAATAATTAGTTTTTTAAAGCAAACTGTATTGTAAAGCAAATGTAAACCATTCAGTAGGTTTGGTGAATACAAATTCTCTTTTAAGAAGTATCAGTTTCAATTCTGACAATTTATATTTTCGATTTTTAGCCGTATTTTGTGAGATTTCTTTATACTTTGTACTATTGTGCTGTAGCACTTCTTAATGTGACATTCTTTCCAAACTCCAACATTGTCTACATATCAAACATAAAATTTCAATTTTACTTTGAATATAATTGTGTTCTAAAAAGGTGGATTAAACTTTGTGCCGTTATACTAAAAATAAATGTACAACGTGAAATAGCACAAATTAAAAATATATATATTGGCAAACAGCTGTTCCGGAGCCCCTAAAGCTCCATCATCAGTGCCAATTCAAAAGATTAAAACGAATTTAAAATCCTAAGCCATGTCAATTTGCCTGCCGTCTTTCGCAGGCGCCGAGATGAAATTAGCATTTCACCTTGGCGCGTGCGAAAGACGGCAGGCAAATTGACATGCCTTAGGATTTTTAATTCGTTTTAATCTTTTGAATTGACACTGATGATGGAGCTTTAGCGGCTCCGAAACAGCTGCTTGCCAATATATATTTTTTTAATTTGTGCTATTTCACGTTGTACATTTATTTTTAAAAGCCGGATATGTGCTTAAAAACTTATAGTGTTTATAAAATATGTAGTGTGCATCTTTCTTTTATCATATTTATTCATACGGTAAATAACTTTAAGATATTTTTTTATAAATCCTGTGATGTATGAGAGTATGTCAATAAAATGTGTGTATAACAATAAAAAAAGAAAGAAAGATCACGTAGGATTTCAAGAAGATCACATACAATTACTAACCTAAGAAAAGAAAATAATTAAAGAGCTTAAATCCAAAATTTACATGTTCGACTAAAGCCCAAGTGAAGAACCTAGATGGCATAGTCGAAGTTTTTGCGTCAAGCACAAAAGTGATAATTTGTGACATTTTCAAAGCAACTCATTTAAAGCTATTTAATTTTATATTTTCATTTAAAAAAAAAATAACTTTTCTTAATTAGCGCTGAATTTTATTAATTTTATAATCCATTTCTTAGTATTTAATAAATACAGTATATTATTTTGTAAAGTCGGGTAAAATCTGAGAGAGTAGTAACATAAAGTATTAGTTTCAACATAAACAAATAAAAATTATAAGTAAAATACTTTAAAAATGTTACGAATCTTTAAATTTTCAGACTCAAGATACCACGTTTTGCTACGTTCCGATTGGTAATCTTTGTAGTCACAATTTTTTCGTGCTAAAATGTAAATTTGAGTTATATCTGTTTTGTATATCACTGTTGCCAGATGAGCAAGATTTTTTAATTTAGAATGCTACCATGACATAATAAATAAGACAAATATTACTATTCAAAAATAGTGGTAGCATTCTGAATAATAAAAGAAGCCCTCCAAACTTTCGGATGTTTGCCATCTCTAAGACCACGGTCAGTGAAAGTGTGTTCTTGCAAAGTGTATTTTCAGCATCCGTGTTCTAACAGCTAAATTAAACACAGGTAAATTTCCAAAGCGCGGGTCACGGATAAGATGTCGGCGGGCCAGTTGTGGCCCGCGGGCCACGTGTTTGACATGCCTTATCTAAAGCAAGTATAAAAGTAAAAATATTGTTTAAAAGCACATTCTTTTAAAAGCATTCAGTGTTTATCTTGACACGTTTAATTTCATGCCTGGAATTTATGATTTTTCCCAAAAAATTCAATTACAATACATTAATTAGGCGTCGGTAAGCTAGTGCATTTATTCAAAATAAATTTTTGCTTTTTTTTTAATATATGGCAACACATACAGAAAAAAAATCATTATTTAAACTCTGTTTTAGGATTTCTAAATTGATTTCTCAACGTATAATCATAATTTAATTTATATGAAACTGTTAATTGATCAAAGCGTATTTTTTTAAAAATTACATTACACACTTTATTGTTTGTTTTTAAAAATATTGTTTGCTTTTTAATGTTTAAAATATTCATTGTTGCAGTTTTGGTTTATGTTGGCGAGCGTTTAAATCCACTGATGTTGTAATTCGTATACAATTGTAACCATAAAGAATATTTGGCAATTTATCATTTGTGGCAGGGTTACGAAAAATACCTTAAAATGAATGTCTTGGTTTATAATTAAGTTCTATACACAATAAAATGTTCTATTGTCATCAAAAACACTCCTTTGTACAAATTTTTTATAATTCTTGCCTATCGGAAATTGAGTTAAAAATCGATTACAAAATTTCATCTTTACATACAAGAACCAAGTAGAATTAAATAAAACAGTATAAATACATGACATTTGTAGAATAATTATTCAAATGCCAAAAAATCAAACGGCATTTTTAAATTACCTATAAATCTAGATTTTTTAAAATTATGATTAATTTTCAAGATGTGTCACATTTTTTTCCCGCTACTGCAGTAATATTACAAAAAAAAAAAAAAAAATAATAATGAAAAGTATATATATTTTTTCAAAACACATAAATACATATCATTATTTTTATTTCTTTGCAACCATGCTCATCATTTTTTAAAAGATAAAATAAAAAAGGTAATATCAAAATAAATTAAAACGACAACTCCAAAAAAAAAAAAAAAATCATATTCAATTAACATTTCTTCAGTCTCAAAGACAAAACATTTATTAGATTGAGATATGTGAATAACTTTTTAATCATTTACACTCTCATCAAGTTGTCGGACTTAACTATTTCAGTTCAAAATAAAATTGTACGTGCGCAAAATTCCATTGTTATCAACTAGTAGAACACTTAAAAAAAAAAAAAAAAAAAAAAAATCAAAACTTCTGCTGAAATTAAAAGATGTGATATTATAATTGTAAGCGACAAATGCCAACAGTTTTACCGGCTAAATTTAAAGGCATTCCAATAAATTTATTCTACGCTTCTTGACTCGAAAAATCTCTGAGTAAAATGGCAAATTAGCTGACATTTATCACACTCACTAGCTTAATTATGACTAGGTAATTAAGCGCTGTGAAATCAAGTCGTGAGAATGTTTTCACAAGATAAAAGTTCTTTTAGATTACAGCAAAAAGTATATAAATATTTTTAAGAATAGTCAGGGAATGCTATTTATACTTAGTAGTGTTTGGTAAGAGTTGACACTTGACACCATTTTCTAAACAAATTCCTTCTAATCAACAAACTTTTCTAAACTTTCATGCTAATTAAGGAGTCTTGGAATTTAAAATTTTACTTTTTTGTACACTGTAAAAAAAGACAAATATGTTTCTTAATCTAAGAAAAAATAATATAACCAATGAGGTGCGTTCGTACTATAACTAGTTTTATAAATATTCAGATGTCGGTGCAATAGCTGTTGCACTCTAATGCGAAAATGCATGAATACAAAATTTATTTTATGTGCAGATTTTCACATTATATATATTTATTTTATTTTATGAAATTAAGTTTCAATACACTTTTACAAACAATTCATTACAATTTTGTTACATTAAAATTATATTATGCGCAAATATCTAATGCAAGATAATGTAGAAAAAAAAAAGAAAAAAAAAGAAAAAGAAAAAAAATCATCATTATTATTTTACTGAAAAAAAAATTATATCGTCTGTTATGATAACATTAATTTCCGTAATAAAATAAGTACATTTTAAGTTGGCAACATTTTATCTTTTGTTGACATTTACTGAAAATTCCAATGGCAAACTTAAGTCTAGCTTTGAAAATTTGAGAACTTAAAATCCATATTTAGACTCTTTTTTTCCTTTAATATCTATTTCTCCGGAAACATCTGAAAAATTGTCGGTAGATTATAATTAAGCAATTTTAGTATACATATTCGTTTTTTAAATTCAGTAATACAGAAATAATACGACTCTATCTTAAATAGGACGAAATCATCATGGCAATCTAGAATCATTACCTATAATGGGATATCATTGAATTAATTACGTATGATAGGATGTAATAGAATGAAGAAAACTTTTATTAATATTATTTTAAGATTCGATTTGATTCGATTTTCATAAAGTTTGAAATGTTTATATATATTAAATTTCAAACCATTCGGTTGAGTAGTTTTTGCGCTGTTATATACGGACAGACGAACGGATCAGACGACGACTATAGGTACTTCGTATTTATATAAATACAAACGCACCTAATAACCTCTTCGGAGTTACCCAAGATTCCGAAAAGTTTCTTTATCTTTAGAAACCACAGTAACCAATATACTTTCGAGATTTAAAGAAGCATTTATAAAAACAAAATTTCTTTTGCTGTCACTAATTTTCGTAAACGTTTCCAAGTAGTTTTTATAAGGCATTAATCCGTTTCCTCTACCTGGAATATAAATTTTTCCGGTGTTATAAATTCTCAAGTAAACATTTTCATGTTCAACAAACATGTTTTACAGACAAACATGCTAAATTAACAGCATTCACATTAAATTAAAATTAAAATTAGTTTGTTACTCTTGCGTGTCAATTACGCAGCTGAAAATGTTTAGCTGAAAATGGATAGCATTTTAAAAACCTTATATCCCGGGTTGAGAAAACTGATTAATACACTATAAAAACACCACTCGGAAGCGTTTCAGAAAATCAATGGCAGCAATATATATATATATAAGGTGTTTTAAAATTCGACCGACAAATTAAGAAGGATGATAGAAGGCATCAAGAGGGTAAAAACTTACTTTAGAACATGGGGTCGCAAACCACGTTTAATGGGAGAAAATCGCAAAAATAGTTATGAAGGGTGTGACGTCGAGTGGAGCAAAAATGGCCGATAATAAGTAGAAAAAACATTTATATGACGTCAAGCATAATTACAATGAATCACAGTTCAACGTCAGAAAGGAGACGACGACATATTCCGACCGACGACGTCCCCGAAGGTCATTGAATTTTGAGATTAAATTTAAAACATTTAGTTAAATTTTAAATGTTGAGTTTTAAAATTTTAAAACAGCCGACACCGACGGACGAAGGATTGCAGGACGCGTTAAAACACATTCCTATAAAAATGTCTCGTCGTGTCCTTTCTGACGTTGAACTGTGATGCATTGTAATCATACTTGACGTCAAATAAATGTTTTTTCTATTTGTTATTGGCCTTCCACTCGACATCACACCTTTCATAAATATTTTTGCGATTTTCTCCCACCAAATGTGGTTTACGATCCCATATTGTATGGTAAGTTTTCTTTCTCTGATGTCTTCTATCACCCCTCTTAATTTGTCGGTCGAATTTTAAAACACCTTGTATATATATATATATATATATATATATATTGCTGCCATTGATTTTCTGAAATGCTTCCGAGTAGTGTTTTTATAGGGTATTATTCAGTTTTCTCAACCCGGGATATGAGGTTTTTAAAATGCTATCCATTTTTAATTAGGGACTTTCAGCTGCGTAATTGAATTGAAATTCGACCGACAAATTAAGAGTAATTTGTCGGTCGAATTTTAGAACACCCTGTATATATAGATGCCTCTTTAAATCTTGAAAATATATTGCTTTCGGGGGTTTCTAAGGATAAATAACGCTTTACCGAATCATGTGTAACTCGGAAGAGATCGTTGTGTATTTTCGTTCGTAGTTATATTTTCGTAGACTAAGAAACATTTGTCTTTTTTCACACTGTAATTCCTCTAAACTTTTCAAATATTTTCTGAAATGTGTTATTCAAATTAATGATGAATTCGCCCTTCTTTGCCACTGCAGTGATATCACAAAGAGTGAAAGAGAAAGAAAAGAAAGATAAAGAAATTTAATCCAATTCAAAGTACACCTAATCCTTTTCAAGAAATATTAATGACATATCATTATTTTTGTGACTTTTGAAAATAACTGAAAGTTTATTTTTTTTTGTTTGTAATCCTATATTTTTTTTTTTTTTTACGAAAAGGGAAACATCCTTTATAAAATAAAAATAAATAAATGTTTTTTCATATTAAGAATTATGAATAAATATTTTTCTCCCAAATCTTTTACATTACAGACATCTTAACATATAGGCATAATATTGACAACCAAATGACAAACAAAAAATTACAGATTCTACTGTTAAAAGTTCCAAATTTCTACAGATAAGATCATAATAAACATAAAATATACGCATCACTGAAAACAAAATGAAGTACTCAAAAATGAGTTAATCGATGTACTCTTATCGAATTGAGTATGTTTGGATCAAAAATGAACCTATTCTTTCTTAATTTTGAAACATTACATGTTATCAAACTCAAACGAAACGATAATTTTGTACTTTGTAATGGTTTATTTCATTCATGGGGCATAAAACATGTTCATTAATAGGAAAACGATGCAATATACCCTGGAAATCAGGGAATAATGTTACATTTTTATTCCTCGGAAGGAACCTTATCTTGCGTCTTCTTTATAATGCGTAAGATTACATTGCGTTGTTATTATGAGTGCTTCGTATATTCATACGTAGTTGGTCCAGTCTGTATACTGAGTGACATGGATTTGTTTGTGAAAAGAAAATTAAAAGAATGGGATTTTCAAGATTTCGCCGACAGCTTTGAAAGTAAGTGCTCTCTGGTAAATAATCAATGCATTTTTCTTTCTTATGTTATGTAATCAGCTGTACCGTCAGTAAATCTTAAATTAATGTATATATTAAATTATGCACAGTAATTTAAAGTAATTTAAAAGCGCTTGAAAACATTGCTCTTGTCATAAAAATATTTGATTTGGGTGTCTTGATAATAATTTTGATGTTTTTCCAAAATAAATAATCAATTAAACGTTTCTTGTTAATAGTTTTGAGCGGCAAATAAAAGTCAGTACATTTTTATTTTAATCTGTAATAAAGAGGGAGGGGGTGATTCGGGGCAGAGCCCCTTGACAGCTTATTTCAGTTTTGAAAATGTTTTATTAAATGTCTTTTAGTCCATGTTTTTACCTAAATTTTTGTTTCGCAGGTGTTACTAATCGGCCATCTTATTTTACTTCATATTTTTATGACCAAGAGCATTGTTTTCAAGTACTTTTAAATTATTTTAAAATACCGTGCACAACGTAATATTTACATTAATTTAATATTTACAGAAGACACTGCTGATTACAAAAAATAAGAAAATTAATTGCATTGAATATTCAACAGAGAACACAGAGTTCATATTTGAATACATCCATGAGATCAATAGTGAGTACATAACGGTACATATTTGAACGCATCCATGGAATCAAAAATGGGTACATAACGGTTCATATTTGAACGCATTCACGGAATCAAAAATTAGTACATGTATTTCTCAATTTCGAGAACATTTGGATCGGAGCGCTATTTTGAGTATGTGACTTATTTAAAATTGAGTATTTTTGCTCAATTTTGAGAACTTATTTTTTTTTCAGTTCAGAAAATTATTTTTTTTTAATTAACGTATTTAAAAAAAAATTACTTTGTAAGATCAGGAAAGTTTTGGGGCCAAATCAAGTGCCTTGCCCGTAATAGAGCACTGGCTATAAACTAAACTATATATGTGCAGAATTAAATTTAAAAAAAATCAGAAAAGGGAAAACACAACAATTTAAGATTTTCTCCAAAAGTTATAAAACGCGAGAGAATTTTAAGCGACAATCGCACACAGTTTTACCAGCGATATAATTAAAACTATTTCTGTAAATTTATTCCACGCGCTTTGACTCGAAAAGTCTTGGTGTAAAATGTCAAATTAACTGTATTTATCACTCTCACTAGCTTAATTATGACTAGGTAATTAAAAGCCGTGGAATAAAGTTGTGAGAATGTTTCCGCAAGATATAAGCTGTTTTTGACTACAACGATAAATATAAATACTCTGAAGACCAGTTACGAAATCCTATTTTATACTTGATAATAATAAGTTTTCATTAGAGTTGGCACTGCAAACCATTTTTCTAAACCAAATTGTTTCTAACTAACAATATTTTCTAAACTTTCATACTAACTAAAGAAGTGTAGGACTTGCAACTTTACATTTTTGTATTGTTGCACAATCTTCATCTTCAGGTGCGGTGAGACGAACATTGACAACTAATTATTTAAAGTCAATTTTGGGAAATTAAAGCATTTAATTAAACCAGTTATTAGCTACGAGTTTAAAAGTAAATTAGGTAAATAAGCATGCCAGTTGTTCTCAAATAATTAATATCCCCAGGGGACCCGTGCGAAGATTTAGTTCTGCAGTCTAATATTTTTTAGATACAGGTTTAAACTTCTAAAAAAATTCAGGACTAAAAATATCTGCAAACAACATTAGTCAAGTAAGAATATATTCTCATTTATTCCATCAAAGTTACAGTAAAAACTAACCGAAGGTAGCAAACGTGAAATAAAATTTATCAATCGTATTTTAACTGATTTAGAGGGTGACATCGTCTGTTTCGAAAAAAAAAAAAAAAAGAAAGAAAGAAAAAACGTGGGGTAAAGAAAAATAAATTGAGCATTTGAATTTAAATTTTGCTTTTTAATCATAAATATAAAATAAACCCGTGCAGAAACTATGTCCCACTTTATTGAACATCTTTTTTTATAATTATTGTTGCGGTATTTTATTTTTGTTGCAACACACATTTGAGGAAAACCTTTCATTTCATTTATGAAAACAATGCCGATTTAATTTTTAATTAACTGCAATTTTTAATCAAAATACATGTTTTAACGAAATGTGAGTGTACTATGACAGAAACCGGTTCAAAATCATCTCATATGGTGTCTCATTTATCGTTTTGCATTTGCTTAGAAAAAGGGACATGTTGACAGCAGAAATAATATAGATGTACTCAGTTACACGAATCTTTCCAATCAGTGCTGAATAAAGACATTTTCCTTCGGGAGGTGGAATTTTCACATTTGACCATATATAAACATAAAATCCCAAATCTTCCAGGTGGGAAAATGTCTCTCTCGGGACACCTCTTGAGTACATCAATATTTTTGACACATTGACGATTCTTTATAAATCTGTTTATTTGAGAAAATTTGCAGTATTTAAGTGACAAGTAGTCAAACAGCGTTTTCCATTTTTCTATAAATGCGGTACTTGTTAAATTATAATTCATGTTTTAATGTTTAACTTTCAAAGTAGTCTGATTATTTATTAAATTTATTTAAAACAATATTAAAATATTATTATTATTATTATTATTATTATTATTATTATTTATTCTTATTATTATTTTTTTTTTAAAGAAAAGAAAAAAAATCAATTCAATGTATATCAATCTCTTTCATGATTTGTAAATGTACCATGACTATTTTCCATGTCTTTTCTCTCAACTAACAATTTATTTAATTTAAAAGTAAAAATTAATTTATTTTCAATCATGTTTTTCTTTTTCAAAAAATTAAATAAAATGAAAATTCTAAAAATTTAAATAGATATTCACTTTTTTAACACTTTCCAACATAGTTGAAAAGTGTTTATGAATTCGGTTTGTCTGTCTGTCAGTCCGTGCTCTAACTCACGTAGATATATACGTATTGTCATGCAATTGATATATGTTATTGAGGTTTACTATGACATGTTTGGTATTGAAAATGAAGGGTGTAGCATTTATAGTTTTTTTTTTTTACAGGGGCACTCAAAAAAAATTCCTTCACATTATGGTTTATGGAGAACAATCATTTGAGGCTTATTTTAATGATGTTACACAATTTCAAACATATTGAAATTTATATATATATCACTGAGGTGCACTGAAAGAGACTTACTATTGAATATTATGTGTTTAGCATTCATCGTTCATTCACAGGAACACACAAAAGAATTCGGTATTGTCTGTTAAGAATAATTGCTGGAAGTGCCTTATTAGTTGCTGAACGCGTTTCTAAATTTAACTCCTTTTTTGCTTATTATTTGGTGTGTATAAATTCTATAGATCATATACAAGGCGGCACAAAAGTTCTCGAGTACATTTCCGTTTATTGACGGAAATTCCAGAAGGGGGATTTTAAACCGTGCTACGCGTTTCCTTGCTAAACTAAAATTAAGCATTCTAGCATATATACAAATCTATAGATCATATACAAGGCTTCACAAAAGAATTCGGATATTTTTCCGAATATTGTTGGTAATTTCTGAAATTGTGTTTTTAAATACGTATGTTATAACTTTTACCTTATTAAACGCTAAAGATTTGTAAAATTATTTTTGAATTTTTTTTTTAAACAAATTCCTTACTGTAGACGTATTTCCCACTCTTATGAGCTTTTCGACCTTAGCTATTTGAATTATAAACAAAGCTTTATATGCGAAGACTTTGATTAATGGAAACATCTAGAAGAGTTAATACAGAGATTTAAAAATTTCTCCAAATTTATAAAACAGGATGTTGTAATTTTAAGCGACGAACGTCGACTATTTATTCTCAAAAATTAAAGCCATTTCTGCAAATTTATTCCACAAGTTTTGACTCAAATGAAAAATAGTAAAATAACTGCATTTATCACTCTCACTAGCTTAATTATGATTGCTATGAAATCAAGTTGTGAGAATGTTTCAGCATATAAAAGTAAATTTTTATTATTAGGATAAATATATAAATTAGGAATGTAATAGGATACGTAATAGAATAAATAATGTACTGGAATCCATTACCGATGTAATACATTAGTGAAAAGTTCCTACAAGTAAATTCCAATTAATTTTTTTTCAATTAATTTTCCAGGAGCAATATTCGCCCTAAATAAATAGATTTTTCGTTGCTAAACTGAGCGTTTTAGCCGACAGAGTGGACATTTTTTACTCTGTCGGCTAAAACGCCGAGTATAGCAATGAAAAATCCATTTGTTTGTTACTGAAAAGTTCCTATTAGTTAAATAGCATTTTGCGTATAGAAAAATCCTGGGCAGGGAAACAAAACAGTGCAGGAAAAACTAAATTCAATGTGAAGCAATATTGTGAATATAGTTTACAAGGACAATAGGACAATATTGTGAAGCAATATTGTCCAACTTGTGTGAAAAGCGGCCGTGTTGTCAAATTTAAATTCTATTGAACAGAAAAGCCGGCCAGAGCCGGACCAGAGAGGAAAGGAACAGGTTCCACTTGATACATGCAAAAATAAACCAGTATGTATCTGATAAGCTACACCATGCTTTGGAGCAATTCTGACTAACCTAATAAAGAGCTGTGATATCAAATTGCGAGAATGTTTCTGCAAGATAAAAGGTATTTTTGATTATAGTGAGAAATACAAATATTCTGAAGGCCAGTTACAGTAGGCTGGTTTTATACAAAAGTTTATATCACACGTACTGTCGTATGATCTGAAATATATGATATTACCCCCCGCTTTCTTAGAGCTTACTCCGGACTACAAGCAACAAGCAGAGTTATTTTCAAGACTAAACAGAACTCGCAAATGTAAGCAACACGTGGAGTATTTGGCGAGTAATCGCTTTTAAGTGTTTTAAATAGTAGTGTAAAGGTCAAGAACTGAGAACAATTATTTCTAGAGCGCTCTGATTGGTAAAATTGGATCTGATATCTACTATAGGACATACAAACAGAGATAACGTCGTCATTCACGGAGGTAAACTATCACATGCTGCGTTTTCAGCTGTCTTTCTTCTAAAACCTGCTTATGAGAAAATATCAGATATTGCCTGTAATAAGATTGTAGCTGCGATCCCAGCTTTAGTAAGTACTAATAAGTTTTTAGTAGACTTGGCATTTTAAACCGGTTTTCTAAACCAAATTACTTTTAATCAATAAGCTTTTCCTAACTTTCATATTAGATAAGAGTTACTGGACTTATTTTCTGTTTTCTTATGAAATTATCGTCTATCGGAAATTAATAAGTAAGCATACAACTTCTGAATGCATGATAACATTTTATTCGCGAAATATTTGAAAATCAGGATAGATTTACGCACAGTTCGTGACATGAAACACACGAAAATTGTGTAATATAATTAGCAGAACACAGCCTTACGCATCACTAACTTGATTATTAAAGAAATTTCCTCCGATAATATTCTCGAGTAGATAGAAACAGTAACTGCACTTAATTCGTGCAAAGGTAGACTAATTTTAAATACCCAATATGTAAGCAAGGATGACAAACGAAGTATACAACTGGGATTAGCTGCTTATTAATAGGACAAGGGGGAGGGGCTTATTTTTTGGAATAATATTACACTTTTTAATTAATTTATTGATTATCAAACAAAACAAAATGAAACAAGTAAAAAAGTTTTCATAATAATTTGCATCTAAATGCGAAGATATCAAAAATAGAAAATAGGTCGAAATAGATATACATGGAAAAGCGTTAATGTTACCTGTTGAAGTTGTGAAATCATATGACATAAAGTGTTACCATATTTTAATTTATGGATGATAATACACTTCTTTTCGTGCAACGTTACTTCCGCCCCACCTATATATTTAAAGCTAAAAGCGCATTCTGTCAAATTCAAATTATCTTTTCCACATGAAAATTGTCTCATTGCGCATGCTTTAACTTTTTTTGAAGGCTTATCCCCTCAGAAACGGGAAACGTGTTTAGCCTTCACCTGTTTTGCCTAGGGGGATTGAAAAGGGTTGATTGAAAACGGATGGCGTAATATGGCCATTGTGTTGAACTCATCTTTTCGCTACTAAATATGCATATTGTTTCGCAAAATTTTAAAGAGAGCTTGGATACAGTTATATTTATAACCGATTGATATGTCAGAGAGTTCGGAGAATGAGAACTATTTTTTTATTGCTATGTTAAAGGAGCCGACGCGAAAACAAACAAACAAACAAAAAAGCAAGAAGAAAACATTTCTTTTACAACTAACTAGATAACAATATTTTTTCACGAAATTTTTATACGGGCTGTAAAACCGTTTTATTTTCAACCAATAAAGATTTCAAAGAGTTCGGACTAAAAGAATAAGAAAATGAGAGCTTTTATCACTAAACATCAATTTTTTCTTTCTCGAATTTTTCATTTAAAAATATAATTTCATACAGAATCGGTTAAAGATATAAAGTAATAAAAACTTGATGTTTTTTTAAAATTTATTATCACGGGCAACGCCGGGCCGGTCAGCTAGTGTTGTATTAAGACTTGTATTATTGTCTTTAAAAAATTTAGACAGAATCAACGGTTGTGTCTGCAAGTCATTTAAGAAAAAGGCATTATTTCGCTCAGAGCAACAGTTAATACTAGTACACAATAGTAATACAGTGGAAGTTTTCGCAATTTGATATTTTTGTATTTTTAATTTTTATTTGAAACTAACGAGTACATAGAATCATTAGATAATATATTATCAGTTTCTTATAAAGAAAAGGCAAAGACAAATTTGTATGAGGGGATTATTATTCATGTATAAGTTAGTTTAATAAAAACAACCGTACCTAAATTCGTCCAGTTAAGCGGAACACATTTCAATTGATACCTTATAGGCATTCATTTAGTTTTCAAGTAGACAAATTGCAATCTTATAAGAAAGATAAAAGGTGATTCGATCTATCTAATATATTAAAGCGAGAAGCAAAAGTCTTAATTTTCCAGTGTAAATTCGACATTACTGCGCATGCCTCAACTTTTTTTAAGGGTAAATAAAGCAGGAAATAGAATTAAGAAGAATCAAGAGGGTTGGCGAAAGAATAGCTCGCCTATTGGCCTTCGCTGCTCACAACCCTACTCCTAGGAAATACTTCTTCTAAATTCTTCTTCATTCTATTTTATTCTTCTTTCCTGGAGGGAACATGCATTCTTTCACCTGCTTTGTTTGAGAGAGAGGTGAACAAAAGGGAAAGGGAGGGATGAGCTTCCACTTTTTTTGAAGGCTAGAAAGGGAAATGGGAGGGGTTCTCCCCTTCTATAGAATTTGAAAAAAGGTCGTTTTTTGGGGAAGAAAACATATTTATTGTACAACCAGATAACAATATTTCTGATGTAATTTTTACACGGGCTGTAAAACCTTTATATTTATTACCATTAAAAATTTCAAAGGGTTTGGAAAACAAAAGCTTTTTTTTTTAATGTTTTCTTACGAGCACTTTTATCACTAATTATCAGTATTTTTTATTTGGGGTTCATTTAAGGTTTTATCACGGGCCCGGGCAACGCCGGGCGCGTCAACTAGTTCTCCTATTATGCTGATTTGAGATGCTGATTGACGATCCCAGCATAAAGATAGTCCTTAGATCATGTTTAATTCTCAATAACCTATATATAGATATTATAGTATTAGTGATCTTTACAAGAGAGATAACATATGCAGTGTTAGTTTAGAATAAAACATGTAGATGGCGTCATTAAAATTTCAGGTAGAATACTTTGCTTAAATTCCCCTACGTAAATTGTAACAAGAATTACTTTAGATGCTTTAGAATGTAGCAAGTGTTTGTTTATGTCGCGATGTGTACGTGGAATAAATACATGTTTTGTGTGTAAAATGTTTTGTGTGTAAATCAGCGCATTATTTAATTGAAGTTATGTTATCTTTAATTTACTAAATTACTAAATTACTAAGATAATGTAATACATAACATGTTACACGTACCATTTTCTACAGAGAACATGTCATAGTGTGTCTCAATAGCATATATCAATTTCTTTCTGTTTGAAATAGTCTAACGCCATTAAAATAACGCACTTGAAACAACATTGTTCTATAGAATATAATGTGTATAAAAATCCTTTTGTCAGTCCTTGTAAAAGAACTATAAATGATACGAATATCATTTTCAGTAAAGAACAGGATGTAATAAACCTGAATAATGCATAGAAATTTCGTGGAATTTTAAATAGTGTAACGTCATTAAGAGGCCACTTCACTCAGACGAAAACACCCGCTCGCTAATGTTAATCTTATGGAGGAAATATTTTAATATATCTCGTTCGCATTTCAATACATTTTTAAATCCTTTTTTTTAAAATTGGATAGCTGAGATCAATCTCTATGCACGCTCCTTTCTACTTTTTCTATTTTGATTACAAGATTTTGATTAAAATACTTTCACTTTCGGAACCGGTTTTGAAAGAGAAAGTATTCTCAATAAAAAAAAAACTGCAACAAAAATCGAAAAAGTACAAAAGAGCGTGCATAAAGATATCACCTCAGCTATCCAATGCAAAAAAAAAAAAAAAAAAAAAAAAAATCATTTAAAAATGTTGAAATGCGAATGAGATATCTTAAAATATTTCCTCCATAGGATTAACATTAGCGAGCGGGTGTTTTCATCTGAGTGAAGTAGCCTCTTAAAATGCTCTTCAAATAATACCTGCACATAGACCATAATGTATCCATTTTTTTTTTTGTGTGTGTGTCTCAGTAAAATAATTGTACACTATATTGTTAACAAAAATAAATTCGCCAAACCGAAGTGAAAATCAATTTCGATTAGTACCTTATTCGTATTGACTCAGTTTTTCATAGATAAAGGGAATTTCATAACAGAAATCTATACCAATAAAGGTATTATATGATGTGATAATTAGTGACTATAATATTTAAAGTGTCATCCAGCGTTAATCTAGTGGAATAACATTTATAAAGACTTTCTGTGTAAGATTGTGACATGTCATTAATCGTTTGGATATAATACATATTTCAAATAAAAATGTTTTCGTAATTACGACTTTCTTCTGTTAAAAAAAATCAATATATATTAACGAATGGCATCTTTATCTAAACGTGATTCGATTGTAACATTGACATATTATTTATATGTTTAACACACTGTTGGAAGGTTTCAAATAGTGTGATTACTTCTACTCAAAAAAACATTTTAATGGAAATGTCGCTTTTATTTTTACAAGGGAAGCAACCAATTATTGTCAGAAACGATTATAAAAGGAGGCAATTATTAAGAATAAATGCTTCTGCGCCCACGTTAATTAGTTTCCGATGAAAAATTGTCGAGTTACATGGACCTATGCGTTCAATAATTATACATGAACGGCACGTGCATTTTCTTTTAGGGCAAATAAATGATTTATAGTCTGAAATTTGCAATGAATTAAGAGTAATTTGTTACAATTTTATTTTAAGAGAGACATTTACTGGAAGATGTGTTAAGAAGTACTTTGCAATGTTTAATAAATGATTAAAGAGGGATAATATTATTCCTAGAAAATGGTTATTGAAAAAATTGTTATGTTTAGTAAATACTCTTGGAAAATATGGTGGCCAGCTGAGCCAAAACAAATAAAGATTCGGTAGAAAACGCTCTCTCTCGTGATTAACCCTTTATATCCTGAATTAATTTTGCAGCTACTTTTTAGATGCTCAGAATCCTCGATTATTCCCACCAGTTATTTTTTTTTGTAAAGTTTTCCTTATCTAATCATAGCATTTTTGCGATTCAATTAGGTGAAAATTTCTCATTTGAAAAACCGGTGGTAACAGATTAAAAATTCTGTAAAAGACGCTCGTCGAGAAGGGGTTAAAGTGGTACTTATAAGTACCGTCAGGATAAAAAGGGTTAATCAAAATAATATATCTAACAAGTGGCAATTTGTTACAATCTATAATAGAGGTAAGTGAAATGGGCTTACCTTTTATTCCTCATGGCTCGCATACTCGTCGTTAATCCAACATGTTATTTGGCTCAATAATCCGTCTTGGTTTATGGTCAGGGATTCCACCTAAATATTGCTAAGATGCGTAGTTGTTGTTTTTATTTATTAGTGTGAAGAACACATACATTATTGTGTTCAATATTCTTGAGCTCTACTCACGATAAATTGGAAAAAATAAAATGTAATTATTAAGTGTTGTTTTCAACGAAGATAAAGACTCCATTTTTTGGTTTAAAAATTATATTTTAAAAGATCATTTAAGCTTTCGACTTATTAAGGCAGTTACATTTTCAGAAGTGAGTACAATCTTGTGTGGCGTAAAACAGCACATGCCACTAAATAAAAATATAAAAAAGAAGTCTGTTTATAATCAGTTAAACATTTGCTGAGAGCAGTTTTCTACATAGTTCAAAACAGTCATTAGTGTAAAAAGCTGCACACACACATTTCACATCTGTTCGCTAAGTGTTTTTCGTCTAGTAATTGGATTCTGTTTTGGGAGTTCATCTGGATGATTAAATTCAAGAAATACTGTATTTTTTAGTATATTAAATTGGATAACTTTATTTAAAATTTTGAATGGAAAGATGAAGAAAACTAAAAAAAAAATAATATAGATATCCATATTATTATCTACGCAGCAGAGTGTCTTACATACGTACATCGCTCTGTTGGAGAAAATCTCAACTATGATACTCCAATCTTTGGGTACATCGTACAGTTTATATTTTAATGTTATTTTGTTTCTCGAAGCTCCTCTCATATTCGTTCGAACTTTGTAACTTTTCACAATTTTTACCGAGATATTCATACCTACATACATATAAGTATTTATTCTCAGAAAAGTGGAAATTTCGTGTCCCAGGGGTCTTGTGGACGTATTTTTAAAACTACAAAAAGAAAAGGTGATTATTGAAACTGTCTTCCTTTATTCACATCATTATGTTATAGCACATTGACAGAAAGTGGCATTGATATAATTCATAATTTCTAAACTTTTTTAATGAATTGTTCGCATAGATGTCATCAATCACTTTTCTGGAAATATTTAACGCTATTCAAAAGCTGTTATTATTTATTATTATTATTATTACTAATATTATACATTACTACTGAATTTTTCGTGATTGAAATCAGCTATATTTTATCACCATATTGAAAATTACTTTCATCATGTAATTTTCACATAGATTTTAAGCGCTTAAGAGGTTAAATTTTAAGTACGATTTTCGAATCATACTGAAGTCATATTTAAAATTGAACAATTATCCTTCTAATATTTTACTGTATAATTTATATATAATGCACTTGGACGTGATGATTGCTGAAACTAGAATTTTGTGTTTAGATATATATATATATATATAAATAATTATAATATCTTTGAATTTCAAAAAACATATCAAGTTCTTGTAACATTCTAATTAAATCTCCAAAGAGATAATTAATAATAATGTGTAGACAGAATACCACATAGTTAATAAATTAACAAGTGCAATCATAATTTTACCATAGCTTGTGCTTCAATGGTAAATGGCCAAAAATACTGAAAATATGAAGATTATTTAAATGATACCATAATTTAACCTATTTGGCTCATAAATCACTTTGATTAGCTTCTATATATATAATCCAGCAAAAACATGATTTTAGCCTGAACTAGCACCACCCCCCTCACCAGAAACAAGACAACACAAGAAAACACAGTAGAAAATATATGTAAAAATAAACAGAAACATAAACAAGCTGCGGCCTCATCAGCAGTGGGTAAATTAAAAGGCAGCCAAGCATCCGAACAAAAAGATTAACAATTAGTGGCAGTGGGTTTCGACCAGAGCGCTGCGTAGCAAAAATTCAAAATGTACAGAAACATATTTGAATACTACTTAACAGACGCTCCCCCCACCGTACCCTACACCACAATATTAAGCGAATGCTGTACCAATATCACAATACTGAAACACCATAGTTGAAACAAATGTCTCTTCGAAAATACACACAACCAATTCAGCCACGTTATTACAATTAAAAAAGTAAAACACGATAAACAATCCAAATCCGTTATTCAGTACACAATCCAGATTCGTTCCTCGTCAGATGCCAACAAACACAGCCATCATCATAAAACCGTTCTTTTCAGGCTTTAGGAATTACGAGTCATTTACTGTTGAATGTAAGCAATCTATCAATAATGGAGGCAGTCTGCAAAATCTGAATATTTTTTGATAAATTTTAGAGGGATATTGTTTTTATAATATAAATGACTGATAAAATAAAATAGTTCCTTATTAAACAGGTTTTTATTAGAACAAATTCTGTAGAAACGGTAAATTTGACCAATTATAATATTTATATATATACGTTTGTGAATATTTGAAGACCAATGAATTAATTGATTCACATTAAACGGAAAACTGGTACGCTTATCGAAAACTGAAATTTGTAATCCATTTTTAATCAAAATTTTTAGATCAAGATAATTAGCGAACTTGTTATCATCATTAGTTTTCTTTAATACTAAAGAGTCAGGGTAAATTACTTGAGAAATCACCCCAAATTCTTCATCGAAATTTAAAACAATTAAATCATCTATGTATCTATATGCAATAAATCGAACATCAGCTGTATTGATATTATATTGAAACTCATAATAAAATCAAAATAAATTAGCAGCCGTAGATGAATAACTCGTACCCATCCCGATACCATTGATTTGCGAGTATATTTTGGAACCTGTATAAACATAATTGTTATAAAGACAGAAATGACATAATTTGAAAAATAAAGTAGAGTTGAAATCCATGACATCTAAAACCAATTCAGCTGTCTTTAAAATTGCTTCCTTTAGGCTATTAATAGGGATATTTGTAAATAAATTTTCAAAATCATAAGTTTGGATGGAATGTATATTATCACTTTTTATTTTCTTTGCAATTTCATAACTATTCGAAATTATCCAAAAGCAGTTAGTATCTTTGTATTTGTATTTTAACATGTTTAAAACTTTTTTAAGCAGCTCTTCGAATTTCTTATTGAAGTTATTACCAATACTATTGACACTACTGCATATAAACCTGTATTTAACCGGTATTTTATGAAATTTGGGGGAAATAAATAAAAATGGAAATGATAAGTTTTTATTGCAAGGAAAAGGAATCTTAGTTTGTTTAGAAAATGCCAGATGCTTTTTAATAAGTGTTTGTACTGAAGAGTTATACATTTTGTAGGTTAAACTATTATTCAGCTCTGCATTGAGCATTTCAGCATAATATTTTTTTCAAATAATTGCAAAATTACCAGCAGCCTTATCGACTGGACAAAAAACAAAAATTTCTTTCAACTTTGTTATTTCATTTCTAATTTCCACATTGAGATTATGATATGTATATGCAGAATTATTAATAAAACTATTTTGAAAAGATTTAAAATCATTTAATATATGAAGTTTCCAATCAGTAAAAAGGGGGATTGGTTTATTATATTTGTAACTTAAATTTAAAAATAAAAGTGTTCAATTCAGCTTTAAATATTTCCAATGATCTCTTTTGATTTAATCTTTTATTAATACGATACTTAGTACCAAAATTCATTAAATTACGGAGGTATACGTTAGCAATAATGTTTAGATTTCCAGTTACAATGTGCTGACTATTGCTATCCAAGAAAGTTAAATTTTCATAATCCTTACAATGGCAATCTAAATTAAGGTAAGAGTCACGATTTTGATAAACATTTCTATAATTAAAAAGCGTACTGCCTAACGTTTTAGTATATTTATAAGTTGAAATAATTGTAATATTTCTAAGTGGAAATATGCTATTATAATGAGAAATAATTTTACTCAACTGTAAATGATTAAAACTTTTCTGTTGAAATGTACATACAAAATAAACTTTATCAATATTTGGAGGTTTGTATACGCCAACTTTATACAGCAAAATATCAGTAACTAAATCAACAAAATGCGAATTAGCACACTCAAAACTTTTTAACTTATGCTGTATTTTTTTAAGAATTTTAAGTTTTAAACCAAATAAAATTGTTTTAAGTTCCTTGATATTATAACTATTGCTAAATACATTACATAGTTCCTGTAAAATAATAGAGGGGTTTATGTCAGAATATTTTCTCTGTAATAATTTATTATTGTGACTTCCACGTCTATTGCTATTGTAAAGAAACGAAGGTGTAAATACTGATGAAAAAAGATTATATATACATGTAGAATGTCCAGTTTGATAACTTAACTTTGTATTCAGTCCATACGGATATAAAGTTCTTAAACGAAGTATGTAAAAACTTTCACTCCTTAATCTGAAAGGATCATCAATAATTTGTTCTAAAACGTGAATTTTAAGATTATTAAAGCCATGTATGTGAAAGTGTCTAATTTCAAAAGACGAATTAGGATCATCTTTACTAGATGAAGATCTGTGATTGTTCATTCTCATATGAAGCTCACCGGATGTTTCACCCACATATTTCTGATTTCAAATTGTACAGGTTAAAAGGTATATGACATGTGTAATTTTTCAGAGCTGAAAATTTAAGTTAACCATATTATGAGTGTATGTATTAGCAGACAAATCTCCATTAGGTCAAGTTTTACATCTTTTATCTCTATATTTTTCCAAAACCATAATTATTTTATTTGTTATTCGTAACATATTTATGAATATTTTTATCGAGCGAATATACTCGTTGCAGAAACAAGAAAAATAAGAAAAAACAAGAAAAAGTGAGAAAAACGAGCCAGTCCAAAACCAAAAAAATAAAAAGCAATTGCATTCCGAATATATAGCAGTTTTGTTTATGATGTGATGGTTACTGCTTATATATATATATATATAGTTGAATCCAGATACAGATAAATCTTACAGTTCTGTACAAAGTCTATTTGCAAAACATTTTTTGTAGAAGAAAATAAAAAATAAAATAATTTAAGAGATAGACTTATTTATACACCTAAACTGACCAATTTTTTTCTTCTTATAATAATAATCACCATAATAATAATAATAATAATAATTAATATTATTATAGGTTTAAGAATATATAAGTAATATTTTAATAACATTTTAAGAATACTTTAAGAATAATATTTTATTAATAATATTCCAATTAATAAAAATTTAGATAATAATTTAATTAGTTCATTATTTAATAATTTAATCTGAAATAATAATAATATCAATAATTATATATTAATTATACGTTAATATGTAATATATAAGAATTTAATATTAATTATATATTAATTATATATTAATATATACTTAATAATAATTTAATAATAATTATATATTAATATATAATATGTAACAGTTTAAAATATAATATATTTTATATATAATAATTTATAATCTAATATTGTATAATAATATCTAATAAATATCTCTAATATCTAATAATATCTAATCTCTATCTAATTCATCTAATATCTAATATATCTCTAAATATTATATATATTATTCTTTATTTAATATAATATAATATATCATTTTTTCAATGTAATATAATATATCATTTTTTTAATATAATATAATTCTAATATAACTTCTTTTTCGAATACAATTCTAATATAATCCTTTTTTCGAATATAATTCTAAAATGTTATATTTTCTAATCCTAACAAAAATAATTAATTGCTTCTAAACCTGAAATTTTTACAACGTGTATAGGATTAAAATTTGTCTCTTTTCTTATTTTTTTTTTAAAGATTATATAACTAATCTGAAACATTGATCATTCACTAAGTTTTGACAGATATTCGAGCTTCGGTGTGACACCCTTATTCTTCATTATGCCATCTATGACAAAAGTCCTCTAATAGATTGCCATTTTTACTTTATCTGAATCACTTTCGGATGCTTCTTTTTCCAATCAAAGTAAGAGAATTTATATCTTCTGCCTTTATTGGATCACTTAATGTGAGATTTTCTTACATTTAGAGTTGTGGGTTTCCTGACGGACGTGAATTGGCTAGGAAAAAAACTTTTTACGTTCTCTACTTTTTTATTTCTTTAATCCCAAAATGCAACTGTCTAGACATAGTTTTGTTTGCGGATGTTTATTTTATTTCACCTGTATGGTTAAGATTATCTTTAAGTTTTAAACAAAACGTTAGTTTAAACCCCTATTTCGAAATCATTTTCATTGTTACTTACATAAAAGTTTTGCATTAAATATACAATTATTATGTAATATATAAATACAATTACCTGAACGTAGTGAAAAGCGCTTTACTTTTTTAATGTTACTTGAATTAAACTAGAATTAACAAATAAAAATGAGTAAATCTGCAGATCAGTGGTCTCAAAATTGGCTGTGAAAGTCAATATTTTTATTTTGCGCTTATTTTATTTAATACTTGAAAACCATCTAATATTATAAAGCAAAAGTATATCCGTGAGTAACGCTGACGTCATATCGACGGCGGTAACGACTTGAACAACTAATCTCCTTTTATCGCAAATTTTTGACTTCTAAACATCGCATAATTTCAATTTTTACACCGTCGAGTAGAAAAAAAAATGTACTTTCAAATGCTATTTCTTTGTAAACCGTATCTCAATTTACTGATTTTTTGTGGCTTCTAAAACATTTTTTAAGAATAAATTTTTCAAAATATATCTCAAAAGTGAACGTGCAACCCTATTATGGAAGATTAACCCATTTGCATTTTAAACAAAGTAAATAATTCAGCATTTGATTGTTTACGTGTAATATTCCGTAACTGCATTGGCAAACGAAATTATAACTTCACAAATAAATAAGTAAAACACGAATTTAACAGTTATGTAAACGAACTACGGCAAATGATTCTCGATTAACCGCTGGCATACGGCTAATACGAAAGTACCGAAAATGCTTTTTGGTGTAGTTGGCGGGCAACTTGAGAAAATGTGAAAAAATGTTAGAGTTTACAATTAACCCCTTGGGGACGAGTGACACGTATACGTGACGCATAAGATGCTCAGAATCCTCGATTATTCCCACCAGTTATTTTTTATTGTAAGCTTTGCCTTATGTAATCCTAGCATTTCTGCGATTCAAGTAGGCGAAAATTTCTGTTTTGAAAAACCAATGGTAAAAGATTAAAAATTCAGTAAAGGACGCTCGTCGCGAAGGGGTTAAGAATGATTTTCATCTACGTAGATATCGGGCATCTTTAAACAGGGTTCGTACGCCTCCTGGAATTTTGCAACTAGGAAATTCTTCGGTACCAGTATTTTCTTACAGTTCACTAGCCTATTAAAGGAAGGCAAAATTTCGCGAGTGTAATACTGATTTAATTTTCTGTATAAAAAAATAGTGGTAACACTCCTGGAAAATTCCCTGATCCGTACGTACCCTGTTTAAACCACGTACTCTGTCCTTTTTTTTTTTTTTTTTTTTTTAAGGGTTATTTTATAAATCTTTTCACATTTCAAAAATTTATTATTATTATTTTTTAAAAAGCAAATTTTTGAAACTAATCGCGGTTTGCACCATAAAACTTTTGTTTATTTGAAATCTCGATATCATTCACTCATAAATTAATTTCATTCATATTATTCTTACAGCATGTAAGATTTTAATAGTTTCGCGTGAAATCGAATTTTTAAAACTGTTTCCTTTACAAACTTTTTCATGCAAAGATTCTCCATCACGATTTTTTTTAAAGATTTTTTTAGGATAAAATCGCTAATTTTTTTTACTTTGTAAAGATTTTTAGGATAAAATAACTATTCTTTTTTTAGTAAAGATTTTTCAGGATAAAATCGTTAATTTTTTTTTCCTTTGTAAATATTTTAAAGATAAAATCAGTAATATTTTTTGTAAATATTTTTTATTATAAAATCAATAATTTTTTTGTAAAGATTTTTTAGGATAAAATCAATAATTTTTTTGTAAAGATTTTTTAGGATAAAATCAATAATATTTTTTGTAAAGATTTTTTAGGATAAAATCAATAATTTTTTTGTAAAGATTATATATATATATATATATATAAAGATTTTTGGGACAAAATCAGTAAATTTTTCATTTAAGATTTTATATTTTCTAGATAACATTTAACATTAACTAACCTGAAACAATGGGCATTCACTAAGTTTTGACAGATATTCGAGCCTTGATATACCGTACTTTTTCCTTGATTACGCCCTCTTTTAGATAAATCAATTACCCTTTTTACCTTATCTGAGTCTCTTTCGGATGCTTCTTTTTCCAATCAAAGTAGGAAAGTCTTCTGTCTTTATTGGATCGCATAACATAACATTTTCCCAAAGTTGTGGGTTGCCTAACGAACAGGAAATGGCCAGGAAAAAAACTTTTAACATTCTCATTTATTATCCTGAATTACTGCAACAGTCTAGACATAGTTTTGTTTGGTCGTGTTTATTTTACTTCATCTGGTCAAGGTTGTCCTTAAATTTTAAACAAAAGCTTGAGCCACTATTTCCAAATTATTCTCATTTGTATTTGCGTAAAAGTTTTGTATTTTTAGGTGCGTTCGTAATTATATAAATACGTAGCACCTGTAGTCGTCGTCTGGTCCGTCCGTCCGTCCGCATATAACAGCGCAAAAACCACTCAACCGAATGGTTTGAAATTTAATGTATATAATTGCTGCAGAATTTTGTCGAGTCATTTCAATTTTTATAAAAATCGAATCAAAACTTAAAAAGATATGAATAAAGAAACTTGAAAAGTTTTCTTTATTCTATTAACTCCTAACATACGTAATTTATATAATAAAAGCGCAAGTCATGTGACTGAGGAAAACAAATACGGGCTAACCACTTCTTTTTTCATATGTACAGTGGCAATTTTTTATTAAAAATTATTTTTTCGAATAAAATTGCACAAAAGTTACTTTTTTAAAAAGATCGTTCAAAAAATTATTTGCTTGACAAATGAGTTACATTAAAAAATGTATAGATTCTGAGATAATTTCAGTGGAAATTAGGTTAACAGCCGAATATCTCAATCCATTAAAGTAAATAAACACAATAGATTCGTTCATAATGAGTCATAGAACTATTAAACCATGGAGCTAATAAATCGCAAAGTAAGATCTCCATCGTAAATTTTGCAGCGCTGTCTGATGTCGAAAAAAAAATCGAATGTGTAAACGTGGCATATGTAATAAGAAGAAAAAAAAAGGCATGCTCGTTTCGCTCATAACAGACGATATAATTCATTTCACTGAAATAATAACGATGATTTTTTTATATTGTAAAACTAGTTATAGTACGAACGCACCTCATTTGTCACGTTTAACGTACAATTTACAACTTGTTCAATTATTATCTAATATATAAATACATTTACCTAAGTGTTATAAATAGTGATTTGATTTTTTTTATTATTTAAGATTTTACCTTTTCTAGATAACATGAACTAATCTGAAACATGGATCATTCACCAAGTTTTGACAGATATTCGAGCCTTAATGTAACCTACTTTATTCTTTTTTACGCCACATATTTGAGAAAAATCGTCTAATGGTCTGAGAAAAGTCGTCTTATAAATTACCCTTTCAACCGTATCTGAATATCTACTTTTGCCAATCAAAGTAGGAAAGTTTACTGTCTTTATTGGATCGCAGAACATAACATTTTCCCAGAGTTTTAACTTGCCTAACTCACACGAAATGGCCAGGAAAAGACTTTTTTAACATTCTCATTTTGTTTTAAATCCTGAACTACTCAACAGTCTAGACCCAGTGATCCCCAATGTGGGGCATACACCCCTCTGGGTGGCGATTTGACTTTTTAGGGGGCAATTCCAAATTTTGTACTTCGTTGTCAGTTTTATTTTATTTTATTTAATACTAGCTATTTGGTTTATTTGTTTATTTGGCATTTATTTATTATAATGTCTACACTGAACTATTATTGAATCAGTATTTGTGTTTAATATTTTTAGTATAACTATGTATTCTATTTTAATTTAGTAATTCACTCACTTAAGAAAATCAACACTTTGTTAATTATGTTTTCATTGACTTACGCAGTTACTTTGTCTTTAAGAAATTCGGTCTTAAACCTCAGTACAATGGTTTTTATAACTTATACATTGTAATTAGTATTCAATTTAGCATCTTTATTTAAGGTTAACTATCACCGAGCATTAAGTATCAAATATGGTATTAAGTACATTTCAGTTGTACAGAGTATTGAACCGTTATTTATAACGTGAAAATTGATTTGTAATCGAGCATTATTGTTATATTATTTTAGTATAACTATGTATTCCATTTTAATTTAGTAATTCACTCACTTAAGAAAATCAACATTTTATTATGTTTTCATTGACTTACGCAACATCTCACAGTTACTTTGTGTATAAGCAATTCGGTCTTAAATCTCAGTACAATGGTTTTTATAACTTATACAGTGGTGGCCAAAAGTTTGGACATTTTTTGAAAGTTTCATGTTTTTCAACTTTGTGTGCTTGTAGAATATATTAATTTTCACTTAAATACAAACGTTTATATATCAAATTGAAGGTAATTTAATGTAGAATTTAATAATAAAACAGTATTACAATATCTGTATTACAAAAAAGTTATGCTCATTTTAGTAGAAGAAACAAACACAAATCGTTTTGAATAAGGACGTGTTTTGTAATAAAAGCGTACTAGCCAATCACAAACACTGTTCTGAGGACCAATCAAATGTTTGTAACTATAGTTTAGGTTATTTGGGTGGTAAAAGAGTTATTGTTGTGGAAATATTTTGTGGAATGATGCCTACTAGTACAATTAAATAGAGTATTGCTGTTTTTGAATATTTAAAGTCCTTTTTTTTTTAATTAAACTAATTTTAAACAATGTCATCAACCAGAAGAACTAAATGGACATCTACAAAAAGAAGCCGAATTGTCATATTGAGAGAAAATGGCCTCTCATGCTGAAATTGCAAGACAAGTTGGTGGTTCAGTGACTTGTTCTGATGTACGAAAGTTCTGTTTACGTTATGAAAAAACGAAATCAGTGGAAAATAAAGCCTAATCAGGCCGAAAAAAATGCACAAGTGCTACTGCCGATAGAAAAATTAAACGGCTATGCCTTCAAGATAGAAAAATTTCATCAGATGCCATTAGATGTGAAATGAAAGAACAATAAGAAGAAGGTTATCAAGATTTGGACTACAAGCTAGAATTCTAAGGAAAAAACCATATTTAAATCAAAAGCAACGCGAAAACGAGTTAAGTGGGCAAAAGAACACATTAAATGGTCAGAAAATCAATGGAAGCAAGTAATCTTGAGCGATAAGAGTAAAATATCGCTCTTTGGTAGTGATGGTAGAAATTACGTGAGACATAGAGTAGGAGAAGCACTTCATCCTGATTATATTGAAGCAACTACAAAAAACCCAACAAATGTCATGATTTGGGCATGTATGTCTGCAGATGGTGTGGGCCGAATTAAAGTGATTGATGGCATCCTGAATGCCAAAAAATACATCGAAACTGTCCTGGAACCAAAATTGATACCTTCCATCAGGGATCTCTTCTCCAACAACGCACCATTTATTTTTCAGCAGGATTCAGCTCCATGACACACAGCAAAAGTATGCAAAGCATGGTTTCAAAATAAAGGCACAGATATATTACCATGGCCAGGAAACAGCCCTGATCTCAATCCAATTGAAAATTTGTGGCGACGTTTGAAAATTCTTGTACGAAAAAACATCCATCCAATAAAAGACAACTTATTGAAGCTATAATTGATTCTTGGCACCATGCGATTACGAAAGATGAACTCCAAACACTCGTTCACTCGATGAAAAGACGCTGTGAAGCTATCTTAAAAAATAAGGGTTATCCTACTAAGTATTGATTGGGTAAAAATCACTTTAAAAAAATGCAAATCTAAGATAGATCTTACTATTAGTTGCATAACTTTTTTTGTAATATAGATATTGTAATACTGTTTTTATTATTACATTCTACATTAAATTACCGTCAATTTGATATTTAAACGTTTGCATTTAAGTGAAAATTTATATATTCTACAAGCACACAAAGTTGAAAAACATGAAACTTTCAAAAAATGTCCACACTTTGGGCCATCACTGTATATTGTAATTAGTATTCAATTTAGCATCTTTATTTAAGGTTAAATATCACCAAGCATTAAGTATCAAATATTGTATTAAATATTGCATTTCAGTTGTACAGAGTATTGAACCGTGATTTATCAAGTGAAAGAATTGATTTGCAATCGAGCATTATCTTTATATTGAGAAACACAGAATTTTATTGAAATTAGTAATAGGCTTGCCCGAATGTGGGCAGTCTCCTGTGCAATTTTGTAATAGTAACCTTTGCTGGGAGGGTCTAGTTGACCTTAAGCCAAAAGGTAGGCCTCATTGCCCAGTTTGACCTTGACCTTGTCTTTTTTTGGAAAACACTAAAAACTTACTTTTACAGTAAGAATAAATGTAATACATACAGATTTTAAAAAAAATGTTGTTGAATTTTAAAATTGCTCCCAATCAAAAGTTCAAAATGGAATGAAAATTAGAATAATTATATGAACAATCTATAAAAATATTAAACCCCCTTTTTTTTCCTTTTCATTTTAAAAGATTTCTATATTTTTTTCTGTTTATTTATGCATTTCATAATTTTTCGCAACTATTTCGATTATTTATTGAATGAGCCTTGTATTTCTAATCACTCTGCTATCTGTCGCATAAATAAACTTTTACATGTGAAATTACAAAAAAGTATTTCTAATAAGTATTATATATAAGTATTCTAAATATTAGTATTCTAAATATTAGTATTCTAAATATTTTTCTTGAGCATTTTTAACCTAAAAAATATTTGACATATCTAAACGATTTTTTTTACCAATTTCATGAAATTCGCAAATTTTAAATACTAATCTAAAAGAGATATGGGAAAATAGTAAATATCCATGGTTCTAGTGCAATACTCGTACACAGCAAATAAATATACATCATGACGTATACATTTTAAATTTTAAAATCAGATAATACTTGGCAGTCATTTAACTTTAATAGGAAAGGGAAAACTGAGAAATGCGTTATAAAAGGGGGATAATGGCTTCTTAAAATTGATAAAGATGAGAATCTTGAAATGCTTCTAGTGAATTGTGTTATCCATATAGAAAAGGAAATAGTGTCCAAAGATTTTTAACCAACTCTCAATAAGTTACTAAAATGGATTATAAAATGTGTCAGTGTTATCAGTTTTAATGATAAATGTGACAATCTCTTCAAGATATTTTCTGAAGATAAAAATGCAGAATCCTATAACACTTTTGTTTAACGCTTGAATAAGAAGAAAATAAACAACAAAACTTTCAGGCTCCTATGAGTAGCGAAATCATTGGCGATTTCTTCTGCTATTAACTCTTGACATGCGGCTAATACAAAAGTATCATTTTTACTAAATTTCAAAACTTTTTTGAATGCATTTTTCATATTTTTTCATATAAAATGCTTTTTGGCTTTATTAGTGAGCCATCTAGATAAACACGCCTATTAAATGTAAAAAAATCTATTCGAGTTTTCATTAAAAAGAGAAAAAAAATGTGACCCAATCATTGAGTCGTGATGCAAAAATGTATCACAGCAAGAGATTCAGATGCATTTGTCGAAACTATTGAATTGAGATTTCAATAGGCTCTCTGTTACAACTTCATTCATTTCATCTCTCTTTGCTCTATTGATGAATGGAAGACAGAAATAGATACATTTTGAAATCATTTGAAGACAAGAATATTTAGAGAAAATTTAAACTGAGAAAGCACACATTGTAATAAAAGACAAATGTTTCGTAATCTTACAAAAATATAATATAACCACGAGGGAAAATATGTAATAACCTCTTCTGAGTTACCCATACGATTCAGAAGAAACGTTCTTTATCGTTAGAAACCTCAGAAACCAATTTATGTTCGAGATGTATAAAAAAAAAAAGTTTGTTTCGCTGCCATTGATTTTCGGAAACGTTTCCGAATAGTTATTTATAATGTATTAACATGTTTGGGAAACTCAGTTGGGAAAATTTCAATCCGTATGATATCATTACCAATCAGTATGATTGAGTTGAAAATAATAAAATCCATTATTTATCTGGTAGAATGTAGATAATATTTTCTTCCTGATGATGGTGATGAGGAAACACATGATTACAGTTTCGAGAGCAATTAATTAGCAGCTTTTATCATGAAGTGAGCAATAACAGAGAGAATAGTTAATCCGCAATAAGGGTAATTTTCAAAGAAATGTTTAATTAACACGATAAAATAAATTAAAAAAAAATTAAAATACGATACGGAAACAAATAGGTAAGAATGTGAAATCCCCAAGCAAGCTATATAGCTGCGACAATAAGGAGCGCGGGGTCTAGAAAGAATTTGTGGAGGGAAAGGCAAGCCAGCCACGAAACTTGTTCACAAGGGAAGATAAAAGAGAAACAGAAAACCATCTGAAACACTGACCCAGATTGAAATATCAAAGAATGAAAAATGAGGAGACAAAATGAAGTTAAAAATCAATAAATGAGCATGATAACAATAGTTGTGAAGAGAAAATAAAATTATTAATTACTATCGAAATTATAAATTACGAGCGTAGTTGTTGAAATATGCCAAGTAGTATTTGTGTGCCTTTGAAATGGATGCAGAATTTATTAATTAATAAATATTATGTAAAATTCCATAGAAATCGTAATTTAAAACGCTTCCAGTTCATTTCACTCTTTTGAATTTCGAGTTTTATTAGAAACCGTTCTTAGAGAGAATTTGCATTTTATAAGTAACTACCATGCAAAATTTCAAGTTTCTATATCCTATCAGTACAACAGAAATCGCAATTTTAGAACGTTTTTCACTCCTGCATCCCCTTGGGGATGTAGTGGCACTGACATAAAATAAAGTCTATGTTGGAATAAGGACTGTCACCATCAATTTGCCACCATTATTTTTGAAACTGGTTCGGTAATTCCAGAGATTACCCCTTACAAACAAACAAATGTTACTTCGTTATAATATTACTATAGATTGAAAGAAGAAAAATACAGAGAAAAAATTATATATTAACCAGTGGGAGCCGTGTGAGGATTTCGCACTGCAATCCAAATTCTTTAGCATTGTTGTATTTTTTTTTATATAGATTTAAACTTAAAAAAAAAAACATTAAGAATAAAAATACTTGTAAACTACATTTTGGTACAGATGTCGCAAACGCTACGGGGTTTCTTTTTGGCGCCAAAATGGCGATTTTTTGCCTGGCGGGGTAACATGGTGACTTTTGCTTTGTATGGCAACTTGGTATTTTATAATAAAATGAAACGTGTATGGAAATAAATTAAAGATAAAATAATATAAAAACAATTAATAAAAAAAAAATTAAAAAAATGTGTAGTAAAAATAATGTGTGTTAAATAAAACTGTATATAATAAAAAAATTAAATGTTTGTGTTTTAAAGTAAAATTATAATACCATTTTATTATAAAATAAAACTAACATGTTTTCGCAAACTAGGCCTAACATGTATTCGAAAATGGGGTTTTCTCGCCAAAATAGCACCACAAAAAAGTTGTGCCAACCCCGTTGCGTTTGCTATATCTGTTCCTTAAGATTAATTAGTCAAGCCAGAATATCAGCTCATTTATTGCATCAAACTTACAAAAAAGCACGCGCGAGAAAAAAAAATAACAATCGTATTTTAACTGCATCGAAAAAAACCAAAAAACAGGGGACAAACCATGGTGTTTTTTTCTCCTAAACATTGCAATTTCAATTTTACTTTTTAATCATAAATATAGAATAAACACGTGCTCAGATGTCACACTTTATCTTTTTTGTTCTATTTATTTTTATAATCATTGTTGAGCATGATATAATCCGGAATTTTATTTTTGTGGCAACACTAATTTGAAGAAAACCTTTCATTTCATTTATGAAAACAATGCCAATTTAATTTTTGATTATCAGCAAATTTCAATCAAAAAACATGTTTTAGGAAAGTGTAAGTGCACTATGTCAGAAGCTGTTCAAAATCCTTTCATATGGTATCTCATTCGTCGTTCTGCGTTTCGTATTTTCTTAGTAAAAGGGATGTTAAGAGGAGAAATAATATACATGATAGATAGATTGTTCTAAGTTAATCCTTGCGAATATGTTGCGTAGGTACTTCGAAGTAGATGAGAATAGATGCACTGCACATTCAGGCATTCATGAAGTGTTGCTGAACTTTTAAATAATATGTATTTATGTATGAAGTATACTTACTGTTCGCGAATTCAATCGTTCTGGAAGCATGTACATGCATTTATTATTTCGCGTATATTGCTTAAACGAGCCTTCGTGAAACATATACCCAATTCTGTTTGCTGCTATCTATATTATTTTTACACAATAAGTCGATTCGTTATCGTTTTTTAACCCTTTCTGTCCCGTATTCTCCCTTTGTCGCAGTAAAGCGGTGAAAAAAAGAAGAAAAAGTATGTTTCGAGGATCACGATTTGCAAATTCTGATTTAACAAATGTCTTCTTTGTATAAACTCTCTCCTGCAGACATAAAAAAAATTATTTATGCCACTGAATGTATAATTTATTCTTACATATTAAAGCATCGAGATGTATTCGCGATAGTAAGAACAATACTTAATTTTTCACATTTTTTAAAGAAAATATAATATACTCGTTACTCAAATTTCTTCACAGTGAGAATTCCAAAAACCTTTTTCTATCTCATCATATTATTTATAAATAGTTTTAACGTGTACATCTCAATTTTATTTCGTTGTTATTCAAGCGTACGTCTATTTAATTCTTATTATTCATTCCTGTGTTCTATTTTATTATTATTATTATTTAATTTACTAATACACTAAGCCCACTATACTGATTCTAATATTTCTATAATTGGTACTACAATTATAAAAAAAAAAATACATCTAATTGCATAGTTTATTATATGTAATTTATTATTATGAGCGTGTATACTGTCGTACATAGCATACATAGGGGAACTTCGGTTATTATGTAATACCATTGATGTTTGAGGCAATATCACAGTTCCGTACTGTTTAAAACACGAAAACCAAACACAATCACAAACTTCAATTATTTGTGATTAGTTATTTGTAGACAAACATCATTTTACGAAATTTCATCCCATGGAAACAAATAATAATAATGAAAAACTTTTTTGGAAGGTATTATCGGATAGTCAGGTAATATGGAATAGAGGGCTAATAAATAGGTCAAGTACGAGTATAACCCGCGCTCAAACGGTTCCGTACATTAAATTTATTAATTCCTATTTTCTTATTAATAAACTCCTACAACCCCTAATTTATTCATAATTTTAGTTTCTGTAGATTCGGAAATAGAGTGGGGGTGGGGGGTGGGGGGGGTGGGGGGACATACTTTTGCGGTTCATTTTCGACGATATCTCTGAAACTATAATACCTCAAATTAAAACAAATATATTTTGAGTTCAATATTATGGGATCCTTCACAGGATACCCCACATGATATACAAAAAGAAAACTTTCTTTTTCCAAGTAACTTAATTAGCCCCGTAATTTTTTCCTAAACATGTTTGTGAATAAATAATAATCTGAAAATATGTGGGTTAAAACGCTTTATACCTTTTCCAAGTTTGAACTTTCCACGTCCCATAGTTTACGAGAAAAAAGGCTCTGACAGACGGACAGACAGACACAGCAGTGATCTATGGTGAGGATAACGGTTCCATTTTTACTTTTTAAGTACGGAATCCTAATAATAAAGAAAACAAACAAAATTTGGAAAAATATAGATTTAATAATACCAAAGGAGCACGATTAAGATATAGTCTCTAGGTAGTCAGTTAATACAGTTTAATTTTCATGCACAAATCACAATATAAAGATAGGTCTCTGCGCCAGTACAGTTAAGGATATTTAATACTCGTATTTCATATAACCCGATCTCGCCAGTTTGAAAAAAAAAATACCCTCTGTATATTGCCATGAATCATGAACTAAAAAACGAGCCTTAAATGATAATTGTTACTATTTGGATGTAGATCATGATTACTTTCAATGTAAAATTATTTTTTCCAATAATGAATAAAAAGTATTGAAAATTGAATCTTTCCAAACACGAAAAACAAATGTTTATTCGCACAACGAAACCTGACACCCACCGACGAACGACACGCTCTAAGAGGCACTCTGGGAACGTTCTTAAGTTATTTATGATATTGCAGCTTGGTGGCAGCATGTTACCAAAGATAAACATTAGTATTTCATATTTCCTGACTATTCTGCATGTTTAAATATTTGGAAAATACTTTGATAGGTTGGAAAATTGAAAATGGATTAAAATAGCCAGGGACGTCTCATGATGAATTGAAACGAAAACGGGAATTAGCTCGCTTCCTATAACATATACAGTGGACTCCCGTTAGTACGGACTATCATTTTTGTCCGCATTAAATCATGTAAACATTTCATGGGTGTGTAATAATCCCTTTCGTTGAATAAATCGAATTCAGGTTTTATCTGGAAAACAGGTTACCTACTTATTGCTAAAATAATAATAAAAAAAAATTGTTTATTTTAATAATTTTATTAAAAAGTAAGTTAGTTACAATTTTTTAAGACAAAAGAATAAATTACACTTAAAAAAAAATCCTTGACGGCTCGGCCTACAGGCACAGGTAGATTTCGAAGACGCAGACCGTGGGGCGCCTGTTTGTTGGGAATTGCAGAAGAAATGACCTTTTTGCCATGATGCGGTAGTTGGAACCACCCACTTCGAAACCTAACTTGTTTGCAGGTGAAGCCGGCAGGGATTTTTTTTTTTGCTATAAATGTTGGTCCTATAAAAAACTTGTCAATATAAAAGTTTTAGATAATATTAAAAGGATTTATAATAAATTTAAGCGGATTTGATATCTTTTGAATTGACGAAGTTATGATTTTTTTCTTCTAAACACCCCCCCTTTTCACCCCCTTGGCGCCATTTTTAATGATATCAAAAATCTGTCATACATCAATTTTCGACCCTTTTTCTAGAAGTAATAATAACTTTAAACGGATTCGATATGTATTATAATTAAGAAATTAAGGTTTTTTTTCTGTTTTCACAAAAAGCCACCCCATTTGCCCCACATTTGGTTCGTTTTTGCCCATTAACGAACTTGACCGAGATTTTATGTATCAGTTTGAAAAAGATTTGTGCAGTTTTATTGCAGTTATCGTGTCCATAAAAAAGTGACATGGATAGATAGATAGATAAAGTTTTGAACTGGGTGTGGTTTTGGTTTCTGGGAGTCATAATCGGCGTAGATCTGCAAATTCTTTTAAAAAATTCCAACTTAGGGGAGAATGTAATACGTAGTATTTCTCACGAAATCTACCTACAAAAGATAGCCGATTTTTAATCTAGTAATGTATAATTCATCACGAACAAAAATATACAATAACCGCTTCCGAATTAAAGATTCCGAAAAGCATTTTTTATGTTTAGAAACCTCAGAAAAGAAACCAATATATTTTCGAGATTAAAGAAAATATTTATTAAAAAAAAAAAAAAAAAAAAAAGTTTATTTTGCTTCCACTGATTTTCGGAATCGTTTCCGAATAGTTTTGATTGTGTATTAATCAGTTTTCTCAACTCGGAATATAGGTTTTTCGAATGCTATCGATTCTCAAGTAAACATTTTCATATGATATAAATTCATCATGATAGGCGTCATGATGCGTCATTTCATCATGATATAAATTGGATAGCATCCCCTCCTGTAAAATTGAAAACCTTATTGCATAAAAAGATCGATCCTGTATACCGATGGAAGTATCATCAGGAATCTATAGAATTCCAATCACTATGGAAATAAATGAAAATGGTAAGAAAAGTTTTAAAGTAAAAGACTATATAGGTATGACCTCAAGAAAGTTTAAAACTCGTTTAAAAGAGCATATCCTAATAATATTATAAATCTGATTGTGTGCAAATGTTAGGCTGAAGCCAGCGTCAAAATGAAGCATTTAATTATCCTGTATCTTTGCATATAAGTTGATTATAACCCTCAAATGAATATAGGCTGGTTTTTGTTTATTTTATATCAATATTTTTCTTAAAAATTAAAAAATTCATTATTTTCATACAGAATAAATGGACATTTTTTCGTATATTTTAAAATGGTTGGTTGGTTTGGTTGGTTTGGCCCAAAGGGCCCGGTCTTGCAGCTTTTTTAAAAATGGTTAAATTTATTTCACGGTTGCTAATACTTTATCGTTATTTTTAATGAATTCAATACGAATGATGGGATAGGTTAGCGATTTATCGTCTGCACACGGCTAACATAAAGATACCATATTTTTAATTTAAATTTTAAAAAGTAAATATATATATATATATATTGGATGGCAAATGTTAATGATATGCATCGCAAAATTATCCGTATCGAAAATCGGAAAATCTTAATAAAAATAACTATATTTTTTAAAAGAAAGTTGCTTTTCTCATAAAAGCTAAAGATTTAATATGATTATGTCGAAGTAACAGCATTTTTCCTCTATCATTTTCCCACAATCAAAACACATTTGTAAATCGTCGTTTCGAACCGGAATTTAATTTTACATTTCTTTTAGTTTTAAAATAGGAAAAACTTTGTTGTCTTTTTTAAATATAGCTTTTTTTAAAGTTGTTTCATAATAGATTTTTGTAAAATCTTGTAGGATAAGAAAAATTCCATAGATTTTAAAGCAATGTTTAAGTAAAATTACATTTTTTTAAACTTAAAAAACAACAATGTTATCGAAAAGAAAATCGATTTTACCAAGAAATTCGCGTAATGCAAAAGCAAAGAAGAAATCAAAAAGTAATGAATCTTTTCTTCCAGCCGAATTGTGTAAACTTGAACAAGCCAATCGTGCCAATTCATAACATTATAAACGTGAAAGCGCGTTCTATATAGTAGATTTATTTTACATATAGGTAGAACATCTCCGAGAATAGGAAGGTTAGGGGTCTGTAATTAGGTCCATAGTCAATTTGCTTTTTTTTTTTTTTTTTTTTTTTTTTTAAATCAAGTGAAATTTGGCACAAAATTAAATACATTGTTGTAACCAGATTTGTTTTTTGCATGCTAAACACTTAATGGTATTTTAGATGATCATTTCCCCGCTCACCTTTGATGCCAACTATGACTGTAAAACATATTAAAAAATATCAGACGATAATTTTCTAATTTTCTTATTGCTTCATGATGTAAATAGACTTCCTGGTTCATACTTTAAACCTGAATTGCTCACGCCATTGTCGTTCAATTTTTATTCCTAATCCTAAACGTATCCTATCCTAAACCTGATAATAACTTTAAAGAATATTCTTTGACACGAATGTGTAAATTAAATCAATATCCATAATTGGAATGAATGGAAAATAGAATAAATAGAAATGGCAAAATAAAATAACAAGAAAGTACATTTATTTGATACCTAACCCTAGAGAAAGCGAAAAATATTTCACGCGAATGAAATAAATAAAAAAATAATCCTATATATACTAACAAAAATATGTAAATTTAGATCATCAGATTTGTGTCGTAGGTATTTATTTGCTTATAGTGTTCTTGACACGATAGAGAAAATATCGAGGGTAAATTGGGCAGAATTTAAAGTACTTTCTAGCAACCTTTATTTACATTTTAGAATCGCATCAGATTGTTATATCTTTGTGAAATATCTATCAATGTATAAAATCCACAAGCAGTTTGTTCACTATTTACACCACTTAGCGTGAAGCACTTAATTTAATATATACATAAACAAGATAATGTAGTAAGAAATATATAACATTTGTCTATGCAAATAAACAATATAATAATGCCCATTTAGCAATGCACACATACACAAATTGTACACCAAATACCACATAAAATGCACTGTTGTATAGAAGAATTCTGCCAGTGTTGTTTTTCGTTTTACGAAGAGGAATTCCTCGATTTTCACGATTTTACTTGGTCCTCCTTTTTTCATTAGTTGCAGTTTCATTTTCGCGATTGTATATATTATTTGACATGAAATTTAACTTTTTTAAGACTGGGTTATGTCAAGGCCCCTATAGCAAAGAAATACCATATGGTCTCCTATAAAATGTGATAAAGCTTTGGTTAATTATTTATGTTGTTAATTATAGACCGGGAGGCGGCAGCACGGACAATCACCTCATCGAGTTCACGGCTGAAATTCTAGAATTAGTTAAAACTCGATTCGCATATTAAAACGCAATCGGTCTGCCAAGTCATATCTTGGTGGAAAACACGTGAAACCCGATTTTAGCGGTTGACTCATAGGTTTACCATTGTGTTTTCCTGCACCCAGTTCTCCATGTTTTCATACTTTTGGGTGCAGGAAAACACAATGGCAAACCTACGAGTCAACCTCTAAAATCGGGTTTTCGCGTGTTTTCCACCAAGATATGACTTGGCAGACTGATTGCGTTTTAATATGCGAATCGAGCTTTAACTAATTCTGGAATTTCAACCGTGAACTCGATGAGGTGATTGTGTGTGCTGCCGCCTCCCGGTCTATTATCAAGTGAAATGTTTTACTAAATTATTGCATTTATTCTTTTTTTAATGTTACGTGAACGAAGTCACGGGTAACAGCTAGTTTCTGATATAAAATTCAATAGAACTGAAACAGCACTTTCAAGATTAAAACAAGAAGAATCAGTCAAAATACATTTTGATCAAACTAAAATAATTAAGGAAGGAAAATAATTAAGGATTTTTATGAAGCAATAATCAATGAATCCATAGAAATTTTAACTAAAAAAGATTAAAGGCTACCAGTGCCTCCCACCCCTGTTGGTTTGTTTTAATGGCTTCTTCCCTTCTCCAGCAGTGAACGATGTTCTTACTGGTTTTTTCGCCATTTGTCATTTGTGTATTTGCGTTTTGTTTTGTAACCCTGAAGATGAGCAAATCGAAAGCGCTCGGTTGTTTATGTTAAATACAGTTTTGTATATGAAGTCAAACACCTTTAGTAAAATATTTTATGAAATGGCACGTATATGTTTTTTTGGACATTTATGTTGTTTTTAATTAGTAAACATTTTCATGTTCAACAAACATGTTTTGCAGACAAACACGATAAATTAACAGCATTAACATTAACATTAAAATTAATATTATTTTGTTACTCTTGAATGTATAAATTCACTTGCGCAGCTGAAAATGTTTAATTGAAAATTAATCGCAATCTAAAACAAGATATTCCAGTTTAAGAAAACTGATTAATACACTACAAAAAGTACCCGAACACTTGTCTGAAAATCAGTGGCAGCAAAAGAAACTTAGCTTTTATAAATGATTCCTTAAATCTTGAAAAAAATATTGGTTTCTGAGATCTCTAATGATAAGGAACGCTTTTCGGAATCCTGGGTAACTCGGAAGAAGTTTTTGCATATTTTTGTTGGTGGCCATGTTATATTTTCGTAGAAAAAAAAACATTTGTCTTTTTTTTTTTTTTTTTTTTTTTTTCACAGTGTACTAAGGGAAAACAAAACATCCAAAGAAATTGCCGTGCTTACATAATCTAACTTTAATTAAATCAATTTCTTAATTTTGAAGCATTACTTGAATAAAGAATCGTTTTACCATCTCATTTTCCAGGTTAGCGTCATGTCACACTGAAAAATTTGGTCTGTAACATCACATTTTGATTTGTAATATCGAATTGGTAATTCTATTGCTATTAATTTATTGTAGTGTCATCGGAAACACCTGTATACATAATTTTTGTAATTTTAGCATATCAAGAAATGAGCGAAAAATCAATTACAAAATTCCATCTTTACATATATGAACCAAATTAAGTTAAGAATAAAAGAGAGTGTGGCAGAGACCGATGTTGTATTTGAAGTGGTAGCGCAAAACTTCAGAAATCCGTCCTCATTAAAATCAAAGAAGAATTTATTATATAGAAACAAGAATTTAACATAACAAGAATCTTGAATAAATGAGGTTTCACAACAAAATTTGGGTTCTTAAAAGCTTGTAATCAAAAGTTAACTATAGGAATTGTTCGTTAAGCTCGGCACTGATTTAGGGCATCTTAGAAGTAATAGAGTTTCATAAAGTTTATCTTGTGAGAAAACTAAACATAGTTTCTTTCCTGGCAGTTTCGTGGAAACTCCTTCTGCAGTGCACCAGGGGTGAGACGCTCTTTCTACCTGACGAGATGTCAACTTTTCTCTTCTTAGTGACAGTCCTATGTGGACGTTCTTTCACCTCCGTTTCATATTCACAACCTGGAAGCACAAACATTGTCCGGCTTGCTAATAACCTTTTGACGAAATCTTGGTGATCCCTAAAGAATTATATCTCCACCGAGATTGTCTCATAGCTAAGACTCTGAATCCGAACCAAGCTGATTCTTAACTTCTATCTAAAAAATTAAGAAACTGTCTAAAAACACCACGTATTCACTTATATAACCTGTGTTTAGGTTGCACATATGAAAGGCTATTTCTCTCGCCTCTCGGAGCACTAGAAAATGAGATCACGAACAAAGTCCATTCTCATAGGACGAGAAGATATTGCGCCAATGAACAGCTAAAAGTTCTGATTTTATCGGGGCCTCAGCTGTGTGATCTTCGACGAATTGTAAGGTATGCCGCTCCGCTTTGTGTATTGAAACAAGTGTCTCTGTAGTGTCAACTGGGATGACTGGTGATGATGGATCGAAAGATTTCAAGTTTTGTGGCAGATAACTGGACTTAATCATTTCGATCAGAGCTTCTTTTACATGGGTTTTTCTATCTTGGATCCCGAGCAGTATACAAGGGTTCTTAGTGAGATATTGTAAAGTTCTGACAAGAGTAATAAAAAATATATATTTAAATTGGGAAATTTTCCATAATCGGAGTGTCTCATAATTTTTTTATAATGGAACTTTTTCGACAAATGAAAATAATAGGTAATTTTGTCTCGAATAAAAAAGAAATAAATAAATGTATATAACGTTAAAAAGTAAAGAATATTTTTAGTATTGAAATGTACTATTTTTACTGTGAGAAATATTTTTGTGACATACGAAATAATAAATAATGGCTTTTACTGTTAATTGTTTGATCAACATTCTCTGACTGCTTTCTTGTATTTTCGTAAGATTTAAAGAACATTTTGTACAAATGTTTAATTTATCATACCCAATTATAAAAAGATATCCTATTTTTTTCCAAAAGAGATAAAATTACTTTTTCAGAATACTAGAATTTCTTCTTTATAGTACATGTATTTTGTTTCGTTTTTCATCGTATTAGAGAACTTGTTATTTTCCTACAAATTGTTACATCCTGAAAAATCTTGTTTAAAAAAGTTGAGGAAACAAAAGAAAAAAAATCTTACGTTATTATTTTGCGCCGGAAGAACCTGCCTTTTCCCTTTTTTATCTTCTTTTGTCTACATTAACATTTCGAGCGATTTCACTTTAAAATTGCTTTAGAGTTATTCACATATTTTTTTAAATATATAATTTCTAATTCAAAAGGTATCACGAATTTAAAATTTATGTAGAAAAAAGTATGCGCATGCATACAAATTAAAAAAAAAAAAAGAAAAAGAAAGGGGGGAATTATTCGTCAAGCATAAATCATGAAACAATTTCCAACATTTCCAGAAAACTTTAAGGACTCGTAAATATAAATGAGCTAAATGAATTAATCGATTTGCAATGTGTTTCATTTGCTTTGCTCGAGAACATAAAACTTTCTGACATAACAAAATTATAAAATATTTTTAATTTCCAGATGTGAGAAAATTTCATGTATTCTCATTAAGGTAACAGTGAATCAAATAGCGCTTTATTTTTCTATACAGATGTATTTTTAATTATACAGTGAGCACGCTATATTTGCATGCAACTTTTCAAAAATTACATCTGAGCATTACAAAACTGAGATTTTAGAGAGAATGTCTTACGACTAGAGTCTTGCATCGGTTCGGTTTACTTGCTTTTACCTACACCTGACCCGACCCGTGGGTTCACTTTTTCAATTCCTAACACTTATATATTTCTACACTTATATCTTGGAATAGGGGGCACCTCGAAATCTGCGCACACGTAGCATGTGTATATGTGCATAAACTATCACAAATAGTATACATGTGTATTTGTGTGTATCATAAACGAAATGTTGGTAATGTTTTTCATATTCTGAGAAAAGGAAAAATGGTGCTTAACTGCACCGTAAATAAAGAATAATCTAGGATGACATTTCTTATATACATTTTATTTTTTCTTCTGCGGTAAATTGATTATATACTCATTCATATTTAAATACCTAATTTCCTTCAGTAAAAACGAATAGATATTTTTGCCTTAATTATGACAGAAATTCTGCATGAATAAGGTGTTTAAAATAGAAAAAAAAGCCTATTCCAATTTACTGGTGGAAATTTGCCCCGGCGGTAATCAGTCCCCGCGGAACCGGTTACAGTTGAATCTTCATCATTTTGAAGATATGTCTATTACTCTTTATTCATAGTTCATGATTGAGACAGAAAATTAAAAACACTGAATTTGTAAACAGCCTTTGTTATAGTAACCTCAAAATCTATTTTATTCCCATTCAAAACATTTAACCCTTTCAGGGGCAAGCACTTGTGCTCTTGTAACGTTGAATTCCCACCGGAATTTAGGAAAGAATTTAGTTCAAAATAAGAATAAGCAATTTTTCAACTTTTTCTCGTCAAAGTTAAAAAAGTAAAATTTAATTAAAAGTTTCTGGTTTGAATCGGATTAAAATTAGGTGGTATATAATATATACCACCGCCCCTCAAAGGGTTAAGAAAATATAGTTGTATGAAGTAATAAAAGGTATAAACTCCATAGAATATTTCCTTCAAAATTTAAGCAGCTTTTTAGCTATTTCAGAAGATTATAAAAATTATAAAAATAAAGGTAGATGTCTGGGAACGCTTTTAAGACGTTCCTTTCAAGGGCTTAACCCAACCTTCTTAGTTTTTAGACTTGAAATAAATGTGGAAGTATTTAATGCTCTAAAATCCCCATGAGAATACCTCATTTTTTTAACGGAAGTATTTACAAATTTGTATTTCAGTTACTAAATAATATAAACCAGGTATTGGGGTAGGCTAAATCTTTCCTGTTTTGCGGAACTGATTTATTCAGTCCTGAATTTGTGCTGATTTCTAATGATGAATTCAGGATTTCAGAAACTCAAAAAATTTCAAAATACTTTATTAAATTTAAGAATACAAAATGATTAAAGTGACTATATTGAAAAGATTCGAGTAACTTTGAAAAGTTAGCTACTATGTTATTTGCAAATAGTCTAGAATAGTTTTTAAATATTTGCGTTTGACTTCCAGGTCTCCGACTAATTATTATTATTTTTTATATCCAAATAATAATGTAAAAATAGCCAAAAAAGGCTAAAAATAAAAAATGAAAGAAACTATACTTTGAAAATTTTAAAAATGTCGGCATGTATATGCTTTAAATGCTAGTGCAAAACACAATACTATAAGGAAGAAAGAAAGAGCGTCAGAGTTTCGAAAGATTCAATTTTTCTTCATGCGCAAAAAGACTACTACGAAAATAGAAAAAATATAGGCCAAGAAACAGAAGCGACAAGAAGAGAGAGGTGAAAGAAGAAAGATAATGAGGAAAAAAGCAATAAAGCAAAACAGTCCGTCTCAAAAGAGTATTCACTGTCTTGACTCTGATAAAGTGGAAGTGATCAATATTAGAATGAATTTAAACCTCATAATGATGTTTTCAACCCAAATACCATTGACCGTGTCGATCGTATTTTCAAGAAATTTTTGGCCCGTAGGGCTGTCAGACCAATTGATCTGACTACTCCTGAGGAGGTGATTTCGGTGATCAAAAATTTTCCTAACAGAAAAGCTTCTTGTCTTGTTGGGATTACAAATTCAGAAACAAAATATTTACTCATTCAATTATGCTACTTATCTTGCAAATTTGATTAATGCAATTTTTCATGATTCTGAGCGTAGCTGAGGCTGAAATGTAAGCAACCACCGAACCAATCTAGTATTCTGGGCAAAATTTCTTAGTGTCAAAGGGAAACAAAATTGCCAAAAATTCAAAAAACGCTGTACGAATTTCGCATAAACTTTATTGAAAAGAGGACAAAATTTACTATATTGGGATATAAGATTGGAACCGGATTCTGGTTACTAATGTGGAAAAATCGCAGCAAAACGTGGAAAAACACTAAAAACCGCATAAAAAAATTTAATAAAAAAATCTATTCAAAAATTCCAAAATCGGGCTTCGAGGTTCAAAACTACATGCATTCTACCAAATTTTGTAGCACTGCGTGCAGCGGTCTCTTCAGAACACAAACGAGAAACACACACACAAACTTCCTTCTTTATTATAGTTGGAGATTACCAAATGCAAAATCTCAAATTTTCCATGGGGGACATTTTGATGCTGCGGGAGGGGGTGCCCCCCCAGGGTAAACCATGAATTCATCACTGGTTAAACTTTAGGGTACTTTTATGCTAGTCGGGTGCTAGTGATCGCCAAAATTTTTTGAATTTCGCCAACCCATTTTTTCTTGCGAATCTTTCAACATTAGCTAATAAATAACAAATAGCTAACATTTTAACATTGCAATATAATATCTTAAAAAACTTACTTAAAAATAGCTAAAATATAATCATAAAATACGTAAGCACAAACATTTCAATACAAATAACAAAATCTTACGTAATCAGATTTTACGTAATTAGGCTTAGTCAATAACAAAAATGTTAAAATATAAGAGACAACATAAACTAGAAATATTTTATTTCATAATGAAAGCATTGTATCTAATTTTACATACACAAAAATCGAAACTTATGTTAAATAAAAAGTTCTGGTAATTAGAATTACGCGAGGTGGATGACGGGAAAGGGTTGTGCCAGTTGAAACAAGATTTGGCGAGTTATCACTGGCGTTCAGCTAACATAAAAGTGCGAACTTTAGTTTAACTAAATAGCTAAATATGTAAAAATCTATATTTGTGTTCGATTCTATGCCGTTTTGTGTTTAATAGATAAAAAAATAGAGCTTATTATTAAATTATTATCATTATGAAAGTAGACATGGTGTATTATGAGACGAAAAAATATTTTATTATATAATAGGAATTTAAAATAATATTTTTGTATGCGAAATAACTAATTAAATTTTAACAATTGTTAATTATCTTTACAAACATGTTTTAAGTTAAAAAAAAATAATAAAGTTTATCTTAATAAGGAGCTTATGAGAGCTCAAAAGGGGAATGCTTGGAGGAACAGCTTTTCTTCATAAAAAAAATATGAATAATAATAATTAAAAAAAAAAAACTTGTGAGTGTTGCATTCAAAATTAAAAATGCTCTGTTGGATTTTTAAAACAGTATAAAACTTTAATTATTTCATCAACTCTTCCATGAATAATTTAGAAATATGAACTACTTTATGGCTGTTTATTTTACATAAAACAACAGGTGTTTTGATTTCATAATACATCATGCATTAAAATTCTTTTGGTCCTTTAAGCATAAAAATTTTTAACTTGACGAAAACTTCCTCTACTTTTCTTATAACGCTGCCCTAGTATTCTTTATTATGTATCTTTTTATTTGGATTTTATTTATTGCATGACTTTGTAAGAATTAATTTTACGGAAATTAATTTTTTTAAAGAGGTGTAAAATCAAATTTGTCATTCAGGTCTGTTGCCCAAAATATTTCATTCCAACATAGTTTAAAAGTGTTTATGAAATCCGCTTGTCTGGCCGTATGCCTGTCTATCTGTCTATCCGAGCTCTAACTCACGTAAACTTAATAGGATTATCATGTAATTGATATATATTATTGAGATTTACCATAGTATGTTCAGTGTCGAAAATGTAGTGTGTAGCATTCATAGTTCATTTACAGGAACACACAAAAGAATTCCTTTACATTGTGGTATATATGGAAAAAATCGTTTGCATTGTATTTTAATGATGTTTCAGTATTTCGAGCATATTGAAATTTATGTGTATCACTGAGGTACACAGAAAGATCCTTACTGTTGAATATGGTGTGCACATAGAATTTATTATTCATTTACAGGGAAACACAAAACTGCTCGGTTAGAGTATTGTCTATGAGCGGTAATTGATGGAAGTGCGTTTTCCGTTGTGTTATGCGTTTGTATAACATTTTTTAAATATATTACTTGGTGTGTATAGATTTATATATATCATATACAGGGTCATCATATATATACTATATAAAATAATTCGAGTACATTTACGTTTATTAACGGAAATTGATAAAAGGGAATTTTCAACTGTGCTAAGCGTTTCCTAAATGAACAAAATTGTTGCATACTATGTAGCATATATAAAAGTCGATAAATCATATACACGGATTCACAAAAGAATTTGAATTCCTTACTGACTATAGAGGGTAATTGTTGAAATTGAGTTTCAAATGTTTTATGTATTTTCCAAATTGTTTATTTATATATCATATTTCATCTTATTAAACGATGAGGTTTGTTACAGTATTCTGAATATATCGAAAAGTGTTTCATATGAGTTGTAATTTTCCAACCGGACGAAAAATGTCCAGGCCAGGATTCGAACCTGGGATCTCTTGGCTGAAGCTGCCAGTGCTCTACCAGCTGAGCCATACCAGTCGAATCTGGAGGACCTAATTCATCCAGTTAACCTTATTGATCATATAATCTGGTCTGATATCTGAATCAGCACAACAGAATAAATCGCAGGTAATGGGAACTCCAGTAAACGCTGGATACGTGATTACACTAGATTATTTTTAACACAATTATCGAAATTGATAAAGAAATCATAAGAGTTGTAATTTTCTAACTGGACGAAAAATGTTCCGTATTCAGCGTCTACTGGAGTTCCATTACCTGCGATTTATTCCGTTGAGCTGATTCAGATATCAGAACAGATGCCATGATCAATAAGGTTAACTGGATGAATTAAGTCCTCCAGATTCAACCGATTCAACCCAGATTCTCACTTGGTAGAGCATTGGCTGCTTCAGCCAAGAGATCCCAGGTTCGAATCCTGGCTCGGACATTTTTCGTCCAATTGGAAAATTACAATTCATATGATTTCTTTACCAATTTCAATAATTGTGTTAAAATTTAATCTAGTGTTTCATATGACTCATATGATTTCTTTACCAATTTGAATAATTGTGTTAAAATTTAATCTAGTGTTCCATATGACTCATATGATTTCTTTACCAATTTGAATAATTGTGTTAAAATTTAATCTAGTGTTCCATACTCTGAAGTGCACAAGCTACTGTAAGTTCCTAAGTTTGGGTTTCTTAGAGGTTTCCAAGCTATCAAAATTGGGTTGATTGCAGGTTTCCAAGCCTGCATACGCATTTTTATGCGTATCTTACAGGTTCCCAAGTCTATAAAATTTTAACATACACATAATGAAATAATCTAGAATTTGCCAGTCTTCTCCACCCCATTAAACTGGCTCGTACCTCTCCGCTGACCCCAGGTTTCTTATAGGTTCCCAAGGCTAGATTTCTTACAGGTTCCCAAGATTTCGATCTCGGGTTGCTTACAGGAATCCAAACCTTCAGCATTGGCTGTCTTACAGATTCACAAGTCAGCAAAATTTTAATACATACGTAAAAAAATGCTGCAGAAAATAATGAAATTTCCCAGTCTCATCCACTAAAGGCGAAAATAACGAATTTCGCTTAGTAGCCACTGGCCGGTAGGTTGATTTATTTAGTAGCCAGTTTCTGGCAAATGAGAATAATTTCTTTAGAAGCCAGTAAGTATATTTATGTCACTGAATATTTAATTTTAAAAATATATAATGATGTTACAGTAAACAAGTAATTTATGTGCTAAATAAAAATATTTTAATTTATATAGTTTTGAATATACTTGAGATATTAATTTCCAATTTATTTTAAATTTTAAAATAAGTTAACAGCAAAGTTATACACAACATGCTTTTATAGCTAACTACATAAGTCACACTAAGCATAGGTACTTGTGTAGCTAACAAGCTAACTACATAAGTACCTTCTTTTTTTTAAATTATTTGTTTAGAATTAAGATCGGACAATAATGAAATAGGTATGTTTATGCACTAAATAATAATCCACAATGTGATATATATTACACATGCACAACCTGTGGCCATCTGCCAAAAGTGACCGACATCTCCAGAAATTCAGGAATTGTGTGTATTTCGCCAATTAGTTTTGGAAATAATTGCAAATTTCGTCGATCGGGTAAGTAACAATCATCAATTTCGTCGATCGAACACATAAAAATCAGGAATTTCATCGATCGCTCGCTGAAAAATTATGAATTTCGTCATTTGGGAGCGTGAAAATCATGAAATTTGGTGATTGGGCGAATAAAAATCATGAATGTCGTCGATCGGGCACGTAAAAATTATTAATTTTATCGATCGGGCGCATAAAAATCATGAATTTCGTCTATCGGGCACGTAAAAATCAAGAATTTTAGTCGATCGGGTTCATAAAAATCATGAATTTCGTTAATCGGGTGCATAAAAATCATGAATTTCGTCGATCAGGCGCATAAAAATCATGAATTTTATTGATCGGGTGCGTAAAAATCATGAATTTTGTCAAACGGGCGCGTAAAAATCATAAATATCGTCGACTGGGCTTGTAGTGGGAAAATCAAGAATTTCGTCGAATGGGTTCGGGAAAATCATGAATTTCGTCGAACGGACGCGGAAAAATCGCGAATTTTAAGGAAAAAAGAAATCTGAAAATCCTGCATTTGGCCGGTACTTTCCCTATTTTTAATCGCCAGTTTTTCAAGCTTAATAGCCGAGTGGCGACTGGCGAGTGCTTATTTTCACCTTTATCATCCACCCCATTAAACTGGCCCGTACCTCTCCGCTGACGCTGGGTTTCTCATGGGTTCCTAAGCCTGGGTTTCTCACAGATTCCCAAGCCTTTAAAATTGGCTTGCTTACAGTTCAAAAGCCTTCAACATGGGGTATCTAGTGGCGCACCCAGGATTTCGCTTTGGGGGGGGGGGGGGGTAATGCATTTTAGAGGTCTGCACAAACCCTGCTCGGCCCGGCAAAATGAAGGTAAACTTTAAAACAGGCCGGGCCGTCAGAATTAGAAGATTTTCGATAGGCCGTGCCGGGCCGACTGACAAAATAAACGGGCTAACAAAAAAATTTAATGGGGCCGGGTACGGGCCCCGGACCCGTGATGACTTGTAGATTTTTACTTGTTGAAACTTCAGTTGTTTTCATTGCATCGTCAGAATCAGAATATTTGAAAGATATACGTTTAACACTCTTTTCGTCTTTGAATAAAAATCAGTTCATCACTGTCACTATCACTATCAATTAAAAAATTAATTTTACGTTTAACCGGCCGGATATAAAAATTTAAACGAAGCCGGTAAAATGTGATGATAACGTTCGCGAGAATAAGTATAAATCTGCTTCATGAAGTGACGCTAGTTTAGCAACATCATCAATTGAGTAATATAACATGTCAAGCGTAGAGATCGACATCGGATGTTTACATCGTGTCTGAGTCCAAGTTTTATTATTTTAGCAGACTCGGGTCGAGCCGAGATTAGACTTAAATTCTTTTATATACAGTCGAGCCGGGTCGGAACTGGGCTTAATTGTGCCCAAACAGTTTGTTTTGTCAAAATAGTAATAGAAATAATAAGTTGCTGTTAACGGATTCAGTGAAAATATGCCTTAAGTGATTCCCAAATTCCCAGTTTAACAACATGAAACTCTCCGAAACATTTTTTGACTTTTATTTTTAACTGTAAAGGCATAAAATTGACAGGTCTGAATTTTGAAGCGATTTGGAATCGATTACTGTTTTCCATTTTTTGATAAATAAATAACCTATTGAGATATAAGTATTCCTTTCTTGTGACGATAGGTTTTTCTTCTTTACCGTGCTATCGCGTCCGAAAATTTAATTCAAAACGCCAATTCTGATAGAATTTTCTGAAAGATTTTTTGCATTTATCAGAAAAAGGAAAACGCTATTAGATTACATAGTTTCTGAATAAGAACACCTGTCAATTTTATGCATTCCTGAAGAAAATTGATTTCATAAGTGTGTCAGAAAGTAGCGCCATTCGATTTGAGAAGAGCCTTAATATATTACGAAGAAATATTTTCAAAAATCTACTTTTTTATACAGCTAACTAACATTAATTCTTAGATTGAATCTTTATTTGAAGACTAAAAAATCTGAGTAATCATTAATGTTGCTATTCTGTTTTTTTTCCCTGTCTTGTAAACATATAATAAGGTAAAATATATTGTAAAATTTCTCCAAAAATATGTATGCAATATTCTTTAAAAGAACCTTAATTTTATGTTGATTAAAATCAGAATTTTTTTAAATACAAATTGAGCGGACTGGATAGATCATGATTTAACTGATTTTGTCACTGGCCGGGTCGGGCCTGTTTTCTTTGATTTTTGTACTTGCCGGGCCAAACTGTAAACTTTTGCAACAGGCAAGATAGATTTCGTTCGGGCCTGGCCTTGAAATTCTGGCCTGTGCAGACCTCTAATGCATTTGCATGACACTCACGAGTCGGTGATCAAGTGACCGTCTGCATTTGCGCACTGCAACAGTAGCTGAAATTTAATATAATCACTTCTGATATCCATCAGTGATACAAAATTTGTTAATTATTTATGGATATGTGCAGATTTTTTCCTTTATACTTTACGATTACTGAAAAATGTTACAAAAATGCTTTATTTTACGATATAAAGCTGACATATTCTGTAATATAATATTTTATGTAATGTAATAGTACGGTATTCGTTGTAGTGCAGCAACGTAATGAAATTACGATGACTGCTCTTGTGCGTCTCTGCTTTATCATCAGTAATTCGATATCGCTTGAATTTGAACATATGCTAAAACGTATATTATTTATCATAAATGAACAGAATGAAACATTTTGTAAAGAAAACAGAGGAATATAATTTTATAATAAAATAGTTAGCCTGTTACTATAAATAGAACTTTGATATGAATGACAGAAAATGTTATCTATTTATTTATTTTTCAGTATCAACGGTTTTTTGCCGCTGTGTATTTACAGGGGGGAAACTATTCTTCTATTAATTAATTAATATTATGGACATTCAATTCATTTTTAAAACTTTTTTTTTTAATTAAAAAAAGGAAAGAAAAGTGCCCTGTTAAACTGATGGCATTAACCTCACAGGGCTATTCACACTGATTGCGTATATTATTCTCTTATTTCAAAGAATAATTCTGCATGATATTCCCATTCAGCTAAATTAAGGGGGGGGGGGTTATCTCTCCAATTCCCACCCTTTATACTTAACCAATGAACTTCCAAATCTAATATCAGAATAAACAGGTATACCAAATTTGCAGCAAATCGGATAATTCTGTATGAAAAATCCATTTATATAAATTAAGGGGGAGGGAATAGGCCCTCTTACCACCCTTTATGCTTAACCAATGAACTCCCAAAACTAATCAGGAAAGCGCCTTATCAGAATGAACCTATATTCAAAATTTGAAGCAAATCGGATATTTCTATCAAGAGTTATCGCGTTACGTACATACATACTTACGTACATACAGAACCTGTGGGCACATTAGCTCTTACGCTTTGACGCTTGTGAGCTAATAAATAAAGAGAAAACTGCCCAGTTAAACTGAGGGCATTGAGCTCACAGGCTAATCACACTAATTGTATTTATACTCTTATTTCAAAGAATTTGAAATAAACCTTTGAAAAATAAAGAAATTAACAATATATTAACGGGGGATAATCCCCCGTACCCCCTTATAATTAACTAATAAACCCCCAAAACTAATCAGGGAAGCGACTTATCACAATGAACCTATAAACAAAATTTGAAGCAAAGCGGTTGGTTCTATCACGAGTTATCGCATTACGTACATACAGAACAGGTGGCCATTAGCTCTCAGGCTTTGATAGCCAGTGAGCTAAAAACCGTTAACATGACAATTTACATCTATTGTGAATAGGAAAACAAGTCAATTTTATAATATGGAGTCTTGTCTTCTTTGGCTTGGATACAATGGATACAAAAACACTAAAAAATGCTAAGACGGAATTGCAATAAATCGGTGAGAAATTCCGCTTTAGTCAGGTTTTCGTCTTAGCTGGTAAACTGTAAAGGTGTTTCTTTCGATGGGACCATGGAATGTTTGCGATTAAGATAATATTCCGTTATAGACAGGTTTCATTTACACTGGTTAAACTGTATACGTAAAACTTGTGTAAATAATCCCATACTGTTTAACTTATGTAAATGAAACTTGTCTATAACGTAATATTGTCTATAACGTAATATCGCAAACATTCCATGGTCTCAGCAAAAGAAACACCTTGAAAGTTTACCTTCTAAAGCAAAAACCTGTATAAAACGGAATTTTTCACCGATTTATTGCAATTTTGTCTTAGCATTTTTTATTTTTGTTTGTGCTCATGATTCAGTAAATTAGTACCTTGTTCGGCACAGGAGGGAGGGGCAGACCGCGGGATATACCCTCTCTTGGCTATTAATAAATTTGAAACTCTATGCTTACGAATATACTAGTGTAATTATCCTTAGAAAGAAATTAATACGTATGCTTACCATTCTAGTGATGAAGTGCTGGTGAATTAGTCTTAATCTTAGATGATTTTCTCGAGCTTTGATGATATAAATTTTCCAAATATAAAATTTAAAACTATGGCTATTTTTGTATACGTTGAGTTAAATGTTTTAACACGAATGATGCTAAAAAGAAAAAAAAAGTGTATAACCAGAAGTACTAATAAAATAGAGGTGCATTTCGCCTGCCTCCCCACCACTCACTTTATTTGAAAATATTACCAATCGTTTATACGTCGTTTGTATCTCATTTGTACTAGAGTAATAAAAGGTTTTTAGTGGGGGGGGGGGGGGTGCTGGAGAAACGGCCAGTCCCTCCCTCAATGTTTTACAAAACGGATAGTGCCAATCGTTTATACCTCATTTGTACCAACAATCTTTTCGTTTGCACCTCATTTGTACTAGAGTAATGAAAAGGTTTTAGTGTGGGGCTGCCATTTCTCCAGCCCCCCCCCCCCCACTTCAGTGTTTTACAAAATGGATAGGGCCAATCGTTTATACCTCATTTGTACCAACAATCTTTTCGTTTGCACCTCATTTGTACTAGAGTAATAAAAAGGTTTTAGTGTGGGGCTGCCATTTCTCCAGCTCCCCCCCCCCCCACTTCAATGTTTTACAAAATGGATAGGGCCAATCGTTTATACCTCATTTGTACCAACAATCTTTTCGTTTGCACCTCATTTGTACTAGAGTAATAAAAAGGTTTTAGTGTGGGGCTGCCATTTCTCCAGCCCCCCCCCCCTCCACTTCAATGTTTTACAAAATGGATAGGGTCGATTGTTTATACCTCGTTTGTACCTGTTCGTACCAACAATCTTTTCGTTTGTACCTCATTTGTACTAGAGTAATAAAAGGTTTTTAGTGTGGGGCTGCAAATTCTCCAGCACCCCACTTCAATGTTTTGCAAAATGGATAGTGTCAATCATTTATCGACCTTGAATGGGTCGTATTGTCCAAGTGTACAAGGTAGCCGGAAATATCACCTTCGTTTGGACTTGAATCCGCTTGACCGTGCTAAAAATATGGATGATGGATGTGTACTCAGAACCGAGAGAATCAGAATACCGCTATAAGTCTTTACGCTTAACGTATGTCGAAAACGATTTGAGAATAAAGATGAAATGAGATACAAAGATTTTAAACATTTTCTAAAGACCTGTAAAAAAAAAAAAAAAAAAAAAAAAAAAACTTTTATAATTTTATAGAAAACTTTATATAGTTACTTTAATATTAAGTTTCAGGGTCTGGGGGGGGCTTCAGCCCCCTTAGCCCCCCCCCCCCCCCCCCGTGGGTGCGTCAATGGTATCTTACAGGTTTCCAAACCAGTAAAATTCTAATACATACGTAAAGAAACGCTGCAGAAGATAATGAAATTTACTAATCTCCTCCACCCCATTAAACCGGCCCGTACCTCTTCGCCGACCTTGAGTTTCTTGTAGGTTCCCAAGCCTGGGTATCTTGCAGGTTTACACGGCAACAAAATTTTAATATACGTAATAAAATGCTGCAGGAAAGAATGAAATTTGTTAGTCTCCTCCACCCCATTAAACTGACCCATATCTCCGCTGACCTTAGGTTTCTTATAGGTTCCCAAGCTTGGATATCTTAAGGTTCCCAAGCCCAGAATATTTTAATATATACGTAATATTTGAGCAATTACAGATGCTGCACTGCATTATAACTAATAAATAATAAAATTCAAGTAAATAGCAAGATTCAAATAAGTCTCTATTAAGATATCAGTTCGGTGTGAACAATGAAAAAGTCTTCGTCAAGTGCGAGCTCACTTCTATTTGTCTATGGGATATAGGGAATTTGTTAAATTACATCTTCGGCGGGTTTTACAGACCAAGGGCTGCCTTCACCATTATTCTCTATGCCAGAGAAATACTAAGGGCTCCAAGCGCTTGGCCTTTTTCATTCGGATACACTAACAGAAAATATTTGCTCAGGGCTCTCGGCATTCACCATTCCACACCTAATTCCAGCCAACTTCTCTTTCTGTGATCAACTCCGAGAATAATCTTTCTCTTCCTCTCTTCCGCCTCGTACTCGGAGAGCGAAAGGGGGCAGCAGAAATGTAGGCGTTCGTTTTTCTCTGCTCCTCTATTGTGTGCTAGTAGAATTGATCCTCTCTATGATTTCTCATTGGTTCAGCCTTTCTCTCTTAGAAGCAAGAGTGTTGCCAACAAACGGCTGGAAACTTTCTTCGGCGCTAAGGCTATTTGGCCAAGGGACGTTGATAAGGTGATTGATTAAGGTGTAACTTAACTAATTTTTAACGTCGAAGTTTTATTCTGTTCTGTCCCAAAACTGTTTAAAGGGGTAACTGATGACTTGCTTTTCGGGTTTAAGAAACTCTGCGGGATGTTTCGCTCGTGGGAACTATCTCTCTCTCATATTCTTTGCTGTGAATATGAATAAACTCTGATATTTCATAGTAAGATAATTTTAGGTATAATTAAGGTTATCATCCTAGGTTCGGACAACTCCGAGAGAAGCTGTTAGTATTTAATAACACATGATCACTTTTTATACATAGTTAATGATTTGTAAAAACATTTAAAGCTATTTCAAGGATAAAAAGGCGTAAAATAACCCTAAACTGATATCCTTTTATGTTACGTATTTCTCCTTCAGTTTTTGAGTTAATAAGTTTCCGCTGTATTGCCCCTTTTTCTGATACACAATAATCTTAATAAATCCCCAATAAAGAAAAAGAATTACAAGCTACAATATCAGAAACAATGAATCTAAAGAATTACATGAATCGAAATCCTAACGAGTTTATTTTGGAAGAATAGCATGCGCTAAAAATCCTAGAGTTAGCTTGAAATACTTTAATACTTGCTCGGATCTTGTATGATTAAAGAACACATTTTTTATTAATACATTTCATATATACACAGTAATTTATCATTTATATGACTCTTAAGGAACCGAAAAAAAATCGTATAAATGAGAGATCACCCGATCTGAGCCGTCCATAAGGGGGGGGGGGGCAACCCCCGAGCCCCGACTAATGTCCGAGGGCCTGCGTGTTTGTGAAAAAATACATTCTTTTTCTTTTTTCAAAGTTTTAATTTTCCGACGAACTACCTACAGTGTAAAAAATGACAAATGTTTCTTAATCCAGGAAAATATAATATAACTACGGATGAAAATATACAATAACCTCTTCCAAGTTACCCACGATTCTGAAAAGCGTTCTTTATCTTTCGAAACCTGAGAAACCAATATATAAGGGTCGCCCAAATGAAAGTGGCATTGCTGTCATAACTCCGCCATATGAAGAAAAAGATGACGTTGCATGCTCCTATAGAGGGCGCAGAGTGCTGGGAATGCATGCGATATCGTCAGATCCCGCCAGATAGGTGTGCGATAGCGTGGGAGAACGTTAAAAGGCATCGTTTGCATCATGGATGCCTCCAAACGGTGCCAACGCGCGGTCGTGCAATTTTTAACAGCAGAAAATGTGAGTGCTAGTGAAATCTATAGTCGAATGCAAAATGTGTATGGCACGGAGTGTATGTAAATCAGATCGGTATTCTGATGGTGTAGGGATTTTCGTAGTGGAAGAAGCAGTACTGACGACAGGTCACGACCTGGTCAAGCGCATGTGGCTCTCCCCCTTACAACACAGACCTCTACCCAACCCAGACCGTGTAACTACCACATCTTCGGTCCACTCAAGAAAGCTCTGAAGGGACGGCGATTTGCTAATGATAATGTGGTCCAAGCTGCCGTTGAAAATTGGTTCCACAACCAACCCCGGAGCTTCTTCACCCAGCTCTACGATGTATCCATCGTCTCGTTGGTCGCTGGGACACTTGTTTCAACCTACAAGGTGACTTTGTCTAGCCTATCTGTTACGTCTGTATTACTTCTTTCTTTTGTATAAATACTAATTTATATTAATACCATTAAACCATTTCTCAAACCGACTGTAGTACAACTTTCATTTGGGGGACCCATATAGTTTCGAGATTTAAAGAAGCATTTATAAAAACAAAGTTTCTTTTGCTGCCACTGATTTTCTGAGACGTTTCCCAGTAGTTTTATAGCGTATTAATCAATTTTCTGAAAACGGAATATCGGTTTTTCGGTCCATTTTTAAGTTAACAGTTATTTCGTAAGTTATTTCTTAATTACTATTCTATAATTGAAATTCTTTTAAGACATCAAATTCAAACTAGCCACTTTTTGACACATACAAATTGCACGCATTACAAATGAAAATGACTTTGCGAATAAGTCATTTTCTTTCGTAAATGCGTACAATTTGCATATATTTGTATTCAGATACCAATAAATCGAATAGAAGTTTTCGTTTTCCCATAAAAGTAACAAATCGTCATAAAATTTGGCATTTTGAACCGATTCTTCTAATAGGGAAAGTCACAGAATGGTGGTTATAGGAGAGAAAATACATAAACTCAAGATGTATTGAATCTAAAATACACTTTACGATTTTTAGGCTTTTGAATGTTAATACCTCATAATTTCAGTGAAGTACGAATGTGAAATGAGGCAGTAAATGTCAGAAAGATTTGAAATGTTGAGCAGGGAAAAATAAAAGTTTGAAAGCACCCTTAAATGAATATTGCATATATATTTATACAAAACATTTTTGCAGATTTTTTTTTTCAAATTAAATGCCTGCAAATCGTAGAATACGAAGTGACAATATTAATGATTACATAGACAATTACATATATCTAGATTCTTAAAAAAATTAATGTAGTTTCGAATGAAAGAAAAAGGTGGTTAAAGAAAATCATTATTTTAAAGCTCTATAAAGAAAATATGAATAGATTTTTAAAAAAATTTTCTTTGTAATGTTTTAAAACAAATTAAATTTCGTTAAGGAAATGTACAATATCACTACTGTTTATAATAACAAATAAATTTAAAAAGGTCTAGCGTGGGACAGAACTCTTATAGAAAATTTCCCTTCACCCTGTTATATAAATTTAACTTCGTAGATGCACCATTGAGTGTTGTATGTACTAAAAATAATTATAATTAAGATAAGATTGGCCTGGAAAATGGTTATAATTTCGACACTAAATTTATGCTATATTATTAGCTATATTATTAACTCTTTGTCACTGAAACAACTGACTACAGTGAACAGGAAAGGTGTCCTTTACCGAAGATGTTGGAAATGGTCAATCGTTCACATCGACGCAAAATTAAAATTCATTTCTAAAATTTATCTTTGATTATATAATGGTATATATGGAGTAAAAAAAAAATAAACCTAGTATTTTAAAAAGTTCGGAGGATGCAGTTAAATAGTTTTGCATGGAAAACAGAAAAAAATAAAAAATGTCAGTTATTATGTTTAACACATATAATAATTATTATTATTTAATATTTAAAAATGCTAAGAAATATTTACTTATCATACATGTCCTTTATTCCCAAAATTTGAATTTAATTAGACTTTTATTTTTCAAAAAATATAGAAATATTAGCTTTTGTTTGGAGCATTACACTATAAAAAATTTGCAGCAAAGTATCCGGTCATTCGACCGTTTTTATAGAAAACCGTTACATAACCGTAATTTAACGCTATTCTGACCATAATATTGCCCATATTATGGTCAAAATACTGTTAAATTACAGTTATGTAACCGTTTTCTATAAAAACGGTCGAATAACCGAATATTTTGTGCTGCAAATTGTTTACAGTATATGCATAAATATCGTAGCGTCTGTAAATACTTTTATTTTCTTTAAAAAAATAATTTTGTTGCGCAAAATTTTGAAGAATATCTAAATTACAATTTTTTTTATAACACAGTTTTAAACACTTTCCAACATAATTGAAAAGTGTTTATTACTTCAGTTTGTCTGGCCGTATCTTAACTCTCGTAAATATACTCGGATTGCCCTGTAATTTTTATATGTTATTAGCATTTACTATAGCACAATTTCTATTGAAAATGAAGTGTGTAGCATTTATAGCCCGTTTACAGGGACAGTCAAAAGTATTCAGTTACATTACAGTCAATGGAAAGAAATCGTTTCAAGTGCATTTTAATGATGTTACACCATTTCAAACATAATGAAACTGATATGCATTATGAAGTGCACTAAAACAGGCTTTCTGTAGACTGTGGGGGGCAAAAGAATTCTGTCATATAATGGTTTACTGGGACAAATTGTTTGCAGCGTATGTTGCACTACTTCAAATATAATAAAATTTATATACATTATTGAAGTGGAATAGAAGATACTTACTGTAGAATATGATGTGCATAACAGTTATCCATCATTTACAGGGACTTACAAAAAATTTCGATTACATTACTGACTAAAACAGCTAACCGTCTTAAACGAGAAATCACTTTTAGTTAATGAACATTTCGGCTAACTAACATAATTCTGGAACGAATTATGTTTGTTAGCCGGTGTATCACTACATATTAGTATGCGCGATGGATAATTTTTAGTATATTTTTAAGATATAAAGAAATATATATTTACGTATTTTTATTTAATGTTATAGGTGATGTTGGAATCCACTCAGAAGAAAGCAGGTGGAATCCTTACGGTATTACAGGTATGTCGGTATCTTTTCATGTGCAGTGTTTTTCAATTAATTTTATTTGGAAACGCTTGGATATAGAAATCATTAAGTTAAAAAAATTTAAAAAGTCATAATAAAATATATAAAATGAATCATGACCACATTTCGGGCCGGAATCTTTATCTTCAAGTGAAAACATGTGTCAACAGGTTGCATGTCATGCAATGGCAAATAATGTTTTACGGTCATTTTCAAAAATGTTGTTTTCCTGCTCTTTAAAATAAATCATTGTTTATTTGATGGTAAACAGTCAGAAAAATACGTCTACAGATCTAACAGACAGAAGACTTCTTGCTAGCCTTTATACATTGAAAACTTGCACTGCTCTAATATGTTTTGATATAAATTTCATACACTATATTGCCAAAGGTGACCGGTCACTTGCGATTTTAGACGTTTTGTTAACTATCTAGAAAAATACATGAGGAATTAACCTGAAACTGCAGGTGTGTAAACAGTATAGTATAGGTTATATATTTCCGCGATGATTTTTTTCCGAAACTCCATAGGGGACTGCCAACAAACTGAAAAAGAACGAATATCTTTTGGATAACCCTGTAAAAACTAATGTAGCAAAGCCGTTCAAACTCGAGATTACTAATAACTGGCTTATTGTAATCTATTGATTAGTGCCAAGACAGCGTACACAATATTGCACGTACTACTATATTTGGATACAACCCCTCATATTTTTGCTTCCTTTTGGGAACAACGGATTTCGAGCTTATTCTATCGACGATAATTTTCAGAATTTTCAAGCTATGATTGTGAGACTTTCACAAAAATTGCTCTATATACTTAGCTAATACATTATGCTTATTATATTTTGATTGCATTCGCGCATGCGCAGTGAAAATTTTTTTAGTAAACCTGCTCATTTTTCATCCAATTATTAATATTTTTTAATTCTGATTGCAGAGTATTATGTACAATGTTGTTTGTCCTATTTTCCGAAAAGAACCTTTATTTATATTAAGAACTCTGCAAATTATAAGCAAAAAACTAGACGAAATTTGGGACTGTTTTTATAAAAACCTTAATTTCTCTACGAGTATACATGCTATCCTCATAAAAATGAACACAGTACATTACAATAAGCCACTTATTAATAATCTCGAGTTTGAACGCCTTTGCTACAATAGTTTTTACAGGGTTATCCAGAAGATATTCGTTCTTTTTCAATTTGTTGACAGTCCCCTATGGGGTTTCGTGAAAAAAACTTTGCGGAAATATATAACCTATATACTATACTGTTTACACACCTGCAGTTTCAGGTTAATTCCTCATGTATTTTTCTAGTTAGTTAACAAAACGTCTAAAATCGCAAGTGACCGGTCACCTTTGGCAGTATTGCGTATTTAAGCAAGATTATAAATGCCTTTGAATTCTGAAGTCTCAGGTAGCCTGAATTTATTAGCTGGCCACACTTAGGACGATTTATCGTGCCGAATTTTGGGCGTTTGACCACACTAATTTGAAAAGGCAGAAAAAACAACAAAAACCCTTGATAAATCTTATATTGGGAAGAATATTTGGAAACAATCGGCATTTGTATGTTTTTTCTCACATTGAATCGGGTCATATCAACGCTTTAGAAATTCTTAATTGCAATAAAAGGATGATTGCATCAGGGTTGTAATATTGTGTTAGTTAGATTTTAAAAGGAATATAAGATAATTAAATAACTTCTTATGCGATTTATGCGGCTAACATCCAGACACGCAAATGACTACAGCTGAAATTTGACTTGCTTGTTAAATCACTACCTCCGTAATATTAGTATTACGGTATGGTATTATATTATATTGGTATATATTAATATTACGGAGGTAGCGGTTAAATATAGCCTAAAGAGCGAAGCAGGGGTTAGTTCACTTTGGGGCCAGCATTTATAAAATTATTTATAGGATTGTAAACTTTGTGAAAAAAAAAATTAAACTTCTTGAAAAAATAAAATAAATAAATAAATATTATTTTAGCTTACAGCTAATGACTAAATTTTACAACTAATATTGATTTTCTAAATACGCAACTGAATATAATATTTTAAACGATGTGCCCGTTTTATGCACCCAAATTAAGCTTCAATATTACAGAAAAAAATTATTTTCTTTTTTTACGACTAACTCTAGAAATGTTTTATTTTACAGTCCAACGCTTTAAAAATATAACAAATTCCCATTTTCCAACCCCTTGGAAAATTACAGGGCCGGCAGATTTCAGGCCAAAGTGGCAAATGTGCAGAGGGGGCAGTTGGGGGAGGGTTGGGAGGGATGCCCCTCGAGGAATTTGATATTTCAGAGTCCAGCAGTCATCACATGCCAGACTCAAAAAAAAAAAAAAAAAAAAAAAAAAAAAAAAACAAGTGGGTAAGTGTGATCGAAGATCGCACAAAGGGTTTCGTTTAATATTCCTTTCAAAACACTTTATCCTTTCTTTAATAAATCCAAAATAAATGTCCTTTTCCAAAGAAGAAAAGAAAAAGTTATGGTTTTTATAAAGTAAAAATTTACTTGTCTATTTTTCTCGTTATTTCGAATATCTGAACTGGTCCAATAGCGGGTCAACCCCGCTATTATACTTTGTCATAATAATATCTGTCATGTGGACTAAATGCGATATTAAAAAAAATCAATTTCAAAATTAAACATGTTGTATAGAGACTTACAAAATGTTAAAATATTCCAATATTTCCATAATCGGGTTTTTATCGTAATTCAATACGTTCCTCAAACTTATATATTTACTATTCTCTATTACTCATATTGATACTCTCTTTGTATTATTCTCAAATATTTGAAAAATCCGTTATGACGTCAGATTAATTTTCTTTTTAATTCTCTAATGACTTCATATTAAGCTGCTTTCTGTACTTACACATACTCATACTCCTTTATTATTGAGAAATGTTTGAAAATTTCCGTTTTATTAGCATTATGAAGTCATATTAATCTTTTATTCAATTGGTGAAACTTTTTGTTTCATTTTCATTTTTCACGTGGAAATCTTTCAATAGAAAATTAATTATTGTAGAAAGAATTTTATTGTGGATTTTTAATTGTTGGCAACTGCTATAACGAAAAAGGTTTAAATTGAATAGGAAAAGGCTGTTACATTTTTGGTTTTTTATCTCTATATATTAAAATAATTCGATTTTTTCAAATTTTATGAGTTTGAGCTTCATAGAAGTTATTTAGATATAAGTACACAAAATTTCATGCCTGTAAGTTAAATAGTTTCTGAGAACCGGCTCTGTGACAGACAGACAACGAAGCGGGAGTAATAGGGTTTCGTGAGATGAACGAAACTCTAAATACAGAAGTTCCACAAAAAAAAAATAACTTCTCAGATTAGACTATAATAGGGACATTAGCATTAAAAAAATCCTTTAAGTACAGAACTTAATAATTATCAATACTATTTTCTAAAGAGTTGCTAATGCAATATTCTCAAAATATAACACATTTATCATCAAAGCGTGTGTCGGCTAATTTAAAAAATATAATTGAGAATAAAACTGTATCGATTGCTTCCCAACGGTGCAAAAGAAAAATTTTGCACCCCCTCCCGCCTCTCACACACACCACACACTACAATAAAATTTTGAAATGGCGCCCTACGAATGTGGGAGGTTTTCAAGATTATCCTTGTAAAAAAACGAGAATTTAAGGGTGGTTCTCACAAATCGACATTCTTTAAACACATTCACGCATTCACACGTTTAAAAGTTTGGTTATAAGAAAAGTCACCAAAGACACATTATACATCTCCAATGAAGGAGTTTTGAAATGAAAACCAGACAAAGTAATGAGCAATTTAACACTGATAAACAAATATAAAAATGGAAAATATTACTACTTTGTACATTTGATTGCTTTGTAATATACACTATTGTTTTGTACAAATGGCATATCTGCATTAATTTCCGAGCAGTGCTACTGATATTTGTTTTCAAGTTAACATTAAAACTAAAAGCAGATAAGCTTTAAAATTAGAATGAATTAATTTGTCTTGTCTATTATGAAAGCAGGAATGTTTTAAAATTGATAAAGTGTCTATTCATAAAATCTATTCAAGCATCCACTGTTTTATATTACATTAATTAACTATTACAAGTTTTCGCAGAGACAAATTTTTTTCTAAGCAAACATTCATTGTAAAAAGTCAAAGTTTTTTTAGTAGCCCATTGTTAAAATAATTAGTTTTTACTTTGTGTTAAGAATAAAGTTAAATATTTTTCATCCATAAAAAATAAATAAATAAATAAAAAATAAATAACAGATTTGATTCATTCAAAAAATATATTAATGATTTTTTTTTTAATTCGATGCTTGAAAAGGGAAACTAGGACAAAGAAAAATAAAAGAACATATTTGTGGGCTTGTGCTGAAATCTAATTACACAGAAATCATTGTTAAGAAATGTAATCAATTGTGCGTTTTTTCCCAAAGAGATAAGAACGCCAATCTCCTTAACTTTTCACACCCAACAAAAACAATGTGTCAGGAATTTTTTTATAGGCAATACTTTCATCTATATAAAAACATTTTAATGTTTGTTTTTTTTTATAACAAAGCAGCTATCGTTTTCAGTCGCCGGAAAAGTTAGATGTACAGTGGACTCTCGTTAATGCGTCTCCGCTTAAGACATACCTCCGATTAATGAGGACAATTTCGTTTTCGCCATCATTTACTATTTGCAATTAATGTTAAAAACTAAAAACATCTCTTAGTGCGTATTATTCATCAAATAGTGCGGACAAATTTTTCACAAATTGACCACAGGGGCGCCATTTCACAACTTTCTTGGGGGAGGAAGGCAAAGTTTTCTGTGAGGGCAGTGGCATAGCCAAGGGTGGTGCTCCGCCCCCCCCCCCCCCCTCTTCCACCGAACGAGAAACGTTTACTGAATAATGGATACAAAGACTCTCAAAACTTCGAATACGAGATCGCAAAGGACCAATGAAAAATTCCTTTTTAGACAGGTCTTAGTAGGCAAAATGTCAAGATATTCACTATGAAAGCTTCCGTTTAAGACAGGATTCCGTTATAGACAGGTTCCATTTTTAAAGGTATCCTCTAAGACTGTTAAAACATCCTTTCTATAGTACGCCACTGAAGAGCATAGGTGTATTACAGGAAAACTTGTGAAAGTTAAGTTTTCTTTGAAGAAGAAGGTTTGAAATAGCGTGCGGGATTGCGCAAATCGCGCCAATAAAAAGCTCTGTGTGAGATTTTGCCCTCTTAACTTCTTCCACAGGCATGTGATTCATCCACGAATTTTTTTTAAATCTTCGTTGGAGTTCGTGATTTCTTTTATTTTCTTGCGGAATTACGATAAATCAATTCGTAAATCGATCGCGGAAAAAAAAAAAATCTCGAATTTAATCAAATTGGTCGCGGAAAAAAAATCGCTCATTTCCTCAAACGCCTGTGGGAAAATGTCGCTAATTTCGCCAAAAATCCCAGAAACAAACAGCGATTTATGTCAATAGGTCGCGAAAACAATCGCAGATTTCAACATTCGGTCGCAGAAAAAAAGTCAAATTTGTCCGTCGCACAGTGTGGTATTTAGTCCCAAAACCTGGCCAAAATTATTTTATACCGCTAAAAGCTACACATCTACGTTTTTATTAGCTCGCAGGCTATCAAAGCCTGAGAGCTAATGTGCCCGCCGGTTCTGTATGTACGTACGTATGTATATACGTAACGCGATAACTCTTGATAGCAATAACCGTTTTGCTTCAAATTTTGTTTATAGGTCTATTGCGACAAGGCGCTTTTCTGATTAGTTTTGGGGGTTCATTGGTTAAGTATAAAGGGGGGGAAACGGGGGGTTAACTCCCCCTTAATTTAGATAAATGAGTTTTTCATGCAAAATTATCAGATTTTCTTCAAATTTTGTATATATATTCATTGTAATAAAGCATTTCTCTGGTTAGTTTTGAGGGTTCATTGGTTAAATATAAAGGGGGAATGGGGGGATGATTCCCCTTAATATATAGTCGATTTCCTTATTTTTCGAGAGGCAATAAGAGTATAATATACAATTAGTGTGAAAAGCCTGTGATCTCAATGTCCTCAGTTTAACTGAGCAGCTTTCTTTTTTATTTGAATTGTAGAGTGAAAACGGTAAAATAAAGTCTTATTTGTAAATGAAAGCATTTATTCATCAGTTTCATCACTATTACTGTCTTTAAGAATATTAACATTTGTAATATCACTTTCTGATAACAGATGTAAAACTTCAGAAGATAAGGGCTTTCTTTTCTAGCTTGTATTGCATTTCATGCCAGTTATTATGGGGTCAGAAGTTAAAAGAAGCCTATTCAGGACATCAATGTACAGGCCACTCGCGAAAACTTTCTTCTGTAGTTTAATTTAAATGACCTAATATGTTTGTTGCGAGCTTCTGCAACCTAAACTTACCTAACCTAAACCAACCCATCGCAACCTAAACCAACCCTTCTTCTAAATAAACTTCAGATAGTCAGCCTATTGGCAGAATAGCTTTTTTTTTATAACGTCTGCTCCATGACGAAGTACCTTGTGCATTGTAAGGGACATGGGATAAAAACCATATAGCAAACACATACAGTTCAGCCGTCTCTTAGCAATATTTTTCAAATTCTTCTGTATTAATTTTGTATTAGTATTGTTTTCTCCAAATATTGTTCTTGTTTTTATGAGTAGCTACCCATTTTTGTTTGAACTGATTTTTAATAACGGAGAGCTTTTGCTTCATCTCAGCTACCCTTGGATCACCTTCAGAGTAATTTCTCAATAATTCTTGCTCCATAAATTGATGATTTCCATCAAATGTTGACTCATTTGAGCATTGCATGATGGTATACAACTCATTTCGAGTCATAGATTTCAATTCAGAAGGCCCTGTTACCAATAAATAAATAAATAAATAAATAGCAGTAATTTAGTAACCATAATTTAGGAACCATTAAAACAATTCGTTAAAAATAGGGGGGCGGTTTCGGGCGGCTGATTTTTTTATAATTGCCTTATATACTAAGTACTACATATTACACAATAGTTTTCATCGCTTAAGTATGTTTAAAAATATAACAAAATTCTTTCTAAATATTATAAATAATTATTTATGCTACTATTAACTATGCCTAAGTTGTCGACCATATAGACAAAAAATCCGAAGGATATTCATTAGGTAAATGTAGTGTGTATAAAGTACATACCCGGTTCAGAATTATCCTTCACAACAATAACCACGGAATTGTTTAGACACAAAACTACAAGAGATTTTAAAACACTAAAATTTGAGCAAATCGTAAAATCACAGGACCACTGAAAGCGAACGGCAACTTTGGACTGATCGCGTGGTACGCTGTGTTGTGCTAGCGCACTGCACGTTTCGCCTTTGGATGCAGTAACTATTAAACTTTTTGAGGAATAATATACAGGGTAGGAAACCGATTTTTAACATAATCATTTTTGGCCATGTTTTGGGACTGCGTCGGTCGCAGAATAAGAGCACAAATTTCGTCAAAAGAATGCGCAAAAAATCGCGAATTTCATCAAAAGGTTGTGCAAATCTCATAAATTTAGTAATACAATCGCGCGTAAAAATCGAGAATTTCATCAAACGAACGCGCAAAAAAATTGCAATTTTTGCCAGTCGGTTGCGGAGAAAAAATTCCGAATTTCAACAAATGATCTTAGAAAAGAATCGCGATTTTTGTCAAAACATCGCGAAAACAAACAGCGAATTTTATCAATCGGTCGCAAAAAAATATTTTAACTTTCGACAAATGGTCGCGATAAAAAATCAATTTCGTCAGTCGGTCGCAAAAAAATATTTTAACTTTCGACAAATGGTCGCGAGAAAAAAATCAATTTCGTCAATCGGTCGCAGAAAAATCGTGAATTTCGGAAAATGACCCTGGAAAAAAAACTTGTGAATTTCGTAAGTTGGGCAACAGTTAAACAGAAGTAAATAGTGATTTCGATAACTTATTTCATTATTAAAAATTTATATTATTTTATGAACAACAAAATTCTCTGTTTGGATCTTAATAGCGCGAACATGCCTTTTAATCCACTAATTGTATTATACTAATTAAAAATTCTGAATAAACATATAAAAACCAGAAAAATCTAGGGATTTTTTTAAATGTCATTTTTTGTTTGTTTGTTTCAATATTATAATTTCTTACGAAAATTGTCGCAAACACAAAGTAATTTTTCAAAATAGAAAATCTAAGAAAAATTTCTGTTAAAATTGTATGCGTTTTTTCATATCATAAGCAAAATTCTGGATACGAAGATTTATTACAGTTTAAGTGAGCTAGAACATACTGAAAATATAGATTTAATATATTAAGTTGCATTCATCGCAAAACTGCTTAACAAAATGTCAACTTTCATTTGCTTATGCCAGTAAGAAAATATATTTCGATTAATCAAATTGATTCAAAAATACTTTCTGGGGCACAGACGAAAATAATTTAATAAATAAATAAATAAAATACTTTTCTGTCTGAAAATAGGACGATGACCCAGCTACGTAGAATATCAGAGCAAGTAATACGGTGAATTTTATTCTTCAGTATGTTTTTTTTTTCCATCGTTGCAATTTTGCCTTTTTCAGCAAAATATTGTTTTTCTCTATAACTCACTTTCTTTTCTTTATTTTTCAGAAGTCTTGTCCCCCGAGTTAAGCAAATATTTTTATTCATACGACCCGAGTGATAAAGAGATTAGAGGTAAGTTAATATTATTTTCGATTGTTTCGATTTTTCGGGATAAAATATTTGAAAAATTGTATCTTTCATGTCTTAAATAAACCTTAAAATGTTGTTATCTGTAAAAGATTCTTTAAGTAAGGTTATTTTAAAGTGGGATTTTTTTTTTTTCAATCTCAAAGATATATAAAAAAAAAAAACCAACAACATAAGAACGAAAAATCACGCGTCAAGCATAGATTATGTAACACTTTCCAACACTTCCAAAATAAATTTGCAAATCTTCACCGTTTAATAGAGTGAAAGGTGATATCTAAGAAAACAATTTGGAAAACGCATAACATATTTTAAAAACCCAATTTCACTAATTACCAGCAATATTCGGAAAAATATCCGAACTCTTTTTTACAGCCCTGTAATGATCTATAGATTTGTATATATACTATACATAGAATGCTAAATTTTAGTTCAGTGAGGAAACGCGTAGCACAGTTTAAAATTCTCCTTCTGGAATTTCCGTCAATAAACAGAAGTGTACTCGAGAACTTTTGTGCTGCCCTGTACGTGATCTATACAATTTAAACACACCAAGTAATAGACAAAAAATGAGTTAAATTAAAAAACTGAAAAAAGCACTTCCAGCAATTATTGTTAACAGACAGTATGGAATTATTTTGTGTGTCCCTGTAAATGAAAGATGAATGCTATACACACAATATTCTATATTAAGCCTCTTGTAATGCAACTTAGTGATATATAACAATTTCAATATGTTTGAAATAGTGAAAACTTATTCAAATAAACTGCAAACAATTTTTCTCTATAAACCGTAATGTAACGGAATTATTTTCAGTGTCCCTGTAAAGGGTACTGAATATGCATACCATATTCTATAGTAAGCCTCTTGTAGTGCACCTCAGTGATATACGAGGGTCGATTCAGAAATAAGGTTCCCAAAGAGCTTCAGCCGCACGGGAAGGTGCGAAGCGAAATACGGCAACAGCGCTGTGCGCGGCTGTTCCCGCACTCGCGATTCCCCCGGCCGCGCTTCGCTGCGCGTTTATTCTTGGCTCAGCAGAACGTCCGAGATGGAGGTTCCGATTGTTGATCCCGCCAAGTGCGAGTTATTGTGTAACACTAAGAAAACTCAGGCGAGCTATCCAGGACCGCAGGCGAGAACGACTGACAGCCGGTGTAAAGTTGCTTCACGGCAACGCAAGACCTCTCGTCTCCCGTCAAACCCAGGAACTTTTGATACAATTTGGGTGGATTGTCATGCCCCACCCACCTTACAGTCCGGACCTCGTACCTAGTGATTACCACTTGTTCCCCAAGATAAAGGAACATTTGGGTGTCCAACGCTTCCGGAGCGACGATGACGTCAAAGAAGTGGTGAAACGCTTCCTCAACGGGTTGGCGCCGGAGTTCTACGATATTGGGACACAGAAATTGGAGCACCGTCTACAAAAATCCGTAGGAAAAGATGACGATTATGTAGAGACATAGAGCAAACTTTCTTCTTTCCAACGATGTAAATTTCTATGAGAATAAACAATATTGTCTATTTGTAAATTTGATGGGAACCTTACTTCTGGATCGACCCTCGTACACCAATTTCAATGTGTTTGAAATTGTGTAACATCATTAAAATAAACCGCAAATGAGTTTTCCCCAATAGACCGTAACGGAAAGGAATCATTTTGAATGTCCCTGTAAAAAAACTGTAATTGCTACACACTTCATTTTCAATACCGAACATGCCGTAGTAAAACTTAATAACATGCTATATCAATTGCATGACAATCCGAATATATTTACGGAGTTAGAGCATTGACAGAGTGACAAACCGAATTCATAAGCACTTTTTAACTATGTTGGAAAGTGTTAACAACAAAATCTTCAATAAATCACTGATCCAGGAATCACTCATCCTGTTTATTTATTTACAAAATCCGTTAGTTGCTAAAAATTACATTTATATTGTAATTATATTTCCAATTACACGATTCTATCTGTATTATAAATCAAAAATATGTCCGTGACTGACGCTGACGTCATACCAATGATGGAAACGTTCTGTGGAATCAATTTCGCTTTTATCGGAAATGTATTGTTAAATTTTAAACATCGTCTAGTATCAATTTTTACACCGTCGAATGGGGGGAAATGCGCACTTAAAAATGCAATTTGTCTGAAAGCTCTATCTCAATTTATTATTATTTTTTTTTATCGTTTTTAAACTAATTTTTAAGGAATTTTTTTTCAAATATCTCTATTACGTGCAGTCCGATTACGGAAGATTTCGTCCTATGTATTTACACTTAAAATATGTAAATTGTTCAACAATTGTTTCCGGATAATATTGCGTAACGAAATTAAAACTTTATAATAAATAAATAAATAAACATAAATTTAACAGATATGTAATCGAACTACATGCTTATACACTGAAAAAATCGGAATAAAAAAGGCTGCTATGAATAGAGATTTATTTGGTTATTAACATCTGGAATGCGGGCAATATGAAAGTTTCGCTTTTAATAAATTTCAACACTTTATTTGAATACCTAGTTGATATTTTTCAGATAAAAGAGAGCAATCTGAAAATAATAATATTAAATGTAAAGAGATTGTTAAATGTAACATGTAAAATTTTTAAATTTTTGATAATTAGCCGAGATATTAATTAAAATCCTCATCGAACTCTAATGAACCAGCTTCCTCTGTCCTGGCGATCAGTTTTCCTTTAAAAACTTCGACAGAGGAGTACTTAAACTTTAGTTCACCAGCCGGCGTATAGTCAGTCAACACCCCAGCCCCAGTCAGTTCCCTGCGCCAATGCAAACTTATGTGGGTAGAATTCATTCGTATACTTAAAATATCTCTTCAATAAGTTAACATTTTTAACATTTTTTTTTTTTTTTTTGTACTTTTTGTATAGGATGTCAATTTTTTTCTTAACTGTCAAAATATTCCTAAATATATGCTTAGTTAAAAAAATTACGCGTTAAAAGTTAACGAACCGTGAGTAAGATTTTAACACGTGAAATAAAATGAAGTGTATATTTTAGATATATTTTGACAACTAAGGAAAAAGAGACATTCTTTAAGAAGAGTACACAGAAACTAGAAGTTAAAATAGAATGTTAATAGAATTAGAAACTAGAATGTTAATTTCTCGCGGAAATATTTTAAATATTGCACGCCCATACGTTTAAAATTAGCGAGGGTAACTGAGGAGTTGACTGCTTCACAGCCTTAAGTGTTGAAATCGTTAATATTTCTGCATGTGCAATCTTTCACACTCCCTATCGTGTGCAACACGTGCTAAGCTTCGTTTTATTTTCCACATAGGTGAGGATGAGTAAAATAATTTCCGTCGGTTATATAAAAAAAAAAAAAAATCCTTATGTTAATTTTATGATTATTATAAAACATAATTGTACTCATGTATAGAAAAATTTTCACACGAAAATTTTTGACAGCTTTTCAAACTATTATTAAAACATTTTTAAGGAATTAGAGAATAGACATCAGATAGACATTTAACGTAGACAGACAGTTAAATAGCTAAACTAAAACGTTAGCTATAAAGTCTTAGCCGTAAAAAGAACCAATTAATAACGAAATAAAAATTAACTCAAAAAATCGCTGAGGATTTCAGTTGACTCAAGGCATCGTTCACGACAACAACATTATGTTTTATAATTGAAATTCTAATTAAAGCTAAAGTAAATAATTGATCAACAGCTACTGAATATGTATTTTTACACACACACATCATCTTTGTTATTGTGTTGTTATGTTTCTGACTTTGACATATTTTCTATGTTGAGTGACGTTTCTCATTTGCTTTTCAGACAGGTCGTCGATTCGAGATGACTTACAACTAAGTGTACCTGTATATGAAAAGGGAAAAGGTAAGTTTTTCATTTTTACGAAAACAATTAATGCTTATTTTTTAAAAAAGAGTTAATGCAGACATGATCAATATGGCATTGTTCAAATCCTCCTAATGTTAAAATAAAGTGTATGTTGATAGGGTAATAGTTGAATATTGAATAAATTGTATTTACATCGTTCCACAGCTAATAATTTCTAATAGTATCAATTCACAATTAAAGGAGGCCTTTTATTATTTAACATTTTATAAATATTCATTATTAAAACAAAATTTTCCCATTGTTTACCATTATGAACAATGGAACAATGTAAGCTGTTCGATATACCATTTAGTGCCGAACAGTGAAGTAGCATTGAGAGGCTTCCTAGTTGCAGTCAATTTAACGGTCAGTCTACAGATTGAATGTCTTGTTGTAAAATGAGCCATTGGATAAAAGTATAACAGTAGTTAGAAAACTACTTATAAAGTTAAAGTATAAATTAAGTATATATGAAAAATTGAATCAGAAGTGAGTAAAAATTAAAATTAAGTAAAGAGAGAAAAAAAAATTATTGTTTAATTTTACTAATGAAATAGTTAAGTTAAGTTATGGATAGCCAAGTATATCAGTAGTTGTAAAGACTATTGAGGAATATACTATTTCATCAGTCAATCAGCTTATTGGTCCAAGGGGATTCCCAGTTGCGCTGGTACTCCACTCCCTGTCTATGAGTATTTGTGTATCACATCCCAGAGGAGCCATGAAAAAAATTAAGCACCGTAGAACCGTAGCACAAAATATGTACTACAATACACAAAAGAACAAAAAATGAAAAAAGAAAAGAAAAGAAAGTTATAAAATGTTGAAAAGAGGTCTTCATCTCACCGAGGCAGGAATAAGGAAAGAGAAGAGAAAAAGTATTTAAATGACTGGTAGAATTGAACGACCAATCAAATTATAGGATAGGATAAGAAGGTGGTGCTTAGCTGACAAATTGTCAGGAAGTTCGAAAATAGAGGAATTTGAGTAAAAAAGCTTTAAAATAAAAAAAATTAAGCACATAAATCATTTAAAAATAATGTAAAAGAAGCATAAATAAGAATAAATGTTAAAACTGTTTAAAAAACGCAAACATATCGCTGAAAGGCAAGGAAAAAGCAAGAAAAATAGCGTTAAACTACCCTTAAAAAAAAAAAAAAGACAATTTTCATTGCCATACATTTAAAATAAAGAATAGCAGTTAAATTACTAAATTTAAGCAATAAGATATGTAAATAGATAAACATGTATTTATTTATTTATTATTAGTTCGTTAATATATATATATATATATATATATATATGTTATATAAAAATTTTAATTCCTTTAAATTATTCTAAATTCCTACATATTCATTATTTTCCTATTTCTCAATAATATCTATTCCATTTAATTTCATTTTAAATTCATAACGCGTATATTAATAATTATCTTATTCAAAATCTTAATCTAAAACTTTAAGTCAATTGATAAACTTTTATCAACTATCTAATCTATAATATTCTGAAAGAAGCTAGTTTTTCATTTCGAATGTTTTTAAAAGCCATTTTGTTATTTTTATTCCACGAATCTGTTTTCGCGCGTTCGACTATTCATTCCAAAAAGCTCCCGTTTCATTGTCAAGGATTCTTTTTCTTTAGGCCACTCGATCTCACGTGCATTAGCTTAACCGCTCAGCTCTCGAGCAATCCTTTCACCGATTGGTTCGTCTCCGTATTACGTCGAGATATGTGGTACTCCGCGCGTCTGACAAAAAGCGAAAGCAGGACTTCGGAACGCAGAATTTTGTCTAGTTTTCAAGTGTTGATCAAACGGTTATCTGGTGTTTTATATTTCGTAGATTTCTAATTTAGCTGTTTAAGATCAATTGAAATGATGTAATGATTTATAGTCAAGCCCAAAGGCTTTAGGAACATCCCGTCATGTGCATGGAAGTTGTTTTAAAATGTGGGAGTTGTTTATTCCTTTTTCCTGTGCTTAAATAAACGCCTCATTGGAAAAAACTGTCTTGTTCTTTATGGAGAAATTACTAAATGGGTTGCCTAAATCGTTGTCTACTTCTCGTCATGATTATCAAGATCTATCGACTGCAATTTATAATCATCGTTAACGAGCTGCCAGTTTCACATGAATTTAATTCATCCAGATAAAACCTTTCATACATATAACAAGAATCAAAACACAAATGTAACATGTAACATGTAGATAGCTGATTGGAATACCTAGTTGCTTGGCAACTGTACTTCCAGTCTATAGGTAAGCGACTTGCGAAGCAATAGGGAACCGTAAAAAAAGATAATTAAAATGTAGTAAAGAACTACGTAGAAGAAAATAAAAGTAATAAAATTATTTAATATAGTTTAGAAAAATAAAAGTTTAATAATAAAGAAATATAAAATCCCATTAGATCCAATAAAATGACAGACGAAACCTACCGATGGTTGAACCTATCTCATAAAAAAAGAATTTTTTTTTGTGGAGGGGGGGGTGTTAAAAAACAGTAAATTTTTAATCAGTGAAAGTTACTGGAGAGACATGAATGGAATATGAATGAAAACAAATGGAAATATATAAGGAATGAACTGAATAAATAAATAGAAAGTGTAAACTAACAGTACATATGACACATTTTTGTCTTTACTCTCGGACATTACTCTTAATTTTACTACATATATTATTTATTTTTATGTTGGGAGCAAGTTTATTTTTTACAAAAGTAGATATGGATCTTTGAACCGGAAGTAACGCCATGATGAAATGGATGCGACACCGGCCGAAGGATATGAGGAGATGTTGGAGATGAGAATACAAAAAAAAAAAGATGAAACATATTTATTCATGTTTGAATATACACTGTAAAAAAAAAAAAAAAATCTGTAACGATAATGAAAATTTCCCGTAACATTTTTTGGATTACTTTCATTTTTCTAAAAAAAATGTACAATTTCCGTAATTGATTTTTGAGATTTCAAATCCGTAAGAAAGCAGGAAGTTTTCCGTAAATTTTATGGAATATTTTCATATTGCTTTCAAAATAGTACAATTTCAGTAAATGACATTTAAAGGTTTGCATACAGAAGTCGCTGCGTTTGGAATGCGAAGCAATTGATTGTTGTATATACTCCTTTTACTTTGTAAATATTGCCATTGAAATGCCCATATTGCACAAATAGTGATTTTATATTAGAAATATTTCCAACGTAAAGATCAATATTGTCAAATATTGGCTTTTCATTGCAAATATTTTTAATGAAAACCAAAAACTACAGAAATTTTGACTTTCAATTGTACATGTTTTAAGTGAAGTGCCAATATGGGCTCTACATTGGAACTATTTTCCGTGAAACACCATTATTGGCTAAATATTGGTATTAAATTGGAAATCTCTTAATAAAATCGATAAAAGTAATGGCACCATCTCTATGTAAAAAAGTACATTAAAACTACGCAATAATCTTTTTCGTTTCTTTCTCGCTCCCTCTCCTTTTTAAAAAAAATAAAAAGCTAACATGTTTTACTGCATTAAAAATAAAATAAATAAAATTTTATTAATTATTTTTAAGTTGGGAGCAAGTTTATCTTTTACAAAAGTAGAGTGAAAAATAAGTATTACAGCTTTATTTTTATTACTCTAGTTTAAACTAAAGTTTGACTTATATATTCGCAATATAATTAAACTTAAAAATTGTCTCTGAAATTTTTTTTTTAATTTTATTATTTTTTAATTTATTCAGCTTAACAGTATCACACAGAAAAGTTTTCATCATATCTCAAATATAATGATTTATCATAAAATTATTATTTACTTTATCTAGAATTTTTTTTAAACTTCAAGTAGAAAATATTTCTGCTAAAGACAATTATGATGAGATAATTAGGATCACAAATAATTTGAAAAAAATACATGTTTGAAAAAAAAAAAAAAGAAAAGGTAGTAATCTTAAAGGGAAAAAAAATTAGGCTAAAAAAAATTACAATTTTTTACCCAAGAAGTTAAATTTATCTTTTGCAAAGCATCATGTAAAAAAGCCAAATATTTAATATTATTGGAAGAAAATATGTTAGACATTCAGAATTATACCCAGTTTAAATTTATCTGAAGAAATATATGTAAGAAGAAAGTATGTCTGAAGAAAATTTTCATATTTGTTCACACCTTTCTCAGGCACCAAGTAACAATATTTGACTTGTGTAATCATTAGTTGTGGGATCATGTCGAAGTACTTGAAAATCGAAGGTCACTGGTTCGAGTCCGTTGCAGTAAATGTTGCCTTTTTACTGAAAACTGACTCAAATAGATAATTTCTTCCTATATATATATTTTCTCGTTGTTGTTCTGTAAAAGTCATTTTAACAAAATGAAAATTTCTAAAAAATAGGAAAACTTTCTGTTATAAAACAGAAATTTAAAAACGGATATTTCAGAAATCACAGAAATGTTCCTGGAATTTACTGAATCCCCCCCCCCTACCCTCCTTAAAATACGGAAATAGTACTGGCGTTCCGATTGAGAGTACAATATAAGTATTTTAACGGAAATATTTTGTACGGTGTAGACTTTCAGACAGACATGTACACATATACATTACACGTACATACAAATTTATATACACGCTTACATATACAGACTGTTTCATAAAGGATTTACTAAATTTAAAATTCAATAATTCATCATCTATAACAAATATAAATATGAAATAATGACATAAATTTATAAGGCAGCTCATAAATTTCACATATAGAAAATTTAAAAATAATTACTTTCGTCAATAGATCGCGTTAAACTGCCTCAAACTGTAAAAATATTTAAACTAACTTGTAAAACTGCATCAAAGGTTTCTCAATTTTTACTTTTAATTTTGTTTAACTATTGAAACACGAAAAAAAGATTTATAAATTTAAATCTTGAAGTTAATTTAAGATAGCGCAGGACTATTGGTGGAAATGTGAATTATTTTTTAAATTACTGTATACAAAATTTATGAGTTTTTTTTAAGAACATGTCATATATTCCATTTTTATATTTGTTATAGTTGATGAATTATTTAATTTTTAATTTAGTAAGTTCTTTATGTCCTGTATTTAAATATTCACACTGCTTAAATGCATATACACAAATACACAGGGGTCGGAACACATACTCAGGGGTCGGAAAAACTACTTTTTTATTGTAGCGAACTACAACTACAACTACTTTATCGAAAATGTAGTTAACTACAACTACAACTACATGTTTTAAAAAGTAGCGACTACAAACTACTTTTCAAAAGTAGCCACTACTTCGCTACTTTTAGATTTTGTCAAAGGGTTCCATTTACACTATTAAATTGAAGACACGGATTAAATAATAATGCGACCCCTAGATATATTGCATCTGTCGAGATATAATTAAATAAATGCGACCGAGGGCATTAAAAAATTAAAAAAGATAACATACAAAAAAATGTTTTGTGTTTGTCTCCAAAATGTTAGTTTATACACACGTTAAAATTTCGTAGCAAAATTAAGAGAGATATTATAATCTAGAAAATTACAGACAAACAACTTTAAAAGGAAACAATGAATAAATCTGTAAATAAAGCAATTCTGAATAATAAGAAACCCGGCGTTAAAACATAAAGACTTAATAATGAGTAAATAAACAAGTGTTGCCAGCAAGAAAATCAATTCATTCGCTGGGTTAGAACTTGATTTTAGCAGCAAGTGTCAATAAGAAAAACCTATGACTTCATGGGAAACGTTGCTATACACTTCAGCTGAGATTTGCCACTGAGATTCGCAAATTGTTGAACAGAAAAAAATGTGCATAAAAGAAGCAAGTTTCAGCCATATGATTTGCAAAATGTTAAATTTTTTCTCCCTGAAGCAGCGTCGTTTCTCGCTATAAACTATTGATTTTTTGTATCGCGCTACTCGCTACGCTACATTATTCAAAATGTAGCGCGCTACACTACAAACTACTGTAAAAAGTAGCGGCTACTGTACTTTCGCTACTTGTGGCGCGCTACTTCCGACCCCTACTCATACTTGTGTATCCAAATATACCCACTAAAACACATACACATACCCGCTCATAGACATTTCATTTCTACGTTGCACTAGGGATATGACTAATATTTTTCTTAATAAAACCATTTTAAAATCGACCCTATTTCCTCTGAAAACACTGGCAAATTTTGTTGGTAACCTTAAACAAATCTAAAAATAAATTAAAATATCATAGTTATATAATGAATAGTTTTTAATCAGAAATTCTCCCCTCTTCTTTTTTCCCCCTTTCAAATAAGAAATGATCATTTATTAAGATATTGCTGCTTTATTTACAAGATATGTCAATAGGTTATAATTAAATCACATTTCTTAATTAAATAAAGCAGCAATATCTTAATAAATGATCATTTCTTATTTGAAAGGGGGAAAAAAGAAGAGGGGAGAATTTCTGATTGCAGATTCCTTTCCCAAATCAAAGAATGCTTTTTAATTTCATCGAAATAGTTCTGTTGTTGCTTTCTACGTAGGCTATAGCGTCTCAGTTACTGAAAACGTGGGATAATTAAAAGTGTTGGGGGACTTGCTTTTTAATTAAAAATCTATTTGGATGGAATCGTTTTCTTCTTTTCTTTTTAGATCTTGTACACTGTATTATTTTAGTTGTATGAATGAAAAAAAATCCATTAATCGATGTAAAAATTTCTTTTTGGTGTTATTGAAGTTTTGTTTTTACAAATTTAAAAATAAACCTATTGTAAAAAAAATAATTAAAATACTCAAACTATTTCAAATGCTACTTATTAAAATAAATAAATCAATAAGTGTACCTCAATTGTATAAGTACAAAGATGAAAAAATAAATTCTATACAAGACCATGACACTTATCAACAGGTAGCGCAATTTTGAACTCCTACACTGTTAAAAATTTGCAGTAAATTGTCCGGTATGGTCAGAATAGAGTTAAATTACGGTTATGTAACCATTTTCTATAAAAACGGTTGAATGACTGGACAGTTTGCTGCAAATTTTTAACAGTGTACGTATGCGTTATCCCCCGCCCAACTTTCTATTTTAAAGTACAAACAGGCAGTACTTTAAAGAAAATAGTCTTGACTAAAATTGCATATCCGGCTCCTTTAATAATAATATAAATAAGGTTCCGTGACAAATATCAGCAAGTTCCTTATCAAAATGTAATGCTCTTTAAAATTTCTTAAGAAATATAGATTTCCATGGGCACCGCCAAGACAATTAAGAATATAAATAAGAACTTTTAAAATTGAACGAAAAGTTGCTCTTCCATGGCAGAACGAAATCCATGGAAGAGGTTGTGGAACAAATGTGTCTTTAGTCCGCAGCCTAGACTTCTTCCTTTTTTTAATAGAAGAATATAAATATGAAATAACCTAAACTAAAATTTTTATATTATCAGAAGACATCGTTCAAGACAATTTAAAAAGATATCAGCATAAAGAGCAATACGGAAATTTAACGATCAAGACACATTAAAAATTGAAAAATGAACATCTATTGACTTTTTTCAAAAATGCTCAATTGAAAATATTTTTTTCTCTTTTCCTACAAAGCGCTCGGCTCTACTCAACTTTCTTTTTTCAATGGAAAATTCCATCTTTCGCTTTTTATTATTTTCTTTTCTTGCAACTTTGTTCTGTCATTTTTTTTCTCTCAGCTAATTTCTAAAAATTTCATTACGTTTTTAGCTAAATTAAAAGTACTTAGAAAGAAATGTCGCAAATCTTTAATTTAATATCTTTTAAAAAAATATTATTGTAATCACAAAAAGTAGTTGAGATAAGAGTAAGCAGATATTTTTGTTAAACAAGAAAAAACATTTTCTAATTCAAGACAATTTATTTTAATTTAACTTTTAAAATTTTGTTACAGAATTTAGAAAAACTACATATCTTAATCGTTATCGTATGTGGTCTAACTTTTTCAGTATAGTGATCTGGGCGAGTCAAAGCTATGAAGTCCAATTCGAAAAGATGGTAAAGATACCAAATAAGCATTTTTTTAAATCAAAAATGGGTGTTTGTTTGGAAATGTCTTAATTAGAAAATAGAGGGCACTGTGTTAGTAATTCAATAGCATTATTTTCGCCATGTAGTGCCCCCTCTGATTTTAAAATGTACAATTGCTAAGATGATAATTTGATTCAATCTATAAATTATATTCCTTTAAAAACATGCACATATCAGAATTGTGAAATTTCCGATATTTCACACAGCTTTGGCTACTAGACAACCGAATCACGAAAAGATATATTCATTGCTGTTTGAAACCCATTTTATTTGAACTTTTTTGTTTCCTTTTCTTCTATTTTCTTTCCCCTAGGAGCAAATTATGTATATGTGTGCAATTTATAATGCGATAATATGATTTAATTTATAAATGACCCCAGAAAAAGCATATATTTTGAGAAGCACTAATTTGTGACGTTATCTCTGTTGTTGCCATGAGACGACGACATTAAACAAAAAACAGTGCTTCAAACCTATTGTATTATTGGAATATTTCTTTTCCCCAGGAATAAATTTCGAGAAAATGTTCAATTTTAATCTCGAAAAACTCTGTCCATATAAATGAACATATTTAAAAATCACAAAGTTTCGACCAAATTTTTTGACCTATCGGTGCTACGAGATGACAATATGTAAAGAATCCCTTAATTCTACTGTTTCAAATCCCCTTTATTTGCTTTTTGTTTTGTTATATGCAAAGATATATTTCCTTTACTTTTCCGTCGTTGTCAGAAATGTGTTGTCTGCTTTTGAATATCTCTTTCATATTTTATAAAGTTATTTTTTCGATTTAGCGGCAGTTTCTTTGGTATCGTCGGACTTTCACACAACCGACAGCCCCCCCATTGAATCATTTTACTCAAATTTTAGTTTGTCGTTATGATGAATGTGACGAACAGTGTTATTACCAAATATCAAATTAAAAATAATTAATTAATTAAAAGAATTATCTCTTTATTTTTTTTTTCATACTCGATTGAGTCACTTCCAAACGCTGCCGTCAGGGCAGGGCAATGTCCTTTGAAGAGAATGTGAATGCCATTAAAAGTTTTAAAAACACTCTTGCGCCAAATTACATTTGCTGAAATAGTAACCTGATTACGGATAATTAATCGTAAGATAGCGTACTTTGACAATAAACTGAAATATATCCATCAGAAGACAGATTTTCCATTTGTGTTGAACAAGTGAAGTCCAAAATTATTGAACGCATTTCATGTTTGGAAAAAAAAAAAAAAAAAAGGAACAAAATGAGGTATAGTTATTATTTTCTTGGAAAGAAAATTTAAAACAGTTTTACACAACAACATTTTAAATATTAAATAAGTTCCATATTTCCCGTCTAATTGAATTGTTGGTACCAACGTTTTATAGAGTCCTTACTTGGAGGAAGATGATGTCTCTGAAGATGATGTCTCTGAACAGTTACAACGGGTTTTCTTTCATGGAACCGCAAAACGCACATCGTTTTTTCCTGCACGGTAGCCATTTGCAGACTGACTGAATCAGTAAATTTCTTAAAATCAGCGGCATCTACCGGTTTATGTGAAACTTATTTAATGTTTAAAATGTTGTTGTGTAAAACTGTTTTAAATTGTCTTTCCACGAAAACAATAAACATGTGTGTAACTCATTTTGTTCTTTTTTATTTTTCAAACATGAAATCTCAATAATTTTGGACCACCCTGTATATTACGTTGCGTCAGAATTTGCTTGGAGTTTTATTATATTTACTTCGTTTTTCGTTTTTTGCTTTTTTCCTACCACAAGGAACAAATTTTCAGAAAATGTGTAATTATTTACACACTTTCGCGAATAAAATGATTTTCCGATATTTAATCTACAAAAAGGGGAAAAAATCTAATTTCTTTGTGGAGTTTAATTTGCCGGAAACTGTCTTCTTGCCTAAAAAGAGCAAACAACTTGAAAGTCTCTAATGCAAACAGCCTAAAACTTGAGAGATTTTTTTAAATGATAGAATGAGAATAATTAAAAAATGTAAGGCAAAAAAGATATAAAACAAGAACGAAAAATCATGCGTCAAGCATAGATTATGTAACACTTTCCAACGCTTCCAAAATAATTTAAAAAATCATACCGTTTAATAAGCTAAAAGATAACATCTGAGTAATCCGAATACTTTTATTCAGCCCTGTATAGGATCTATAGATTTGTATATATACTACATAGGATGCTAAATTTTAGTTCAGTTAGGAAACGCGTAGCACAGTTTAAAATTCTCCGTCTGGAGTTAAATAATACGGAAATGTGTTCGCGAACTTTTGTGCTTCCCTGTATAGGATCTACAGAATTTATACACACCACGTAATAGACAAAAAGCGAGTTAAAATTAAAATCGCGTTCAGTAACTTAAAACGCACTTCCAGGAATTATTGTTAACAGACAGTAGAGATTTCTTTTGTGTGTCCCTGTAAATGAACGATGACTGCTATACACACAATATTCTGTAGTAAGCCTCTTGTAATGCACCTCAGTGATATATATAAATTTCAATGCGTTTAAAATAGGGAAACATTATTTAAATAAACCGCAGACGATTTTTCTCCATAGACGTAATGTAACGGACTTCTTTTGACTGTCCCTGTAAAACAACTATAAGTGCTATGCCCACCCTATTCCATATTAAGCTTCTTCTAATGCACCTTAGTGATATATATAAATTTCAATGCGTTTAAAGTAAAGAAACATTATTTAAATAAACCGCAAATGATTTTTCCCCATTGACCGCAATGTAACGGAATTCTCTTGAGTGTCCCTGTAAAAAAACTATAAGTGCTACACACTTCCGTTGAAATAGGCTACATGCTATAGATAACGACTATAACATATAAAAATTGCAGAGCAATCCGAGCATATTTAAGGGAGTTAGAGCACGGACAGACGGCAGACGGCCAGACAAACCGAAGTCATAAACACTTTTCAACTAGGTTGGAAAGTGTTAAAAAGCAACTCTTAATGTGTATTTCAGTAAAAAATCCGTATTTCCGTAATTGTTTTGTAAGTATTCAAAGGTTTTTTTTTTCTTTATATGATAGGAGTTTCTTCTCTCTTTTATGTTTTAATAGGAGTTTCAAAATAGAGGTAATGACGATTATTTCTTAACAACAGCGTCACAGAAATTAGCACACAATAGCTACTGTGAATGGTTTCTAAAACAGCTTGCTTGAAAGATGAATAAAAGGCTTGATTAACTCATAACTGCTTCTGTACTAATATTTATGTACAGGGTTTTTATAATTAAAATTTATCTGTTCAGAAGTGTCTAGCTATAGAACTAGGGTTCCAAACGAAACAAAATTTTGTAAGTATCTGTAGTTAGACTGAAAGTTAAAGGTTAACTGCTCCCAAACCACTGTTTTTTTTTTTTTTTTTTTTTTTTTTTTTTTTTAAGCGAAATTCTGTAACTTTAGAAGAAAATTTTTTTTAAAACGTTTTAAAAGAAATTCTTTAACTTTATAAGAATTTTTCTTTGAATAGGCAATTGAAATGCATAAAATCGTTACAAAAATGTTAAAGTTACAAAAAGGATAGATGCAAACTATCAGATATGAAAAAAAAAGCCGAATTAAAAAATGAACGTCGGATGAGAAATAGTCTGATAAAGCAAAAAAACGTGGTCTTCAACTTTGATTTCCTCAAAATACCTTTAATTCAGACATCAATCTAAACAAGAGTTAAAGTTATTGTAGGAAAGACCTGACAAAATATTAAGGTATATGTTAAGGATAAGGTATATTAAAGGAAAATGCGTTTCAATCACTGCGGCGATGGATGGTTCAAACGAATACTTTTGCGAGGACGGAGAATGCCAGGATCTCTTTAACTGTATTAATGGGAAATGCGTTTATTTGTAGATGGTTCCGATGAATATTTTTGAATAATTAATATTTTTAATTAATTTAATTTTTTTTTTTTTTTTTTTTTTTTTTTTTTTTTTTTAAGCTTTCGGAACATTTTCCCAATGGTTGTTGTAATTTGTTAAATTACAATTTGTTTTTACAGTTTTCGCAGTTTAACTTGTAATTTTCAGTTTAACTACAGACAGTAGTGAATTTTTTTGCCTTTGGAGCCCTAGTAGACTCTTTTCAATAGAGGCTTCTGAATTGGTGAATGTTAATTATAATAGTCCTGTATATAAAGTTTAGTACAGAAACAGTATCCTATGAATAATTCGATACTTTCATTCATATTTCGATCAAACGGTCTCAGAAACCGCTCTCAGTAGCTATGCGGCAATTTCTGTCACAGTAGTTAAGGGTTAAACTGTGAAAATGAAAAAAAAAAAAATCGAGCAGCGGTTTGTGAGACCACTAACATCAGTTGTTAAGGTATCCACACACCTTTGAAACGTCATTTTCGATAAAAAATATCGACTTTTCATTTTTGCAATAGTATTAAAATCCGACCTTATATCTATCGAAATCTGCTTTAATTGTGTCTGTATCTGAATTAGAATCCGAGTTGCAGCCGTTTAGTTACATCTGTTACAGCAGGGGTGTCAAAGTGTGGCCCGCCGGATAGCACTAAAATTTTATAGTAATCATTGCCTTATCTAATCATCGAATTTCTGCGATTCAAGAAGTCGACTATTTCTTTTAAAATGTAGTAGTATCTTGCGAACCTCAGTTTACCACTCCCTGTGTTACAGCTTGCCGAAGTCTTTTCAAATAGGAGGTAAGCTGAAATGTATGTTTACATTCTTCTTTTTTGATATTTAGTATTTAAATTGGATTATATGTCCAAGAAAATGCATGGAGTATATAATTAAACCTTTAAATAATAATAATTATTTTTATAGCAAAAACCGCGGTTAAAATTTATTTTTAGCTTTTTTTCAAAAGGAAGTTTTTCAGATGTACGCAAAAAATTATGCATGAAATGCCTTGAATTATTTTTTTACTTATTTTACAAATGTTTATTGAGGGATTAGACTACAATCATGATGATGTATTAATTAGTTTTATATTTACACCTGTATATATATATATATATATATTGAAAGTTGCAAGAAATTTTACGAATTTTTCATTACATTAGTACTTCAAGTGCCGCATTATAATAGCATCTGCGATAGAGATACTATTATAATGCGGCTAGTCTATGTCTTAGAAAAAGTTATTCTCTTTTTTATGAAATTTACAAAATATGAATGCATTTATTTGATTTTGAGTTATCATGTTTTGCGCAAATGTCAAAATTTCACATAATATTGACAATTTTTCACTTTAAAAAAATCATTTCTGTGTAATTTTTAAAATGTTTATATATTTTTTAAAGTTTTAACTTAAAAGTCATTAAAAAATTGGTATGAAGAGAAAATTTCAAAAATTTCGAAAAATCCCCTCCAAAGGTGTGTGGATATCTTAAAAGTTAAACCGCTGATGATAGACACGTTTTTCTAACAACAAAATATACAGGGATGACCACCTCAGGAAACCCGGCCTAAGCCTTAGAGTTTGTGTGCAATCCTGAGGGGCTGACACGCCTCTATCACCAGCGAGACCACAGTTACAGAATTACGTATGCAATTTTTACAATATAATATTACACATGAATTTTGTCTGATAATACAGTTATTGCTTTCATACATACGATTATTATTATTACAAACAAAGCATATATTTTAGGTATGGTATTTGTTTTACAAGGAGCGGTATACATATTAAAAAATGAAAAATAATTTCTTCATGTGGCCTTCTTTCGTATAACTTATATTTTGGAAAAATGTTACTCTGCATCTAAGAAGCATATGAAAAACAGCCCCTTTTCTTTCACGGCCCAAAACTTACCAAATTATGATAGTTTGAATTTTATGAATTCCCAGTGTTTACCTGCCCTTAAAAGACGTAACGAAAAAAGGAAACACTTGAAAATTTGTTTTACTTGAAGTATACTTCTAAAACTAACGGTTTAGGAATTAGGTATTAGACAGCGATAAAAGGGGACAGCTTGCGTAGTTGAGCCAAACCATTGACAAAATATCGTAAAATTAAATTTATTGATATAGAAACAGCTTCTGTTCATTTCCTATTCATTCTAGAAAAATGCAAATAATCTTAACATGCTTCTTTCTTCCAAATGAAGGTTTTATAAGTGAGCTCTTTAAATTCATAAAATTTTCAATAATTTAGCTCTTACAGGATGCTCATCCGAAAAATTTTTAATTGAAAGGATTAAGTCAAATTGCTTCTTTATCCCCTTCTTCAACCATATTATTATTAAGCTTAAGTGTTGAAACGTGCTTCAGTAGTGTCCAATTGGAATTATGTTTGAAAAATTTACAATTAAAGTTACTTCACTCATAGTAGTAATGAAAACATCCCATTTTTTGTTCCGAGTATTATTTCTTGTTTTTTATTCAAATTGCTTGATTGCTGCCATTTTTTTTGAAATAGTAGTATTCACTTTATTTAATTTGGCAATAAATAAGACGTTAAATAAGGCAATTATATCTTTAAAACAAAAGTGATACAAATCAAGCAATATGAATAATAATTAAAAAAACTGTACAATTGGCAACACTGCTTGACGAAAAATGTTGCCATTTGGATAATATGTTTTGTTATTCTGAAAAACAAATACGAAAATATTCACTATTTTTTAACTCACTTGCAAGATATAAAAAACACAGCAAAAAACAACAGAGTTTATAAGTGTGACCTTTTTGTATAGTGTGCTTGTAGAACGTGTGGACAAAATATTATTTTTTTCTTTTTCAAACAATTAGTTTTTCTGAATAACCAATGTATTTTTTTAAAAGCATTTAAGTCATTTTTTTTTTCTTTTTTATAATCCGAGATCTAACTTTCGTTAAAAAAAAACTTGTTAATATCATCTTGAAATTTTAATAAATTGATGCAGAAAACAGCATTTGCGTTTTTGGAAATTAGCACTATATTACACAGAGACCTTTTTTTTTTTATAAGCCCAAAACAACCTGTTGCCCAAAAAATCGCTTATATTCCTATCTGTGTTATTAAAACTTATAATTTATCTCTGCTTTTGAAATTGCATTTTATGCAGTAGAGAATACTAATCAATTGAATTAACCAAAAGGCCTATCCTGAACCGAGATTAAAATGATAAATCATTTTAATCATCATGAATAAATTAAATCGTGTCACAAAATTGGTAATGAATGACGAAAATGGAATCATTTTAAAATGGAAACTTACATTTCACGCCAATTATGCAGTTTCTGATCCCGAAAATTACAAAAATACAGGTAATGAATCAACAGTTCGACAGTATTTGGATTTCGTATAAAGGATATATATTTTGTATAAGGGAATTGGATGCTAGTAATTTTTTATATTTTTTACAAGCTTTTGTTCACGGTTCCGCTCACGTAGAATCTAAGTTTTGTCAGCAGCTTTTAATATGTATTTTTTTTTTAATGTGAAGATTTTTTTTCTTTTACATTTACACTTGTGTTTTGGAATAAGTTTATTTTTACTTTTTTTATTATTACTTGCGATCAAAATCCGTTCTGCAGAGTTTTTTTTAAAAAGCTCATTTTTTATAATCAGGTTCACCTAATTATAGAACTTTCTTCCACAGCTCTATAACTAAGAAACGTAGAACGATGTATTTTATACTAAAATCTTTTCCCAAAAAATAACCTAACCGACAATGTACGTATCATAAAAACACGTTTAGCAGAACGTCAGTTATAAGCGTTCGGAATGAAATTTCTATTTCCATTATATATATATATATATATATATACCGGGGCACATTTACGCGGATTTTTTTCAATGAATTTTCTAAACTGAACTTTCTCTGTTTTAACTTAGGAAATTTTAGACATTGTGGTTTTATAAGGCAGTTAATAAAGTCAAAATTTGTGTATTCAGTTGTTGCCCAATTTGTGTTTTTAACCGTAAAAAAAAATTCTTTTAGGTCCAAGTCATTTGCGTAAACTTGCCCCGGGAGCGGGGCACTTTTACGCATATTCTAAGTGATACCCAAGAGTAAGTGAAATAAATATTTAATCACATTGAGATGTTTTATTTATAACTTAAAACACTGTTTAAAAAAAAAAAAAAATTAAAGAGAATTAATTAAAGAACATTTTATAGGCTAAACTGAAAACATAGGGCTTATTGCTAGTTAAAAACAGAAACTATTTAGTCATCTTCATCATCACTTGTACAGTTTTTACAAACAAAAAATAAAGTATTTCCTTTTGCACACTTGTCATGGGACCACCTTTTGCATCTAAGACATTGAGCCCAGTCTTGTCCTTTTTTGGATTGGTAATCACAGTAAGAACGTGCGTAAAGGTGCCCCGATGTCAATGCGTAAACGTGCCCCGTCGCCATGTTTGGATTTATTTTTAACGTGCAACGAAAATTAACATTTCTGTTCATACAAATACAGTTCTTAAAAAAGGATAAAATTCTGCTAATGTTCATATATTTGTTTATCCTTAACTAAGTATTATTAGTTCACAATAAGTTCCAATAAGTTCAACACAAAATTTACTCACCTTGACAGAAAACATGTTATCCTTTCCGCATGCTAGACCAAAGCTCGACTGACGCTCAAAATCTTGGGAGAATACCCGCTAGGGAGCAGCATCAATCTGTCATGATTGGTGGCGCGCCCTTTATAACTCGTTTCGGAAAAAGTGCACTGCGTAAACGTGCCCCGGTCTACCCTATATATATATATATATATATATATATATCAGATAGAAATTTCTCCCATAGCTCTGTAGCGGACCAACGTTGAAAGGTATGTTATACATCAAAACCTTCTACCCAGAATTACCTAACTGACAATGTAAGTCCCATAAAAATACGTTTCGTAGAACGTTATTCGTACTCATAAACAAGTTAAAGTGAGCTGGCATACCAACTTTTCTCCAGAAAATCCTGAAAAGAAAAGAAAAAAAAAACAGGAAATGAATTCCTACAGCGAGATCTCGATGTCTCAATTGTCCGGTAACAACAATTATAATCAGCCGAGCTGTCATTCTCAACTCATTCTACTGTACCCCTCCTCCGCACAACCGGATACGACTTTTTATATCCAATTGTGAATATTCCAGAGATTTTTCTCCGATCCCACCTAGAAAAACTTCGAAAGCTCTGTAGTAAACAAGAGACATCCTAATTAGTTCTACGTTACTAGAAAGGCAGTCACTGCCCCCGGAACCCTTTGCACTGACACAAAAATTTCGTTTGTCGTAGGCGGAATTTTTTAAGTGTTTGTACGGGTCCCTGAATTTAGACACCAGTATTTTGTGAATGTTTTCTTTGATTTATTTAGCGTTAGAAAAATAAGACGAAGAAAACTTTTAAAAATTATTAGTATTCAAATTCAAGGGACCGTACAAACGCTGAAAAAAAATCCGCCTAAGACATCCGCCATTTTTGTGTCAGCGCGTAGGCCTAGTATTCAGGGAATTGTGGGGCAGACAAAGGAAGGTGCGCCTGTTTACTTGTCGTTCACTGATGAGAAACCTTGAAATTCCGACGCATGTAACACTATATAACGCTGTAATTTAGCACGCAGTAAGTAGAAAACCTTACAGACAAAGCTTTCATTTAATATTGTTCTTTTCTTTTTCTTTCTTTTCTTTTCTTTTCTTTTTTTTTTTTTTTTTTTTTTTTGTTGTTGTTGTTTGATAGTCCTTCTAGCTAATTTTTCACTCCATGATGGATTATTGTATTTAATGTATGTATGTCTGTATAATAATTGTATATCTTTAGTTAGAATGTCTTTATTTTATTTTCACTTACAGGTGGTTTTGTTCCTCCCGGCGTATCAGCACTGGACAAGGTCTATTGGTGGGAGAAAAGATTTAACAATTTCGATATCCCTCCGTCAGAAGATTTGCCCTACTTTGACGACTCGGATGACTACGAAACGAACATGCCAGGTTAGTTTCATATTCACTTCACTATCTTATAAGGAAAGAGTAATCACTGTTGGTGAAATGACTAATATCGAACTCCCCGTTGTTATGCCTCCTATTATACACAAGATTAATTCCGGCGATTTGATTGGTCTACGAGTAATATATCTACGATCTGATTGGTCTATCAATAGTCGCCTGCGATACGAGTGATATACGTTGCGATCACGATTATTTCTATGATCACTAAAGCAAAAATGTGGTACGTAGATTGGTTGATGGAAGTGTTTGTTTGTAAATATGCCCCTTCCGAGAGTGAAATTAAAATCTACTCCTGTCATTCAGCGACCCTTTTGTCCTACTTTTTTAAATTCTTGTTCATAATCAAATCAAAATGGGTATTTAGAACAACTTCTTGTAAAACACTTAATACAATCGGGCTTTCGTACGATTAAAAACACTCTAACGATCGCTGACAAAAGCAAAAGATTTAACTTCAATCTCATCTACAAATTAGAGGAAACTTCATGGCTAGTCTTAAAATCGTTGTCAATACGATGCTGTCTTAATCTTCGGCAGAAAGACATTCATCTTCAGTTTCGAAATTAATAACCATTGACTTAGAACTTAGAACGAGCAGGCTTAGAAGCATCATACCATAGTTATAACATGCATAACATAACATTCATAGAAATAACATGCACATACATTTATGCATGGTTGCGATTTATATCAAAGCCCAATCAATAGATATATAGGATTTTATTCACGCCACAACATTGGGTTAATTGCAGGATGCTACGTGAAATATTAAAGTAGATATTTATTTCAACTCTTTAAGACGCTATGACGCTATATTATATTATCAGATATACGACGCTCGTTGTACATCAAATGGTATCGATTCTGTAATCGAAAACAGTCAAAATAGATGCTTTCTCAAAAAAAAAAAAAAAAAGAGAAAATATTTTGCGAATCACACTAAATGTTTGATTTTTTTTATTACTTACTTACTTTTAACTTACGTTTCTGTATGTATGTGGAAGTCAAATCTTGACACTCATTTTTCACCCACTTCCTGTCGACGTAGAGCTTTGGAATTTGAAATATATCTGTCTTCCTGAAGGCAATATATGAATTGAACATTATTTTTAAAAAATTCGATCCCAAAGGGAGGTGTCAACGTCGGCCAAAAGCTTGCATTTTCCCACTAGAAATAACGTTACGATTGTTTAATTGAAAAAGTAGCACCATTGTTGCTACATTCATCCATTTTCACCACATTATTGCCCGCATCATTATGACGTCAGCATTGAGCGACGCACACATTTGTGTTTTATAAAATAAGTTGATTTTTTGTGAATTTTAATGGAAGTATGTTTTTTAAAAAATTACATTTAATTTATTCCCTTTTAATAACCTACGCTCATCCCTATCTAGAAATAAATTATAACTTTTCTTGAAACAGTACCAAATCACGTCTTAATGTTTGGTACGCTTATTTAAATTAAAGTGTTTTGAAATATCAAAAATACATTCAAATACCTGTTTTGAGATTATTTTCTTCGATGTGGTCATAATATATCCAGAAACATCACACCACCGTAGCAAATGGCCCACTGAAAACAGAATGGAACAACGAATAGGGAAAGGAAGGGAGCAAGCCATAGAGCATGCGCTTCATTCCTCAATATTTTGCATAAATTCGTTGCTGTTACGCGTTCAGAAAGTGTTGTCTTAATTTAATGATTTTTCTAATTGCTCTCAATGAATTCAGCATTTAGTAAGAGCTAAAGCGTTCAGATCTTAATAATCATAAAAATTATGGTAAAATAGTGGTTTTTTTCCATTTCGTAAACTTTAAGGCCTATGCGCGATCGGAAGATGTATTAATAAATTTCTTAGCTTTTTTATTTCTTTTGACTCTAAAACTCGCCACTTTTCCGCGGCATAGCGATGAAAAAAAAAAACTAATTTTGAATTTTTTCGTCCCAACCTAGTGGGCACATCTGGCCGAAATTCAAGCTTTCTGTCCTCTCTTAAACGCTAATTCTCCCAAACCGTCCAATACGATGACTAAGCGATATATTCCGCCTTCCACACACGAAAGCTTTATCGAATTTGCATATTTTTGTCAACCGAAGGTGAATATCACTGAAATACACTACGTGACAACGTTGACATTCAGCTACCAACCTGTTGAATTCTCTGAATAAAGAAAAATCGTCTATACAAATATACTGTTATCCAAAAATCCGAAGGCTTGGCTGCTCTGCTATTAATATATTTTCTTTTAATACTTATAAAACATGGAGTATGAGAGAAAATAACATTGGGAAATGTATATAATGAGGCGCCCATATACACAGTCCATCCCAAAATTTCGCGGACTGGTTAAATTACCGGCCAATAGATGGTGCTGCGTGTCCGCAGGTGATGTCGAAAGCACGACTACACTTCGTCTTGTAAGGCGCTACAATTTCACGTTGATATCTGTTGTATGATGCTAATTGCATCCGGTTTGTTGTAACAGTGTAACGTGATCATCTTGGAACTCGCGAAGGACGAACAACGAACGAACATAAAATTGAAGATACTACTGTTACTCGACGTTGCTATTTGGAAGAGTTGAAGCATTTCGTGGTCCGAGTACTCAGAGTTCGTTCTCGGTTCCGACAGCAAGACAGTTGGTCGTTCTTGAACGACAGAACACCGAACACCAGCATACACTTCCATCATTGTGCGGGAGATTCTGGCTTCTAAGGAGGTAATCGTGGTCAACTATCCTCTTTTCTTCGCAGATTTATCCCCTTGTGATTATTTCATGTTCCCCAAGTTGAAATTGCAGCTAAAGGAGATCACCTCAAGCGACTGCGACCGACTTTTGACGCACATTGCTAAGGCGGTCTTCCAGAATTGTTTTGATGACTATTACGTTCGTTGTAAAAAAGTGTGTTTCGTCCAGATGGGATTATTTCGAATAAACATACGTCAAAATTTTCATTTAGGTTCTTAATTTTTTGTTTATTAGGAAAATTTTGGGACAAACTGTGTAGAGTAAATATTTATTAGAAAAACTGCTTAAACCTTTTCCCCCCGAACAGTGAGTACAGTTTGCCATTATATCGTAAATATTTCAAATGTAAAACAATAAAATAATATTATTGGAACACAGTTATGCAAATAATGGATATTTATTAGTAAAATCAGAGGTGTTTAATCAGTCAATACAATTTCAAATCAAGAACGAAAAATCATGCGTCAAGTATAGAATTTGAAACACTTTCCAACACTTCCAGAATACTTTAACAAAGAATACTTTATCGATTAATAAAATGGATACCTAAGTAAACAATTTAGAAAGCGCAAAACACATTTGAAAACTAAATTGCAACAATAGTCGTCAAAATATCCGAATTCTTTTCTGCAGTCCAGTATATATTTGTATATATGTTACGGTCAATATGATTAATCCGGTCATTATTAATAATAATCGGTTATTATTAATAATGACCGGACATAAAGGCTGGTTATTATTATTAATAACCGCGATAAATATTAATAATAACCGGTTATTATTAATAATGACCGGATTAATCATATTGACCGTAACATATATCCTACTTAGTATGCTGAAATATAGTTTAGTTAGGTAGCGTCTAGCACAGTTAAAAATTCCCATTCAGCAATTTTTGTCAATAAACAAAAATGTATTCGAAACCTTCTTGCTGTCCTGTATATGATCTATAGAATTTATACACACCAAGAAACATCTAAATATTTAGTTTTTAAAAATGCGCACCACAACTGAAAATGCACTTCCAGCAATTATTGTTTATAGACAGTACTGTAACCGAATTCTTTTGTGTTTCCCTGTAAATGAACTATAAATGCTATACACTTCATTTTCAAAACCAAACATGCTATAGTAAGCCTTAATAACATATATCAATTGCATGGCAATGCGAGCATATTTACGCGAGTTAGAACACGGACAGACAGGCGGCAGACAGACAGACAAACCGAATTCACAAACACTTTTCAACTATGCTGGAAAATGCCCCTTGAAGCAGCGAACGACACATGCGACAACATTTTCCCATTAACAGCACTCTATTTTCCTGAATTTCGTTTAGCCCTAACTGAATGGGGAAAATTTCACGTATAATAGTTTGTTGCTTGATAGTGTGCATATTTTAAAAAAACACTACGTTGGAGATAGACGTACTTAGACTTTTCTGTTTAATAAGTTTTCTTTCACTGTGTAGGTGCCAAGCTGTTTAAACATGTTTGTTGATCTTATACAGCTGACGTATTTAGGTCTATGACACTCGGATTGACATTTACAAAGCGTGGTACATTAATATACAAAGTACTGATTCAACAACTTTTTTCTTTCCTTTTGTCAGAAATTGGAGCACATAAAAGGTTTACGGTCAAGAGTGGGAGTGTCCGCGTGAATGACATTATTTTAAATGTCACTGAATGCGCAGTTTCTGTTATTAAGGGGACTCGGTACCCTTTGAACGTTTGTACTACTTTTTTTATTTTCAACACTTTCTAACATAGTTGAAAAGTGTTTATGAATTAGGTTTATCTGTCTTTCCGGTGCTCTAACTCGCGTAAATATACATAGATTGCCATGCAATTGATATATGTTATTCAGGTTTACTGTGGCATGTGTATTGAAAATGAAGTGTATAGTATTTATTGCTCATTTACAGGGACACGCAAAAGAATTCCGTTACATTACGGCCTATGGGGAAAAATCGTTTGCGGTTCATTTTAATAAGGTTACACTATTTGAAACATGTTGAAATTGATATATATCCCTGAGCTGCATTACAAGAGGCTTACTATAGAATAGAGTGGACATATAAATCATCCTTCATTTACAGGGACACACAAAAGAATTCGGTTACAGTACGGTCTATGAATAATAATTGCTGTAAGCACGTCGTTTAGTTGTGGCACGCGTTTTTAAATTTAACTAATTTTTTTGCGCATTGCTTTGTATGTATTAATTCTATAGATCCTATACAGGGCTGCACAAAAGATGTCGAGTACATTATCGTTCACTGATCGAAATTGCCGAATGGAAATTCTCAACTGTGCTGTACGTTTTCTAATTGAACTAAATTTTAGCATACTATGTAGCATATATACAAATTTGTAGATCATATACAAGGTTGCAGTAAAAAATTCGGATATTTTCCCGATTATTAATGATAAGTACTGAAACTGTGTTTTCCAAAATTGTTTACTTAGATATCACCTTTCACCTTAATAATCTATAAAGTTTTCTTATTCTGAATGTGTTGGAAAGTGTTTCATAATCTATGCTTAACGCATGATTTATCGACAATATCAGTTTAAGATTTCATTCATTAATATTTTGAATACAAAATAATATTTTGAATTAATATTGAAATAATGTAAACGATTTTAATTGAACTCTATTATCGATTTTTATTATTGTGTTTGGCTGTCTTATTATAATAAATGCGCGAACTATGTTCAATTATTCCGTAACCTGGCAATAAACTAAAAGATATACCTCTCTAAGTTGTTTACAAAAGTTCCCTATCAATTTCATATTCGATTTCTTGAAGTAGCGTATGCGACACCACATCAATTTCCCTGTCGAGAGAAGAATTTTCTTGTCCACGCAATACGGAGGTACTTTACATTTTTTCAATCTAAAAAGTATTAAAAAAAAGTTGACATTTTGATTTATTACTCCTGTGTTTTTTACACAGTAAAGCCAAGCACTGTTATATTTCATATATCATTATTCGTGGAATATTTGGGCTTCACGTATAAAAAAATAATAACAAAGCTCGGAAAACTTTTTAGAAGTATATTGAATTTTCCTTCATTTCAAAAAGAATTAAAAATGAATTTTTTTAGAAATAGGCAGTAGTTTTGAAATATTTTGAAGTTTTCTATTAAAAATGTTTGGCAGGGGAATTCTTTCTTACCTCATTTCAGATTATAATTCATTTCTGCTTGCGATGAAAAATAGTGCGAATCATACACATTCTATCTGTAACATCAATTTTTACTTTCATCTATCTTTACAAGAAGAAAGTATTGGATTCATGAAAATTTTCGACTTCCGGTTTTGGACGAATTTATATGTTTTAGAAAGTCATGAACACGATTTCACTGTTTTTAGAAAATGGCTGTCTGTGAGTCTGTGACTCTGTCTGTATGTGACAAAAATTTTGTGGGCGAACTATCTCTAGAACTAATGCACGCAATTTAATAAAACTTCAGATTCAGTTAGACCTTGATATAAATTGGTGCTGATTCGTTTTTGGTGTAAATCGCCCAACAGGTGGCGCTGCTATGCTATTTTTTCATGATTTTCACTATAGCTATATCTGAAGAACTAATGCACATAATTTCACCAAACTTCGGATTCTGTTAGACCTTGACATAAATAGATGCTGATTATGTTTTGGTGTAACCAGCCCAATAGGTGGCGCTATCATAGTACTTTTTCATGATTATCACTATAGCTATATCTCAAGAACTAATGCACATTTTTCTTCAAACTTCAGATTCAGTTAGGCATTGACGTAAGTTGTTGTAGATTAGGTTTTGGTGTAAATATCCCAACAATTGGCGCTGCTATGTTGCATTAATCATAATTTACGCAATTTTAGCGATAGTCGTATTTCAAGAACTAATGCACGGAATTTGATTCAGTTAGAAATTGATATAAATTGGTGCTGATTCGTTTGTGGTGTATTTGAAACGTATATGAGATAGAAGAAAGTTTTGGGATAGGCACATCTGACTAGTTCATTTTTACAATGATATATCGCTTTTTTTAATATAAATAAATAAAGTTTCATAAATATAATAGAGTTGGCGATGATGAAAAAAAGTATAACTATTTATGTACCCAAACTAGTTACTGTATTTGCAGAGTGATTATGATGTAATGATTATGCGTAATGAACGCTATATGATGTGTACTTATATGTACCTGTATTCACATGACTATGATTGTATGTACATCTCTGATTTTAAACATTTAAGAACAAAACCATTTTTTTCTAATGAAGATATTCAGTTAAATTAAGGAAGATAACTTTTCCGAAATTCTAATTATAACTGTGCTTTGACTTTCAAAAAATTGCAGAGAAATGCATTCCAATTTAACATTTAATTTACGTATGTTGTAAACAGGATTGTAAACAAACATGTTTCAAAGAATTAAATATGCAAGGAATTTGTGTTTATTTTTGTGTTCATTTTTACTTATTTTAAACTCTTTGTAACACTCTGCTTTTTCCAAGCAAACTGCGTGCTTTTTTTCTGTGCATAAAACTGTTTTAAAAAAATGAATACATTTGCAATTAAAGATCTTTAAGCTTAATTTTTTTCCTAAACAATTTACGTTTTTACTTCCTGTTGTTAATTAACGGAAGGAAGCTATATGTACGGCAATATCCTTTGTCTCTTTAATTTACTAATTAAAGAGTCGTTACTTTAAGCTTAGTAAATAATTGTTCAAAGGAATTAGCTTACAAAAACGGCCCTGAAAGTTTTTCGTCTTTATCATAATCTTCTTATTTTTTTTCTTTAAAAATTAATTGATATCAAGCATTTTAATGAAAAGATTATTGTATTTTTTATGCAAATTATATATTTGATTCAATGATAAATGTCATATTTGAACTTAATTGCTATATTTGAATAATTATTGATCGTGAATCTTTTAATTTTTTGTCATTTTTTTTCTTTTCAATGTTAGAAGATACATTTGTCGAAATAAATTATGTGATTAAAAAATAATATATGCAGTGAAACCTCTCATTAACGGACATCTCGGAACGTGGTATTTGTCCACTATTCGGAGGTAAAAGTATATAAATATTTAGAACAGTAAACCTTTACATATTCTCTATATGTGGAACAGTAAACCTTTAATTGTATTGCTCAATGGATTATAATTTAAGTCAAAAATATAAATATTGGTATCTGTGAATTATCGTTCATTTATTCATTGTCACTACAATTTTTTTTATACTAGTAAATTAATGCTGAAAAAAGGGATTTAACTTATAATTAACATTAAAATAGACGATATGTTTAATGTTAAATTCGTTTTTATTTTGAGTAGTGGTCTAAATTTCATATTAATTAGTGGGCACAAGACCATTAAACTTCCAACAAAATAAATTTTTAGATTTTGCTTTATTCTGAATATTTAGAAATTTTTGAACAATATGAAAAAACCACATTAAAAAATCTGCATTATTTCTCGAGTTATAATAATTTATAGATTGCTTTACATGGATACTTTAAGAAGATATTGAAACTTTAAGATGCGTTTTTTCAAACTGATAAATTTTGATTTGCTCGCTCTGTTACTTTAAAACTAAAGTTAAAATTAAAAAAAATTAAACCACATGTGTGTTACTTTATAGTCTTCATGCTAAAAAAAAAATACTAATAAAAAAATAAAACATATTTTGTTTATTTTTTATTTTTTTTCACTTGAAAAACAGGAATTTTTTTTTTAATTTTTTTAATTTTTGTGTTAAAAATTGAATTTTAAACACCATTATTTGATTAAAATTCATAAAGATACAACTAAATGTAAATATACTGCTTGAAGGTGCGTAAAAACATACATAAAACATTTAAAAGCACATTAAAGTCCTTTTAAAAATTCAAAACGTTTTCAACCGAACTACTCGGTCATCATCAGTATATTTACATTTAGTTGTATCTTTATGAATTTTAATTATTAAACAAGGTGAATTTGCACTGAAATTTTAACTTTTTATTGACTACTTTTTGAGTATACTATTTTGGTTTTAAGTTAGAGATGAATATGTTACGATTATATTTTGTTCAAAATTGCTTTTTATATGCATAATATATAATTTTATCATGCGCGCAGCACTTAATGATTTTCATTCACGTATGAGTGATATGAATTTTTAAAATTAAAATTAAAGTATTATTTTTGAACATACAACATTTATTTTTCTGTATAATATACTTAAGAATATATGCTTCAGGCAGGAAGTAAAAAAAAATCTCAATTGTATATTATGATAATTTTAAAATGGTGATGTTTTTTATCGTTTCGACACACTCAGAGGTCCTGTATCCCCTTAGGGAATTTCTTCATTTAACCTTAAAGAAAATGATGCAGCCGTAATTACTTTAGGAATTTGAGAGTGTAATGGTTTCTAATACAAATTGGATTAGACCTCCGCCTGACTGATCAAAGTGGAATACAACGCATTTTTCAAATTTTAAAATGATTGAGGGATTATGGGATTAAGAGAATTTATTGAAATGTTTTTTTATTGAATTATCATTATAAAATCTTTTGCAATTATTATAATAAAAATTATTTTGTACCTTAATAAAATGTAAACTGTATCTATTATACTTAAAATCAAATGGATACGTACGTAATGCCTAACAAAGTATTAGTATTAAATAATTAGTATGTATTAAATAATTAACAAATGTATATTAGTACAATAAGGTACACACACACATACACACACACACACACATATATATATATATAGTAGAAGGAAGCAATAAGGTAAAGCCTGGAGTGTCTGCGCACAATTCAAAAGAATAACAATAAAAATCTAAATATAAATTTTTTGCTAAACTATCCATGAATAATTTTTACTTTTTTTTTTTTTTTTTTTTTTTTGCATTTCCATTGCTATTTTATTGTTATGTTGCAATTTAATAGAACAGTTGTAATAAAACAAAAAAAGTTATTTTGCGCATTCTGTCCTTGCAGGGTTGGTGTGATGAATGTACACATGGGGTAGGAGAGATTCTTACTAATAATAACTACAATTAAATTGTTAACAAGAATAATTACACTTAAATGACATTGTTGAAAGGTTTTTGTGAACAAATATTATTGTATTAGGAGTGAATATTTCAACCTAATGATTAAAGAATAAGAAAAAGGAAATAATTTTAAAAACGATTAAAAATTTTAATTAAAGGAAAAAAATTAAAGAATCAGAAAAAGCAAGTCCAAATAAGTTTACAAAATGACATTAAGTTACTTGTAACACGTTTAACTTAAAATTAGTCCATTTTCATTTTTCATTTTTTATGCAAATTTGCCAATAAGCTGCGTAATCTCTCATAGCATGGAAACTAATGGGAACAATGCGCCCTCTCTCCTAAATAGCAAATGCGCAAACCCTCCAATTTCGGTAGGAGAGATTGCGCGGCCTTTTATTTAAACATAGCCGACACTAAAACGAACCGTTGATGTTCACATTGTTAGTCTAGATTAGTAGCTTATGAGAAATCCTTTAAGTTTAAAATATTTTATACTACTGACAGTATATAGAAATTCTGATGAATAGCTATGAAAATTCAAGCAGTTACTTTGGGAAAACAAAACAAAATAGCAATGCTTTATCTTAGACGCTCAAATCAATCAACGTACACTTTCAAGTAGACACCTCACTACTGCTGTTGTACAACTACCTGGAGTCACTGCGTTCTCACTCTACTCCTCCCCCCCAGAACCTCTATGTCCGCAATCTCTCCGACATCGCTATCTCTCCTGGCTTTACCTTATAACAACTGCATGTTTAAAAATATTCTTAAAATCAGGATAATTTTGAAACATGTATCAATTTAAGTGAAAATTTTAACATGTAAGTCAAACGTTTTGCGAAAAAACAAATTCAGATATTGCAGAGTTAAATAAAATAAAAATCCTAAGGCTTGTTATTATTAGTCAAACCGCAAAAACCCTTTCTCTAATGCTAAACCTATGTGCTTGGAACCCGTATTTTTTAAATATCTCCTCGGAAAATTAAAATTTTTACCTTTTTTTTTCTGTTCCGTATGTTCTTCTTGGAGGATCTTTCTTTCTTTTTTATTTGACAAAATATTTCTAAAACACATATAGATAGTGGCATTTCAAGTGTTATAATCTTATTTACAACTCGTCTGATTCACTTAGATTTTAAACACTTAAAATATAAAATTAAGTATATATTTTAGAAACATTTTGTCAAATAAGATAGAAAGAAGAGCAAACATAAAAAAAGAAGATAAAAATTTTAATGTCCAGAGGAGAAATTTGAATTATATGGATGTATTCCAAATCCGTAGGTTTAACATTAGGGTGGGAAATTTGCGGTCTGGCTGACAAGGGGCCTTAAATCGGGCTCATTTAAAAGTATATATTAAACGAAATGAGAATTCTAACATGTAAGTCGGTTAGAGTGGTTTATTTCAAGTTAATTCATACGATATTGCGTTAAACAAATTCGACTGCATTTTTAAATTCAACAAGTGCTTGTTTCTTAAAAGAACACAGTAAACAAATCTCTATAATAAAACCGTAAGTCATGTGACTGTCATCAACAGTTCCGGAATGTCCGTTTCACTTTTTCATATGCCAGGCGGCCATTTTTATTAAAAATTATTTTTTCGAATAAAACTTCATAAATGTGACATTTTTAGAAAGATCGTTCAAAATAAATTAATATTTGAGAGATGACTTACGTTCAATTATGTATATATTCTCCAATAACTTCAGTTGAAATTAGCTTCGCAGTTCAAATTCTCTATCCATGAAAGTAAACAAAAAAAAAGATTCATTCGTCGTGAATGTTTAAAATATTAAACCATTAAACTATGGAGATAATCGTTCGTAAAGTTAGTTTTCCATGAAAGATTTTTTGGAGCGCTGCCTGGTGTCAAAAAAATAATTCGTACCAGTGACGCAATCAAAGTTTACCATAATTATGTGCTATACAACTCAACTTCATTCTTTATCTTTTCTAGATGTAAGCTGAATGTAAACAAATACAACTCATGTAATGATATTTAATGAATCAAATTTCGAAACAAATTGTCAGTTAATTTGATATTTATGTATTATACGTGAAAGGAAGAGAGACCACCGAAAATGATTGTTAATCACCAATCATATTTACCATTATTAATGACCAATCGCTTTCAAAACAGTAATTTAATATACATTTACAAAATGCATAACATCATTAAGTACTTTTGTGTTATTTGGGCGCAAATCTCGCCAATAGAATTTTTAAAATCGCCAATACCAGCTTTTATTTTTCGCGTGTGCAAATTAGAAACGATATTTTTATTTTGAAATCAAATGTTCTGATGGAACAGCTGTCGTAGACGCACCGGGGCACTATATAACTATAGAGTTGCAATATAGAGAGAAAAAACGGGTTGCTGTAATTAGAATTATAGGCGGTAATGTTGGTGTGACATATTTACGTGATTATCAAAACTGGCTTCCAAAAGTTCAATGTTTCACCAAACCATCCTCGAAAATTACGTGTTATAATATGCACTCCGATTATGTCACATTATTCAAGACGTTTTAAATGAGAATAATGATAGATTTTCTTCTTGATTCTCCCGTAATCAAGTCTACAGCCAAAGTTAGCGAGAAACAAACAAACAAACAAAAAAATATTGGCAACAATGTGGTTCAGTGTAAATGGTGGATATCATTAAAGACTTTCACAAAATAGACTTCATTGCACCAAATCGTATTAACTAAAATACACCATTTGGCAATGGTTCCAATTACGGAAAACTACTTAATATGTTTAAGAATCTCCTCATTAGCAAGCATATTGCAACTGATAAGCAAACGGATATGAAGCATAAATGCTTAAGTTGGTTAAGCGGTTTTTGTCAAGAAAGATGAAATACATAACAACAAAAAATATGCGAAATGCTACCATGATCGAAAAATTTTTTGATTTGTCTATTAGAATCTTCCGGTTTGGCGAAGGATTACAGAAAAAAAAAATTATGAATAAAAGTAACGTGTTACAGTGCTTAACATACATTTAAGGGAGACCAAACTGGTCGCCAGTGGCGGCTAGTGTTGTAAATATGTTACAATGTACAATAACTTTTGTTTATTATTTTATTGAAAATACAGTACGCGATTTTTAACATTGTATCATACAAACTATTAGTATTCATTTTCACATCCACATATTTTTTTATGCACCCCGCATTGCCATGAAACGCTGTGAATTCTCCCATAGAGAAAGAAAGAATTTCTGAACCGTTCAGCTTATACTTTTCATGTCAGCATTATTTCATACGACATTTTAGCTGGATGGCAGAATATCCACTGTTTATTCAAGGAACGCATACTTTTGTACATTCTTCGAATAGTTTTTATCTCCAAAATTCTTCACGATGGAAATAGGTACTCTCCAAAAATTCAAAATCCCTCATAGGAAATATTTTCTTTCCCGAATTCTGTATTGAATATGTTTCTTTTTTTATTATTATTCGGATGATGTTTCCAAATCATATTCGGCATAATTTTCTTTTAATAAATACCAAATATTTTATATCGGAGAAGACTGACACATTTCTAGAGAGATTCGATTTTATTTATTTTTTTATATTTATTTGTTAATATATATATATAATTTGTGTGTGTGTGTGTGTGTGGGGGGGGGGGGTAATCTATATGTTTGTTCTTGAGATCTACTTTTCAACATAAAAAGTGATTGTGTTTTGCCTATAAAAATATTAATATTGTATACAATTCAAAGAAGCGAGAACTCTTGTAAAAAGGTACAGGTAAAAGTTTACCCTTCAGCAAGCGCGCATGCTTAACTTTAACGACAAACCAGACATTTCTTAAATAGTTCTCAAATATAGCATCGAAACTGCCTAAAGGTTATTGATATTCCTCAATTCATTTCTTCCCTCCACAATAAAAACGTTTTCTACGATTTCCAGTGCTGTATTGTGCACCTTTGATAGAATTTATATTGAGGCGAGAGCGTTTTTTGGAAGTAGGTCATTAATTATTTAGCATTTTAATGATTTATATCTGTAATAATATAATTGATATGTGTTACACAGAGTTATTATTTTGTTTTACATAGACAAACGAATAATATTTAGTAAAATTTTTGCAACTTCCTCAAAAGTGGAGAAATAAAAAGTAATCAATATACACTGGTTTCCAAAAATTAAGGAAAAATCACAAAAAAGCGATAACTCAAAATATTATATGTAGATTTTAATGAAACTCAGACACAATATACAATGCATAGTAAGGTATAAAATAATATGAAAATAAATTACCAGAGAATTAAGGTGTTTTTTTAAATAGCATAATTATAAAATTAGCAAAATCAATTTGTCAGTTTGGTATAGAAAAAGTACCTTTAATATGCCGTATGACCACCCCTAGTAGCAATACAGCACATACAGCGACGTGTCATACTGTCAATTATGCGGTCTATGAGTTCGCTGGGAAGTGCGAGCCATTGCTCTTACAAAGCAGTTGTAAGCGTGGCAAGGGGCTTAGGAAGGGGATTGAGAGCAGCAATACGTCTTCCTAAAGCCTCCCAAACACGCTCGATGGGATTCAAGTCCGAGCTGGCCATTCCAAGCTCTGAATTGTCTGGTGCTGAAGATAATCATCCGTGATGCGAGCCTTGTGCTGTCTAGCGTTGTCGACATGAAATCATTACCTATTGCACCAGCATAAGAGCATACATATATATAAGGGCCCCACATTAGCATCAAGGATGCCATCTCTATAGACGTACGCATTCACAGTTCCACGCGAAACGACATGGAGGTCTGTGCGTCCACCCAAAGAGATACCACCCCAAACGTCGACACTGCCTCCTCCGTATGAATATTTTTCACGAATGTTTGATGGATGACAACGTGTTCCCTGTTCTCTCCAAATCAAATAACGCCTACTATCGCTTTGGAGGCTAAACTAGGACTCATCCGTGAAGAGAACACGAAACCATTGATCTGCCGTCCAGTGGACATCTTGACGTGCCCATATCAAACGTTTCCTCCGGTGACGTGAGGTGAGCGCCACACGAATTGCTGGTGGCCTCGCGTAAAGTTCACCTTTGTGATGCCTCCTACGCACAGTAGACATTGACACCAACCTTCCAGTGACTGCAGCAAGGGACGATTTAAGATAAGATAGGGTTGCAGTTCTATTCCTTCGTAAACATAATCGCAAATATTGGTCATCGGCGCTTGTCGAAACCTTTGGCCGTTCTTGGCTGAACCTTCTTGTGTCCAAATAAGTGGTTTGAAATTATTGCCAAAGCCTATGAACCACGGGACTCACATTCAGCCATCTACCCACCCCTGTCTGACTTTGTTCTGCCTCCAATCTCCCAATAGCTCTAAACTGCAGTTCTATCTAAAAATGATGCCTCGAGGTCATTGTATTGAATTGGCTATCACAGATTTATAATATCACTATCACAGCGACAACTGCAGCCTTACTCTCTAACGTGCATTTTTACGTTCCTCACAGATGACACAATGCTATTGCAGCGTCACTAATTATCATTTGGTATTTTTATTGAGCATCTTTCATTTAACAGTAGATGCAAGTTTTATACGGATTGCTTTCTTTTTGAACAAGTTGTCGCTATTTTGGTGATTTTTCTTTAATTTTTGGAAACCAGTGTATGTTTGTTGACAATTCAGAAGAATCAGTTGCAGTTAAAAATATTTATATTTGTAGATAAAACTACAAAATGGCGTAAAATAAAATATGTGAAGAACTCGAAAACGAAAAAGTTATACATTTTGGAAATTTCTTTCTTGCGAAAAATACAGAATACGAAGCTAGAGCATTTTTAAAAATGAATGCATGTTTTTTAAAATTAATATGTTATCTTTCTCTTTCTGCACTAAAGCGATTTAAATATTAAATAAAAATTTTCTGATCTGAAATAGTGGTGTCAAGATTCTTGGAAATTCCATTGAGTGTACGCATCTTGTTTCGTTTTATATATCATGTTTTATTTTTAATTACATCATAATGACTCTTTTTAATTTTGATTTAAAGGTGTATTTTACATGTCATTCCATAGGTCGGAAGCCACTTTTCCGGATCAGGTAGGATAAGATAGGCACCCCGATTATGGAAAGAGAATGAAAAAAATTACAAAGGGTACATCAAAATATTATCTCATCTTCAAGTTTTATTTTCTCACTAGTGGGGACAAATTATATCTCTTAAAACAAAACTTAAAGAAATATTTATTTATCGTGGCCACGCTGGCAAATAAATAAAATTTGCCATAACGACATTTTATTACTGTTATTATTATTATTATTATTATTATTATTTCGACTGATTTATTTGTTAATTTATTTTCTTTGCAGTTAGTATAAAGAAGAGAGACTACACGGCGGCTCAACTCGTCAACATGTTGAAAGCCTTGGCGAAAGCCAGGAGGCAGCGGCGGATCCGCATCGCTGGCAAAGGCCTCCGTTTCGGAATCAGCCGCTAAACGGTCAATTTGTCGAGAGATAACGTTGTATCCATTCAATTCCTCGTCACGTTTTTAATCTTTCATTGTGTGTCATCATGTGTAACTGTGTAACTGTATATTGTACATTGGTTTCGACAGTTCGTGTATTCATGGTCTATGTGTATATGTATTTTATATTTATTAACTCAAAATTTGCTCACTCTATTGATGATGATTTATAGGTGCTTGTGTCCTTTCATCATGAAGAAAATGACGATCTATTCATTTATTGAGATTGTGTTTATTTAATTATTTATGGCGGCATAATATATTTATATGACTTAAAGATTTTTTTCTTTTCCAATAATTGAAGTTTTTATTTTTAAAAATAAGAATAATATGTGATATGTTCAGTAAAAGTTTATTTAAATTCTGTGTAGTTTTGAATTAAAAATCTATATGTACTTCAAATGCAATATCAAACTTAAAAACGTAAATTTTAATAATGAAAAATATTTTAATTAAAAGTTAATCTCAAAAATTGTATTATGTATTTCTTCTTTTTAAATGTTGCCAGAGATCTGTTAGAAAAATGCCGAAAAAATGATTTTAGTTTCTAATGTTTTTCATTTAAATGAAAGTCAGTTTTAATTTCTGCGTGTATTTACATTAGTAATTAATAGATTTGTGTTTTAAAAGTTTTCATTTTTGACATAATATTGACATATGAATAAGCTAACATCACATATCTGTAGTTATACATATATTATTTAGTTTTCAGTTACTGGAGCTGATATCATCGGTAATAACAGTGGGAAATTTCAAAACTATGCCTTTGATTCCTTTTATTTGGAATAAATTCAACATTAAATTCAATTTAAAATAACGATAAAGTTGCAAATTCTGTGTTGAAATAATGAGCGATCACTATGACCATTTATGAACATAGGGCGTGCACTGAGGAGGTAAAATACACAACTGAATTCGCTCCCTGATATGATTGCCCCATGAAAGGCTGATTTTATCTTAAGTGTATGCATATACAGCAGTGGTTAAAAAAAAAGAGGCTCTTTATGTGGCTCTTAATTCTTTCTTCTTTTTTACAAAATTTTTGGATGTAATTTGTTAAAAACAGTGGCTGTTAAAAAAAACAGCGATAGTTAAACAGTGATAGGTGAAAACAGCTCAGCTGTGCTTTTGTACATGCCAGAACGATTCATTCGAATATCAAAATCACTCCTTATATGTCATGCAAGTCCTAAACGTAATCTGCACCTGGGCTTCACCATTTTTGTGTACACCCCTGTTTATGAAGCTTATATTAAGATGGTTTCCAATTGTAATTTTTGCGAGAGTAATTACGATTCATTTTTAATATATTAATTAAATGTCATTATTTTTGAAAAATTGGCAACATTTGTAAATATCTCATTCTAAAGCCAATAAATATGAACAAACTATTGAAATGGAGTAACAAGTGGCCAGTGTAATAACCTGAAAACAGCGAGTAAATAAATCTCTAAATACTATGATTTTAACTTTTTTTTTTATGGTGATACATGACGAACATTGTACAAGACCAACCCCCCAATTTGTAGCACTACTGAACTGCAAAGTCGAATTACAATGGCCATCAAAAGAATGGGCTCTCCGATGCTTCACATAAACTGAATGGAAATTTCATTGACTCCATGTGTTGCGTGCGATTAACGGTTCACACGCATGGAAATGTTCTAAATATTAATAAATAAATAAATATTTCGATGCTTTTTAAAAAAAATTGAATACTAAAAACAAAAAACAGAACAAAAAGAAGTGCATATTCTTGTTTGTTACATTTTAATGATTTTCTAAAACTGAAAAGAAACTTTTCGCATACAAAACACAATTTTTGAAAAGTAGTCACGTTATCTAGGTAATCATATTATAAGAAAAAGGCTTTATTATATTTATCCTTAGAAAGCTTAGTTAAATAGTTTTACACCTCTATACCAAAATGATCTCAGAAATCAACAAATAAATAAACATATAACCGATTTATTTTTTGTTTTCCTTCTAATAGTAGCAGTAAAAAATATATATAGAAACATAATTAAGCATTATATTTCCGGTTCGCTTTTTCTGCTTTGATAAAAGTATTAATAAATATTATGCATTATCACGCTTCTCTGAGAAACGATCAAATAATATATTATATACATATACATTTAATGCACCAAGTGCATTTTATTCCATATTGCATTTTATGATAATCCAACAATTCAAAATATTTAGTGAATAAACTTTATAGTAATACTGACAAACGGAATATGTAGAATTATGATAATCCAACAATTCAAAATATTTAATGAATAAACTTTCTTTATAGTAATACTGACAAAAGGAATATCTAGAATTACATTTAAGTTGATAATAAGTTTCTACATTGCAGTGTTTTTTAGTCTCAATAATTTATGTATATTGGAATGGAATTAGTTGGGGGATTTTTTTTTCAAAGTTGCATAATATATTATACGTCAAAGTTTGGAACATTTATGATAGAATGTTGGCTGATAGTAACATTAAATAACTTGAAAGACTTGTCGAAGGTGTAATAAAAATTTTTTGACCGGGGTCCTCGCTAATTGAACGAACTTCTTTTATTGTCCAGTTCGATGATACAGTTGTAGTCATGACTCCGTAAGAGTCCCCGAGAACCATATAACTATTTAAAATCCTATATATTCATGAGATCTGTAGAGCAATTTCAAATGTACAGAGTTTATCATTTTCAGAGGGTTCCAGCTTTTTGATCAGCGCTTAGAATATTTTTTAGCAGTTGGCGAAAGTGCCAAATTGGGAGAAAACTTTAATTTGTTTAATAGCTTATGGTTAATGCCCGTGTCTGTGACGCATGTAATTGATGTCCAAGCCTTGTTGTATCGCTAACCACAGACTACTGCAAGTTGTGTTAACGTTCGCATTTTGAGTGTTAAAGTTGGTTACAATTTAATATGTGAAAGTACTATTTGCTGGGTTCAAAAACAAACTTCAAAGAAGCAGATTCACAATTAGACATTAAGAGTAAGAAAATGTTTAGTTGGAAATTAATTTCAATTTTTGATTTAAAATGGGATTTTATTATTTTAATACTTTTCATATACATTAAAGTGGTGTAAATTATGATGAATACTTCTAAATGCATAAATAGTTTCATATACTACTTGTATTTATTACGGTTTTCTAATTATACTCGTATATTTATATTATCTGTGAAATGACAAATTTTGCAGAAAATTTGACTATGCTTTTATGATTTTTCGCATTACCTTAAAAATATTTTAATATTATTACTCATTTACTTAGCTTATTTTTTATATTTTCGGATTTGAAGATTCAAATGTAACATATTACTTGACAGGCTTAATTTAGACTTAACGTTTTCTATGTATTTGTGCAACGGAATTGCTGAATTTGCCTTTAAAATATCTCAAGTCATATAACTTCAAATCTTTTAAACAGCATTTTTTCACTGTTTATTCATTTATTTTATACATTTGTGTTGAATGATATGCATAAAATATTACTGGACAAGTTGAAGTTTAAGCTTAACATTTTCTTTTTTATTTGTACAACACGTGTCTAAAAATACTAAAGATATAAATCACAGTGTCGTGTTAATTATACAAAAAAAAAGTGAAACAATTAACTGTGTTCCGACTACTTGTTTTAAAAAAAGGTTCTTACCGTTAAACTAGTCGTGCAAGAATGACTTTTTAAAATTCGAACATAAATCGTGTTGCAACAATCCATAAATACTTTGAAAAGACCGTTTAAATGATAGCGGAAATCTGAGAATGTAACACAAAGGATATAAATTTTAATTAAAATTTCTCCTCATTTTTTAAAGTATTATACTTAAGCTTATTTCATTTAATAATATATCAAGTAGCATGTCATTTTCTTTGAGAGAGAGAGAGATTTTGAATTTGCGTCACTTGGTAGCTAACGATAAAGAAATAATTAACTTTACTGCCATCTTGATTAATGGCCATTCAAAATTAAAGTTAATCCTTTCAAATATATCATTCTGCTAAAAGGAGAAAATGTAACTCTCGTTTGTAGATTTATTCTTGAAATGCTCTCGCAAATCGAGAAGTAATTTTCATTTTTTTTTAAACTCATTGAAGAAAGTCATAATAATGACTTATGACGCAATATAATGTTTTGCGTTTAAAGTTCATCATAACAGAATTTTTCTTCGTTGTTTTTTTGCTTCAAGAAATTTTCACTCAAACATGTAAAATAAATAACCATGTAAAAATAGCATGTAAAATAAATAAATGCATCGTGTGTTTTATATTTTGTGTAAACTTCAATTTTAATTTTGCAATTTTAACTAATTTAATTTTAAATAATTTAAACTAATTTTTAACTAACAATTTTAACTAATTTAATTTTTCTAAATTTAAATTTAATTTTAACTTTAATTTTGCAAACAAACAAATATTTTTAAACGAAAAGATTATCTATGAATATATATAGGTTTGATTTGTTGCAAGAACTTGTTTGCTGTATTTGAATTCAAAGGTATATATATATATATATACATTCATTAATTCTGTACTAATTACATGAAAACTAGAACTCAAGATTTAACATTCAATGAACTATTAAACTTAAATAAAAATGAGCTATATATGTATATTACATATACAATTTCAAATTAAAATATTTACTTAGAGTGACAAAAGAGTCTATGCTTTCGTACATGTTTGAAATTTTTACATATTCACATAAGGAGGATGAAAGCTATGTGGCTTTTCTTTTTCTCTTTTTTATGCATTTGTCATTTTTCTATTAATCATCGAGATTTTTTTTTAAAAGGATGTACTGTTTCAGTGGACAAAAACGATTATATTGAAATTTATTATAATTTGTTAGAATACAAAGGTTTTTTTTAAGTACATACATAATGAAATAAACTACCTTTTATAGTTATTTCAGGATATTAAAAGCTAAGATTAAAAAGTTTTAATTAATAAACTAGGCATTTTTTTACTATTTTGTTTCATTTAAAGTGAAAAGACATTATAAGATAAAGATATTAATCATAACTGATATGAAGTTACTTTATTGGCGCTCTTTTATGTACGTACAGCTGATAAGAAAGTTAATATAAATAAAATTTTTGAGAAAGTCATCTCGTTTAATTTAAATTACTGTAATTAAATTATTGCATTTATTTTCTATTATGTAAATTTTTAAAATACTCAAAAACAGGAAGCTATATGATATTAAATTATTGTAATTAAATTATTGCATTCATTTTCTATTATGTAAATTTTAAAAATACTGAAAAACAGGACGCTATATGATATAATTCTTCTTATCAGGTTAAGGTTTATAAAAACATATTTCTGCGAATTATTTTGTCAAATGAAATGAGAGGAAAATCAGCTCAGCTTAAATGCACTCTAATATTCCTTTCAATTTCCCCTGTCTGATATCTACAGTATTTTTGTCATTAATTTCCTTATTATCATGCATTATCGCACACTCATTCTTAAAATGACACAATAACATAGAATAGTGGCGCAACAGATATTTATATGAGCAAATAACATAAGTTTGAACTTTTCGTGAAAAATATTTTCGGTTACAAATAACCGATTTAGAACAATTTTATTTCTTTTCATGTCTATCATTTCAGTGTATTACACTGCAAAAAATTCCAGAAGCGTTCATGAAAATTCATTGTAACTTCATAGCTATAAATATTAACCTGGCTGATAACCTTGAAAGAGTTCGCGATGCTGCGGAGTCGAAGCTAACAGACGCAAATGACGCAGGAATGCATTATTTCATTGAAACTCACTTTCTGCTAGTTGTTAGTACTGATTGTCACTATAATTAACGATTAAAGTCATCTAAATTAGGGCTAATCATTGCCCACGTTACCGTAGGAGGATCATACTTAAGGTGGTATCTAAGATACCATGATCTTCAGCAACTATTTAAAGGACACCTGCTTTACCGGAAGTAAATGTCGAAAAAAGGGTACTTTTTCACTCTAAGGGCCTTGGCGTTTATTGAAAAAGTTTGGCGCAATTTGAGCTTCAGAAAGTGAGATTTATTGACAAATGATTTAAACAGCCATGAAAACAAAGCTAATGAACTTTTATGTTTGTTCATATATCAGTTTATATAACCGTATATATCAATTTATACATATCAGTATATAATATCAGTATATATATATATATACACAGTATATATACAGTATATATATTATATAAACAGTAAATAAGTTGCCAGAAAGTACGTTTTCAGATTTCCTTTTCTCGCCAAGACCTCTATACTGGAAAAGTACCCCCCCCCCCCTCAAAAAAAAAAAAAAAAAAAAAGGTAACAGCTCTAAAAATTAGTATAAGCAAAAATCCTTTCAATTCAAACACAGTCTTCTTATTTTCGAAAACGCATAGCTTTTCGGATGTTTCTAACCGGTTCTTCTCCTAATGGATTTTGGGAATAAGGAAAAGGTTTTCGGAAACGTGAGTACTTACCATGTTACAATGAATTTTTATAAATGTTTCTGTTATATAAAAAAAAGTTGCTGCAATTTTTTAAAGTGTACTGTCTGTAAGTTGTCATATAAACAGCTGTAACCTAGCTTATACCGTTGCAATTAAAGTATTTTTGACGCTGGATTTGAAACACTAATTTACTTTTGAATAATTTTATCCAGATATAAGTTATTTGATATAATTTTTGTTTTTTAGAAATATTTTAATTTATTTTTCATAAGCACTATTTTTGCCTTTCTGAAAAACTTCAGTTTTTTTTAGTTGTGTTGTTTAAGGAATAGGTGTGCGACATATTTTTCCATCTTTTGAATTTATTATATATACATGTATGATTGATTTACTTCATTTATCTCTCTCTATTCATAAGGCAATTGTCATTTTTGGAACTTTCTTCATGATATGGATTTGTAAATATTTTCACTGAAATCGATGTTGTTTATGTACGATGTTTATTTATTAAAGTATGAATGTCAATTAGTAGTGTTTATTTATCAAAATATACATTTTTTTTACATACATACTACACACATTTCTTATATTTAATTACTAGCTGACCCGACTGGCGTTGCCCGAGCCCGTGTAATAAACTCAAATCTTTTAAAAAACGAAACACTGGCCAAGGTTTCCGATGTCTTCGACACCGTATACCGGGCACGCTCGCACGCTCCGGAAAATCTTTTATTTCCCCCTTCCAACGCCAGGGGAGAAACCTCTTTCAGAAAGAACCTCTGAGACAGGTTAACGTTGCCTACGGTACTGTATAGTAGGCGTGAGACAAAATCGAGCTGGTTTCGAGAAGATGGAAACATTATAAGCCGAGTTATTGAAATAAGGCACAGTTAGGAAAAATAAATCATGAGTGAGGCGCCGGGTGAAGGGGATGTTCAAGTATCCTTTAGAAAATGACTAATTAGGAGGACTACGATGCATCTTTAAAAATTCATTCGTTTGCTTAAGCTAGGAACTTAATTACAAATTTGCCTTAAATTATTCTTCGGAAATAGTGGTAACCGCTACTCATAAATTTACTTTAATGTTATAGAAGGTGACTATTGAGTTAATTATGTTTGGAATCAGTTGCGTTGAAATCGGAAAGTAGTTGCGGCGATACGAAAACGGGGCATAGTTAGAGAAAAAACTTTGAAGGAGGGGCCAGGGGAAGGGGGGGAGAGAAAGTTCAAGTTCCCTTCAGCAAATGACTAATTAGGAGGACCACTATGCATCTTTAAAAATTTGTTAGTTTGGTTAAGCTAGAAACTTAATTACAAATTTGGCTTAAACTATTATTCGGAAATAGTGGTAGCATCTACTCATAAATTAAGTTTAATGTTATAAAGGCTGTCTATTAAGTTAATTATAATGTTTGGAATCAGTTGCGTTCAAATCGGAAAGAAAATTGCTGAGATATGGAAACGGTGCATAGTTGGGTAAAAAACCTTGAAGGAGGGGTCGGGGGGGGGGGGGGGGAAGGGATGTTCAAGTGCCGTTCAGCAAATGACTAATTAGGACAACCACTATGCGTCTTTAAAAATTCGTTCTTTTGGTTAAGCTAGGAACTTAATTAGAAATTTGGCTTAAACTATTATTCAGAAATAGTGGTAACCGCTACTCATAAATTTACTTTAATGTTATAGAAGGATACTATTGAGTTAATTATAATGTTTGGAATCAGTTGCGTAGAAAATGGGAAATATAGTTGCGGAGATACGGAAACAGGGCACAGTTAGAGGAAAAACTTTGAAGGAGGGACCGGGGGGGAGGGGATGTTCAAGTTCCCTTCAGCAAATGACTAATTAGGAGGATCACTATGCATCTTTAAAAATTCCTTCGTGTGGTTAAGCTAGAAACTTAATTACAAATTTGGCTTAAACTGTTATTCAGAAATAGTGGTAACCGCTACTCATAAATTTAGTTTAATGTTATAAAGGGTAACTATTAAGTCAATTATAATGTTTGGTATCACTTGTGTTGAAATCGGAAAGATAGTTGCTGAGATATGGACAGGGGAAATAGTTAGAGAAAACTTTGAAGGAGGGCCCCGGAGGGGGGTAGGATGTTCAAGTGACCTTCAGCAAATAAGTATTTAGGAGGATCACTATACATCTTTAAAGATTGATTCATTTGATTAAGCTAGGAACTTAATTTGAAATTTGGCTTAGGCTATTATTCGGAAATACTGATAATTGCTTTTTAGAAATACACTTTGAAGCAATGAATGCTGATTTTTACGATAATTTAGCAAAAATGGAACTAAATGGAGAAGTTCGGAACATTATTACTGAGATATTACTGAGAAACTGAGATTTAAAATAGCGGTATTCTGTATGTAAAACAACAATTAAACGCTACGGGTTAAAATTGTTAAATGTAATTAGACCCCTACCCCTCGCCATTCCCGCAAATATATATACAAATAATCTGTTAAATAAAGTTTTCTGTAATAATAGTCTCTATCATAATAATATATGTCGTGTTTTAAAGAAACCTTAAACCCAGATAATTATAATGAAGAAAAACGTGCCTGTAAATGTCTTAAACAGGTGGCGTTTATGTAATTTGCCGTGAGTAGATGGCGCTGCATTAGCTTGGCTATATGCAGGTAACTGCAATCAATGTTGGCACTATTTCGTTATAAGTCCTTATTTATGCATCGTTACTCTGATTTATTTAATGTGTTCTGAGAAGATATTCTACACAAGCAACCAACCGATGAAAAAGGCGTATTTTTAATGAGAGTTCTTTGTGCATTTTAATTAATATTTCAGAAAGTAATTAAAATATTAAAATTCTGATGTAATGTTGCACCAGGAGAGGGTTTGGACTACCTAAATCTAAATTTACAGCCTTCTAGGTGGGTTAGATTTTCCTAGACATCGCCAACAGACACACACACACACACAGAGCGAAACTTTCTTTTATTAATATAGATTTTATCAACACACTTTGCCTTTATAATAAAAGTTTAGTTTACTAAATTTATTTTCATGTTTAATTGTTGGTTTTTTTTTTGTTTCTCAACGTAATAAATTTTGAAAAAAAAAATGCTTTTCCGTAAAAAAAAAAAATAAAAATAAAATAATCACATAAAAAGATGAAGCTAATGAACTATTAAAAAATAGTGTTAACAATAGTTCACTTTATGTTGCGCGTATCCAGTGGTCAGTAAAACTACCTTTTTTACTGTCTACAACTACAACTACTTGACCGAAAATGTAGTTAACTATAATTACAACTACTTGTTTTAAAAAGTACCGTCTACAAACTACTTTTCATAAGCAGTCACTACTTCGCTACTTTCAGATTTTGTCAAAGGATTCAATCTATACACACGAAAATGAAGAAACTGATTAAATAATAAAGTGACCATCATTATATCGCATCTATCGAGATACAATAAAAGAAGTGCGATATAGACACGTGCATTAAAAATTTTAAGGAAGATAACATGCAAGAAAATGTTTTGTACTTCTCTCTAAAATGTTTCTGTACAATATTATAATTTTCTTAACAAAATTAAGAGAAAAATATGTATTACAATCAATATTTAAATATTAGTTACATAATAGATGCGATTAAACTACATCTTATTTATTAAAATACACGAAAACAGATCTATATATATGAACTAGCAATATAACGAGGGGCTACTATTGTATATAACATATTTATTTATACTCAACCATACGCTGCATAAATTTTATTTATTATTCGTACATTAATATATTCTTGCAGCATTGGGATATAAAATTACCGTTGACACATATATTTACCGACAGATTTGTTCACTTAATTCCCCAACACGCTTAATGCATTGATTGTATTGAGTTTTTATTGAGAGTTATTTATATTGAGTTGTCTAACTTTATAATTTTTAAAACTATAGAAAAATAACTCTAAATGCAAATAATGAATAAATCTGTAAATAGAGCAATTCCAAATGGAGAAATACGGCAGTAAAACATTAAGACTTAATAACGTGTAAGTAGACAAATACTGTCAGCATTTCCTTGATTTTACTCAGACCTTACCTTTTACCAGCAAGTATCAATGGAAAACTCTATGGCATCATGCGATGTGTTGTTAAACATTGCAGCTGAGATTTGCTGCTCAGATCAGCAAATTGTTCAGCAGAACACATATTGCACAAAAGAAACAAATTACGATCTTGTGATTTGTAGAATGATACTTCCCCCTCCCTCGCTGAGGTAGAGTTAAAAGTAGCGTCAATGCTCGCCGAAAGCTTTCGATTTTTTTTTTTTTTTTTTTTTTTTTTTTTGCGTTTTATACCACATTAATTTTTTCAATTTTTTTCAATTAAAAAACACATTTAAGCAATTCATGCTCAAACACAGCAATGCTTACGAATTGTTTGTGTAGCACTATATATGATCTACACTATATATATTATACACACCACATAGTACAAAAAAATTAGTTAAACGTAAAGACTCATACACACATTTGAAAACGCTTTTATCGCTCATAGAGAGTACTGTAACCGAAATCTTTTGCGTGTCCCTGTAAAGGAACAATTACTTTTATGAACGTCATATTTTACAATAAACATCTTGTAGTGCGCCTTAATAATGTATAGAAATTTCATTATGTTTGAAATAGTGTAACATTATTAAAACACTCCGCAAAAACTTTTTCTCCGTAAACCATTATCTAACCGAATTATTTTTAGTGACCATGTAAATCAATCATAAATGCTTTACACACCATATGTTGCAGAAAACATGTTTTAATGCACTTCATAAATATATATTAATTACATTATAATTGAAATAATCTAGCATCATTAAAACACATCGCAAACAATTTTTCCCTGTTGATCATAACGTAACGAGATTCTTTTCAGTGTCTCCATAAACAAACTATAATTGCTGCACACTCCATTTTCAATGGAGAACATTCATAGTAAATTTCAATAACAAATAAAAATTACATGGCAACCTAAGTATATTTATGAGAGTTACAGCACACGCAAGCAGACAGAAGACAGACAAACGGAAGACATAAATACTTTTCAACTACTATGTTTGAAAGTGTTAAAAAGAATCAATCGGTTTTGTACATGAAAATATATTCTATTTACATAATAATTATCTGTACTATCTATTCAAACATACATTAATTTATTTTAAAAACACATCAAAGAGCAGCGCACATGTCTAAAAGCTTCAAAAACACTTTAAAACTACACTAAATCTAGTCAATATGTACAAAAGTTTTTACAAATATTTTCACCTCTTGATCCGAGGCATCTTCAGTTACAGATGTAATCGTTCTTCCTCGCTAGTCACTCTGTTGAAAAATTTCCTATTTATCCTATTCCTAATAACATATGACGTCATCTATTATCAATGTTTGTGTGAATCATATTGCATATCTCTGATTTTGCTGTAATTATCGCTATGGCTTCTCTCTGTAATGCGTAGTTTAAATTATTATAACTTGCTAATTTTCTAACATTATTGAAGTCTATTGTGATTGGAGATCTATTATTTAATTTGGCTAATGCAGTGGTAGATTTATTTAAGTTTATATCACGTCTGTGTTCTTTCACGCTGTCTTCAATTTTCCTTTTTGTCATGCCTATATATGAAACAGTTTTTCCCCCATTTTAGACATGTGCACTGCTCTTTGATGTGTTTTTTAAATAAATTAATGTCCATTGTAAAAAATAGGTAGTACAGATAATTATTATGTTAATAAATCACATTTTGTACGATCGTAGATTTAATATATATATATATATATATATATATATATATTATTTGTATATTTATTCAATATGCATGAAAACGTTAATTTATATTAAAACAAAAAGTACAAATCATTTAGAATCTTAATTAATATATATAAAACTTCTATGAATGTATAGATAAAAATATTTCACGTTCAAAGCATTGTATTATAATTTAAGAACTTGCTTAATGAGATGAAAATTATGAATCAAGTAATTAAAACAGCCCATTCTTTAATGCTTTAAAACATATTCTAAGTACGCATAAAAAGAATGGAAAAAGTTGCGTTTAAGGATAATGTAAATATTAATAGTGATGATATGCTAAACTGCCTAATTGGATAACAACTCGTGACTGGTAATTTAGTAAAAGAACTGGTTGACTTTATTTTACATTTACTTAAGTATGATAGCAAACTCTTTTCTGCGTTAATGTTACGCAAACAAACGTGTTTCTCACATGTTTGGCAAACAATGGCAATATTCAGCGTAAAACCAGAAGTAATTAACACTGTCTGCTTTAATGAAGGAGTTTATGAAAGTGTTCACATCACAGGATTTGATTTAAAAGATTGTATTTTAGAAAATTTGGATTTTTTTTTTATATCAAACTGGAGTAACAAAATTTACATGCAGGCAAATAATCATGGAATATTCTCTGTCGTTACTAATAAATTCTTTTGGTAGTTTAAATTCCTAAACAAAAAAGTCCTTCCGGCCTGTATACCAGGAAAAAAAGGTAGCTTCCATATTCCATGTTTTTAAAAATTCCATTCATTTTATTCAAACACCCGAAGCTAAAATGGTTGGAACCCGATTATAGAAGATTCAATCCCGGTTTTCGTTAATACTGAATTTGAATGCGAATTTCATCATGGGAGTTACAGCATAACAAATATCAGATTGCATCAAAATTTCAAACAGCTATATCTCAACCATTTTTTTTTTAGATAAAGCCAAAACAAAAAATGCTCCAGAATCCTTGTATCGCGATCTAACACTTGCCAAAAGCAACTTTTTCAATTTACAAATTTTTTATACAATTTTTTTTAATTAAAAAAAAAATTGAATTGGCCGCCATTTTGTAACAAAGAGGCGCATGAAACTGCTCAACGAACTCAGTCAAGATCTTGGTATGTCCTGTACACATACTCAGTCACATCCAGATTGTTTCATAAATAAAAGAGTTACAGCATGATAAATGTCAGATATATATATATATATATATATATGTCTATATATATGGTCAATGATGACCGGTCACTTGCGATTTTAGACGTTTTGTTAAATATCTAGAAAAATACATTAGGAATTATCCTGAAACTTCAGGTGTGTAAACAGCATAGTAGAAGTCATGTATTTCAGCTAAGATTTTTTTCCGAAATCCCATAGGGGGCCGTCAATAAATTGCAGAAAAACTAATATTTTTTGGATAACCCTGTAAAAACTATATTGCAAAAGCGTTGAAACGGTAGCACATGCTTAGGAGGCTTTTGTTGATAAACTATGTTCATTTTTTATGAGTATAGCATGTATACTCGTGGAGAAATTTAGGTTTTTATAAAAACAATCCCAAATTTCACGAAGTGTTTTGCTTATAATATTCAGAGTTCTTAATACAAAATAATGTTCTTTTCAGGAACGATGACACACAACATTATATATAATACCCTGCAATCAGAATTAAAAAATAATAAATATTGGATGAAAAATGAGCAGGTTTACTAAATATTTTTTCACTGCGCATGCGCGAATTCAATCAAATTATACTGTGCATAATATATTAGCTAAATGTATGGACCAACTTTTGTAAAAGGCTCAAAAAACATAGCTTGAAAATTCTGATAGTAATCGTCGATAGAATAAGCTCGAAATTCGCTGTTCCCAAAAGGAAGCAGAAAGATGAGGTGTTGTATCAAATATAGAATGAGAGACACTTCATTCTTATTATGTCAACTTTCATAAGCTAGTACATTTGGATACAACCCCTCATCTTTTTGCTTCCTTTTGGGAACAGCGAATTTCGAGCTTATTCTATCGACGATTACTATCAGAATTTTCAAGCTATGTTTTTGAGACTTTCACAAAAGTTGGTCCATACATTTAGCTAATATATTATGCACAGTATAATTTGATCGAATTGGCGCATGCACAGTGAAACAATATTTAGTAAACCTGCTCATTTTTCATCCAATATTTATTATTTTGTAATTCTGATTGCAGGGTATTATATATAATGTTGTGTGTCATCGTTCCTGAAAAGAACATTATTTTGTATTAAGAACTCTGAATATTATAAGCAAAACAATTGGTGAAATTTGGGATTGTTTTTATAAAAACCTTAATTTCTCCACGAGTATACGTGATATCCTCATAAAAAGGAGCGTAGTTTATTAAAAAAAAAGCCTCTTCAGCATGTGCTACTGTTTCAACGCTTTTGCAATATTAGTTTTTACAGGGTTATCCAAAAGATATTCGTGTTTCTTCAATTTGTTGACGGTCCCTTATGGAGTTTCGGGAAAAAATCTTCACGGAAATATATGACGTCTATCATGTTGTTTACACTACTGAAGTTTCAGGATAATTCCTCATGTATCTTTTCAGATATTTAGCAAAACGTCTAAAATTGCAAGTGACCGGTCATCATTGGCCATATAGTGTATATCAACATTTGCTCGGAAGGTGGTTTTGGGGTCTAATGGGCCATAATCGGTGAAAATATACCAAAATTTTCCGAAATTTCTTTCCTCCGAACGGCTGCAATAGGCAGCTTTTTGTAATGAAAGCTACATAAAAGAAAAGAAAAGGGAAATAATAATCATGAATAATAAATCATCATCATTAATGATAAATCTCTGAAATATTTCTTATGGATAACACAGACGTTATATATGTACACAAATTTTATTGAAGTATGCAATTAATACAACGATTTTTTTCACATTTTATCTTACCATTTTTAATTTTAACAAGAATGAAGAAAAATCATACATCAAGTATAGATTATGAAACACACTTTCCAACACATTTAGATAATTTTAACAAAACTTCGCCGTTTAATAAGGTGAAAGATGATTTCTAAGTAAACCATTTAGAAAATGCGTAACACATCATTCGAAAACCCAATTTTAGGAATTACCATCAATAGTCGTAAAAAATCCGAATTATTTTGTGCAGCGTTGTATATGAACTATAGATTTGTATATATACTACATAGTATCCTAAAATTTAGTTCAATTAGGAAACGCGTAGTAGAGTTGTAAATTCCCCTTCCAGCATTTCCGTCAATAAACGGAAATGTAGTAGAGATCTTTTGCTGCCCTGTATATCATCTATAGAAGTTATACACACCAAGTAATAGGCAAAAAATGAGTTTAATTTAAAAACATACCACAACTTAAAACGCAGTTCCAGCAGTTCCAGTATTGTTCTTAGAAATACTCTAACTGAATTCGTTTGTGTGTCCCTGTAAATGAAATACGAATACTAAGCACAGAATTTATATTAATGCGACGAATTCTATAGCCATCCTTTTACCGAGCACCTCAGTGTATATATATCAATTTCAATAAGTTTGAAATAATGTTCATCGTTATTCATGTTTATAGCAACATCATTAAAATCCCCAACAACCGATTTTCCTCCAATAAACCGTAATGTAACGGAATTCTTTTGAGTGTCCTTGTAAATGAACTATAAACGGTACATACTTCATTTTTAATCCCGAACATGCCATAGTAAACCTGATTAACATATATAATTGGCATGACAATCTGAGCATATTTACGCGAGTTAGAGCACGGACAAACACGCGGATAACCCGAATTCTTAAACACTTTTCAAGTATGTTGGAAAGTGTTAAAAAGATAAGTATACAGGTTGTTCCAAAATTCGACCGACAAATTAAGAGGGGTGATAGAAGGCATCAAGAGGATGAAAACTTACTATAGAACATTTGGTCGCAAACCACGTTGAGTGGGAGAAAATTGCAAAAATATTTATGAAGGGTGTGACGTCGAGTGGAACAAAAAAGACCAATAATAAATAGAAAAACATTTATTTGACGTAAAGCATGATTATGATTACAATGTATTACAGTCCAACGTCAGAAAGGAGACGACGAGACATTATTTATAGGAATATGTTTTAACGCGTGTAAAAAACCCCTTTCTGTTGCTTGGATTGGCGAGATTAGGTGTCGCCAATAATGATTATTGTAACCCTTTCTTTACTGTTTAGATGTGATGTAACTTTTGAACCGAGTTGTCGGCGGTATATCCGATTTTCTCTGAACCAGGCTTTGCTTCGTAATAATAAATTTGTTAGTTTAAATTTATCTGAACTTTTATTTTGATGTGTAAAATCAACGAGAATCAATAAGAGACATTGAACTTTTAGTGTGACATATATCTGATTCGAAGAAGAAATAATAACTTTCGTTTTGGAATATTTCATTTATGGCGTCCCGCGTCATGATGTCTGGATTGGAATGATGCTGATTTCATTTTGATTTATGATTCTCTGAACACTTGAGGTAAGCTCAGTCTAATTTATTCTTATTGTTTAAAGGTAAATAAAAATTGAAATGGCCACTATCGATACGTTAAAAAAGAAACGATCTGGTTTGCGTACGCAAACCACTAAGCTGTGTACAAAAATTTGTACAATTCGTGAAGATGACTCTATGTCATTAGAAAATAAGTTTGACATGTTAAATATTTGTAAAGATCAGTTAAATGAAAAATATGAAACATTAAAAAAACTAAATTCTGACATACAAGACGAAATCGCTGATGCAGATTTCGAAAAAGAAATTGAAAGCTCAGAAAGCTAGAGTGAAAAAATTATCGTTACAAAATTACGAAGTTCTTAAATGAACCAAAACCAAAATAACGCTTTTCAAAATTTTATGAAAAATGAATCCGGCTCTCAAAACGGAAATAACAGTAAACAAATTTTTTGGTGATAGCAGTTCTTGGCTCGAATTTTGGGGGCAATTTTCTAATGCTATTGAGAAGAATTCTAATTTAACCCCAATTGATAAATTTGTATATTTAAAATCCCTGCTTGGAGGCAGTGCGTACAATACAATTGCAGGTTTTTCGCTGACTGAAGAAAATTATGACCACGCGATAGAACTGTTAAAAAACCGTTTTGGTCGTAATGATCTAGTGATAAATGGCCACATGACGAAATTATTAAATTTGAAACCTGTTAGAAACGCTAGTAATATTAAAGCTCTAAGAGAGCTATATGATGAATGTGAGATTCAGATTAGAAATCTCAATTCTTTAGGCGTAACGTCGGGTTCATATGGACATTTGTTATGTCCGATTCTTCTTAAACTTATTCCATCTGATATTGCATTAGAATTTAATAGAAAACGTACGAAAAATGTCGACTGGGACATTAATGAATTGATTAATTTTATTAAAGAAGAAATTGAATCGCGTAAAGCAACTTTACAATTAAATGGCTTTGAAAAATCAGTTTATGATAAACACGAAAATTACAAGAAAATTTATCAAAATTATAAAAGAAGCACTCCTTCAGCCTCTGCATTGGCTACTAATGTAAAAAATGTTTGTATTTTTTTTGTGAAAATGATCATGATTCAAAAATATGTAAAGATCGTACTATTAATCAAAAACGTGATAAATTGCGCATCCACGGTCACTGCTTCGTTTGTTTCCGAAAATTTCATGTGTCGGCCAAGTGTGAATTTAATTCTGAACAGTGCAAATTTTGTAATAGCAATTTTCATCATTTTTCTGTTTGTTTAAATAGGAATTCTAATCAAACTGTCCCGAAAGAAATCAAATCAGCAGACTCTATAATCACTTCTAGTTCTCATTGTAAAGTCAATTCAAATGAAAATTCTTTTAAAGAGGTTATTTTACAAACAGCTTGCGTAAAAGTGGAATCTGGAATAAATTCTGAACTTTCCTTATGTTTATATGATTGAGGTAGTCAAAAATCTTTTGTAACAAAACAATTGGTTTCAAAATTAAATCTCCAAATTATTCGTAGAGAAAAACTTCAGATATTCTCCTTTGCAGCTACTAAGCCGCAAATAAAAACTTATGATGTTGTGCAATTAAAATTATCCCATGTTGCAAAAAAATCGCGTTTCATTTTTATTGAAGCTTTAGTGACAGACGTAATTTCTAACGCAACAATTCCTCCCCCACTTCTCAACAAACAGATAACAGTCAAATTGGCGCCCTACAAGTTGTCGAATTTTGCTGCGCCATGCGATTCTCAAATAAATATATTAATTGGAGCGGATTATTTTTATCAAATCTGTCACGACGGAGAGGTACAAAAAATAACTAAATCTCTATTTTTATGTGAAAGTTTATTCGGACACTCACTATGTGGGTTCTATGAGGATGGAAAAGGAATTTGAAATACGCATCTGTTTTAAATCTGTCCGTTGTAAATTTAGAAAGGGAGGATTTGAAATTTTTATGGGAAATTGAATCTTTGGGTATTACGCAATCAAATGAAAATATTTCAGATATGGATAAGGAAATTGTGTCTAAATTTGAGAATAATTTAAAATTTGTAAATAATAGGTACGAAACGGGTTTATTGTGGAAGGATGAGAAAACTAGAGTAGATAATAATTTTATAATAGCAAGGAATCGTTTTAACGAATTAAATCGTAAACTCGAAAAGGATAATGACTTATGTAAAAAATATAAGGCTATTGTATTGGAACAAAAAACTACCGGAATTGTAGAAGACTGTCCTAATAGAATAATTGAGAATGGGTATTTTATGCCTCATAGACCCGTTTTAAGAGAGGACAAATTAACTACCAAAGTCAGGATGGTTTTTGATGCTTCTTCTAAAGAAAAGCATTTAAATTCTTTAAATGACTGTTTATACCCAGGTCCTAATCTCAATCCGAACATACTTGATGTTATAATGAATTTTAGAAAATATAATATTGCATTTTGCGCTGACTTAGAAAAAGCTTTTTTGCAAATTGGGATATCAGAAGAGGATCGGGATTATTTAAAATTTTTGTGGTTTGGTGACGAAAATGATAATTTAACTTTTTTGAGATTTACTAGAGCTGCTTTTGGGGTAACTTGCAGTCCCTTTATTTTGGCTGCAACGATTAGATATCATATTCGAAAATATATTGATCATCCTGAAGTCGTTAAGATCTTGAATTCATCGTTGTACGTAGATGATTTAATAAGGGGTCAAAATCTGATGAAGACGCTTTTTAACTATCATCAACCGCTTCGGATATTTTTAGGGAAACTGGTATGAATTTGCGAAAATTCAATACTAATTCTGATAAACTTAGAAAAATATGGGATGAAAATAAATTATGTGACTCAAAAGAAAATTCGAATAATTCTTTGAAGATTTTGGGATTATTATGGGATACCAATTGGGATATTTTACGTTTTGATGTACAATCTTTTTCTGATGATTGGAAATTTAATCCAAAGAAACGCGTTGTTAAAAATCTTTGATTCATTTGATTCATCGCACCATTTTCTATTCGTATGAAAAGTTTGCTACAGGAAACATGGAAAAGGGGTTTGGAATGGGATGAAAAATTCTCTGATGATTTAAAAATTGAATAGGAAAATTGGTGTTCAGAAATCGAACATTTAGATAAATTTGAGGTTCCCCGCAAATATTTTCCGCAGGGCCTAGAATTTTCGGACCCAATTTAAATTCATATTTTTTCCGATGGTAGCTCTAAGGCTTATGGGGCTGTAGCTTATTTTCGATATATCACAAGTAATAATGAAATTATGACCAGTCTTATTTGGGCAAAATGTAGAGTTTTCCCGATTAAGTGTTTGACAATACCTCGTCTTGAATTAATGGGGGCATTAATAGCTGCTAGGATGTCTAAATATTTAAAAAATGTATTTAATTTTCAAAATTTGGAAATGCATATCTGGTCAGATTCCACTATTACGTTATACTGGATTAAAGGATCAGCCAAGAATTGGAAGCCCTTTGTGGCTAACAGAGTTGTAGAAATACAGTCTTTGACTGATCCGAAATTGTGGAAGTATATTCCGGGTAAGGACAATCCGCGTGATCTTCTTACTAGAGGCGAGAATTTACATAGCCTCACTAAAAATAAATTAGGGTACTATGGTCCTGAATGGTTATCATTACCAAAGGATAGTTGGCCAAAACCTGAAAAGGTACCATTTAATATAAACATTCTAAATCAAAGCACTTTGAATGAAAGAAAATCATCGAATTTGAGTTCTGCCCAAATATCTTGTACAGTAGGTGTTGTACCTCCAGAATCATTGTTAAAAGTAGAAAATTTTAGTAATATTTCAAAATTACTTAACATCACAGCATGGATCTTAAGATTTCTAAATAATATCAATAAAAGGAAAACACAAAATTTCAGGTGAGCTGACAGCTCCAGAAATTGAAAAAGCAGAAATTTATTGGATAAAACAAACTCAGTTATCTGTCTTTAATCGTGAAATTGACTTTTTGAAAAAGGGAAAGCCCATCGATAAAGATTCAGCATTGTATAACCTGAATCCAAAATTAGATGAGAATGATTTACTGATTGTATCTGGCAAATTACAATTTTCAGAACTTTCTCAAAGGGAAAAACATCTTTTTATACTTCCAAATGGGAGTACTTATACAAAATTGTTGATTCAGAATGCCCATGAAAAGGTTTTCCATTATGGAATGGCAACTACATTAGCTCATCTACGAGAAAAATATTTTGTAATCAGAGCACGAAAATTGATAAAATCCGTACTGAAAAAATGCCTCATTTGTACAAAATTTAAAGCTTCTCCTGGAAAGCAGGAAATTGCACCTTTACCAAAAGATCGTATAATAGAACCCCCCCCCCCCCTTCCAGACCTGTTCTGTGGATTTTGCAGGTCCTATTTATGTCAAAGCAAAAACTGGCCAAGAAAAGTTCTTACATCGTTCTTTTCACGTGCGTAGTCACTAGAGCCGTACATCTCGAATTGTGTACCAATTTATCTACTGAAACCTTCCTTTTAGCATTTAAAAGGTTTATATCTCGAAGAGGAATTTGTAAAACTATGTATAGTGACAATGCGAAAACTTTTATCAAAACAGATAATTTACTTAGAGAAGTTTGGAGCCGAATATCAAAAGCTGAATATTTTAATAAAAATAATATCGTTTGGAAATTTATTGTTCCAAGAGACAGTTGGTGAGGGGGGGGGGGGATTTTGGGAAGGAATGGTTCGTTCGGCAAAAACTCCGTTGAAGAAAGTTCTTGGTAGATCTTGTCTCTCATTTGAAAAAATTCAAACCACTTTGACCGAAATTGAGGCTGTGATTAATGGTCCCCCATTGACGTATGTCTATGAAGAAAACAGTGAACCGCTTCCACTTACACCTTCTCATTTTTTGATCGGCAAGCGAATAAATTCTCTATCAGATCTTCTTCATTGTGTTTCAGAAACTAAATCGAATAAAATAACACTGACCAAAATTTTGAGATATCGAGATCAAGTTTTAAATCATTTTTGGAAACGTTGGAGACAGGAATATTTGCTAGAACTTCGTTCTGCCAATTTTACAGTTTCAGTCAAAACTCCAACTGAATTCGAAATTGGAGATGTTGTGTTGATTAATGAGGATAAAACGCCCAAGCACATGTGGAAATGTGGACGAATAACAGAACTGTTTTTAGGAAGAGATTCGAAAATTAGATCATGTGCCATTCAGACTGTTTCCGGTGTGATAAAAAGACCAGTCCAATTGATTTATAAACTGGAACTAGATATTATGGACTAATAAGACAATTTGATGAACATTATAATGAACAATTTATTTACATTTTCTTACTATTAACGTTTTCTAATCCTAATATTTTGTATATTTTAGTTTCAGTATTTACTCATGTGAAAACCGTGTTTTGTGTAATCTCCTTATTGTAAGTATGTTCTATTTTTATCTTATCAATGTAGTTTAAAATTTGTTAGAAATTTAATTTGAATTATGAACAATAGTAATTGTTCATCCGGGGGCAGTGTGTAAAAACCCCCTTTCTGTTGCTTGGATTGGCGAGATTAGGCGTCGCCAATAATAATTATTGTAACCCTTTCTTTTACTGTTTTTTCAGTTTTAATTCAGATTTAGATGTGATGTAATTTTTGAACCGAGTTGTCGGCGGTATATCCGATTTTCTCTGAACCAGGCTTTGCTTGGTAATAATAAATTTGTTAGTTTAAATGTATCTGAACTTTTATTTTGATGTGTAAAATCATCGAGAATCAATAAGAGACATTGAACTTTTAGTGTGACATATATCTGATTCGAAGAAGAAATAATAACTTTCATTTTGGAATATTTCAACGCGTCCGGCAATCCTTCGTCCGTCGGTGTCGGCTGTGCAATGACCTTCGTGGTCGCAACTTCGAAAAAAATTTATAAAAATGTGTTGTCGTCTCTTTTCTGATGTTCACTTTTCTACATTGTAATCATGCTTGACTTCATATAAATGTTTTTTCTACTTATTATTGGTCCTTTTTGTGCCTCTCGACGTCACACCCTTCAGAGCCTACGCTAGTCACGCGAAGAAACGCTCCAGCTGATGTTAAGTCTATGGGAAGGTTATCGCGCGATTTCTCGCTCTCATTTTAATATTTTTAAATGATTTTTTTTTTTGCATAGGATAGCTGAGGTCGATCTCTAACGTTGTTAGTTTTTACTTTTTTGATTTTTGTTACGGTTTTTTTATAAGCGGACATTTTCAATTTTAGAACCGGTTGGAACCTGTTCTGAAAGTGAAATTACCCTTATTTAAAAAAACTGGAACCAAAATCGAAAAAGAAAAACTAACAACGGTAGAGATCGACCTCAGCTATCCTATGAAAAAAAAATCATTTAAAAATATTAAAATGCGAGCGAGAATATTGCGCGATAACCTTCCCATAGACTTAACATTAGCTGGAGCGTTTTTTCGCGTGACTGATGTAGGCTCTTCATAACTATTTTTGCAATTTTCTCCCACTAAACGTGGTCTGCGACCCCATGTTCTATAATAAGTTTTCATCCTCTTGATGCCTTGTATCATCCCTCTTAATTTGTCGGTCAAATTTTGAAACATCTTGTATATTTTGACCTACCACTCTAAATAAATAACTGTTAATATTACAGAAAAATGCTCTCATCTTGTTGACAATAAAAGCTGTTTAATTTATAGAGGGTGAAGAGCAGATTTCTTTTAAACGAATTTTTTCTTTTTTAACAATTATTTGATTGTTAAAAACAAATGTTTCCGTAATATAATTCTTTATACTATCAACTGGCTGACAATTTTTTCTGTAGAATATTTTCGAACTTACACTCGTGGAGCTCTTTGCATTACTATTTTATTCAATTTAACATATTCATTTATCCAATTTAACAATTAATTTATTTTACACTATTAATAAAGGAGGCAGCGACATTTTTTACTTAACCATTGAATTCGATGATTTGTTCGAAATATGCTTATACCACCGGTTTAAATGCATAGAATTCGACGAAACTCACGCTTAACATCCTGAATACATTGTTGCTCAATTTCGGTTGCAGACATCTAAGAAGGGGTGCCGAAATTCAATGATTTGTTTGAAAAATGTGATGCTTTTATCTCCATTTTAAATACACACAATTCAAGGAACCTTTGCCTTTAGTTTCTACATCATGAGTATATGAAATAGATATGATTTATATAGAAGAAAGTTCTGTGATGACCACAACATACTAGTTACAATGCTATTAAAAAGTGCAATTAAATGTTGTACACTTTCTTTATTTTCAAAGATGCTAAATGTTTTTAATTATATTGACCTTACGGCAGGGGTGCAAAAATCTCTAGGCGCCAATGGGCTGATTCCAACCACTAAATTTTATTAGTATTCTTCGTCAAATTATATTCGTATACTTCGCCTAAATTTTATCAGTATTCTTATTAGGCGAAGAATGCTAAAAATTTAGTGGTGGGAACCGGCCCATTGACGCCTAGATTTTTGCATCCCTGCCTTATGGTACTTCAAAGTATCAACTGAGTTCATTAGCGGAAATTAATTAATGGTTTTTAATTTTATATTATTATTATTGTATAAATCTTCTAATTAGCTTTTATAACATATATAGAAAATTTTTGAGGAGATATATTTTTTAATTTATAATTTGGAGTATAAGGAATTAAAGGTTCAAAAAATGCGAAAAAGTTTTTTTTTCCTTTTTTGAATATTTTTTCTTTTTATTTATTTATTTATTTATTATTATTTTTTTTGTCTCTAAAACCTCCACCAATACCTCTCATTTGGAACGGAAAAAATAAATGACAGTAAAGGATAAATAGTAATGATAAATAGTAAAAGAGATAGGGTTATTACAGTTGGATGAAACTTAATACTATCTCTTTTTTGTAAATAAAATGTTTAAACTCGTTTTCTCAGTTCGTATTTTTTCATATTCTCTATATATACAAAATGCTACGCTTTCCACAATAATTGAGCAAATTCTCTATTTTTTTTAAATGTATCTTTAAATTCTATGAGATATAACTATGCATCGATTTTTTAATATCTTTGAAATTTTTGTTTAAAAAAAAAAAATCTTAACTTAAATATATGCGTTTTTATTTTACTATTTTTGCTTCTGATCTAATCTTTGTATCAAAAATCCAATACTTAGGTTTGCAGAACAAAGTATTCTAAATATAAGATTTAAAAAAAATCTAGTTTGAAATACCAAATACGGAAAAGAAGAAGGAATTTTCAAATTGTTAATTTAATATAAATAAACATATATATATAATAATAAAACTTTTGTAAATAGTAACCATTAAACCACATAAATAATCGACAATAGATAAACCGATAATTACAATATAATACATTGCAATATATCCAAAAAATTAAGATTCTCAAAATTAAAATGAGTGGGAAAAATACTTAAAGATATGTAGAGAAAAAATGCAATATACAGAAAGTGAAACTTATTACAAGAAGCAATTGGAAACTTATATAGTGTAACACTTTTTCAAGGGTAACATTCCACTAATATAAGTAAAATGTAATTGATTTCTGTTTGAGTTAATAATCATGAGCTTAATTTATTAACCCAAATTACCCAACCAATTACCAAATGAAATTTAAAGAGAATTGAATAAAAATGGGCAAATATTGAGTACCTGAACATAATAGTTGCAAAATTAATTAATATTGAGTAATATTAAAATACAAAAACATATTTAAAAAGAAATTTTTAGACAAAAAGAGAAACTGCAGAAAAACATACCACAACATCAACATTTTAGCTTTCAGAAACCACGTTATCCGTTAGTTATCCCTAAGAAATACACATTGTATATGTAACAGTTACATTGACAGCTAAAAATAATAAACTATTTATACAAATTTAATTATAATTCATACGAGCCTATTAATAATTTTTATAATATTCAAAACAATATCCAACCTAAATAATAATAATAATGAAAGGGATTTTTGAAATTAAAATATTAACACCTTACAGCACAAAAGGATTAAATGAAACGAGAGTGAATGTTATTCGAATATTGACTGCTATAGATAAATGCATTTATATATATATATATATATATATATAGATAGATTTATTAATAATTTAAAGCCTTTTATTATCTGTAAGGATGTTGCTTTATTGAAACATGATCCGAAAATTTTAATATAGGTGTTATTTAAAAAGAAATTTTGTTTGGTATCGAGCCCCCTTAATTGGAAATCTCTGTTCTATAAAGATAAAATAGGTTGTTTTAGTTTAGATTTTCATATCTTTTTACATTATATTTTATCTTCATTTCCTTGAATAACAAAAAAAAAAAAAAAAAAAAAAAAAAAACTAACTGAAGATTACACGCGAAATATACATATAATTCGCATTTCACATGAATGCATGTAATTCTGAAACAGAACGTCATTTACCTTTCATTCAAAATGTCAATGAATATTGAAAACGAAAGGAGACGTGTAAAAAAAGGGAAAAGCAATGGCGAAGTTCCGATAATGGGATAATCTCGTTAAAAGTCCTTTCTTCCTTTGTCTGGGTTAATTGATGAGATGCTCTGCTACAGTATGAGGTTAATTACTTGGAAGAGATACGATATTGAATAGATGCCATTGAAAGAGAGGGGAATTTCTTTTTGAATAGAAAAAATAAATCTGTTTTAAAAGGATATTTTAGAAACTTTTTATTAGGATCAAAGGGCTTCTTGCAATTTGATTTTTTTGTAATCTAACTTATTCTTTTGGTTCATAATTATGAAAAGAGGAGACTCGATATTATTCCTAATTCAAAACAAGCTACTCTACTCTGAGCATTAAGGTAGTAATAAAAAAAATTGTAGATTTGAATTTCCGGTTTCATTCATTTTTAATTATTTTGTCTTTTCAAGTTTATTTATGTTTACAGCTAACCAATTAGCTAATTCCTGAACCGTAAGTTTTTAGAGATAGACTTACAATTGCAAGAATGTTTTAAATGTTGTTTTCCATCATGTCAAAAGTCATTTATATTAAAATAGTTAATTTTGGTAAAATTTGAGAAATTCAATTCGATTTTCGGATTCTAATTTAATTTGAATATAATTACATCTCTGTTCTAAGAAAATGGTAACTATCGCTGCTGTCGCTGCCATAATTGATTTTATCGTGGTCTGAGATCTTTCTTGGATTATATTAAGAAAACTACTGATAAAATATAAAAATATAAAAACTGGTAGTTTTATCGAGAAATATATGATAAATACCCTAAAGTAGACAGTTTTTAAATCGTAGAATTATTTTAAGCGCTATTTAATGTTGAAATCGGTCAAAATAGTTCAATTAAAAAAGTTTTGTAGGACCAAAACTATGCATAGCAATTTAGCCATCTTTTGTAGGCACATATGTAACTAGATTGAGGTGTGCAGTGACCAATCATTTTTTAAAAAATTTGTTTATATTTTTAAGATTTCTTTTTAAATTTTTTATTTAAAATATTATAACAACAGGTTTTAATTATAATTTTTTATGCTTATTTTCTAAGTAAAATAGGTCATAATAAAATTAAATACTTCTTTCATTCTTTAAACTTAAAATTTTAAAACTATCTATAGATTTTCAATTTTTGTATTAAAAAACTTCTAAAAAAGTATTATTACGATTTTTAATATTTATCATATTGCGTTAAAAACAGATTCAGTCTTCAATTATTTTAACAGTACAGATGGGTGATCAAGATTGACAAAGATAAATTACAATTTTTGTTTACTTATCTTTACATTTTACTAACATTCATCTGCTATATGGATAAAGTCTTGAAAATTTTCTAGATCGCATTAAAATTTTTACTTTATTTGCAACAAAAATTGTTTGCGGTGCTTTTACCTTCAGTAGAGAAACAAAAAGTAACAAGTTCCATAAGCCAGGATCTTCAATATTTCAAAATACTCCGCCAATAGCGGGGTGAAGAAAACTTGCTACAGTTATGCTTTCAAAATGATTACTCTGACACTGTCAGCCTAGAAACTTTTTTAATTTGCCATAGGGATAACTTCTAAGACGCTTGTGCCCACGAACAATCTGTTTTTTCATTTAAATATTTTGCAAAAATAAAAAGAAGAAAAATAATTTTATTCATGCTAGTGTTAGATCATAGAAACTCGACAGAGTTTCTCGCCAAGCATAAGAAACAGCAATGCATTGAACCGTAAATGAAAGGAATTTCCGCCAATGGATGCCAAACGATTTTACAAAAAATTTTTAGCACTCTGTCTAGTTTATATTTTGCGGACGGGACAAAACGGGTTTTTGACACATCTATAGCTCGCGTTCTATTTATGATAGAAACAAAATTCTTGATTCTATGGAATGGGGCGTGCCAAGGGACTAAGAATTCAAAAGTAAAGCAAAATCCGACGAATAGGTTTTCAGTAAATGCGATTTTAAAAGTGCTGTTTTTTGCACTTTTTAAATCTTGTTCAGACCAAAAACTGTTGACAGGGCTACAGAAATGTGTAATTATCGGATTTTTACGCGGTTCACGTTATTTGAATCGTTTTTATGAGTGGTTCGGACCTTTGTAAGTTTCATGTAAAAATATTAAATAGTTTTTGATTTATATCAGTTTAAAGTTATTGATTCCTATAATTAACATAGAGCAAAAAACTGTTCACAGGGCTACAGCAATGTGTAACTATCGGATTTTTACGCGGTTTACGTTATTTGAATCGGTTTTATGAGTAGTTCAAACCTTTGTAAGTTTCATGTAAAAATATTAATTAGTTTTTGATTTATATCAGTTTAAAGTTATTGATTCCTATACTTAACATAGAGCAAAAAAATAATAAATGACCAACTCTTTTAGGAATGGTCGTATACACATGATATTAGGATATGTTATTACACTCGACCCAAGTAAGCTTCCTACTATAAAAAATTGTAACATTTACGGTTCGTTTAAAGGGTCTCACAAAAGATCTTTTGATATAGGGCTGAAGAGTTGTGTAATTATCCGATTTTTACGCTGTTTGCAGCATTTGAATTGTTTTTATGAGTAGTTCAAATGTTTAATATTTCGTGTAAAAATATTAATTAGTTTTTTATGTATACCACATTAAAGTGATTTATTCCTATACTTAAGATGAAGCAAAAAAAGTATTAAATGGTCTAACTCTTTTCAAAAAGAACGTATGCGCATGATGTTAAAATATGTTACTACGAACGACCTAAGTTAGCTTCCTATTGTAAAACAGAATTGTAGAATTTTCTGTTCGTTTACAGGGTAACTCAAAAGATTTTTAATAAGACTAAAAAGTTGTGTAATTAGCGAATATTTACGTTGAAGTACATGATTCCTGTACTTAACACAGGGGAAAAACAATAGTAAATTGCATAACGTCTGTCAAATTGGCTATATACACAAGATATTCAAATATGTTACTACATCCTCTCTGTTGTAAAGCGGCATTGAAGCATATACGTTTCGTTTACAGAGTCTCTTAGAAGAGCTTGATTACATTACAACCGATGTATATTTACTGAGTGAGATGTATTTTAATGATTTTACACTGTTTCAATCTCTGTAATGTTTCATTATCTTGCTTTAAAATTTAATATGAGTTCATTTTGTCCGTCTGAAATCTCGTCGATGTTAAGCTCTAAATCTATTAAAATATAGTATTTTCATCGATTAAAAAAACTGTGTTTATTTATAAATATATAATTCTAGCGTATCAGGAATTGATTGAAATAGCGATTACAAAATTCCAACTTTACGTTCATGCGCTGAGTAATAGAATGTAAAAATATTGCTACCCGAAGATTACAAGTTGTGCGTTTAAATATTTGCCGTTCATTGAATCTCCGGCTATGACGAACTTAAAATGCTAAATATCGTATACACTAGATGATCGGTAACGAACTGTTCGGTTTACGAACAAATCGGTTAACGAACACTTTCGCGTGAGATTTTTATGTTCGGAGAACGAACACCTCACAAAACAAAGCCATGATGAAGCAATGCCGTGTTTCATATTTGCCGAGCTATACTTATTGCCTCTATTGTCAACTTTGAGAACATTTTAACAGTTGCATACATATGCCCTAATTAATTCATGGACTGCCGGAGATTGGGGACCTATATTTTAGGATCACCGAATTGGAATGAACAGACTATATGAACAGAAATCACTTTAATAGTTTTTATACTTTTGCAAACGTTGCGAATTTTATATTTTTCAAATTCTCGAAACGTTGAGTTAAAAAACTTAAACAAATAAAAAACTTCTAAGGTGCTCAGTAATTTTCAAAAATAATATATTTAATATGTTAGTATAAAAATCCCTGTAAATTTTTATACTAATAGAAATAGCTTCGTAAAAAAAAATGTTGATTATTCTCGGTAAAGTATGCTCCATAAACTTATCGTTGTAGTTGACCGAAAAAAAGTGCTTCTTATTTTTCCACATTTTTCTGAAACTGTAGTATTTTAATTAGTTTGTAAACTACTGTAAAATTGTCTAATTTTTTGTTTTTGAATGTATATAAACGGAAGAGTGATATAAACAAAAGAAAAAGGAAAATAAATATGTCATAAATAATCTGATGAATACAATGTAAGGAAATTAATATAAAAGTTTCCCCGTTGTTATGGTAGCGACATGTACATTGGAATAAGACACTCAATAAATTGTATAATTCTGATGTATAATTCTGTTTATAGCATCACTATTATTTCTTTTGCCCCTTTCATCTTTTCTTTTCTGAATAAAAATGGAATCCGTATAATTGAAATTAAATACCTTACAAAAAGAAGTGATATCTCATCAAAAACAACTCGTTGTAAACGATCCCGCCAAGCCACAAACCTAAAACGTCAGTCACAAAAAGAAGTGATATCACATACAAAGAAGCGATATAGAAGTGCATACTCCGAGTCCCGTGTAAAAATCTATCACCACTCATAATGTTTCCAAAGGACTCGGAGTGAGGTACAGTATGTGAAAACTGCTTGGCGACCTGCAGGCTTTTATAATGTGTGCGTTTCCTGCAATTACATATGGCTATATTATTTTTATTTTATTTTATTTTATTTTATTTTATTTATTTATGTATTTATTTTGCTCCCATAAAATTATAAAAGTTGAAGCTTCTGTGTTTGCATGTCCTTTCTTATTTATGAGCTTGAAAAATCAGTTTGTTGATTTTATTTACCATTATTTAAACTAAAAACACCACTCTTACGAAGAGGATTTCTTAAGTAAACGTATAAAGATTTTGAGTTTGTAAGATATATATATATATATACTAAAACACAATTATACATTAACCACACTATATAGCCAAAAACAAATAACAATATATCAACTGAACACTAAACTATAACCATTTAAAACTATAAAACAAGTATAACCAAGCTCAAAATACTAACGAAAAATCAATACCAGGAAAATTAAACCTGAAGGCAGGAGGGCATGGCTAACAACATGCGCTGCAGGGTTAAAACCGGCCTCTACGCCAACAACGTCCGCCGTCTCCCTCCAAGACCAAATTAATTCAAACTATCAACCAAAACACCAAGCTACACACAGAAGCAACCGACTCTATCTGAACTCATCCAACAACTGATCAAGACTACCTTTAGCATTCAAAAATGAATTCATTTCATTTCTATATTTACTTCTAACTTATATATATATATATATATATAAACCTTATAATAAACGTTAACTAAATTGAGATATATTGCAGTAATTCTAGCGTAAGGGAATGGCATAGATCTGGGGGGAAAATCCGTTCTGTCAGTTCTTTCGCATACAAAAATATTTATAAAAGTGGTATAACAAAAATATAAAATTTATTTTTCGATTTTCAAAATTGATATACTACATATATTATAAAAGCCTGCAGGTCGCCAAGCAGTTTTCACATACTGTACCTCACTCCGAGTCCTTTGGAAACATTATGAGTGGTGATAGATTTTTACACGGGACTCGGAGTATGCACTTCTGTATCGCTTCTTTTTATGTGATATCACTTCTTTTTGTGACTGACGTTTTAGGTTTGTGGCTTGGCGGGATCATTTACAACGAGTTGTTTTTGATGAGATACACCTTTTCTGAAGAATAAAATTAAACGTTAGTACCAGTAATTGCTATAATTAATTAAAATGATAGTAATATAAAAATATGATTGTCAACCAGGTACTTTTTACTTTATATGTAGCCTTTCGCCGCACAAAAAGGACGTTTAAATGTACGAAAGCAATGTTTTACAACTTATTACGTAACGGTATTTTAATTTTTATGATGATTCAATTTATGCTAATCTAGAATAACAGAAATATTTGTTTGCTTGTAGGTAATAGATTTTGAAACTACTGAACCAATTTTTGCTAATCTAGAATAACAGAAATATTTGTTTGCTTGTAGGTAATAGATTTTGAAACTACTGAACCAATTTTAAAAATTCTTTGACTGTACGATAACTTATACACCGTGTTCCTAATTGAAGGTAGTGGGCACAAATGGAGTTGGAATGAAGATTTCTTCATTATTAAAGTCTCATGTTCACATAATGCAGTACAACAATGAAGTTTTATGAAAATGTATTTTCATTAATAATATTTAAATAATCTGTAGCAGTATAATTTCCCCTAATGTAATTAGGTACACAAATACCACTCGGCATATTTCAACAACCACTCCTTCAAAGCCGCGGGTATTGCTAGTATATAACCTGGGAGCAGTCGCGCCGGGTATGGCATACCCAGGGTGCGTACGGTATTTATAATTGTCAACACTATTTTCCGAAAAGTAATATTCCACTTACTTTATCGCAGAATTTGTGAAAATTGCATCCGACTAATAAAGGTAGAGATTGTTATTTGTAATTAATGATGACAAAGTAAAAACCATACATACTCTGTATGCGCGCCTTCTCTTGGGTTATACAAATGCTACTTTTTTTTAGCTTTTAAGGCTACTTATCTTTCAATACTAGCCTTCTTTTACTTCTAGTATAATAGTCAAGCAAAGATAAAGCATGTAACAGTATGCATTGCAAACAGTAATAGAACGTAGAATATTCCGGTTATCACGCATATTCCTATACTTATTTCTATTATGTACAATACTTCAGTAATGTCCGCTGTATTCACGAATTTACACTATAACATCTTTATAAATCCCATCAATAGTTCATTCTCGAAACTATAGATTGAATATATACTCTCAGAAACAATAAGCTTTCTGCTGTGCTAAGAAATTCTTCTGTGCAGCTAATGGACTTCATATTCGTCCATTCATTACTCGTTAGAATAGAAAGCATTTGGAATGAAACTGAATTACATCAAATATTATACGGTTATATAGTCCCGAATATCTGAATTTATATGGATCAAGCTCAAACTACCAAAATATAAAGAATCAGGGTCTATAAGCCGTGTTTTTCGCCCATGAAATAAGACTAAAGTTGATTTTGTTATACTGACTTAATTATTTAACTTTTTAATATTAGAAGGTTTACCCTGTACGATTTCAACAATAGTTTTTGCATTTTGTTCGGATTTATATGACTTACACAAGCTCGAAGTTCGTATTATTCGTAGTTTTTGATGAAAAATACGCAATTTCTCCTAACTTTACCTCAATTATTTATGTGAGCGCAATCGTGCAACACCTTCTTCTTTACATATTTTATAAAATATATCAAAATGTACAATATATGTAAAAATAAAAGTGTTGCAAAGCTGCGCTCATAGTAAAATATTAAAAAATATATTAAAAACTGAGGTAAAATTTAGGAGAAATTGCGTATTTTTCATCAAAAACTACGAATAATACGAACTGTTACGTTGTGTAAGTAATATAAATACGAACAAAATGCAAAAAATATTGCTGAAATCGTACAAGATAAACCTTCTAATATTAAAAAGTGAAATAATTAAGTCAGTATAAGAAAATCGAATTTTAGTCTTATTTCATGGGCCAAAAACACGGCCTATGGACCCTGATCCTTTACATACAATTTATTAATTTTTAACACTTTCCAACATAGATGAAAAGTGTATATGAATTCGGTTTGTGTGTCTGTTCGTGCTCTATCTCGCGTAAACAGACTCGGATTGCCATGCAATTGACATAGGTTAATAAGGTTTACAATAGAACGTTCGGTATTGAAAATAAAGTATGTAGCGTTTATAGTTCATTTACAGGGACATTCAAAATAATTCCGTTACATTACGTTCTATGGCGTTTGTGGAGAATTTTAATAATGTTACACAATTTCAAGCATATTTACATTAATATATATCACTGAGGTACACTACAAGAGGCTTGCTATAGAATAGGGATGTGCGTAGCATTCACCGTTCGTTTACAGGGACACACAAAAGAATCCAGTTAGAATACGGTCTAAGAACAATAATTGCTGCAAGTGCGTTTTAAGTAGCGGTACGTTTTTAAATAAAACTAAGTTTTGCCTATTATTTTGTGTGCATAGATTCTATAGGTAATATACAGAGCAACACAAAAGATTTTGAGTACATATCCTTTTCATTGATGGAAATTGCTGAAGAAGACGGAAATAACTGAACTAAATTTTAGCATACTATGTAGTCTATTTTAGCACAGTAGAACTATTTTAGCATACTATTTATGATCTATATATACAAATCAATAGATCATAGACAGAGCTGCACAAAATAATTCGACTATTTTCCCGACTATTGATGTTAATCCTTGAAATTGAGTTTTCAAATGTGTTATGTGTTTTCCAAATTGTTTACATAAACTTTAAAGCCGAAAAGTGGGGCTCCCCGCCCGGTTTGAATTTGACTTTATTTACATACAGTTTATCCTTATTAAACAGTGAACTTTAGTTAAAGTATTCTGGACGTGTTGGAAAGTGTTTTGTAATCTATGCTTGAAGCATGATTTTTCGTTCTTGTTATAGTACTACTTACAGTTCTTTGATATACACATTCAACAATTATTAATGTTTGAATGTGTAGTTTGTTAATTTTTATCATCAAAATTGATTCTGGAGAATGGATTCTCCTCTTTTTTTTCTCTTCAACTGGTCAAAATTCACCTGTCAATTCTGGGTTTGATTTCAAGGCTTTTTTAAAACGTTTCGATTTGTTTTGAACTGTCCAGATACTACTCTTGTTCTGGCCTCCAAATGCACGAGCTTTAAGGGCGGAATTATTGATTTTAAGGCCTAGTTTAAAAGAATGCCTTATAGTCCAGTCAATCTAGGTTTCTGCTTGGAAAGTTTTGAAGAAGTATTTTTCTCTTTCTTCCTTTAGGGTTTTTAGGGGTGCTGAACACGAATTTCAATTTTCCACCTCGTATCTGTTCTACTTAAAAAGTTATAAGCGAAAAATCATGAAAAAATTGTTTTTTTTTTTTTTTTTGGGGGGGGGGGGATTTCCCTTGTATTTGGTAGAGAGTTAAAATTTTTTGAGAACATTATTGCACCAAATTAAACTAGAGAAAATTTCCTAAATTTTTCATATGCAATGTTTTTTTCTAAGATGAATAGTTTTGACATACGAGTAAAGAGAATTTTAGCGATATGTTGAAATTCCATCATCGGAGGGTGAAAACGCGATCCAGTCACTACGCATCCATTTCAATCACCAATTTGAACCTCTTTAGTTATTTGTAGTTGCATTTCGAATATATTAAAATTTGCTTACCAAGTTTTAAACCTTTTATAGTAAGCACTAACAAAATAAATTGAAATCAGGTGATTAGGAAAGATATAAAAACACAAACACTCCGAATAGATGAGAACACCATTTTTTTTCTAGTAATCTGATTTAAGTACAGTTATAACTATTATAAGTTTAACATAATACTAACATATGTCGAAGATTGCAAACAGGAAAAAAAAGAGAAATGCAGTCTTGTTCTCCAATTAATGTCGTTTTGGTCGCTTTGACATCACTTCAGCGGAAATGCGAAGAAATTAAAGAGTTTGGCGGGACATCTTTTACAATTTCTGAACAACATATAGAAATAAGAAACTCCAGGGTGGCCATTAGCTGCGATGAGTGGCGCTGTCAAGATAGGCGAAGAAAAAATTCCCATCAACCCGACAGTACTCTTCCAAAGAATAAGTGTAACAAAACAATTTGACCAAGAATTTGAGGAATATTTGTCTTACGAGCTCTCTGCCTACCCATTGTCTCTTTTTGACGAATCAGGAATGTGAAAAACTACCAAATCTTCTTTGTACAAAGAATTCACTCCACTCTCACCAGGCACCACTTTTGGGAGCAGATGTATGTATGTCATAGATAGCGGTCATTTACTGAACAGAGTTTTGTGGCAGGGTGGTCAATCATTTGGATCGATTTATGACAGCTATGTGGACTTTGTTAAGTCGAAATGCGAGCGAACGCTGTAGTAATCTTCGATGGATTTAGATACCCAGAAAACATGACTGAAATTAGTACTAAATTTGTTGAGCGTGAAAGAAGTTCTCGCAAAACGGTATCTAATGAGGTTGTTTTTAATGAGACTATGGTGTCAGCGGTTTCTAAGGGGAAATTTCTTGCAAACGACAAGAACAAAAACCATGTAATAGCTCTGCTGATGAGCAAATTTGGCGCTGAAAACATGGTTTGCAAGGAGGCAAAAGAAGATGCCGACGCACTCATTATCAACACTGCTCTCAATTTGGCGCGTAACCACGAGAACGTGATAGTCATTGATGAAGATGTAGACCTTCTGGTAAACTGAATTGGGCTTTGCAATTTTTCTAATGTTTATTTCTTGAAACCAGGAAACGCAAAAAGTCCCTAAAAGATCTATTCATACCATATTCAAAGATACCACTTCTGCATTGTACAGTTAAGGAAAAACAAAATACTTTCACATTTTGAAGAAATTCGCCTACTTGCAACATGTGGTCGATATATTTGTGACGTAGCCAACGATGTTATTAAATCTGGGCTGCTGTTTCTGGTACACCTGTACGGATTCAGCGGGAACGCATCACCTTCTTCTAAACAGACTGAGGTACAGATGCTTCATAAAATCTGCTTTTAAGACTGCTGCAAATATAGCATTGCTTCCTCCAACAGAAGATGCAGTTCCATATCACTGTCTGAGAGTTTACCACCAAGTACAGCTATGGTTAGGTAATTGCAAGAAAGATGAAGAATGGGGTTGGAATAAAACCAAGAGAGGCATCACAGCCATAACATCTGTCAAAAGCTCTTGCACGAGAAGCTGTTCTGCGAAATATATCCTGAAAATGCAAAACAAACTGCAATGGAAAATGTGGCTCCAGGAAAGCAGGTTTTTTTGGTCTCTCCTATGTCTGAAATGCGATGGTGATTGTGACAATGTCAGCTCCTTCATCGCCGAAGATGAATGGAAGCAGAGGTTGACGATCCAATACTCCGTGATATTTTAAGTCAAGTGGAGACTTAACCTGAGCCATAAAGTGATGATGAAGTAGAAGAAGATAACGATGAGCCTCCAGTCGCAAAACATCAACGAGGCCCTTCAAAGCGACCAAAACGACATTAATTGGAAAATAACACTACATTTCTCTTTTTCACCTGTTTGCAATCTTCGACATATGTTAGTATTATGTTAAACTTATAATTGTTGCGGCAAGCTCCATTAGTCACTCTTCGCAGTTACCTCTGAATTGGATTGAAAGTTTTGTAGATCCAGAGTTTTTCGATACCAGTAAGTTGATGACCGGCTCCATCTAAAACACTTCGTAGCCTCGTGATTTGAACTGAAATTTCCGTATGTTTCGGGGTTTTGGTACCCTGAATCAGAACTGAAGCTGTTTGTTTTTTCCTTAAAACTGAAATGAACTGGTAAACTTTTTAGATTGTTTTACTTGTTATGTTGAATTTGTACGGAGTTGTCTCCGGTGTTTTAAACTGCATTTTTAATATGAGGTTTTGAGTTTGTGATGTGGAAATATTATAATGCTGTTTTCTGTACATAATTTTAAAATAGATAGTTTTAGAGTTAAAGTTTAACTGGTATTTATTTGTTTCTGAGTATATTTTTTGTAGATAGAGATTTAATTGAATTCAATCCTATTCGGCAGTACGGAAGAGAAACCTGGCTTGTATTGAGTTGAAAGAAAGTAAATTGATTTAGTTAGAAATATAATTTGGAATATATGGTAGAAAGCTGGGTTTCGAAATTTAATGGCGCCCGAACGGGGACGTCGGGTTTGATTGAAGGTTATTTGAATGAAGAATTAGGGGGGGGAGTTAAAACTTAATGTTACTGAACAGTTATTGATGATTTCGTTTTAATATTACTTGATTGCGTTTTTAGGAAAACGATTGTTTTTGAAGTTTAATATATTTTTAAATTAATTTTGTTTGAAGTTATTGATAAATATGGCTGATATAGACAAGTTAAGGAAAAAACGTACTGTTTTGAGAACAGCGGCTACTAAATTAATAAATACGTGTGAACAATATCTTGTGCAGAAAGAACACGAAGTTTCTGTTCTTACGGAATATATTGACCAGTTGAGTGCTAAGTGTAATAATTTACTAACTTTAGATGAACAGATACAGAATAAAATGGATGATGAGAGCGGATTGGAGGCTGAATTCGAAACTGCGGAAAGTTATTCTGAAAAAATAATTTCCATGAAATCAAAGTTAACCTATGCTATTAAGGCAAGAGTTGAACCCAAATATTCTATTAAGGGGGTGAGTTCGGTTAATGAAAACATCGCAACGGAGAATTTCGCTTCTTGCTCTCATTCTAAGATAAAGTTACCGAAGTTGAGTATTAATAAATTTAATGGAGATCCCGCTTATTGGTTATCATTTTGGAACCAATACAATAATGCCATACATAAAAATTGTAGTTTAACTGACGTTGATAAATTTAATTATTTATATTCCCTTCTTATCGAAGCTGCTGCTAACGCTATCAGCGGATTTTCGCTATCAAGTGAAAACTATATGGCAGCGATTGAACTACTCGAGAAGCGTTTTGGTCGTAAAGACTTAATTATAAATGCTCATATGGGAAAATTGTTGAATTTAGAAACAGTTAAAAATGTGAACAATACTTTCGCATTACGGAAACTTTATGATAACATTGAACACAAATAAGAAGTTTAAATTCCCTTAAAGTAACTTCAGGAACATATGGTACATTACTTACGCCAATTTTACTTAAATTGATTCCTAATGAGTTAAATTTGGAGTTTCAACGTAAAAGAAAGTCTCAAGATGATCTTTTTGAGGTTAACGAGTTGCTTGACTTTTTCCGGGCTGAATTGGAATGCAGAGAAACCGCGATACAGATACAAGACAGGGTTATATTTTCAAATCCAGAGCAAGTGCGTAGGGAAAGGAGAATGAATAAAAATATAGGTCCTACTGCTGCTTCATTGAGGGTTACGGTAATGCAGTGCAGTTTTTGCGGAGATTCTGCTGAATCCGTTAAGCACACTTCGGCAGCTTGTTCTAAATCGGTAGTAGAAAGAAAAGCATAACAGCCTAATAAGTTATAACTGTACTTAAATCAGATTACTAGAAAAAAAAATTGGTGTTCTAATCTATTCGAAGTGTTTGTGTTTTTATATCTTTCTTAAACACCTGATTTCAATTTATTTTGTTAGTGCTCGCTATAAAAGGTTTAAAACTTGGTAAACAAATTTAGCATATTCGAAATGAAACTATAAATAACTAAAGAGCTTCAAATTAGTGATTGAAATGGATGCGTAGTGACTGGATCGCGTTTTAGCTCTCCGTTGATGGAATTTCAACTTAACGCTAAAATTATTTTTATTCGTATGCTAAAACTATTCATCTTAGAAAAAAACATATGAAATAGGTAGGAAATTTTCTTTAGGTTAATTTAGCGCAATAGTGTTTTAAAAAAAGTTTAACCTCTATCAAATACAAGTGAAAACCCGAAAACACCCGATTTTTTCACGATTTTTTGCTTATAACTTTTTAAGAAGACAAGAAACGAGGTGGCAACGTTGAAATTTGTGTTCAGCAACCCAAAAACATAAAGGAAGAAAGAAAAAAAAACGTCTCCAAAACTTTCCAGGCAGAAGCCTTTTTTGGTCTAAATTTCCTGGACTATTAAGATGCATAAAATCTCAACTTTTGTATCACTCTTTATGTGACCCAAAATGAAAGGACAAAGCCTGTATGTTTATAGAATATAGAAGGACAATGTTCAACAATAGGGGTGAGAAGGTGCCAGCTACACGCTTTGGTGCAAAAGCATTCAAAAAACGAAAATACTTTTGATACAGCCTAATAAATCGAGCACAAGAAAATGGTCTAGCTAGGTCTCGACTTCTGAAAAAATTTGATTTCATAGGTTTAAGCAATTTTAAAAATTAATTTTCAGCAATCGGAATTCTGGCCACTATTTTTATAGTATTATAGTAATTGATCATCAACACAATTACGGACTATATCGAAGACGGCGTAACTATTTTCAGGAAATTTGCATTCAATGCTAAATCGAGCACAAAAAAAATGGTCTAGCTTGGTCGCTAATTCGGAAAATTCGTTTTGACCGGCTAGAACAAACCCAGCAATGAAAATACTGACGTAATTTTTTATATGGAAAACTTTTGAAACGATTTTCATGACATAAGCCTTATATACTAATTCGAGTACGGGAAAACCATCTAACTAGGACTCATTCCCGAAAATATGCGTTTTGATAGTTTTATACAATTATCTCTATCGTTAATCTTCTGTAATCAAAGTTCTCGCCAATACTATTTGCCGTTAATCAGCAACACGAATACTGAAGATTTCTACTGTATGGCAGATGTATGTAATGTAAATAGAACTTCGGGTTGGTCTACCATAGTCTTAGGACAGGTGCATTCAAGCAAACCACCAGTTCAATTTTTCTATATTGTCTTTCGACTGATGTGTAAATTGTGATAATGCACGAAGACGTAGATTTTTCTGCGATCGCCTTCCAGTATAATAAAATTTACAAGAAGATTTGTGTATTTATTTGAACACAAGAAAAAGATAAGTATCGACTTCAGCAAAGTTAATTTTGATAGATTAAAAAAAAAAATCTTAATACTAGACTATAAAGAAAAGGTTTCTGTGAAAACCTCTAAGCTAGCTTATTTTTTTAAACCTAAATTGAAAAAAGACATATTTTCCAGTCGAACGGCAATTTCCATTTTTTTTTTGTATTAAAATTTGGTGATTAAAGATTGTATGGGGTGTTTCCCCCCCCCCCCCATTTTTTTTCTTTTGGCCGATTGAAACCTTAGGGTTAAACAGTCGGTATATGAAAGATTCTACATGTTTATTCGTATTACACAAACTGTCAATGTCTTTTTAACACTTTCCAACCTAGTTGAAAAGTGTTTATGACTTCGGTTTGTCTGGCCGCCTGGCCGTGCTCTAACTCCCGTAAATATGCTCGGATTGCCCTGCAATTTTTATATGTTATTGTCGTTCTCTATAGCATGTTCCCTATTTCAACTGAAGTGTGTAGCACTTATAGTTTTTTTACAGGGACACTCAAAAGTATTCCGTTACATTACGGTCTATGGAGAAAAATCATTTGCGGTTTATTTAATTGATGTTACACAATTTCAAATACATTGTAATTGATATATATCACTAAGGTGCATTACAAGAAGCTTAATATGGAATAGGGTGTGCATAGCACATACAGTTACTTTACAGGGACAGTCAAAACAATTCCGTTACATTACGTCCATGGAGAAAAATCGTTTGCGGTTTAATTAAATAATGTTTCACTATTTTAAATGCATTGAAATTTATATATATCACTAAGGTGCATTACAAGAGGTTTACTACAGAATATTGTGTATATAGCAGTCATCGTTCATTTACAGCGACACACAAAAGAATTCTCTACTGTCTGTTAAAAATAATTCCTGGAAGTGCGTTTTAAATTGCTGAACGCGATTTTAAATTTAACTCCCTTTTTTCTATTACTTGGTGTGTATAAATTATGTATTTCATATACAGGGCAGCACAAAAATTCGCGAACACAATTCCGTTTATTGACAGAAACTCCAGAAGTAGAATTTTAAACTGAGCTCCGCGTTTCCTAACTAAACTAAAATTTAGCATCCTATATGGTAGTATATATACAAATCTATAGATCCTATACAGGGCTGAATAAAAGTATTCGGATATTTTTCCGAATATTGTATAGGTTGGAAATTCCCGAAATTACGTTTTTAAATATGTTATGCGTTTTCCAAATTGTTTACTTAGACGTTATCTTTCAGCTTATTAAACGGTAATGATTTTTAAAACTATTTTGGAAGCGTTGGAAAGATTTATATAATCTATGCTTGATGCATGATTTTTCGTTTTTTTTTTCTTTTAGGCGAAACAGTAAATATTTCTACCTACGGAAATCATTGTCATATAATTTTGTATGGAAAAAAAGTGTTGAATACCTCGACAATAAATCAATTTGGTATTTTACAACTGCGGGAAAATATAATACAAAATCATAACAGTTATGTTAATAACAAGGAGAAAATGGACAGAATATAATATATATATATATATATATATACAAAAAATGCAAACAAACATTTAATTATAATTTTTTAAATCTAGAAACTATTTTTTTATGTAGAAATTAATAATAAAAATTTGTTTTTACTCGAATACAGTATGAATTATGTAGAAATAAGTAACCAAATTTTGTCTTTACTCAAATACAGTATAAATGTTATATATAAAAAAAATACCGAGTTAGGGTCGGTCTGCCAGGTACTAATATTATTATTCGACCAAATACATAGAAGCTTTGCCGTGATAAAAGTTTTAAAATGATTTTTCGTTGTGACATGTGGTAAAAATGTCTATAAAATACTAAATAAAGTGATGGCTGGAAACTCTTTCCATTTAATGTCTAAAGAGAAAAGAAGTCGTCCATTCAGTCGTGAAATCTCATTACTGAACAACGATAATAATAATAAAAAGATCTTTTCATTCCGTTTTCATATTCTAATACTGTCAAAGGACTCGAGATTCATTGCTTTTTGAGGGCTTTAAAGCCCCCATTAGTCTAAAAAATCACCACATTACTGCTCGGGTAAACAGAAAAGGACTGAAAGAAAATCAAAAGAAATGAATATGAAAGGTTTTTAATGCCATTTTGTTTTTCAGAAATAATAGTATTATAATACTATTCTGCTAGTATTATAAAACTGTTCTCTCAATAACTATAGTTATTGAAAATATAATTCCTGTTTTGAAGTGAAATAAATCCTTTTTTGCATCATTTTTCAATAATAGACTGTCAAGAAAACTGTAAATATAAAAATCGTCTTTAACGGTATTCATAACAAGAACGAAAAATCATGCGCCAAGCACAGATTATGAAACACTTTCCAACACATTCAGTATACTGTAGCAAGAAACCTTCGCAGTTTAATAAGTAAACAATTTATAAAACGCATAACACATTTGAAAACCCAATTTCAGCAATTACTACGAAAAGTCAAACAAACTACCCGGTTTCTTTTGTGTAGCCCTGTATATGATCTAGATTTGTACACTCTAAATACGACATTTTCAAAACTAAGCAAAAAATACTCAAATCTGAGTATGTCGCAGAGTCAAAATGGCTCCGAATCAACATGACTCAAGTTTAAAACATGTATATACTCATTTCTGAAAACATGTTACACATTCAAGAATAGCACATGTGCTCCTATTTGAGTATGTCCATGTTTCAAAAATGAGTTCTGAACTGACTTTTATGTGCTCATTTTTGAGTATGTCCATGTTTCAGAAATGAGTTTGAACCTATTCTAATCATTTTTGAGTATCTCCGTGTTTCAAAAATGAGTGTGAACTGACCTCTATGTGTTCAGTTTTGAGTATGTCCACATGTTTCAATATTCTGAGTATTTCTGGTATTTCAGAATTGAAAGCAATGGGTCGTCCTATTTGAAACAAAATGAAAACATCGATTTACTCAGATTTGAAAGTGTCATTTTTCTCAGTGTATGTATAGTACACAGTATCCTGAAATTTACTTCAGTTAGGATATAGTACACAGTATCCTGAAATTTACTACAGTTAGGAAATAGTACATAGCACAATTGAAAATTCTGATTCAACAATTTCCTTCAGTAACCGGAAATGAAATGTATGTAAGATCTTTTTAGCAGCCCTGGATATTATTTATAGAATTTGTATGTACCAATTAATATGCAAAAAAATTAGTTACATTTACAAACGCGTACCACAACTGAAAACGAGCTACCAACATTTATTATTCATAGACAGTACTGTAACCAAATTCGTTTGAGTGTCCCTGTAAAGGAACGATGCATTCTATGCATACCATATTCTACAGTAAGCGCCTTGCCCTTCACTTTAGTGATATGCATCAATTTGAATATGTTTAAAATAGTGTAACATCATTAAAATACGCTGCAAACGATTTTTCCCCATAGACCGTAATGTGATGAAATTATTTTGAGTGTCCCTATAAAATTACCGAAAGTGCTACATAATTTTCAATACCAAACACGCCATAGTAAATCCCAATAACATATATATATTTCAGGGCAATCCGAGTATATTTACGCGAATTAGAGTACGGACAGACGACAGACAGGCTTGTAGACAGACAGACAAACCGAATTCATAAACACTCTTCAACTATGTTGGAAAGTGTTAACAAGAGCGCATTCAAAATCTGTGTACATGTAAACAAGGTTCAAGAAGTAGTAGAACATCAGCTTGCTGTTGTTTCAAATTAATAAGTATAAAAGTATAAATAGTTTTTTGACACTTTTTTTATAAGTAAGTGTTTATCTTAAAAGTCACGCCTAATTTCACAGCTGCAATTCATGTTGTTCCAGAAAACGTCCATTGCAATGCGTTAATTTGGCGTGGACACCGATTGGAAAATTCACCGCTTCCATTTACGTTTGGTAGAAAGCATATTATTATGAAACTAAAAACCGCTTGAATTTATCATCCTCTAAAGTAAACTATAGAAAATTTTCGGGAAAAGTTTAGGGATTGTAAATTTTTTTTTCTTTTATTGCTATTAGAAATTGCAGACTCTCTGAAATACGCACATGCTGCTTATACTACAATCAATTTTCAAAAATTAAAACATATAACTTTTAATTTTAAATGGAATAAAATTTAAATTTGTAAGACCTAAATTTAAAATTAATGAAAGAAACGTTTTTAATTTGAGGAAAACGTGTTTTTAGACATGCTTTTAAAATTGAATTATGCAAGGGATAAATTCTAGATTTATGAAACTAGAAGGAGTTTATGCGAATAGGAGGAGTTAAAATAAAAAAAATTCCAAGTGTAATTTATAACCTTTTTTTTTTCTTTTTGCACTGTAGCTCGTAGGTGGTAAATAAAAATTTATTTCAAACATAATGCATAATGTATCTGTTGATTAAAATTTTTCACTTCTCCGTTACAAAATGTGTAAGAGTTTTTCTATTTCACAGAAATAAATTTTTAATAGGGTATTTTTTTTTAAAATAGTGATCTGAAAGTAAACAAAATCTTTGGTCAATACAGAGCTGGTTTGACATACAGCATTGTATATATATATATATATATATATATATATATATATATATATATATATATATATGGCTTTTTGACTAAGAGGGGGTGCATAAGATTGCAAAGGGCTCACATTGAATACACAATCCCTCTCTCAGTGGTAAGCATTTTGGATACCTCTATATTTAAACACATTCGACATGGTCTACTTGGGTATTTACTCTGAAAATGGGTAGTAGGCAACCTAGGATTGATAAATCTAGAATTTGGAGCATTGAAATTGCTCTGTGAATGAAAATTGGAATTTGGCACATGAAAATTTCGACTTGGGCGAACCCAATGTCTAGGTGCCTGATCAAATTGTGGCACTGATGTATAATTCCGAAAATTACTCCTAGAATTACTATTGTTGACATGAGAAGTAGGAATCACTACTAGCTGTTTAGCCATTAGGTACCAGTCTATTGTATTTTTTGGAGGATTACTAATCATATAATTCTGGTACTCAGGTTTGAGACCGTCTGTTAATCCCTGTACTATTATAGTTTCGCATAAACAAAGTTTTCTACCTATTTAAACCTGTTTTCGAAAGTACTTATCCAAATCATTGAGATCATTTAATTTCATAGAAACAAATTCTGAAAATCGAGGAACATGAACAGTAATAAATTTTTCAGTAAGAATATCAGTTATCTTATTAAAAGCATTACATTCTAAACATTCATTGATAAATACCTTCAGAGCCTCTCCTATCAAATATTTTGAAATATTTTTAATCTTCCAGTTTTCATCTTTCTTATCAGAAAGGCATGTTTTGTCAAAATGGTTTAATCAAGACTGTATGTTCATTCCAGATTCGAAATCAAAAGGAATGATGTTTATTTCGTTTTCACTCATTTTGTTATCACCAGGGACTTTTACAAATCCAGATCACAATAACATAAAAGAGGGGTACCTCATTAATATAAAAATTAAAGAGAATTAATACAACAAGATGTAAAATAAAATTTAAATCAAATAACAAATGTAAATACCTCCATCTCTAATAAATAATGTTAATAATAATAACAATGCAACAAATAAGAAAATCTGAGCGAAACTTAAATAACATAAAATTAAATAAAATAATAAATCTTTCCAAACTTACGTAACTACGTTCACAAGTTGTCTGCTTGTTTACTTTTTGAAATTTTAAGAAGATCGATCATTTTATTTATTAATTGGTATGATGATAATTTTTTATAATTTTTTTTTGTTTCTGTAAAAGAAAATATTTCATTAAATTATTCCGTAGTCATATTCGAGATCATGCATTGTAGAAAATTCACACAGCCTGTATCCGGTGTTTCCAGGTATAAAGTATTTCATCACTTTTTTGAAAATACTTGATGCACACCCCGTCAGAATCAAACACATACACCGCAATAACGATGTACATCAGCACTCAGCAACACATCCGCAGCTCCTCCGTCCATCAGAATAAGAAGATCAGAACAAATTATCGACACACATTTCGCGAGAACCAGGCGCACACACCTCGCTATGAAGATGTACAACAGCATTCAGCAACATATTCGCAGCTCTCTAATTATCAGAATATTGGTATGGCTTGGCGTAAGTTCATAGAATCCTGACGGGCTTTTTTGTGATGCTTTGACTAAGATGAGATACCACCAGATGTAATTTTCCCTGAGAAAAGGGTAGTCCGTTAAAGAACTAACATATTGCAGTCGATATTCACGATCATGGTGAAGCGGTGAGGCAATAAAAAGAGAATCCACCAGAGTTTCTTCCATAAAATCCAGCCAATTTCCAGATAAATAGTTTATTTAGAATAAGAGCAATGCAGCGACAATTCCCATAGGTATGAACTTATAGCCCTCAGGCTCCACGATAGCTAACTACATGATTTAATAGATGTTAAATAACTGTATGAATATTCTACGACACTAAAACACTAGATACATATTTGTTTACACTTTCAAATACGTCGAAAAGCCTCCCTCCGAAGGATGCGAGCCAGTTTTATTCACTCAGCGGAGACATACAGAAAATTACGTCACGTGCGCACAAATCAATGAGTGAGAGGCGACCTCCAGACCAGCGAATGAGGCTAGAGGGCGAGGCTAAAACAGTAAAGAGTTCCTTACCTGGGCGCATATCAATTTTGAAGTGAAAAATCCAACACGCGAAACCGAGAAAATAAATAATAATAATAAAAAGAAAATGGCTTTTTTTAAAAACATTCGAAATGAGAACGCGTCTCGGAATTTTATAGATTGGGAAGTTGATAAATTTTACGAATGAACTTAAAATTTTAGATTAAGATTTGGAATAAGATAATTATTAATATACGGATATTTACTTTTAAAAGGACATTAAATAGGAATAAATATTTTTAAGAATTAAGGAAATGCTGACTATGTCAGAAGTTAGATTAATTTAAAAGATTAATGCGAATAAAATGGAAGGATACGAAGGAAATAATTTTTTATATAACATATATATATATATATATATATATATATATCATGTATTGATGTGGTATATATACATAAATATGTGAAGAAACTTGCAAGTTTTTCACCTACTACGCGAAGACTTTTGCACTTGATACCGATTATTAATACAGTTTTTTTAGCCTATATTGTATGTATTAACTAAGCTTTCTTGACCAGAGTTAGGAAAACGGTATGCTCAATGTGTACCTATCACTCCACTGCTGCTTTGCGTACGAGTGAATTTATGAACATACAGACAAAGTATGGAGTATTCCATGCATTTCTAATTAATACTTCTGTTACAACTATCTACTTGAATTAAAATGACGCTATTTATTACATTAATTCTGTTGTACGCCTCATTTATTTTCGAATATTAGTTACTTTTAACCAACTGTAGTTATGAGAAAATCATCCTTCCTTATACTATCTCCAATTAAATAATCTAAATTAAGCATGCATTTTGTATGGTTAACGTTAACTTTTACTAAGTGTTTTATTACATATTTCTTTCCAAAAAAGTTTTTCTAATCTCACCTTTTCGATTTCATTTCTTGAGATTAAAATATCAAGTTCATACGAAGACGGATAAGTGGATGAAAAATGAGTCATTAAAACAACCACATGAGAACGATAATGTTTCTTCGTTTTCGGTCTAAGAAAACACTTTGCCATTATTTACCAGTACAGGCATCCCCCGACTTACGTAAATTCGCAGTTACGTAAATTTTTTTTGAAAATCACATTTATGAACTCACTAGCGCATTTCATACGCGTTTGCATACTTTTGATAATTATTTTATAAATAAAATATGTAGATAAAAATTATAATTATACTAATATAGTTTTATATATTAGAGGGAATTATATTTTTGGGGGGAATATACAAATTTAAATGAGGCAAAAAAAAGCTCGGGTTCAACCGTTATTATTATGTTAGCTGAATCCAAACCAGAACAAAACTTTCTTTTAAAGTTTCGATACAGAGGAATGAGTTTAGATTTTTTATTCGAACTTCACCTGCGAAAATGGGGCCTCCGTGGCCTAGTGGTTAAGACACCACTCCGCTAATCGCTTGAGAGCGTAGGAGTCAGGCCGGCGGGTTCGACTCCCGCCAGCTCCATTGCACACACTTTGTGGAGCTTCCGGATGTAACTCTCTGGTGTTGTAAATTTCCTTGTGTCTATCTCGCCCCTGTATATGGACGATGACTTATAAGCGGGCACTTGATGTCAAGCACACAAGTCAGATGTATGTTATTATAATCAAACAAACAAACAAACCAGCGAAAATTGGATTGGGTTGGTTTCTATGACAACAGACAAGCGCAGACTTAGTGGCGAGAATATAGTTCTCGTGAACGACAAATAATGCTAGTCCATGCTTGGCGCTGTTTGTTTAGTCATTTGTTTATTACCGTTAGTGTTTCGTTTTTATTTAATGCAAAATGTTTTCAAACGCAAAATCGATTGCACTGGTAATAAGTCTAAAAAACAAAGATCTGCAATTACTTTAGATGAAAAGATGAAAATAATTAATATGTATGAATGTGGGAAATCTATATCAACAATAGCTCGGGACGTAAACAGACCTACTTCAACAGTAAATACGATAGTGAAGGATAAAGTTCGCATTCTTAAAAACATGAAAGATAACATTGAAGGACACAATAATTACCAAGAAGAGGTTGGGTCCGATTTCAGAGATGGAGAAATTATTAACTCATTGGATCGAGGAACTGACACAGAAACGGATACCTTTAAGTTTTCGTATAATCCAGGAAAAGGCTAGGTCTTTATATGAAGATTTACAAGAGAATGCCGGCATCACAGACATTGAAAGTGTATTTAAAGCTAGTGCTGGGTGGTTCGAACGATTCAAGAAGCGTACAGGTTTACACAGCATCAAAGTCATCGGGTGAGTCAGCAAGTGCAGATGGAAATGCGGCAAGTAAATTTCCCGAATATCTGGCAGAAATAATAGAAGAGGGAGAATATTTACCTGAGCAAATATTTAATGCGGACGAAACGGCTTTGTTTTGTAAGAGGATGCCAACACAGACCTATATTGCAAAAGCGGAAAAATCTATGCCTGGATTCAATGTTTCAAAAGATCGGATCACCGTTTTCATTGGCGGCAACACTTCAGGGGACTGGAAACTTAAACCTCTTACAGTGTACCACTCCCAGAGGCCGCGGGCCTTTAAGAAAATTGACCCGAGTAAACTGCACGTAATTTGGAAATCTAATACCAAGGCTTGGGTTACCCGTGAGTTGTTCACTGATTGGTTCAATAGCCACTTAATTCCCGAGGTGAAGCAATATTGTGCCAAAAAAAAATTCCGTTTAAAGTACTTCTCATCCTGGACAATGCACCCGGACACCCAGAAAAGGTGGACGACAATGAAAGCTGCGTGGAAGAAACTCTGTCCGAAAATGGCGCAAAATACTTTGCAGAAAGTAAAGAAGTCAATGACTGCTATGGGTAGTGAATTGACAGAATTTCAGCAAGCGACGGATTCGTGTGTCCAACTGGCTGATCAATTAGAGCTTGAAGTGGATAATGTTGACATTAATCAGCTTATTTTGGCTCAAGATAATGAACTTACCAATGATGACCTCATTCAGTTAGAAGCAATCCAGAATCCTGAAGAAAATAACGTGCAGATTCAAACAATTCCAGACAAGAAATTTACAACAAAGGGATTAGCCGAGGCTTTCAACCTGATGGACATGGCACTAGCAAAATTTGAATCTATGGATCCGAACACTGAGCGGTTTGAGAATGTTAGCCGACGTAAACATTCAGATATGTCTAGCTACAAGCCCATCTACGTTGACAAAAAGCGCGTGACCACACAATCTGCTCTAAATAGGTTTGTGATCTGCCGCCCACAGCAACATCAAGATGACAACCCTCAGTCTTCAACATCGACAGGGGTATAATTTACTAGAGAACAGCATTTCTGTTCACAATCATCTATCTTCAGCGCTTACTGTCCCACTACAGAACCAAATTAATTGTCACAGATGCCAATACAATTTTGATTATGTGAACTATAAATAGTATTATCATAACAACGAATGTTTATTGTTCGTTATAATATATATATATATATATATATATAACACAAAAATACATAAAAAAACTTAACACTATGTATAAATATATGTACACAGTAAACTCTCAGATATCCACGACCTTAAAATAAAAATAAGATTATGAGCCACACATCGTTCCAAATGTAAACAGTGAAATTTACAGTTAATATGCATGGGGAGCAATAATAGATTTTATTTTTAATTTGTATCCATTTCGTACACATTTGAATATGCAAATCAGGTTAATCTGACAAAACTCATGCTTTCTATTGAAATAAGGAAATGGCCTATAACATATAAACAAATCATCATTAGTGGTTGCTAATATAAACAGTGAAACGTTTCTTTGCGAATATATCTATGTATTCTATCGAAATTAAACACAATCTACAGTTTATGTTGTAATATTTATTGCAGACATGACATATATGATAATAAATATGACAATAAATATGACATATACAATGTGGACGATTAATCGAACTATTTAGTAGCTGGTTCCCTCCGAAGTTTCCCTCAGGATAACTGGCGCTCGACTGATTCAGTCTCATCCGGTAAAGCGAATGAGCGATTAAGGTGATCTGAAAAGAAAGAAGCATTATTTAGAATTTCGGGCATTTTGGGCAAAAAATGTGCATAAACAATCCCGCTGATATCCAGATTTCAGGAAGAGGAAAAAATTTCAGTGTTTAAATATTTTCAGTTTTTTGTACGGTTTCTTGTACAGCCATAACACAAACTATTTCGAAATAAAAAAATTTACTGACCTGCAGATTTACTATACATATTTAATTAAGGCATACGGGGTGATATCAGTTTTGTAAACTCACACACGCTTATTAAATGTCTTATGAATTGGATATCTTTTTTTTCAGTTATGAAGATGTGAACTAGACGTTCCAGTATATATAAGAAGCTCTCATACATATGGTGTATGTTTTTTCGTAACATACTAAATTCACAACAGGAAATTTCAGCATATAAAGAATTATGAGCTTCTGTACTGATGTAAATTTCAGAGACTTGGACAAAAATCACAATATTCAATTTGACTCTAAACTTCAGATGGTTATTCGAAAAATGTTTAATCAAATTGGAAGCTGCCAAGAAGCTGAAAAAGTGTTAAGGTAATTATTATTATCTAGGGCATCCAACCCGGGTTTCCCGTGATATAGAATGTATGTGAAACCATCTATTATTTTTTTTTAAACCCTAATATTTTTTTAATATTTAATTTTTTTTATTGCCCTTTAACCCTTTCAAGGGCGGTGTTTGCAAGGTGCGAACACTTAATTTTAATTCCAAACTGCCAAGTGGCATCCAGAAATTTTTAATAAAATTTTGCTTTTATAATATTCGCAATGAAAAGCTTTTAATCATTTTCAAATAGATTTGTTCGTAAAATCTGGTGTCATTCAAATATTTCAACATTTTAGTAAAAGAAGTACTTTGCCCTTGAAAGGGTTAACAACACTGAAGAGTATTTTTATATGAAATATGTCAATTACATATTCAAATAAAATTTTGAAATTTATTAAAAGCGGTAATTTCGTATTGGCTGCGTGACAGAAGTTAATAGCTGAAGAACTCCCTGAAGATTTCGTTATCTACAGCAGTTTTTTTTTTATTCTGATAATTTCAGCGGCTTTAAGCGCTTATCATTCAATTACATGTCTGTTAAATTTGTGTTTTATTTATACTATTTTAATTATTGCTTAATGAAGTTTTAATTTCGTTATGAATATTAGCTGGAAACAAACCTTGCTTGTTTGCAAACAAGCTTGTTTTATTAAAATTAATTTTGTGAAGGAGCCTGTTTTATTAAATAGATTTTTGTGAAGGACCTCTGAATAGGCCCTAAATTTTGCCTGGATGGACCCTTGACATGAGATGATCAACTTTTAACTTTGTACAAATTTCAGCAGAGAAAATGAAGTATTGATCAGTTTATTGCAGCTAAAGTTAAACGCTGCAGTATGATTATATACGTATAGCATTTTTTTTCCTTTTTTAAGTATAAGAATTTTCAAACTCTTTTCAACACAATTGCTAAACAAGGGGAGGGGGGGGGGGCAATTTTGTGAAAAAATATAATAAATTTCACAAAAATAATTTTTTACTAAATGCCCCCCCCCCTACCAAAAAAAAAGTATTTAAAAGGTTTTCTTTAAATTTTATTTTTCATTTGAAATTTAGAATTTTTTTGAAACAGTTGTAAGCTAGTATTTACATCTTAAAAGTAAGCATCATGCCAAATTCCAATCTTCTAGTTAATGGGATTTCTGTAATAACTACAACACAGAAATTGCAATTTTAAAACTTTTTTGTTCTTGCACACATTAAAATTTCTAAACTTTTAAAAACTGAACTTTGGATGAATTTGTGTCTCTAATGTAACAGCCATGTAAAATTTCAAGTTTCTATCCCTAGCAATTTCGGATAAATCATAGTTTAGAAAGTTTTTTGAACTTTTCCAACTCATCTCACTCTTTTAAATTTCGATTTTTTTAAACCGTTCTTAACGAGCACTGAAATCTTAAAAATATCCACCATGCCAAATTACAACTTTCTAGAACATCAGCATCACTAAAATCGCAATTTTAGAAAGTTTTTTGCTTCAGCAAGTCTTTTAAATTCGAATTTTGTAAAAACTGTTCTGTGCGAGCATTAAGGTCTAAAAAATAACAGGCATGTCAAATTTTAAGTTTCTATTCCTAACGATCTAGAAAAAACTATAATTTATAACCTTTTTCGCTCATTTTGCACCTTTAACTTTCAAATTTGTAATAAATGCTTATACCAAGCGTCTGTATATTAAAAGTTGCCACTATGCTAAATTTCAAGTTTCTTATCCGAATAAATCCAATTAAATCATAATGTAGAACGTCTTTAGTAAGTTTTCCGCTCATTTCAGCCTATTAAATTTCGAATTTTTTAGAAAACAGTCTCTTCATTTGCATTTTAAGAGTAACCACAATGCCAAATACGAAGCTTCTATACCAGCTGTACCACACAAATTGCAATTTTAGAAAGATTTAATTTTTAGTAAACTGTCTTGGGTGATCATTTACGTGAGTAACAGCCATGCAAAATTTCAAGTTTCTAGTCTTAACAGATCGAAATAAATCGTAATTTAGAAGTTTTAATATCGCTTTTCACTCTTTCACACTTTTAACTTTCAATTTTTTAAAACAACTCTTCTGTGCGACCAGTTTAAAAGCAACAGGCATGTCAAATTTCAAATTTCTTTCCTTAACAATTCCATAGAAATCTATCTCAATTTAGAAAGTTTTTAGAAAGCTTTTCCCGCATTTCACTCTTTTAAATTTCGATTTTTTTTAATTGTTCTGTGCGACCATTTATGTCTTAAAAGCAAGAGTTATGTCCTATTTCAAGTTTCTATATCCCTAATAATTCCATAGAAATTATAATTTAGAACGCTTTTAAAACGTTTTCACTCATTTCACCCTTTGAAATTTTGAATTTCTTTATAAACCATTGTTAGCAAGCATGTGTACCTTAAAAGTAATCTCCCTGCATTTGAAGTTTCTAATCATGTTAGTATAAAAGAAAATCCTAATATACAACGTTTTTTCCTTCTTCACTCTTTTAAATTTCGATTTTTTTTAACTGTTCTGGGTGGGCACTTGCGTCTAAAAACATATCAGCCATGTCAAATTTCAAGATTCTGTCCTTAACAATTTCTTAGAAATCGTAAGTTAGAATGTTTTTATCAAGCAGGGCGGTCACACTTCTAGGCCAAGCTAAAAAAAAAAAGCCAAACAAACAACGCCAAGAATTGGACTACAGACCGCTACTGCTTACTTACAAGAAGCAACTTCGCAATGTTAAATCGACCGAACATGGCAGATTAAAATATCAGATATCAAATGTATTTCAGAAATTTTAGTTAATAATTCATTAAAGGGGGGGGGGGTCACACTGTGTGTCGAAAGTTGTTGGTAATTATGCCATATCGCAGCAGCAGTTTTAAGTTAGAATGTGAAACTCTGCTTTGCAAATCTGCAAAAAAAAGAGTAGTTAATTATATATTTCCAGCTATTTTAGAGCTAGCAAGTTTGTGGGCAGCATCGGCTGTGAACCCGATTGCGGAAGATTGGAGGAAAAAGATAAATATTGCTGATTTTTTATTATATATTTTGTGTAACATTTTTTCCAAGGAATATGTTTTTTAATTCCCCATTTTAAATACGCACAAAGCCAGTAGTATTTTGACAGAGGGATTATGGAAAAAATATTATTAATGTCACGAAATATCTATTTACGTGCTTATATATATATATATATAGATAGATAGATAGATTTTTTAGTTATTTTCGTATAGTTTAAAATGCAGTATTTTATTTAAATTTCTCTGTTTGCATGTAAAATGCAATTTCTGGGCCCAAAGGGAAGAACACTGTACGCCGCAGAATGTATTTGGATCCCACTCAGAAGCGACCGGCTAGACAACGAAGACCGGCCAGTCTATATTATAATAACACAAATCAGTTACCGGTTAACCACATCAAATCTGCAAGTAAGCCATTTTACCTGAAGATATTTTTTTACTAAAACTTCATAAAATTTACATTTTTAGAAAGATGTTTAAAAATAAATTTTTTTTTTGAGTGAAGAGCTACCTTCTAAAATGTATACATTAAGAGTTTCGGCATTTAAAATTTCTTTTCAAACGCAAACAAAATTTTTGAAAATGAAATGAATGTGATTCAATTATTTCTAAAAAACCACGGTAAAGGACAGGCATTTCGTTCGCAGGCAGAGAATACATTTGACGTCATTTTCCTATAAATTAATAAAATCCAGTTGTTAAATTTTTTTTGTTTTAGAAGTGAAGTTCCCATTCAAATTTATTGTAAGAGTACAGTGTTTAATTGAATAAAATAATGTAAATCTAAGAAATTGTTAAGATGTTTTGCTACTTTTCCCCGTTAACTACGTTTTATAAAGATTCGCCAGCCAATGTGATTTAACGCTAATAATAAAAGAGCGTTATATCAAGTTTAATTTCAAATGCAGCGCTGATACGCTATGCACGTATTCCATTTTTATTCATTTCATGGATAAGTCGGTGATATTTTTTTTTACGAAGGATAACAAGTATTATAACAAGTCACATTTGGTATGTTGTTTTTAAGAGTGTAATTAGTTTAATTGAAAAATCTACTGGTATTACTAGTTAATCCTTTAAAAAATAACTGAAAGTAAAATGTAATTTTACATAACATTCTCGTGTTAATTTCATAGAGTAGATAATTTAAATTATGTATAATCTATTTAAAAAAAAGAAATGATATCTACAAAAAACACCTTTTCTAAAGTTAAAAAAAAGACAAGCATAAAAAAAGAAAAAAAAAAAGAAAGTTGTGGCTAAAAAATGGTGTAATATCAAATTTCCAAGCTTTTAATATAGTACTTATTTAACTTTTTTCCATTAAATAAGTTATCATATATATGTCGAGTGCCTACGTATATGTTAATAGAAATCGTTTTCTCCTGTACTAAATACATCCTAACGTGTTTCTAAAAATTCATTTTTTTTTTTCAAATTATGCATGATGGGCTTCGCGGCCATCTTTCCATATTTCTAAACACCCAAATTTGTAAAGTAAAGACATAATATGTTTGCAATGTAATATGTTTATAACAATGTCGAACTTCAGATTTTAACTACGGACAGATAAATTGAAGAAGACTGATATTTTGAGAAATTGATGTTTACTACTTTGAAATGATTAATTACTCTAAAAAGTAAATCATAAGATGAATCCTTAAGATAAGTCATCATTATTTTAAGACACAATTTTCAGAGCATACAAGTCGTAAACGAAACGCTTAAAATATTTGCTTAAGTTGCAATTTTGAACTTCGGATTTTAACGCGGCTTTGGGTGCTTAGAATTCTGTGTATAATATGGGAAGTTAGCCGCCAAGTCCATCTGCAACACCCCTGAATGTAATGGCACAGACATAAAATATAGTCTATGTTAGAGCAGAGACTGTCACCCTAAATTTGCAACCATTACGTTTAAAATCGGTTGGGTAGTTTCAGAGATTCAATAGAAATTGCAAGTTAGAATGTTTTTAGAACACGTTTAGCTCTTTTCACCCTTTTAATTTTCGAATTTTTTAGAAACTGTTCTTACAGAGCATATACATCTTATAAGAAACTACCATGCCAAATTTCAATTTTGTAATCCCTTCAGTATTACAAAAAATTCAATTTTAGAACGGTTTTCGCTACCACACCCTCCTGAGGGTAGTGGCACTGGCATAAAATATAGCCTATGTTGGAGCAGAGACAGTCACCCTAAATTTACAACCATTACGTCTAAAATTGGTTCGGTAGTTTCAGAGATTTCATAGAAATTGCAATTTAGAATGTTTTTAGAACACGTTTAGCTCAATTCACGCTTTTAAATTTCGTTTTCTTTTTTAGAAACTGTTCTTACAGGACAATTACATCTCGTAAGTAACTGCCATGCCAAATTTCAAGTTTCTAGCTCCTTAAGTATCGCAAAAAATCGTAATTTTAGAAAGGGTTTAGCTCTTGCACCCCCAAGGGGTAGTGGCTTAAAATATAACCTTATGTTATAGCACGGAATGTCACCATCAATTTGCCACCATCACTTTTGAAATCTTTCGGTAGTTCCAGCGATTGCCCCCTACAAACAAACAAACAAACGTCACTTCTTTATAATATTAGTATAGATTATGGCATTTTAGGTTACTTTTATTTTTCTAAGAGACAAGTGTGATGTTATTATTATAATTTCGTACATTTAAAGAAATATTTAGATATATATAAGCATTTTTAAATCGCGATATGGAGACCTGCTGCCATTTAAAGCAGACTCAATTGTTTTGTGCGATGCGGGGAACGAAATGGTAACCGGAAGTGTAACCTATGCATGTTTTGTCAAAAAGCACACCATGAAAGAAACGATATTATATCATAGAGAACATAACATGAAGCATATCTTTAAAAACTGTCTTTGTAGGATTTTTCTAAAAGAAAAAAAAGTCATATTTTTCTTCTCATATCCAATTATACACATTACGCAAAGTGTAATTGATCATAAAATAATTCGATGCAATAAAAACAGAATTTAATAGCAAAAAATGTCACTTACATCTTTTCAACCAAGCATCATACTTCATGAGTCGGAAAACTTTTTGTCCGTCGAAAATCTTATTATTCCACAAATCATCTGCTGTTGGACGCTTCTCCGGATTCAAGTTGATACATCCCCGTGTAAAATTTCTCATATCACACAAAGTCTTTGTTTTAACAGTGGACTTTTTGAATGCACTTTTAACTTCATATTCAAGTCGTTCTTTCTGAAAACATAAGCCGCATAAGAACAAATATTTTTGATACTTTGCACTATTTATAAAATGTTAAAACGAAACATTTGTGAACACTTCTGGAAAATTTAGACATTTCGTCAGTTTTGGGTTGCGAGTCCGATGCTCTACCAAGTGGGCCACCGCTGCCACTCTATCGATCAGCAGGTCTATAGTCGAATGGGTAGCGTGAAAGGGAATTCGGTTAAACATGTTTATTATACTTTTAAAAAAATGATGCTATAGCTAACTAGATTACTATTAATGATTACATAGATATTAAACTAACATTGGAAATACAGTTACTTATAATGCTAAAGTTAGCTAGGCCATTAATTAATTATTACTGGACTATTAAACGTTATTATTACTAACAAAGTTTCACTAGGTTAACCAAAATGATATATAGCCCTTAACAGAAAAATAGGTCTTTATAAGTTAACTTAATTACAGCTAAGCGGCTACTGCTTAATTACAATTAATGAGGACTTAAAAATTTATAATTTAATTTTAAGTTTCCATTTATTGTAGTTAAGCAGGTAGCCGCATAGTTGTAACTAAGTTGATTTATAAAAACCTATTTTTCTGTTAAGGGCTATATGTCTTTTAAGCTTTATAATAGCTATATGTCTTTTAAGTTTGCTTTTTCCAACGAACAGAATATTGTTTTAATTCATTTGTTGAGAAAATATTTTTCTCTGGTATAGTTCGTTAAGGATAACTTTGCTGACGGTTAATTTAAAAACTAGAGTCTCCTAGCTACTAATGAAGATTGTCAGCTCAATTATCCGATACATTTGTTCTAATTTGCATTACTCCTCCCCCAACTTATCGTCGATGGACCTTTTAAGCATTTTAATTTTCCCTGTGGCAATTTATCGGTTAAGTCAGAAAGCATTTCCTTACTAACAAAGTTTTACTAGGTTATCATTAATTAATAGCCTAGCCAACTTTAGCATTATAAGTAACTGTATTTCCAATGTTAGTTTAATATCTAAGTAATCATTAATAGTAATCTAGTTAGCTATAGCATCATTTTTTTAAAGTATAATAAACATGTTTAACCAAAAGCATTGTCCTTTCAAATAAATATTTGGATAAATAATTTCTATGTTATTAATTTTAAAAAATCAAAGTATAATTATTCTTTTGTTTCAATTTGCATTACTCCTCCCCCAACTTTTCGTAGATGGACATTTTAAGCATTTTAATTTTCCCTGTGGCAATTTATCGGTTAAGTCAGAAAGCACAAGAATTGTCCTTTCAAATAAATATTTGGATAAATAAATTCTATGTTATTAATTTTAAAAAATCAAAGTATAATTATTCTTTTGTGATATAGGATTCTCGCATTTGGGATATGTTTGATCGATCTCTAATTAGAGTGATGAATTTTAAGAATACTTTTCTTTTTTAAGAAGGCTTAGACTCAGCCTTCTGCTCTTTTTCATGTTTGAAGGCTACTAATATGATTGTAACGAAATACTATAAATATAATTATACATACATTCGCAAGGAAAAGGAAATCAACTTACCAAGTTTTTGTCTGGAGCAACAGCAGCAAAGACGATGAAGGAATTTACACATTCCTGCTTTCTTTCGAGAAACCCAATTGAAAAATAGCTTTTTCTTAGTAACGAATTCCGTTTCATCATTTTGACAGCTCTCACAACTGATTGAAATGTCTTTGCTATCAACTTGAGGGGGTTCACAATCATCCGCGTTCTGATCATCCTCAGATGTAGTGTCATCTGTAGTTTTTTGTTTAGTAATATCGCACACTGGTGCAATGCCTTCGCTCTGTATCTCAACTTGTTCCTTGCTATCCAAACTTTCTTTCTGATCGTCAACAGGTTTCACATTTATCTGGCTAGTTACATTTGATGGGAACTCCAAAGTAACTGCACGTCCAATATATAAATTTACCATGAATTTCAACTTATTAAGGTGATCTGAAAGGAAAGAAGCATGATTTAGAATTACGGGCATTTTGGATAAATATGTGCATAAACAATCCCACTGATATCCAGATTTCAGGAAGAGGAAAAAATTTCCGTGTTTAATTTTTTTTCCGTTTTTTCTTCGGTTTCTTGTACAGCCATAACACAAACTATTTTGAAATAGTATTTTTTACGGACCTGCAAACTTACTAAAGTATATTTAATCAAGGCAAACGAGGTAAGTTCAGCTTTGTAAACACACACATGCTTATTAAAAGTCTTATTGTTTGGATATCTTTTTTCAGTTATGAAGATGTGAAATAGACGTTTTAGTATACATAAGAAGCTATCATACATATACATATGCATGTGGAGTATGTTTATACGTAATATACTATATTTACATCCGGAAATTTCAGCATGCGAAGAATTCTGAGCTTCTGTACTGATGTAAATTTCAAAGACTTGGACAAAACTCACAATATTCAATTTTACCCTTAATTTCAGATGGTTATTCGAATAATTTTTAATCGAATTGGAAGCATATTTCCAAGAAGCTGGAAAAGGGTTAAGGTAATTATTATTAATAGCAAAACCCGCAGCTTTGCGTAATTGTGGAAAAATGCCAAGTGGTATTCGTGGGCCTATTTTCATTAGAGGAAATTTTACTGCCACAGATAATTCAAAACTTACTCACTAAGCCGAATTTTGAGTAAATTCATTCTTATACTGCATTAGGTGAACATAAGACTTAAATGAATGTGAAGAGCTAAAATTAATTCCAAAATAATGGTAGTTTAGAAAGTATTTTGAGGGTTTCCCTTTCATTTCATTTTTCATTTTAAATTTAGAAATGTTTTGAAACAGTTCTAAGCGAGTATTTACATCTTAAAAGTAAGCATCATGCCAAATTCCAATCTTCTTGTTAAGGAAATTTCTGTAATAACTACATCACAGAAATTGCAATTTTAAAACTGTTTTGTTCTTGCACACATTTCTAAACTTTTCAAAATTGTTCTGTGGATGAATATGTGTCTCTAACGTAACAGCCATGTAAAATTTCAAGTTTCTGTCCTTAGCAATTTCAGATAAATCATAGTTCAGAAGGTTTTTAGAACTTTTCCAGCTGATTTCACTCTTTTAAATTTCGATTTTTTTTTAAAAACCGTACTTAGCGAGCACTGAAATCTTAAAAATATCCACCATGTCAAATTACAACTTTCTAGACCAGCAGCATCACTAAAATCACAATTTTAGAAAGTTTTTTGCTTCTTCACATTTTTAAATTAGAATTTTATAAAAATTGTTCTGTGCGAGCATTAATGTCTAAAAAAACAAACATGTCAAATTTTAAGTTTCCATCCCTAAAAAAAAAAATTTTAACATAATATGTAACGTTTTCCCCTCATTTTGCACCTTTAAATTTCAAAGTTCTAATAAACTGTTTATACCGAGCGTCTGCATTTTAAAAGTTGCCATTATACTAAATTTCCAGTTTCTAACCCAAATAAATCAAATTAAATCATAATGTAGAACGTCTTTAGTAAGTTTTCCGCTAATTTCAGCCTTTTAAATTTCGAATTTTTTAGAAACCGGTCTCTTCTTTTAAATTTTAAGAGTAACCACAATGCCAAATACGAGATTTCTACACCATCTGTACCACACAAATTGCAATTTTAGAACGTTCTATTTTTGTTCCTGCCTTTTTTATTTTGCATTTTTTGTAAACTGTTCTTGGTGATCATTTACGTGAGTAACAGCCATGCAAAATTTCATTTAAAAAAAAAAACTCTTCTGTGCGACCAGTTTTAAAGCAACAGCCATGTCAAACTTCAAGTTTCTATCCTTAACAATTCCATAGAAATCTATGTCAATTTAGAACGTTTTTAGAACGCTTTTCGCACATTTCACTCTTTTAAATTTGGATTTTTTTTTAATTGTTCCGTGTGATCATATATGTCTTAAAAGCTACAGCCATGTCAAATTTCAAGTTTCTAACCCTAACATTTCCATAGAAATCGTAATTTAAAACGCTTTTCACTCATTTCACCCTTTGAATTTCTTTACAAACCATTGTCAGCGATCATTTGTATCTTAAAAGTAACCGCCATGCCAAATTTGAAGTTTCTAATCACGTCAGTATACAAAAAAAAAAAAAAAAAAAATCATAAATTAGATTACATTCCTTCCTCACCTTTTAAATTTCGATTAAAAAAACCCAATCTGTTCTGGGTGTGCACTTTCCACTTAAAAAATAGAAGAGCTAAAATTATTTCCAAATTAATGGTAATTTAGAATATAGTTTGCAAGTTTTTCGCTCATTTTATTTTTCATAAGAAATTTAGAAATTTTCAAAAACAGTTCTAATCGGGTATTTATATCTTAAAAAATCTTATTTATCATCATGCTAAATGCCAATCGTCTAGTTAAACAAATTTCTGTAATAAATGTATCACAGGAATTGCAAATTCAGAACTTTTTTGTTCCTGCACACATTAACATTTCTAAATTTTTAAAAACTATTCTGTGGATGAATTTGTATCTCTAACGTAGCAGCCATGTAAAATTTCAAGTTTCTATCCCTAACAATTTCAGATAAATCATAGTTTAGCAGGTTTTTAGAACTTTTCCAATTCATTTCACTCTTTTGAATTTAGAATTCTTTTAGAAACGTTCTTCGAGAGCACTGAAATTTTAAAAATAGCTACCATGCCAAATTTCGACTTTCTACACCAGCAGCATCACTAAAATCGCAATTTTAGAAAGTTTTTTTTATTCTGTACCTTTTAAATTTCGAATTCTGTAAAAACTGTTCTGTAGAAGGATTTACGTCTAGAAATAACAGGCATGTTAAATTTTAAGTTTCTGTCCTTGACAATTTTGAAAAAAGAAACATAATTTATAACATTTTCCGCTCATTTTACACCTTTAAATTCCATTTTTAATAAACTGTTTATACCGAGCGTCTACATCTTAAAAGTTACTACTATACTAAATTTCAAGTTTCTAAACCAAATACATCCATTTAAATCATAATATTTAACTGTTTTTAGTACGTTTTTCCACTCATTTCAGCATATTAAATTTCGAATTTTTTACAAACCAGTCTTAGAGAGCATTTTCATTTTAAGAGTAACCACCATGACAAAACCACATAGATTGCAATTGTAGAACGGTTTTTTTTTTTTTTTTTTTTTTTTTTTTTGCTCCTGCCTTTTTAAATTTCGCCTTTTTAGTAAACTCCTCTGGATGATCATTTACGTTAATAACAGCCATGCAAAATTTCAAGTTTCTAGTTTTAACAGTTTCAAATAAATCGTAATTTAGAATGTTTTTTGAACGCTTTTCCCGCTTTCACACCTTTAAATTTCAATTTTTTTATAAAGCTGTTCTGTGCAACCAGTTACGTCTTAAAAGCAACAGCCATGTCAAACTTAAAGTTTCTATCATTAACAATTCAATGGAAATCTCAATTTCGAACGTTTTTAGAACACTTTTCATGCATTTCACTCTTTTAAATTTCGATTTCTTTTCAAATTGTTCTGTGCGAACATTTATGTCATAAAAGCAAAAGTTATGTACTATTTCAAGTTTCTATCCTTAACAATTCCATAGAAATCGTAATTTAGAAACCTTTTAAAACGCTTTCCGCTTATTTCACCTTTGAAATTTTGAATTTCCTTGCAAACCATTGTTAGCGATGGTTTGTATCTTAAAAGTAACCAGCCATGCCAAATTTGAAGTTTGTAATCCTGATAGTATTTAAAAAAATCGTAATTTTGAAAGTTTTCTCCCCTTCACTCTTTTAAATTTCGATTTTCTTTTAAACTGTTCAGCGTGCACCTGCGTCTTAAAATGTATCAGCCATGTCAAATTTCAAGGTTCTGTCCTTAACAATTCCATAGAAGTTGTAATTTACAACGTTTGTAGAACATTTATCACTAAATCACACTTTTTAAATTTCGAATTATTTAGAAACTGTTCTTATAGAGCATATATATCTTATATTTAACTACATTGGCCAATTTCAAGTTTCTAATCCCTTCAGTATTACAAAAATTGCAATTTTAGAACGTTTTTTGCTGCTGCAACCCCTTGACTGCAGTGGCACTGACATAAAATATAGCCTATGTTAGAGCATAGACTATCACCATAAATTTGCCATTTCATTTCAAATCGGTTCTGTTGTTTCAGAGATTCCATAGAAATTGTAATTTAGAATGCTTTAAAACACGTTTAGCTCATTTCACCCTTTTAAATTTCGAATTTTTTTAGAAACTGTTCTTAGAGAGCATTTATATTTTATAAGTAACTACCGTGCCAAATTTCAAATTTCTAGCCCCTTCAGCATTAGAAAAATTTCCATTTCAGAACATTTTTCTCTACCACGCCCCTCGGGGATAGTGACACTGACATAAAATATATTCTATGTTAGAGCACGGATTGTCACCATTAATTTGCAAACATTACGTTTGAAATTGGTTCAGTAGTTCCAGAGATTTAATAGAAATTGTAATTTAAAATGTTTCTAGAACGCTTTTCACTCATCTCACCCTTTTAAATTTCGAATTTTTTTTTAAATTTGTTCTTAGAAAGCATTTACATCTTATACGTAAGTACCATGCCAAATTTCAATATTCTAGCTCCTTCAGTATCGCAAAATTCGCAATTTTAGAACATTTTTCGCTCCTACATCCCCTGGAGGTAGTGGCACCTACATGAAATATATCCTATGTTACAGCAGGAACTTTCACCATCAATTTGCCACCATCACTTTTGAAAACAGTTCTGTAGTTCTAGAGATCCGTAGAGATTGTACTTTAGAATATGTTTATTATGCTTTTCGCAAATTTCACCTTTTAAGGTTCGAATTTTTTTAGAATTTGTTCTTGGACAGCTATTACATCTTAAAAGTAACTACCGTGCCAAATTTCAAGTTTTTAGCTCCTCCAGTATAAAAAAAATCGCAATTTTGGAAAGTTTTCTCTCCTGCACCCCCTTGGGAGTAGTGTCACGGACATAAAAAAAAAATAGCCTATGCTGAAGCAGGGATTGTCACCATCAATTTGCCACCATCACTTTTGAAAACGATTCTGTAGTTCATGAGATTCCGTTGAAATTGTATTTTAGAATGTTTTTCGAACGCTTTTCGCAGATTTCACCTTTTTAAATTTCGAATTTTTTTTAATTTGTTCTTGGACAGTATTACATCTTATAAGTAGCTACCATGCCAAATTTAAAGTTTTAAGCTCCTTCAGTATAAAAAAAATTGCAATTTTAGAAGGTTTTTCGCTCCTGCACCCCCCGGGGGATGGTGGCACAGACATAAAATATAGCCTATGTTGGAGCAGGGATTGTAACCATCAATTTGCCACCATCAGTTTTGAAATCGGTTCGGTAGTTCCAGAGATTACCCCCTACAAACAAACAAACAAACAAACAAAAAAGTTACTTCTTTATAATATTAGTATATATTAATCCATTTTCTGTTACTTTTTTTCTAAGAGACAAGTGTGATGTTCTTATTATAATTTCGTACATTTAAAGAAATATTTAGATATATAAGCGTTTTTAAATCGCGATATGGAGACCTGCTGCCATTTAAAGCAGGCACAATTGTTTTGTGCAATGTGTTGAACGAAATGGGAACCGGAAGTGTAACCTATGCATGTCCTGTCAAAAAGTACACCATGAAAAAAGCGATATTAAATCATAGAGAATATAACATGAAGCATATCTTTAAAAATTCTCTTTATCGCATTTTTCTAAAAGAAAAAAAAAATCATATTTTTCTTCTCATATCCAGTTGTAATTTAAAATGTTTCTAGAACGCTTTTCACTCATCTCACCCTTTTAAATTTCGAATTTTTTTTAAAATTTGTTCTTAGAAAGCATTTACATCTTATACGTAAGTTACATTATGCAAAGTGTAATTGATCATAAAATAATTCGATGCAATAATAACAAAATTTTTTAGCGAAAAATGTCACTTACATCTGTTCAACCAAGCATCATACTTCATGAGTCGGAAATCTTTTTGTCCCCCAAAAATCTTGTGATTCAACAAATCATCCTCTGTTGGACGCTTCTCCGGATTCAAGTTTATACATCCCCGTATAAAATCCCTCATATCACACAAAGTTTTTGTTTTAACAGTGGACTTCTTGAATGCACTTTTAACTTCATATTCAAATCGTTCTTTCTGGAAACATAAACCGCAAATTAATGAACATATATTTTTGATACTTTGCACTATTTATAAAATGTTAAAACGAAACATTTGTGAACATTTGCGGAAAATTTAGACATTTCGTCAGTTTTCCTACTGAAAGTTATGTAAAGTTAATCCTCTGATGATTATGTCCTATTACTTACCGATCATTCGTAGTATTGGGTAAGTCTTGTAATCGTTTTGATAATCGAAAAGAAAAATTTTTACGGAATTACACGTTTCAGACACTGGAGATTCCGAAAACCATATTTTTAAAAGAAAAAAAATTGCCGTCCGTCTGTGTGTTTGTGTGTCTGTAAACGCTCTATCTACCGAAAAAATCGAGATAGAGACTTGAAATTTGGTATGTACTTAGCATGTAATAATGGGAAGAAGCTTATTGAATTTCAGTAACCTCGATTATCCGGAACTATTTTTTTTTCGTAATCTCGAAATATGCGTTCTGATAAAAGGTATATAAAAATTTTCGAAATTGTTTATTTTAAGGAGTGAATATAAAAGACAATAAAAAAACTTAAATTTTGCATAAAGCATGAATTCGATCGGATAATGAGTTGCCTAGATATTTGTAATCCTATTTTCCACATTCTTCGATTTTTTATGACCTTGTATTTCATCCAAATTTCAATTCAAAGATATATTTTAATTGGAAATTGTTTTTGGAGTAATAAAGATGTTTCTTTTAAGCAATTCAGTAATCGAGCCTTTAAAGTTTATGACGTCATCAGGCCACGATTTTATTCGAATTGCATTGTATTTTATGAGTAGTTTACACATTTTTTATTTTAATATTTTACATTATGCATATCCATGATGGGTAAGTATTACGGTGGCCCCCAACGACTAGTTTCATAAGCTGTAGATATATCTCCTTTTAATAAAAAATTGTTTCTCTGCTTCAAAAATTGAAAAGTCATTAAAATAATTTGAAGCAGTTAAAGAAAATGTTATACTACTTTACACTGTGCATAGGTTACCAGACATTCTTTTGGATGAATAGTTAAGTTTAGGTGAATAAAAATGAACAGCATTGTAACACAATAAATCTCAAATTTTGAACGCTATTTAAGAGTTTTCTCAAAAAAAGAAAAAAAAAACATTTTTCGTCTAGAAATTTTCTGGAACATTCATACGGACTCATTTTTGCACATAAAATCATGACACCTACGAGGATGACTTTTTAAGTCATTAGAAGTCGAAATTTTTTCCATTTTTTGAGAAATCAATTACATCTTAAATTATAAGCGATTTTCACCTCATAACGACCTTTACTAGGATTTTCGTTTCCGAAATTCGGTTCAAAAGGCCAACTTTGACAGCATTTTCTAAAAATTCTTAATCCTTTATCTAAAAATGAAAAACAATTTGATTTCTTAGATTGTATTAAGAGCAAATGCAAATCTCATACATTTAACGAACAAAAATTCACTCCGGAATGTGCCAGAATCTTGTCAGTTTGGATTTGAGAACAGCCTTAAAATGTTTTCATTTCGAATCCAGAGGATACCTTTAAACGCAACATGATATTATACGCAGCTAGATGAAATATGCTCATAAGATGTGAAGTCCTTCCAAATTTATTTAATTTAAACTATTTTTTAAATTTTAAACGAAACGTTTGTTAACATTTGCAGAAAATTTAGACATTTCGTCAATTATTCTGTTGAAGGTAATTTAATGTTAATCCTTTAATGATTATATCATTTTTCATAAGCTGTCGATAGAATCTCCTTTAAATATTTCTCTTTTTCAAAAATTGAAACATTATAATAATTTAAGCAGTTAAGGAAATTTTTATATTACTTTACACTTTGCATTGATTACCACACATTCTTTTAGATGAGTTTTAAACCAGAAGTTAAAAATTTCGGATATTAATGAACTCTTGAGTTCATATTAACTGTGTTCAATTAACTTTAAATTGCACACACTTTTTCCTTGATAATCCTAATTTTCAGGAGAAATCACAATTTCTAGAGCTGCAAAATTTGTTTCTATATACTAGTGAGTATTTCTTTTTCAGAGTGTCCGTAACCGTACAAGGGCCAGACTGAAAGTTTTTTGTTCGAAACTCGCGTTACAGAGGTTATTGATACTCGCTTCGACGAGTTACATAGGTAAATAAAATTTAGCTTGACGAGAGTGACAAGCTTGACATGTCTTTTCTCAAACAACCTCTCGACCAAATCCATTCCAGATACCATTGTCTAATTAAAGTATTTATTTCCACAGGTTTTTATTATTATTATTATTATTAAACAATCTACCACAATTTCTGAATATTATTAATCGTCCTATTTGATCTGTCATTAAACATGTAAAATATTACCATTAAACAAATATTACTGTATGGCAAATATTACTATTACTATATAATTTTTTTATAGTTTTTGATTAGTAAATTTCTAAGTAAAATATACTGCCCTATTGGCATCATTGCAGTGCACTATGTTCTATTTATTAGACATTCCTGGCTGTCATATGAAAAAAAAACATCAAGTTATTTTGTTCGCAACTCACGTTACAGGCGTTAGTGATACTCGCTTGGACGAGCATTCTTAGACGAGTTACACAGGTAAAAAAACTTTAGCTTGACTATAATGACAGGATTGACAAGTCTTTTCTCAAATAACCTCTCGACCAATTAATTTCTACATTACAAGTACCATTACTCTGACCAATTAAGGTAATTCTTTTCACAGGTTTTGTTATTCAAAAATCTACCACAATTTCTGAATATTATTATTCGTCCTATATTTAATCTGTCATTAAATATGGCAAATATTGTGTCATTCCATGGTGACTTACGATACATTTAGAGTGATTTTCTTTAGTAATTTTCGTAATATAACACAAACAAATATTGAAAATGTAATGTTGATATTATTTGTTCAATATACCTATCCAAAGCGAAATTTGGATGAAAATTACCTACTTTTAGTGCTATTTCTTGAACACTGGCAATTATATTTATTATTGTAACTTAACGTTCTTTTTTCAGTAACGTAAGTTACCGTAGTAAATATAATTTTCAAAGTTCTAGAAATAGCACTAAATGTAACTAATTTTCATCCAAATTTCACTTTGTATAGGTTTAATTAACAAATCACATCAGCATTACGTTATGAATATTTTTTTAGTGTTATATTACTAAAATAACTGAAGTCGGTTATTCCAAATGTAACGTAAGTTACCATCGAATGACCCTATTACTGTTTGTATATTGGCACATATTACTATTACTATATAAAATTTTTAATAGTTTTTGATTGGTAGATTTTTGAATAAATTATACTGCCCAATTAGCACATTGAAGTGCGATATTTTCTTTTTCTTAGATATTCCTGGATGTCATCAGACCAAAATTTTTCAAGTTTTTTGAACGAAACTCACGTTACGGATGTTAGGGATACTCTCTTTTATGAGCTTCCTTAGACGAGTTACACAGGTAAAGAAACTTTAACTTGACGATAATGACAGGCTTGACAAGTCTTTTCTCAAATAACCTCTCGACCAATTCATTTCTACATTCCAAGTACCATTACTCTGACCAATTAAGGTATTTATTTCCACAGGTTTTTTTTATTTAAGAATGTTCCACGATTTCTGAATAATATTATTCGTCCTATTTAATCTGTTATTAAATATGGCAAATATTACCATTACTAGATGATATTTTTAATGTGTTTTTATCGGTTGATTTCTAAATAAAATAAACTGCCCAATTGGCAACATTGCAGTGCACTATGTTCTTCGTTATTAGACATTCTTTGCGCTCATTATTTATTTAACAACTGCTATATAAAATTTATAATTTTTTTTTCACATCCCGTACAATTTTCTGTAAATGTAAAATGAGATTATACGTCGTGATAAGAAGTATATTCGTAAGCTGAAGAATCCCAGCAAAATTTAGGTGAAAAGTTATAAATTTTCACTATGTTCTTTTAACTTTGGATTCTGTCCAACGTGAATTTTTTCAGTATATGAAAACAGGGCTTTATACTGTAAAATATCTGCAACCACAAATGCTTGTTTACATGGTCTTTATTTTGTAGCAAAACAGTTGACATTAAATACATCTTACATTCGGCTAACCAAGCCAATCTATTGATAATGTAATGTCTGCATTTTATGAGATATTTTATATTCTAAACGCTACGACTGACACTAAGTTGGATAGTAGTAAACAAGAAAGAAAATCATGCGTCAAGCATAGATTATGTAACACTTTCCAACACATTCAGAATAGTGTAACTAAACTTCACCGTTTATTCAAACGAAAGAAGATATCGAAGTAAACAATTTAGAAATCGCATAAATCATTTGAAAACTCAATTTCGGCAATTGCCATATCTAGTACGAAAAGAATTTTATATTCTTTCGTGAATCCCTGTATATGATCCCTCGATTTGAATACATACTACACATTATGCTAATATTTAGTTCAAAATGAATGCTTAACAAGGTTGAAAATTCCCTTTCAGCAATTCCTGTAAATAAACGAAAATATATTCGAATTATTTTGTACAGCCCTGTATATGATCTACATAATTTATACACACCAAGTAATATTAAAAACATTTGTTAAATTTAAAAACGCATACCGTGTCTGAAAACGCACTTCCAGATGCGCCAAACACTTTTGTGTGTCCCTGCATACACTGAAAAAAAGTGCTGATTTTACAGTATAATACTGGCATCCCAGCTGCCAGTATTATACCGTAAAATTAACAGCAATAAACAGTAATACACTGCCGCGCATGCGCGGCATACTAGTATTATGCTGTAAAATCAACACTTTTTTTTTTTTTTGCAGTGTACGAAGGATAAATGGTGGGCGCGCCCTATTCAACAGTTTGCATCTTGTTGTGGACCACAGTGATATATATCAGTTTCAATATGTTTGAAATATCGTAACATTATAAAAATGCATTACAAATATAGAAATTTCCCCATAGACATTAATGTAACGGAATAATATTTAGTGTCCCTATAAATAAACTATGAATGTTACACACTACATTTTTAATACCGAACATGCTATAGTCATTCTCAATAACATATATCAATTAAATAAAAATACAACTCTATTTAGGTGAGTTAGTGCTCGGACAGACAGACGGCCACCAAATTCATAAACACTTTTGAAATATGTTGGATAATTGTAAAAAAGGAAAGTTAGTTAACATAAGAGGAGAAATTCCTAAAAATTTGCAAGTCAGGAGTGCGGCAGTTTAAATGTGTCTTTAATACTTATGATGTGTCTGAGGTATTTTTAAGAGGAGTATTAAAATGTTCTTTTCAAAGATACAGTAGTCTTTCTGCTAAGTTAAAGAATGTCAGAACAATTATGAATTACAAATATCGAAAAGTGTTTTCATGTTTACATTTTACATTATGCGTATTATTGTTTTATTTTTTTTTTTATGTAATGATATTATATTCATCGCATTATTCTTGATATGTGATCATATTCTATAAATTTGTATAATACTCTCAAAGTGAAATCAGTACCAACCTGCAGAAGGTCAAAAATTTTCGTATATAATACTTCCTCCCAGGTAGAATTTTCGGTGTCTTTCCAGTTTAGAGATACAGACAGGCTTCGTTTGGTAAACAACTCCAAGCACAGCAACCCCACGGTGTAGACATCATAGTGGAAGGCATTAACAGTTGCTTTACGGCCATTTTTGCTCCTTCGGCCTTCGGGCGGCCGGCAGATGAATGGACTGACATATCTATAAAAAGAAAACTCACTTGTTATATCAAAGCTTGATTTTTAACCATTGGGAAAATGGTTGTTGTTTTCGGTCGAGAATGGCCAAAATAATGTTCGCATTTTACTATTTTAACCATTTTTAGCGAAATTCTGTAACTTTGGAAGAATTTTTTTGTGAATAGGCAATAGAAATGCACGAAATCACTAAACAAATTTTAAAGTTACAAAAAGGATAGATGCAAATTATCAGATATGAAAAATAAAGTAGAAATTTTGTACTTTCGTGTTATAGTGGCCCCAAGGATGAAATATTTTTGCTTTTGTTTTCATTAATGTATTGTAAATTTTGTACTTTCGTGTTATAGCGGTCCCCAAGAATGAATCGCCAAGCGACCAAGATTTATTGCCAAATTATAAAGCATGTTATGACATTATAATAATATATGTTATATATGTAACATTTCTTGACGTGTGTGGCAAAGTTATTGTCATATATGATACATATATGATGTATATATATGACATGTGTATATGGTGTATATACGACATATAAGACGTAAATAATATGTGTATAATGAAGTGTATGGCACATATAGGAGTTTTTGGAATATATATATGCGTATATAGGATGCATATATAAGCTTTGCGATGATCTTGGCGAAATCATAATTGTGGGGGCCACTTTAATACGAAAATAATGGTTATTGTAATTTGGTAAATAATATATTTTTTTTTCTTTAAAAAAGTGTTTATTATTCGATAATTGGTTATTCAAAATTTTGCATAACAAAACGTTGATTCCGGCAACTTATTATTGAATTATTTAAATTAAAACAAAATCATAGGGCGCAAAGCAAGTATTCACCTTGCGTCATTCATAAAATACTAATATGAAATATGCCTTCCCAACTGAAAGCGAAACGAAGGTATGCAAGACGTTAGTAGACAGAATTTTTTTCTCCCTGAAGGTGGTTGCGGTGCCAACCAAAAGTACTTGGATGATTTTAACACCTTTTAACGTCTATTTCTATATTTAAATGTCACCTTTTAAGTAAAAGTTGAGCTCTTTAGAGTTTCATATTAGTATTTTATTATTCTTATTTTTAAATAATAAATGATCTCTAATAATTTGATCTCTCTTTTCGAAAACTTAAGTTTAACATTTAAGTGTTGGATTCTTTTCTTTTAAGGGGCAAAATTACTTATGTAATCCTATGGAAAATAGCTAATGTTTAAGTACTTTTTCTCGAGAACTACTGGAGCGATTAACTTTTAATATAATAAGTTTAATTTAATAATTTTTAATTTAATATTTTAAAAAAATACTGGTTGTAGTTGAATTATAATTGATCGACAAGAGGAAAAATGTAAAATACGATAATTGCACGCATGTGATTTTATTTATTTTTTTAATAACATTACTAACAAGTTTTAAATTGTATGTTAAACGTGACAAAGGTGCGTAAAAAACTTGAGGTGCGTTCATACTATAACTAGTTTTACAATGTAAAAAAATCTTCGTTATTATTTCAGTGAAATGAATTATATCGTTTGTTATGAGCGAGCCTTTTTTTTTTATTACGTATGCCACGTTTACAGATGCGAACTTTTTTCGACACCAGACAGCGCTGCAAAATTCACCATGGATGTCTTGCTTTGCGCCTTATCACAATGAACCTATATACAAAATTTAAAGAAAATTGCATAATTCTGCATGAAAAACTCATTTATCTAAAGTAAGGGGGGATTAGCCCTCCTTTCCTCCTTTATACTTAACCAATGAACCCCCAAAACTAATCAGGGAAGCAGCTTATCACAATGAATCTATATACAAAATTTGTAGAAAATCGGATAATTCTGCATGAAAAATCCATTTATCTACATTAAAGGGATTTTAGCAACCCCGTTACCCTCCTTTATACTTAACCAATGAACCCCCAAAACTAATCAGAAAGCGCCTTATCACAATGAACCAATAAACAAAATTTGAAGCAAAACGGATATTTCTATCAAGAGTTATCGCGTTACGTACATACATACGTACATACAGAACCGGCGGGCGCATTAGCTCTCAGGCTTTGATAGCCTGTGAGCTAAAAAGGAATGAGAAAACATTATTATTTTGCAATTTCAAAAACAGTTTATTAATTTTTGGCAATGATGATATTTCTTTCCCTTAAAATGTTTACAGAAAAATTCCGCAACAAGAACGGGAGTATCTGCTACGTTGAGAAGAGACATGCAAATTCAAAGATTGTATGCAAACAAATCACTTGCGCATCTTCTTCTTTAACGACCGCTACACACATTTCGGAATTAATCCCATTTATTTAATTATGTTTCAAAACACTATAATTTCTTCTCAATCATACTGATTGGTAAAGGTATCATACCATTTGAATTTTACCATCTGAGCGAAAAATACGTACCCATTGTTTAATAAAGTTGGTATTTTCTGTTGAGTTGTCTACATGGCAGAGGACAGGCTATTGCTAATAAGGTTATCTGAGTGAAATATGTCCGCCGTTTGTCGACCTAGGCAACTCAATCGGTAGAGCACTGGCAATTTAAGTCCGCACAATTCTACCAAACTTCATTTCAATTCTCCTTTAAATTTTTCAAAAGCACCGCACAATTCTTCCATATTTCATTTTTTGGAAAAAAAAAGTTCTTAGATATAACATTAAAAAATGAAACTTTATTTTTCAATGATTCAATTCACATGATATCTTTCAAAAATCTTTCTTTTATACTTTTATTTTTCCAAAAATGGACTTTAGTGGAAAATGTAACTTTTTACTTATAAATCATGCTTGGTGTTAAAATTGGTTAAAATGCACCGTACAATTCTTCCAAATTTCATTTTTTGGTTTTAAATTCTTATGTTTGAAAAAAAAAGTTCTTGGATATAACATTAAAAAATGAAACTTTATTTTTCAATGATTCAATTCACATGATATCTTTCAAAAATCTTTCGTTTATACTATTATTTTCCAAAAATGGACTTTTGTGGAAAATGTAACTTTTTACTTATAAATCATGCTTGGTGTTAAAATTGGGTAAAATGCACCGCACAATTCTTTCAAATTTCATTTTTTGGTTTTATATTCATTTGTTTGAAAAAAAAAAAAACGTTCTTGGATATAATATTCAAAAATGAAACTTTATTTATCAATGATTCAATTCAATAAGAATTTGTCTGTAAGCTAGTGATAATATCGTATACATGCTTATCGAATAACACTTAACGAATTCCTTTAGAGGTAAATTAAATCTAGGCTTTAATATCTTTCATTTAACCAATTATTGCAAAGTAAAACTGCAGAGTATATTATGATAGTACGATTACAAACATTTAATCTAAGTTTACGGTAACTCCGCAAAGTACTTTTTATAATATACTAACTACATAAGAAATCGCTAATATCATACTGGTGAAGTTACATTTATAAAATGTTCGAAATCAAATTATTTACTAGAGGAGTAATAATGAATTCAATAGCGGTAAATAATCTTCTGGTGATATATATAAAGACAGTTTTGGGGGAAAATCATTTAAACTGTTATTTTTTATATATAAAAATTTTAATATTCCGATATTTTTCATGATATAATGCCTCAAAATTAGAGACTCACATCACTATTTCTTCAACATCGATGTGTAAATTTTAGTGACTTATTGTAATCTTATTAATAACTAGTAATTAATAACATTTATTTTGTCAGTCAATATAGCATTTTCTTTATCAAAACTAAAAAAATAAAATTATAATAAAAAAAATTGCTTCGCATATAGGCATAAAAAAGTTATCACTAACTTGTCTGTAGCTGCTTCTGTGCGGGTAAGACTTCCGAAATCACACAACAATGCTTTATCCTCAGCACTAATCAGCACGTTTGATAATTTTATGTCTAAATGAGACAGTTTTTTTTCGTGCAGCTCATTCAATCCACTGCCAGATGCCATATAGCCAGGATAAGGCCCGTTGAAATCCTTTTTTATCCTTGCTCAGGTCAGGTCCATCCACAAGAACATCTAATGAAGCAAGGTGCAGCGGTGTAATAAACACGTAGCAATATGTTGTTGGGATGTACTGCACGCTTGTTAGAGACAGCAAGTTGTCATGTCTCAAATGCGGCCAAGTATCAAGCTCACTTTTGGAAGTCATTTCTTCCAGCACTATTTTCGCTGCCACGTGGCACTGTTTTTCTGGATGTTGCAGCTCTACCACGGCCCCATAACTTCCATGCCCTACTTTCTTTACGAATTCGTACTTGTAGTTAAGCTTCAAATAAGTGATAGTAGACAAAACGGCGTGCAATCTATACTCATCCATATTGATGACACGATTTTTAAATTTTTTACGGATTGTCTCCATTTTCCAATAAAAAAAGAAATCACTTTTAACTAGATAAATTTATCTGTCAAAAATAAATAAACGCAATAAGTCAAGTTTAACTTTTCAATGAAATATCATAGAAAAAAGGCCTTGAAAAATCAGCATACGATTGATCAAAGTGACTTACAACAATGATTTGCAACTATCAATGATTTGCAACAAAGCTCGAAAATTGGAATTTGTCTTATTATTCAGACGCATTGTTAATATTTCATAATTTCCATAAGGAATTGTTGCACGATAAGACAATATTGTCCATTGTTGTCCTTTGTTATCTTATTTTCTTGTCTAAAAATCAAAGTACTATCAAAGTTGCTTACGTCATTCAGAATCAAATACAGGGTGCGTCATAAATTCGTGCACATTTAAAAAAAATTATAATAAAAGAAGTAATGCTCGGAAAAAATTTCGCAAATAGGATTAGAAGGACAGTGGATTGTTTTCCATGTATAAAAAAATATATTCCAAAAGTAACTGAAAGAGGGCGCTCACACGTTATACTGAGACGTTTTATGCAAATCAGGCAAAAGGTAGACGATCCTCCAAACTCCACGTTTCCTCAAAACGCTGTACAGCTCCACCAGTGGCTGAGAGGTTCTGATTTCAAAGCTTGTAGACGGGAGTTGCAGGGTTCAAACCCCTGTCGCGCTCGTCGACCTAACCGTTCGGAGTTTTCCTTGGTATTCTTCGAACCTTGCCGTAAATACGAGTTAGGATCCCTTAAAAAGACCCCCTACGGAGGGCACTCTTCCTAGGGCCTATATCCTTTGAGTCAGCCATCCTTGAGTCCTTGTATCCTTTGAGTCGGCCTATATCCTTGTAATCAGCCGTCATAAATCAATCAAATCGCTGTACTAAATTCAGTATCCCTTTCAATGAAATAGGGCTTTTTTGCGCCTTCAATCCTTTCTCCGTGCGAAACTTTCGCAATGCAATAGTTGTGGATTCACCATTCTTGTAGAAAGGTTTAACCACAAACGCTCTATCTGGTAAAGATAGCATACTCCCGAGATCGAATGACGAATCCATTTCCAGCCAAGTGTTTTATTGCTAGCCTGATTTGCATAAAACGTATCAGTATGACATTCCACATTATAGAGACGCCATTCCTGATCAGACGCAGGAATGGCGTCTCACGTCGTCTATGATGAATCCAGGTTCTGTATGCAGCATCTTGATGCCAGCATCCATGTTTGGCGGCATCGTGGAAAACGCACATTGTCAACTTGCATTCGAATCGTCACACTGTCATATCACCTGGAATGACAGTATGAAGTGCCATTGTGTACACGTCTCGGTAACCTCTTGTTCGCATTGCCGGCAATTGCAACAGCAGCCGTTACATTTCTGATGTGTTACGGCCGTTGTTCTGCCTTATCTTCGATGCCTCCGCAACTCTACTTCTCAGCAGGACAATGCATGACCGCATGTTGCTCGTACTATCCTGACCTTCCTTGATACAGAACATGTTCGACTGTTGCCCTGGCCGGCACGTTCTCCTGATTTCTTACCAATTGAAAATGTCCTGTCAATGGCTTCTGAACAACTGGCCCGCCACCACTCGCCCGTCACTACAGTTGATGAATTGTGGCATAGTGTTGATGCTGCATGGACTGATGTACCCATACATGACATCTAATCTATGTTCGACTCCATGGCTAGGCAGATAAATGCTGTTATTCCGGCTAGAGGTGGCTGCTTTGGGTAATGCTTTCTCGGGATCTATTCCTCCAAATTTTCTGAAAATGTAATCACTTGTCCTTCCCATTGTAATGTATTTGTCCAATAAATATCATTCTGTTATTTGCATTCCTTCATGGTGTTGCATTTTGGATGGCCAGCAGTGTGTATTGCGAAAAAAAAAACTTTGTAAAACTTTGTTAAACAATGTTATTATATTTAAACGATTAATTATTCTCATAAACATTTTATTCGTTTTTAGGTGCGTTCGTAATTATATAAATACGTAACACCTATAGCCGCCGTCTGGTCCGTCTGTCTGTCTGTCTGTCCGCATATAACAGCGCAAAAGTTACCATGGTTTGAAATTTAATATACATTATCGTTGTAGAATTTTGCCGAGTCATTTAAAATTTTATGAAAATCGATTCATAACTTAAAAAGATATTAATAAAAGTTCTCTTTATTCTATTAACTCCTATCGTACGTAATCTATATAATAAAAGCGCAAGTCATGTGACCGAGTAAAAAAAATACGGGCAAATCAGTTTTTCTCAGTGTATGTATACAACACAGTACACTGAAATTTACTGCAGTTAGGAAATAGTACGTAGCACAAATGAAAATTCTCCTTCAACAATTTCCTTCGGTAACAGGGAATGAAATGTATGTGAGATCTTTTTAGCAGCCCTGGATATGAGTTATAGAATTTATATGCACCAATTATTATGCAAAAAAATTAGTTACATTTACAAACGCGTACCATAACTGAAAACGAGCTACCAGCAGTTATTGTTCATAGACAGTACTGTAACCAAATTCGTTTGAGTGTCCTTGTAAATGAACGATGCATTCTATGCATACCATATTCTACAGTAAGCGCCTTGCACTTCACTTTAGTGATATGCATCAATTTGGATATGTTTAAAATAGTGTAACATCATTAAAATACGCTGCAAACGATTTTTCCCCATAGACCGTAATGTGATGAAATTATTTTGAGTGTCCCTATAAAATTACCAAAAGTGCTATTTAATTTTCAATACCAAACACGCCATAGTAAATCCCAATAACATATATATATTTCAAAGCAATCCGAGTATATTTACGCGAGTTAGAGTATACGGACAGACGACAGACAGGCGGTAGACAGACAGACAAACCGAATTCATAAACAGTCTTCAACTATGTTGGAAAGTGTTAACAAGAGCGCATTCAAAATCTGTGTAAATTTAAACAAGGTTCAAGAAGTAGTAGAACATCAGCTTGCTGTTGTTTCAAATTAATAAGTATAAAAGTATAAATAGTTTTTTGACATTTTTTTTTATAAGTAAGTGTTTATCTTAAAAGTCACGCCTAATTTCACAGCTGCAATTCATGTTGTTCCAGAAAACGTCCGTTGCAATGCGTTAATTTGGCGTGGACTCCGATTATGGAAAATTCACCTCTTTCATTTACGTTTGGTAGAAAGCATATTATTATGAAACAAAAAACCAGTTGAATTTATCACCCTCTAAAGTAAACTATGGAAAATTTTCGAATGCTGTAATTTTCGGGACAAGTTTAGGGACTGTAAACAGTTTTTTTTCTTTTATTGCTATTAGAAATTGCAGACTCTCTGAAATACGCACATGCTGCTTATGCTACAATCAATTTTCATAAATTTAAAACATATAACTTTTCATTTTATATGGAAAAAAATTTTAATTTGTAAGACCTAAATTTAAAATTAATGAAAGAAACGTTTTTAATTAGAGGAAAATGTGTTTTTAAACATGCTTTTTAAATTGAATTATCCAAGGGATAAAATCTAGATTTATGAAACTAGAAGGAGTTTATGCGAATAGGAGGAGTTAAAATAAAAAAAAATTCCAAGTGTAATTTATAACCTTTTTTTTTTTCTTTTTGTACTGTAGCTCGTAGGTGGTAAATGAAAATTTATTTCAAACATAATGCATAATTTATCTGTTGATTATAATTTTTCTCTTCTCCGTTACAAAATGTGTAAGAGTTTTTCTATTTCACAGAAATAAATTTTTAATAGGGTAATTTTTTTTTAAATAGTGATCTGAAATTAAACAAAAACTCTGGTCAATACAGAGCTGGTTTGACATAAAGCATTGTATATATATATATATATATATCATGTATTGATGTGGTATATATAAATAAATATCTGAAGAAACTTGCAAGTTTTTAACCTACTACGCGAAATGACTTGATACCGATTATTAATACAGTTTTTTTAGCCTATATTATATGTATTAACTAAGCTTTCTTGACCAGAGTTAGGAAAACGGTATGCTCAATGTGTGCCTATCTCTCCACTGTTGCTTTGCGTACGAGTGAATTTATGAACATACAGACAACGTATGGAGTATTCCATGCATTTCTAATTAATACTTCTGTTAAAACTATCTACTTGAATTTAAATTACGCTATTTATTACATTAATTTTGTTGTACGCCTCATTTATTTTCGAATATTAGTTACTTTTAACCAACTATAGTTATGAGAAAATCATCCTTCCTTATACTATCTCCAATTAAATAATCTAAATTAAGCATGCATTTTGTACGGTAACGTTAACTTCTACTGAGTGTTTTATTACATATTTCTTTCCAAAAAAGTTTTTCTAATCTCACCTTTTCGATTTCATTTCTTGAGATTAAAATATGAAGTTCATACGAAGACGTATAAGTGGATGAAAAATGAGTCATTAAAACAACCACATGAGATTGATAATGTTTCTTCGTTTCCGGTCCAAGAAAACACTTTGCCATTATTTACTGGTAAAAATTCGATACAGAGGAACGAACTTATATTTTTTATTCGAACTTCACCTGCGAAATTGGGGCCTCCGTGGCCGAGTGGTTAAGACACCATTCCGCTAATCTCTTGAGAGCGTCGGAGTCAGGTCGGCGAGTTCGACTCCCGCCTGCTCCATTGCACACACTTTGTGGAGCTCTCGGATGTAACTCTCTGGTGTTTTAAATTTCCTTGTGTCCATCTCGTCCCTGTATATTGACGATGACTTATAAGCGGGCACTTGATGTCAAGCACACAAGTCAGATGTATGTTATCAATAAACAAACAAACTAAAATGCGAAAATTGGATTGGGTTGGTTTCTATGACAACAGACAAGCGCAGACTTAGTGGCGAGAATATAGTTCTCGTGAACGACAAATAATACTAGTCCATGCTTGGCGCTATTAGTTTAGTCATTTGTTTATTACCGTTAGTGTTTCGTTTTTATTTAATGCAAAATGTTTTCAAACGCAAAATCGAATGCACTGGTAATAAGTCTAAAAAACAAAGATCTGCAATTACTTTAGAAGAAAAGATGAAAATAATTAATATGTATGAATGTGGCAAATCTTTATCAACAATAGCTCGGGACGTAAACAGACCTACTTCAACAGTAAATACGATAGTGAAAGATAAAGTTCGCATTCTTAAAAACATGAAAGATGCAGTAACATTGAAGGACACAATAATTACCAAGAAGAGGTTGGGTCCGATTACAGAGATGGAGAAATTATTAACACATTGGATGGAGGATCTGACACAGTAACCGATACCGTCAAGTTTTCGTATAATCAGGGCCCGACTAGCAAATTTTTGTGCCCAGGGGACTTTCAATTTTTCGTGCCCCCTTCGATTGTTTGATTTACTCATACTAGTTTTTTTTTTTTTTTTTTTTTTTTTTTACATTTTACACACTTATTCAAAAAGTGTCAACTCAAAAATTTAAGCTTTCTGGAAAATTAAAATCGGTTCCAGAAATTAAGAAAAAAAAATCTATTATTTATTGAAATGTGCTTTTAATCCTATATTGAGATATATTTTTGTCATTTCATTGTATTAATATATGAAATGTCACATTTTCTTCAGTTGTGTCACTTTTCGAAAAAATGTGCTAAATATGATAAAATTGAATGACTTGATAAATACAGTACATCAATTACTAGAAAATAATGATCAGAAGTTATTAATGAATGATGTTATTGATATTAAATGATAAAACGAAACTGATACTGAATGCAAAAAAAAAAAGTGCTAAAAGAAATAAAAATGTTGGCGCAATTATGATTTTTCTAATGGAAATTTAGATGAAATTATGAAAGTTTTCGTGCCCCTCAGATATTTTGTGCCCAGGGCATGGGCCCCGGGTGCCCGTGCGATGGTCAGGGCCTGCGTATAATCCAGGAAAAGGCCAGGTCTTTATATGAAGATTTACAAGAGAAAGCCGGCATCACAGACATTGAGAGTGTATTTAAAGCTAGTGCTGAGTGGTTCGAACGATTCAAGAAGCGTACAGGTTTACACAGCATCAAAGTCACGGGTGAGTCAGCAAGTGCAGATGGAAACGCGGTAAGTAAATTTCCCGAATATCTGGCAGAAATAATAGAAGAGGGAGAATATTTGCCTGAGCAAATATTTAATGCGGATGAAACGGCTTTGTTTTGAAAGAGGATGCCAACACAGACCTATATTTCAAAAACGGAAAAATCTATGCCTGGATTCAATGTTTCAAAAGATCGGATCACCGTTTTGATTGGCGGGAACGTTTCAGGGGACTGGAAACTTAAACCTCTTTCAGTGTACCATTCCCAGAGACCTCGGGCCTTTAAGAAAATTGACCCGAGTAAACTGCACGTAATTTGGAAATCTAATACCAAGGCTTGGGTTACTCGTGAGTTGTTCAATGATTGGTTCAATAGCCACTTCATTCCCAAGGTGAAGGAATATTATGCCAAGAAAAAAATTCCATTTAAAGTACTTCTCATCCTGGACAATGCCCCCGGTCACCCAGAAAAGTTGGACGACTTTCATCCTGACGTAAAAGTTCTTTAACTACCTCCTAGAACCACCGCACTATTGCAGCCTATGGATCAAGGCGTTATTGCGACTTTCAAAGCCTACTATTTGCGGCATATGTTTTCCCAAGCAATCAAGGCCATTGATAATGGTGAGGGCATTACTCTTCGTGATTTCTGGAGGAATTATAATATACTCCATGCTATTATAAACATTGGGCCGGCATGGGATGAAGTCAAGTAGACAACAATGAAAGCTGCGTTGAAGAAACTCTGTCCGAAAATGGCGCAAAATACTTTGCAGAAAGTAAAGAAGTCAATGACTGATATGGGTAGTGAATTGGCAGAATTTCAGCAAGCGACGGATTCGTGTGTCCAACTGGCTGTTCAATTAGAGCTTGAAGTGGATAATGTTGACATTAATCAGCTTATTTTGGCTCAAGATGAAGAACTTACCAATGATGACCTCATTCAGTTAGAAGCATTCCAGAATCCTGAAGAAAATAACGTGCCGATTCAAACAACTCCAGACAAGAAATTTACAACAAAGTGATTAGCCGAGGCTTTCAACCTGATGGACATGGCACTGGCAAAATTTGAATCTATGGATCCGAACACTGAGTGGTTTGAGAATGTTACCCGACGTAAACATTCAGATAGTCTAGCTACAAGGCCATCTACGTTTCTAAAAGCTCGTGACCACACAATCTACTCTAAATAGGTTTGTGATCTGCCGCCCACAGCAACATCAAGATGACAACCCTCAGCCTTCAACATCGACAGGGGTAGAATTTACTAGAGAACAGCATTTCTGTTCACCATCATCTATCTTCAGCGCTTACTGCCCCTCTACAGAACCAAATTAACTGTCACAGATGCCAATATAATTTTGATTATGTGGACTATAAATAGTATTATCATAACAACGAATGTTTATTGTTCGTTATAATATATATATATATATATATATATATATATACGTAACATAAAAAATACATAAAAAAACTTAACACTATGTATAAATATATGTATACACTAAACTCTCTGATATCCACGAACTTAAAATAAACATAAAATTATAAGCCACACATCGTTCTAAATGTAAACAGTGAAATTTACAGTTAATATGCATGGGGGTTAATAATAGATTTTATTTTTAATTTGTATCCATTTCGTACACATTTGAATATGCAATTCAGGTTAATCTGACTAAACTCATGCTTTCTATTGAAATAAGGAAATGGCCTATAACATATACACAAATCATCATTAGTGGTTGCTAATATAAACAGTGAAACGTTTCTTTGCGAAAATATCTATGTATTCTATCGAAATTAAACACAATCTACAGTTTATGTTGTAATATTTATTGCAGACATGACATATAAGATAATAAATATGACATATACAATGCGGACGACTAATCGAACTATTTAGTAGCTGGTTCCCTCCGAAGTTTCCCTCAGGATAACTGGCGCTCGACTGATTCAGTCTCATCCGGTAAAGCGAATGAGCGATTAAGGTGATCTGAAAAGAAAGAAGCATTATTTAGAATTTCGGGCATTTTGGGCAAAAAATGTGCATAAACAATCCCACTGATATCCAGATTTCAGGAAGAGGAAAAAATTTCAATATTTAAATATTTTCAGTTTTTTGTTCGGTTTCTTGTACAGCCATAACACAAACTATTTCGAAATAGAATTTTTTACTGACCTAAAGATTTACTATACATATTTAATCAAGGCATACGGGGTGAGATCAGTTTTGTAAACCACACAAGCTTATTAAATGTCTTATGAATTGGATATCTTTTCTTTCAGTTATGAAGATGTGAACTAGACGTTCCAGTATATATAAGAAGCTCTCATACATATACATATGTATATGGTGTATGTTTTTTCGTAACATACTAAATTCACAACAGGAAATTTCAGCATATAAAGAATTATGAGCTTCTGTACTGATGTAAATTTCAGAGACTTGGACAAAAATCACAATATTCAATTTGACTCTAAACTTCAGATGGTTATTCGAAAAATGTTTAGTCAAATTGGAAGCTGCCAAGAAGCTGAAAAAGGGTTAAGGTAATTATTATTAACTAGGGCATCCAACCCGGGTTTCCCGTGATATAGAATGTATGTGAAAACATCTATTATTTTTTTTTTGAAAACCCTAATATTTTTTTAATATTTAATTTTTTTTATTGCCCTTTAACCCTTTCAAGGGCGGTGTTTGCAAGACACGAACACTTAATTTTAATTCCAAACTGCCAAGTGGCACCCAGAAATTTTTAATAAAATTTTGCTTTTATAATATTCGCAATGAAAAGCTTTTAATCATTTTCAAATAGATTTGTTCGTAAAATCTGGTGTCATTCAAATATTTCAACATTTTAGTAAAAGAAGTACTTTGCCCTTGAAAGGGTTAACAACACTGAAGAGTATTTTTATATGAAATATGTCAATTACATATTCAAATAAAATTTTGAAATTTATTAAAAGCGGTAATTTCGTATTGGCTGCGTGACAGAAGTTAATAGCTGAAGAACTCCCTGAAGATTTCGTTATCTACAGCAGTTTTTTTTTTTATTCTGATAATTTCAGCGGCTTTAAGCGCTTATCATTCAATTACATGTCTGTTAAATTTGTGTTTTATTTATACTATTTTAATTATTGCTTAATGAAGTTTTAATTTCGTTATGAATATTAGCTGGAAACAAACCTTGCTTGTTTGCAAACAAGCTTGTTTTATTAAAATTAATTTTGTGAAGGAGCCTGTTTTATTAAATAGATTTTTGTGAAGGAGCTCTGAATAGGCCCTAAATTTTGTCTGGATCGACCCTTGACATGAGACGATCAACTTTTAACTTTGTACAAATTTCAGCAGAGAAAATGAAGTATTGATCCGTTTATTGCAGCTAAAGTTAAACGTTGCAGTATAATTATATACGTATAGCCTTTTTTTTTCCTTTTTTAAGTATAAAAATTTTCAAACTCTTTTCAACACAATTGCTAGACAAGGGGAGGGGGGGGGCAATTTTGTGAAAAAATATAATAAATTTCACAAAAATAATTTTTTACTAAATGCCCCCCCCCCCCCAAAAAAAAAAAAAAAAGTATTTTGAAGGTTTTCCTTCAATTTTATTTTTCATTTGAAATTTAGAATTTTTTTGAAACAGTTGTAAGCTAGTATTTACATCTTAAAAGTAAGCATCATGCCAAATTCCAATCTTCTAGTTAAGGGGATTTCTGTAATAACTACAACACAGAAATTGCAATTTTAAAACTTTTTTGTTCTTGCACACATTAAAATTTTTAAACTTTTAAAAACTGAACTTTGGATGAATTTGTATCTCTAATGTAACAGCCATGTAAAATTTCAAGTTTCTATCCCTAGCAATTTCGGATAAATCATAGTTTAGAAGGTTTTTAAAACTTTTCTAACTCATTTCACTCTTTTAAATTTCGATTTTTTTTAAACCGTTCTTAACGAGCACTGAAATCTTAAAAATATCCACCATGCCAAATTACAACTTTCTAGAACATCAGCATCACTAAAATCGCAATTTTAGAAAGTTTTTTGCTTCAGCACCTCTTTTAAATTCGAATTTTGTAAAAACTGTTCTTTGCGAGCATTAAGGTCTAAAAAATAACAGGCATGTCAAATTTTAAGTTTCTATTCCTAACGATCTAGAAAAAACTATAATTTATAACCTTTTTCGCTCATTTTGCACCTTTAACTTTCAAATTTGTAATAAATGCTTATACCAAGCGTCTGTATATTAAAAGTTGCCACTATGCTAAATTTCAAGTTTCTTATCCGAATAAATCCAATTAAATCATAATGTAGAACGTCTTTAGTAAGTTTTCCGCTCATTTCAGCCTATTAAATTTCGAATTTTTTAGAAAACAGTCTCTTCATTTGCATTTTAAGAGTAACCACAATGCCAAATATGAAGCTTCTATACCAGCTGTACCACACAAATTGCAATTTTAGAAAGATTTAATTTTTAGTAAACTGTCTCGGGTGATCATTTACGTGAGTAACAGCCATGCAAAATTTCAAGTTTCTAGTCTTAACAGATCCAAATAAATCGTAATTTAGAACGTTTTTAGATCGCTTTTCACTCTTTCACACTTTTAACTTTCAATTTTTTAAAACAACTCTTCTGTGCGACCAGTTTAAAAGCAACAGGCATGTCAAATTTCAAATTTCTTTCCTTAACAATTCCATAGAAATCTATCTCAATTTAGAAAGTTTTTAGAAAGCTTTTCCCGCATTTCATTCTTTTAAAATTCGATTTTTTTTTTTAATTGTTCTGTGCGACCATTTATGTCTTAAATGCAAGAGTTATGTCCTATTTCAAGTTTCTATATCCCTAATAATTCCATAGAAATTATAATTTAGAACGCTTTTAAAACGTTTTCACACATTTCACCCTTTGAAATTTTGAATTTCTTTATAAACCATTGTTAGCAAGCATGTGTACCTTAAAAGTAATCTCCCTGCATTTGAAGTTTCTAATCATGTTAGTATAAAAGAAAATCCTAATATACAACGTTTTTTCCTTCTTCACTCTTTTAAATTTCGATTTTTTTTAACTGTTCTGGGTGGGCACTTGCGTCTAAAAACATATCAGCCATGTCAAATTTCAAGATTCTGTCCTTAACAATTTCTTAGAAATCGTAAGTTAGAATGTTTTTATCAAGCAGGGCGGTCACTCTTCTAGGCCAAGCTAAAAAAAAAAAAAAAAAAAAAAAAAGCCAAACAAACAACGCCAAGAATTGGACTACAGACCGCTACTGCTTACTTACAAGAAGCAACTTCGCAATGTTAAATCGACCGAACATGGCAGATTAAAATATCAGATATCAAATGTATTTCGGCAATTTTAGTTAATAATTCATTAAAGGGGGGGTCACACTGTGTGTCGAAAGTTTTAGGTAATTATGCCATATCGCAGCAGCAGTTTTAAGTTAGAATGTGAAACTCTGCTTTACAAATCTGCAAAAAAAAGAGTAGTTAATTATATATTTCCAGCTATTTTAGAGCTAGCGAGTTTGTGGACAACATCGGCTGTGAACCCGATTGCGGAAGATTGCAGGGAAAAGAGAAATATTGCTGATTTTTTATTATATATTTTGTGTAACATTTTTTCCAAGGAATATGTTTTTTAATTTCCCATTTTAAATACGCACAAAGCCAGTAGTATTTTGACAGAGGGATTATGGAAAAAATATTATTAATGTCACGAAATATCTATTTACGTGCTTATATATATATATATATATATATATAGATAGATAGATAGATAGATAAATTTTTTAGTTATTTTCGTATAGTTTAAAATGCAGTATTTTATTTAAATTTCTCTGTTTGCATGTAAAATGCAATTTCTGGGCCCGAAGGGAAGAACACTGTACGCCGCAGAATGTATTTGGATCCCACTCAGAAGCGACCGGCCAGTCTATATTATAATAACACAAATCAGTTACCGGTTAACCACATCAAATCTGCAAGTAAGCCATTTTTCCTGAAGATATTTTTTTAATAAAACTTCATAAAATTTACATTTTTAGAAAGATGTTTAAAAATAAATTATTTTTTTGAGTGAAGAGCTACCTTCTAAAATGTATACATTAAGAGTTTCGGCATTTAAAATTTCTTTTCAAAGGTAAACAAAATTTTTGAAAATGAAATGAATGTGATTCAATTATTTCTAAAAAACCACGGTAAAGGACAGGCATTTCGTTCGCAGGCAGAGAATACATTTGACGTCATTTTCCTATAAATTAATAAAATCCAGTTGTTAAATTGTTTTTTGTTTTAGAAGTGAAGTTCTCATTTAAATTTATTGTAAGAGTACAATGTTTAATTGAATAAAATAATGTATATCTTCCCGCATTTCATTCTTTTAAAATTCGATTTTTTTTTAAATTGTTCTGTGCGACCATTTGTGTCTTAAATGCAAGAGTTATGTCCTATTTCAAGTTTCTATATCCCTAATAATTCCATAGAAATTATAATTTAGAACGCTTTTAAAACGTTTTCACACATTTCACCCTTTGAAATTTTGAATTTCTTTATAAACCATTGTTAGCAAGCATTTGTACCTTAAAAGTAACCTCCCTGCATTTGAAGTTTCTAATCATGTTAGTATAAAAAAAAATCCTAATATACAACGTTTTTTCCTTCTTCACTCTTTTAAATTTCGATTTTTTTAACTGTTCTGGGTGGGCACTTGCGTCTAAAAACATATCAGCCATGTCAAATTTCAAGATTCTGTCCTTAACAATTTCTTAGAAATCGTAAGTTAGAATGTTTTTATCAAGCAGGGCGGTCACTCTTCTAGGCCAAGCTAAAAAAAAAAAAAAAAAAAAAAAAAAAGCCAAACAAACAACGCCAAGAATTGGACTACAGACCGCTACTGCTTACTTACAAGAAGCAACTTCGCAATGTTAAATCGACCGAACATGGCAGATTAAAATATCAGATATCAAATGTATTTCAGCAATTTTAGTTAATAATTCATTAAAGGGGGGGGTCACACTGTGTGTCGAAAGTTTTAGGTAATTATGCCATATCGCAGAAGCAGTTTTAAGTTAGAATGTGAAACTCTGCTTTACAAATCTGCAAAAAAAAGAGTAGTTAATTATATATTTCCAGCTGTTTTAGAGCTAGCGAGTTTGTGGACAACATCGGCTGTGAACCCGATTGCGGAAGATTGCAGGGAAAAGAGAAATATTGCTGATTTTTTATTATATATTTTGTGTAACATTTTTTCCAAGGAATATGTTTTTTAATTTCCCATTTTAAATACGCACAAAGCCAGTAGTATTTTGACAGAGGGATTATGGAAAAAATATTATTAATGTCACGAAATATCTATTTACGTGCTTATATATATATATATATATATATATATAGATAGATAGATAGATAGATAGATAAATTTTTTAGTTATTTTCGTATAGTTTAAAATGCAGTATTTTATTTAAATTTCTCTGTTTGCATGTAAAATGCAATTTCTGGGCCCGAAGGGAAGAACACTGTACGCCGCAGAATGTATTTGGATCCCACTCAGAAGCGACCGGCCAGTCTATATTATAATAACACAAATCAGTTACCGGTTAACCACATCAAATCTGCAAGTAAGCCATTTTTCCTGAAGATATTTTTTTAATAAAACTTCATAAAATTTACATTTTTAGAAAGATGTTTAAAAATAAATTATTTTTTTGAGTGAAGAGCTACCTTCTAAAATGTATACATTAAGAGTTTCGGCATTTAAAATTTCTTTTCAAACGTAAACAAAATTTTTGAAAATGAAATGAATGTGATTCAATTATTTCTAAAAAACCACGGTAAAGGACAGGCATTTCGTTCGCAGGCAGAGAATACATTTGACGTCATTTTCCTATAAATTAATAAAATCCAGTTGTTAAATTGTTTTTTGTTTTAGAAGTGAAGTTCTCATTTAAATTTATTGTAAGAGTACAATGTTTAATTGAATAAAATAATGTATATCTAAGACATTGTTAAGATGTTTTGCTACTTTTCCCCGTTAACTACGTTTTATACAGATTCGCCAGCCAATGTGATTTAACGCTAATAATAAAAGAGCGTTATATCATGTTTAATTTCAAATGCAGCGCTGATACGCTATGTACGTATTCCATTTTTATTCATTTCATGGATAAGTCGGTGATATTTGTTTTACGAAGGATAACAAGTATTATAACAAGCCACATTTAGTATGTTGTTTTTAAGAGTGTAATTAGTTTACTTGAAAAATCTACTGGTATTACTAGTTAATCCTTTAAAAAATAACTGAAAGTAAAATGTAATTTTACATAACATTCTCGTGTTAATTTCATAGAGTAGATAATTTAAATTATGTATAATCTATTTAAAAAAAAGAAATGATATCTACAAAAAACACCTTTTCTAAAGTTAAAAAAAAGCCAAGCATAAAAAAAAAGAAAAAAAAGAAAGTTGTGGCTAAAAAATGGTGTAATATCAAATTTCCAAGCTTTTAATATAGTACTTATTTAACTTTTTTTCATTAAATAAGTTATCACATATATAAGTCGAGTGCCTACGTATATGTTAATAGAAATCGTTTTCTCCTGTACTAAATACATCCTAACGTGTTTCGGAAAATTCATTTTTTTTTTTCAAATTATGCATGATGGGCTTCGCGGCCATGTTTCCATATTTCTAAGCACCCAAATTTGTAAAGTAAAAACATAATATGTTTGCAATGTAATATGTTTATAACAATGTCGAACTTCAGATTTTAACTACGGACAGATAAATTGAGGAAGACTTGATATTTTGAGAAATTGATGTTTACTACTTTGAAATGATTAATTACTCTAAAAAGTAAATCATAAGATGAATCCTTAAGATAAGTCATCATTATTTTAAGACACAATTTTCAGAGGATACAAGTCCGTAAACTAAACGCTTAAAATATTTGCTTAAGTTACAATTTTGAACTTCGGATTTTAACTCGGCTTTGGGTGCTTAGAATTCTGTGTATAATATGGGAAGTTAGCCGCCAAGTCCATCTGCATAATTTGCAAAAAATTGAATTTTCAGAAACACGTTAGGATGTATTTAGTACAGGATAAAACGATTTCTATTAGCATATACATAGGCACTCGACTTATATATATAACTTTTTGAATGGGAAAAAGTTAAATAAGTACTATAATAAAAGCTTGGAAATTTGACATCACACCATTTTTTAGCCACAACTTTCTTTCTTTTTCTTTTTTCTTTTTTGCTTGGCTTTTTTTTACTTTTGAAAAGTTGTTTTTTGTATATAACATTTTCGCTCATATCACCATTTTAATATTCGAATTTTTTAGAAACTGTTCTTTGAGAGCATATATATCTTATAAGTAATTACCTTGCCCAATTTCAATTTTGTAATCTGTTCAGTATCTCAAATATTGAAATTTTAGAATGTTTTCGCTCCGGCAACACCCCTGAAGGTAATGGCACAGACATAAAATATAGTCTATGTTAGAGCAGAGACTGTCACTCTAAATTTGCAACCATTACGTTTAAAATCGGTTGGGTAGTTTCAGAGATTCAATAGAAATTGCAAGTTAGAATGTTTTTAGAACACGTTTAGCTCTTTTCACCCTTTTAATTTTCGAATTTTTTAGAAACTGTTCTTACAGAGCATATACATCTTATAAGAAACTACCGTGCCAAATTTCAAATTTCTAGCCCCTTCAGTATTACAAAAAATTCAATTTTAGAACGGTTTTCGCTACCACACCCCCCTGAGGGTAGTGGCACTGGCATAAAATATAGCCTATGTTAGAGCAGAGACAGTCACCCTAAATTTACAACCATTACGTCTAAAATTGGTTCGGTAGTTTCAGAGATTTCATAGAAATTGCAATTTAGAATGTTTTTAGAACATGTTTAGCTCAATTCACGCTTTTAAATTTCGATTTCTTTTTTAGAAACTGTTCTTACAGGACAATTACATCTCGTAAGTAACTGCCATGCCAAATTTCAAGTTTCTAGCTCCTTAAGTATCGCAAAAATCGTAATTTTAGAAAGGGTTTAGCTCCTGCTCCTCCAAGGGGTAGTGGCTTAAAATATAACCTTATGTTATAGCAGGGAATGTCACCATCAATTTGCCACCATCACTTTTGAAATCGGTTCGGTAGTTCCAGCGATTACCCCTACAAACAAACAAACAAACGTCACTTCTTTATAATATTAGTATTAGACCGGGAGGCGGCAGCACAGACAATCACCTCATCGAGTTCACGGCTGAAATTCCAGAATTAGTTAAAACTCGATTCGCATATTAAAACGCAATCGGTCTGCCAAGTCATATCTTGGTGGAAAACACGTGAAAACCCGATTTTAGCGGTTGATTCGTAGGTTTACCATTGTGTTTTCCTGCACCCAGTCCTCCATGTTTTCATACTTTTGGGTGCTGGAAAACACAATGGTAAACCTACGAGTCAACCACTAAAATCGGGTTTTAAGGTGTTTTCCACCAAGATGTGACTTGGCAGACCGATTGCGTTTTAATATGCGAATCGAGTTTTAACTATTTCTGGAATTTCAGCCGTGAACTCGATGAGGTGATTGTCTGTGCTGCCACCTCCCGGTCTATATAGATTAAGGAATTTTCGGTTACTTTTATTTTTCTAAGAGACAAGTGTGATGTTATTATTATAATTTCGTACATTTAAAGAAATATTTAGATATATATAAGCATTTTTAAATCGCGATATGGAGACATGCTGCCATTTAAAGCAGACACAATTGTTTTGTGCGATGCGGGGAACGAAATGGTAACCGGAAGTGTAACCTATGCATGTTTTGTCAAAAAGCACACCATGAAAGAAACGATATTATATCATAGAGAACATAACATGAAGCATATCTTTAAAAACTGTCTTTGTAGGATTTTTCTAAAAGAAAAAAAAGTCATATTTTTCTTCTCATATCCAATTATACACATTACGCAAAGTGTAATTGATCATAAAATAATTCGATGCAATGAAAACAGAATTTAATAGCAAAAAATGTCACTTACATCTTTTCCACCAAGCATCATACTTCATGAGTCGGAAAACTTTTTGTCCCCCGAAAATCTTATGATTCCACAAATCATCTGCTGTTGGACGCTTCTCCGGATTCAAGTTGATACATTTCCGTGTAAAATTTCTCATATCACACAAAGTCTTTGTTTTAACAGTGGACTTTTTGAATGCACTTTTAACTTCATATTCAAGTCGTTCTTTCTGAAAACATAAGCCGCAAATTAATGAACAAATATTTTTGATACTTTGCACTATTTATAAAATGTTAAAACGAAACATTTGTGAAAACTTCTGGAAAATTTAGACATTTCGTCAGTTTCGGGCTGCGAGTCCGATGCTCTACCAAGTGGGCCACCGCTGCCACTCTATCGATCAGCAGGTCTATAGTCGAAGGGGTAGCGTGAAAAGGAATTCGGTTAAACATGTTTATTATACTTTTAAAAAAATGATGCTATAGCTAACTAGATTACTTACTTAGATATTAAACTAACATTGGAAATACAGTTTTTTATAATGCTAAAGTTAGCTATGCCATTAATTAATTATTACTGGACTATTAAACGTTATTATTACTAACAAAGTTTCACTAGGTTAACCAAAATGATACATATAGCCCTTAAAAGAAAAATCGGTCTTTATAAGTTAACTTAATTATAGCTATGCGGCTACTGCTTAATTACAATTAATGAGGACTTAAAAATTTATAATTTAATTTTAAGTTTCCATTAATTATAGTTAAGCAGGTAGCCGCATAGTTGTAACTAAGTTGATTTATAAAAACCTATTTTTCTGTTAAGGGCTATTTTGGCGTACTGTTTTTCGAAAATAATAGCTATATGTCTTTTAAGTTTGCTTTTTCCAACGAACAGAATATTGTTTTAATTTATTTGTTGAGAAAATATTTTTCTCTTGTATAGTTCGTTAAGGATAACTTTGCTGACGGTTAATTTAAAAACTAGACTCTCCTAGCTACTAATGATGATTGTCAGCTCAATTATCCGATACATTTGTTTTAATTTGCATTACTCCTCCCCCAACTTATCGTCGATGGACATTTTAAGCATTTTAATTTTCCCTGTGGCAATTTATCGGTTAAGTCAGAAAGCATTTCCTTACTAACAAAGTTTTACTAGGTTATCATTAATTAATGGCCTAGCTAACTTTAGCATTATAAGTAACTGTATTTCCAATGTTAGTTTAATATCTAAGTAATCATTAATAGTAATCTAGTTGGCTATAGCATCATTTTTTTAAGAGTATAATAAACATGTTTAACCGAAAGCATTATCCTTTCAAATAAATATTTGGATAAATAATTTCTATGTTATTAATTTTAAAAAATCAAAGTATAATTATTCTTTTGTTTCTTTTGTTTTAATTTGCATTACTCCTCCCCCAACTTTTCGTCGATGGACATTTTAAGCATTTTAATTTTCCCTGTGGCAATTTATCGGTTAAGTCAGAAAGCACAAGCATTGTCCTTTCCAATAAATATTTAGATAAATAATTTCTATGTTATTAATTTTAAAAAATCAAAGTATAATTATTCTGTTGTGATATAGGATTCTCGTATTTGGGATGTGTTTGATCGATCTCTAATTAGAGTGATGAATTTTAAGAATACTCTTCTTTTTTAAGGAAGGCTTAGACTCAGCCTTCTGCTCTTTTTCATGTTTGAAGGCTACTAATATGATTGTAACGAAATGCTTTAAATATAATTATACATACATTCGCATGGAAAAGGAAATCAACTTACCAAGTTTTTGTCTGGAGCAACAGCAGCAAAGACGATGAAGGAATTTACTCATTCCTGCTTTCTTTCGAGAAACCCAATTGAAAAATAGCTTTTTCTTAGTAACGAATTCCGTTTCATCATTTTGACAGCTCTCACAACTGATTGAAATGTCTTTGCTCTCAACTTGAGGGGGTTCACAATCATCCGCGTTCTGATCATCCTCAGATGTAGTGTCATCTGTAGTTTTTTGTTTAGTAATATCCAAACTTTCTTTCTGATCGTCAACAGGTTTCACATTTATCTGGCTAGTTACATTTGATGGGAACTCCAAAGTAACTGCTCGTCCAATATATAAATTTACCATGAATTTCAGCTTATTAAGGTGATCTGAAAAGAAAGAAGCATGATTTAGAATTACGGGCATTTTGGATAAATATGTGCATAAACAATCCCACTGATATCCAGATTTCAGGAAGAGGAAAAAATTTCTGTATTTAATTTTTTTCCGTTTTTTCTTCGGTTTCTTGTACAGCCATAACACAAACTGTTTTGAAATAGTATTTTTTACGGACCTGCAAATTTACTAAAGTATATTTAATCAAGGCAAACGGGGTAAGTTCAGCTTTGTAAACACACACATGCTTATTAAAAGTCTTATTGTTTGGATATCTTTTTTCAGTTATGAAGATGTGAACTAGACGTTTTAGTATATATAAGAAGCTATCATATATATACATATGCATGTGGAGTATGTTTATACGTAATATACTAAATTTACATCCGGAAATTTCAGCATGTGAAGAATTCTGAGCTTCTGTACTGATGTAAATTTCAAAGACTTGGACAAAACTCACAATATTCAATTTTACCCTTAACTTCAGATGGTTATTCGAATAATTTTTAATCGAATTGAAGCATATTTCCAAGAAGCTGGAAAAGGGTTAAGGTAATTATTATTAATAGCAAAACCAGCAGCTTTGCTCGCGTAATTGTTAAAAAATGCCAAGTGGTATTCGTGGGCCTATTTTCATTAGAGGAAATTTTACTGCCACAGATAATTCAAAACTTACTCACTAAGCCGAATTTTGAGTAAATTCATTCTTATACTGCATTAGGTGAACATAAGACTTAAATGAATGTGAAGAGCTAAAATTAATTCCAAAATAATGGTAGTTTAGAAAGTATTTTGAGGGTTTCCCTTTCATTTCATTTTTCATTTGAAATTTAGAAATTTTTTGAAACAGTTCTAAGCGAGTATTTACATCTTAAATGTAAGCATCATGACAAATTCCAATCTTCTTGTTAAGGAAATTTCTGTAATAACTACATCACAGAACACTGGATTATTTTTAACGCTCGGCTTCAGCCAAGCGATCCCAGGTTCGAATCCTGGCCCGCACATTTTTCGTCCAGTTGGAAATTTACAACTTGTATGATTACTTAACCAATTTGAAATAATTGTGTTAAAAATAATCCAGTGTATTCACGTATCCGGCGTTTACTAGAGTACTGCGATCTTTTCTGTTGAGCTGATTAAAATATCAGACCAGATGCTTTGATCAATAAGGTTAACTGGATGAATTATGCCCTCCAGATTCGACCGGGATAGCTCAGTAGTAGAGCGTGGCGGCTTCAGCCAAGGGATCCCAGGTTCGAATCCTGGCCCGGACATTTTTCGTCCAGTTGGAAATTTACAACTTGTACATCACAGAAATTGCAATTTTAAAACTGTTTTGTTCTTGCACACATTAAAATGTCTAAACTTTTCAAAACTGTTCTGTGGATGAATTTGTGTCTCTAACGTAAAAGCCATGTAAAATTTCAAGTTTCTATCCTTAGCAATTTCAGATAAATCATAGTTCAGAAGGTTTTCAGAACTTTTCCTGCTGATTTCACTCTTTTAAATTTCGATTTTTTTTTTTAAACCGTACTTAGCGAGCACTGAAATCTTAAAAATATCCACCATGTCAAATTACAACTTTCTAGACCAGCAGCATCACTAAAATCACAATTTTAGAAAGTTTTTTGCTTCTTCACATTTTTAAATTAGAATTTTATAAAAATTGTTCTGCATTAATGTCTAAAAAAATAACAGACATGTCAAATTTCCATCCCTAAAAAAAAAATTTAAACATAATATGTAACGTTTTCCCCTCATTTTGCACCTTTAAATTTCAAAGTTCTAATAAACTGTTTATACCGAGCGTCTGCATTTTAAATTTGCCATTATACTAAATTTCAAGTTTCTAACCCAAATAAATCAAATTAAATCATAATGTAGAACGTCTTTACTAAGTTTTCCGCTCATTTCAGCCTTTTAAATTTCGATTTTTTTAGAAACCGGTCTCTTCTTTTAAATTTTAAGAGTAACCACAATGCCAAATACGAGATTTCTACACCATCTGTACCAAACAAATTGCAATTTTAGAACGTTCTATTTTTGTTCCTGCCTTTTTTATTTTGCATTTTTTGTAAACTGTTCTTGGTGATCATTTACGTGAGTAACAGCCATGCAGAATTTCATTTAAAAAAAAAAAAAAAAAAAAAAAAAAAAACTCTTCTGTGCGACCAGTTTTAAAGCAACAGCCATGTCAAACTTCAAGTTTCTATCCTTAACAATTCCATAGAAATCTATCTCAATTTAGAACGCTTTTAGAACGCTTTTCGCACATTTCACTCTTTTAAATTTGGATTTTTTTTTATTGTTCCGTGTGATCATCGATGTCTTAAAAGCTACAGCCATGTCAAATTTCAAGTTTCTAACCCTAACATTTCCATAGAAATCGTAATTTAGAACGCTTTTAAAACGCTTTTCACTCATTTCACCCTTTGAATTTCTTTACAAACCATTGCCAGCGAGCATTTGAATCTTAAAAGTAACCGCCATGCCAAATTTGAAGTTTCTAATCATGTCAGTATACAAAAAAAAAAAAAAAAAAAAAAAATTCATAAATTACATTACATTCCTTCCTCACCTTTTAAATTTCGATTAAAAAAACCCAATCTGTTCTGGGTGTGCACTTTCCACTTAAAAAATAGAAGAGCTAAAATTATTTCCAAATTAATGGTAATTTAGAATACAGTTTGCAAGTTTTTCGCTCATTTTATTTTTCATAAGAAATTTAGAAATTTTCAAAACAGTTCTAATCGGGTATTTATATCTTAAAAAATCTTATTTATCATCATGCTCAATGCCAATCGTCTAGTTAAACAAATTTCTGTAATAAATGTATCACAGGAATTGCAAATTTAGAACTTTTTTGTTCCTGCACACATTAACATTTCTAAATTTTTAAAAACTATTCTGTGGATGAATTTGTATCTCTAACGTAACAGCCATGTAAAATTTCAAGTTTCCATCCCTAACAATTTCAGATAAATCATAGTTTAGCAGGTTTTTAGAACTTTTCCAATTCATTTCACTCTTTTGAATTTAGAATTCTTTTAGAAACGTTCTTCGAGAGCACTGAAATTTTAAAAATAGCTACCATGCCAAATTTTGACTTTCTACACCAGCAGCATCACTAAAATCGCAATTTTAGAAAGTTTTTTTATTCTGTACCTTTTAAATTTCGAATTCTGTAAAAACTGTTCTGTTGAAGGATTTACGTCTAGAAATAACAGGCATGTTAAATTTTAAGTTTCTGTCCTTGACAATTTTGAAAAAAGAAATATAATTTATAACATTTTCCGCTCCTTTTACACCTTTAAATTCCATTTTTTAATAAACTGTTTATACCGACCGTCTGCATCTTAAAAGTTACCACTATACTAAATTTCAAGTTTCTAACCCGAATACATCCATTTAAATCATAATATTTAACTGTTTTTAGTACGTTTTTCCGCTCATTTCAGCCTATTAAATTTCGATTTTTTTACAAACCAGTCTTAGAGAGCATTTTCATTTTAAGAGTAACCACCATGACAAAACCACATAAATTGCAATTGTAGAACGGTTTTTTTTTTTTTTTTTTTTTTTTTTTTTTTTTTCTCCTGCCTTTTTAAATCTCGCCTTTTTAGTAAACTCCTCTGGATGATCATTTACGTTAATAACAGCCATGCAAAATTATTTCAAGTTTCTAGTTTTAACAGTTTCCAATAAATCGTAATTTAGAATGTTTTTTGAACGCTTTTCCCGCTTTCACACTTTTAAATTTCAAATTTTTTATAAAGCTGTTCTGTGCAACCAGTTACGTCTTAAAAGCAACAGCCATGTCAAACTTAAAGTTTCTATCATTAACAATTCAATGGAAATCTCAATTTCGAAAGTTTTTAGAACACTTTTCATGCATTTCACTCTTTTAAATTTCGATTTCTTTTCGAATTGTTCTGTGCGAACATTTATGTCATAAAAGCAAAAGTTATGTACTATTTCAAGTTTCTATCCTTAACAATTCCATAAAAATCGTAATTTAGAAACCTTTTAAAACGCTTTCCGCTAATTTCACCTTTGAAATTTTGAATTTCCTTGCAAACCATTGTTAGCGATGGTTTGTATCTTAAAAGTAACCAGCCATGCCAAATTTGAAGTTTGTAATCCTGACAGTATTTAAAAAAATCGTAATTTTGAAAGTTTTCTCCCCTTCACTCTTTTAAATTTCGATTTTCTTTTAAACTGTTCAGCGTGCACCTGCGTCTTAAAATGTATCAGCCATGTCAAATTTCAAGGTTCTGTCCTTAACAATTCCATAGAAGCTGTAATTTACAACGTTTGTAGAACATTTATCACAAATATCACACTTTTTAAATTTCGAATTATTTAGAAACTGTTCTTATAGAGCATATACATCTTATATTTAACTACATTGGCCAATTTCAAGTTTCTAATCCCTTCAGTATTACAAAAATTGCAATTTTAGAACGTTTTTCGCTGCTGCAACCCCTTGACTGCAGTGGCACTGACATAAAATATAGCCTATGTTAGAGCAGAGACTATCACCATAAATTTGCCATTACATTTCAAATCGGTTCTGTTGTTTCAGAGATTCCGTAGAAATTGTAATTTAGAATGTTTTTAAAACACGTTTAGCTCATTTCACCCTTTTAAATTTCGAATTTTTTTAGAAACGGTTCTTATAGAGCATTTATATTTTATAAGTAACTACCGTGCCAAATTTCAAATTTCTAGCCCCTTCAGCATTAGAAAAATTTCCATTTCAGAACATTTTTCTCTACCACGCCCCTCGGGGATAGTGACACTGACATAAAATATATTCTATGTTAGAGCACGGATTGTCACCATTAATTTGCAAACATTACGTTTGAAATTGGTTCGGTAGTTCCAGAGATTTAATAGAAATTGTAATTTAAAATGTTTCTAGAACGCTTTTCACTCATCTCACCCTTTTAAATTTCGAATTTTTTTTTAAATTTGTTCTTAGAAAGCATTTACATCTTATACGTAAGTACCATGCCAAATTTCAATATTCTAGCTCCTTCAGTATCGCAAAATTCGCAATTTTAGAACATTTTTCGCTCTTGCATCCCCTGGAGGTAGTGGCACCTACATGAAATATATCCTATGTTACAGCAGGAACTTTCACCATCAATTTGCCACCATCACTTTTGAAAACAGTTCTGTAGTTCTAGAGATCCGTAGAGATTGTACTTTAGAATGTGTTTAGAATGCTTTTCGCAGATTTCACCCTTTTAAAGTTCGAATTTTTTTAGAATTTGTTCTTGGACAGCTATTACATCTTAAAAGTAACTACCGTGCCAAATTTCAAGTTTTTAGTTCCTCCAGTATAAAAAAAATCGCAATTTTGGAAAGTTTTCTCTCCTGCACCCCCTTGGGAGTAGTGTCACCCACATAAAAAAATAGCCTTTGCTGGAGCAGGGATTGTCACCATCAATTTGCCACCATCACTTTTGAAAACGATTCTGTAGTTCATGAGATTCCGTTGGAATTGTATTTTAGGATGTTTTTCGAACGCTTTTCGCAGATTTCACATTTTTAAATTTCGAATTTTTTTTAAATTTGTTCTTGGACAGTATTACATCTTATAAGTAGCTACCATGCCAAATTTAAAGTTTTTAGCTCCTTCAGTATAAAAAAATTGCAATTTTAGAACGTTTTTCGCTCCTGCACCCCCCGGGGGATGGTGGCACAGACATAAAATATAGTCTATGTTGGAGCAGGGATTGTAACCATCAATTTGCAAACCATCAGTTTTGAAATCTGTTCGGTAGTTCCAGAGATTACCCCCTACAAACAAACAAACAAACAAAAAAGTTACTTCTTTATAATATTAGTATATATTAATCCATTTTCTGTTACTTTTTTTTCTAAGAGACAAGTGTATTATAATTTCGATATATATTAATATTTAGATATATAAGCGTTTTTAAATCGCGATATGGAGACCTGCTGCCATTTAAAGCAGACACAATTGTTTTGTGCGATGTGGGGAACGACATGGGAACCGGAAGTGTAACCTATGCATGTCCTGTCAAAAAGTACACCATGAAAAAAACGATATTAAATCATAGAGAATATAACATGAAGCATATCTTTAAAAATTGTCTTTGTAGCATTTTTCTAAAAGAAAAAAACACATATTTTTCTTCTCATATCCAATTATACACATTACGCAAAGTGTAATTGATCATAAAATAAATCGATGCAATAATAACAAAAATTTTTAGCGAAAAATGTCACTTACATCTGTTCAACCAAGCATCATACTTCATTAGTCGGAAATCTGTTTGTCCCCCAAAAATCTTGTGATTCAACAAATCATCCGCTGTTGGACGCTTCTCCGGATTCAAGTTTATACATCCCCGTATAAAATCCCTCATATCACACAAAGTTTTTGTTTTAACAGTGGACTTCTTGAATGCACTTTTAACTTCATATTCAAATCGTTCTTTCTGGAAACATAAACCGCAAATTAATGAACAAATATTTTTGATACTTTGCACTATTTATAAAATGTTAAAACGAAACATTTGTGAACATTTGCGGAAAATTTAGACATTTCGTCAGTTTTCCTACTGAAAGTTATTTAAAGTTAATCCTCTGATGATTATGTCCTATTACTTACCCATCATTCGTAGTATTGGGTAAGTCTTGTAATCGTTTTGATAGTCGAAAAGAAAAAAATTTACGGATTTACACGTTTCAGACACTGGAGATTCCAAAAACCATATTTTTAAAAGAAAAAAAGATTGCCGTCCGTCTGTGTGTTTGTGTGTCTGTAAACGCTCTATCTCCCGAAAAAATTGAAATAGAGACTTGAAATTTGGTATGTACTTAGCATGTAATAATGGGAAGAAGCTTATTGAAGTTCAGTAACCTCGATTATCCGGAACTATTTTTTTTCGTAATCTCGAAATATTTGTTCTGATAAAAGGTATATAAAAATTTTCGAAATTGTTTATTTTAAGGAGTGAATATAAAAGACAATAAAAAAACTTAAATTTTGCATAAAGCATGAATTCGATCGGATAATTAGTTACCTAGATATTTGTAATCCTATTTTCCACATTCTTCGATTTTTCATGACCCTGAATTTCATCCAAATTTCAATTCAAAGATATATTTTAATTGGAAATTGTTTTTGGAGTTATAAGTAAGTTTGGAGCAATTCAGTAATCGAGCCTTTAAAGTTTATGACGTCATCAAGCCACGATTTTATTCGAATTGCAATGTATTTTATGAGTAGTTTACACATTTTTTATTTTAATATTTTACATTATGCATATCCATGATGGGTAAGTATTCCGGTGGCCCCCAACGACTAGTTTCTGAAGCTGTCGATATATCTTCGTTTAATAAAAAATTGTTTCTCTGCTTCAAAAATTGAAAAGTCATTAAAATAATTTGAAGCAGTTAAAGAAAATGTTATACTACTTTACACTGTGCATGGGTTACCAGACATTCTTTTGGATGAATAGTTAAGTTTAGGTGAATAAAAATGAACAGCATTGTAACACAATAAATCTCAAATTTTGAACGCTATTTAAGAGTTTTCTCAAAAAAAGAAAAAAAAAACATTTTTCGTCTAGAAATTTTCTGGAACATTCATACGGACTCATTTTTGCACATAAAATAATGACACCTACGAGGATGACTTTTTAAGTCATTAGAAATCGAAATTTTTTCCATTTTTTGAGAAATCAATTACATCTTAAATTATAAGCGATTTTCACCTCATAACGACCTTTACTTAGGATTTTCGTTTCCGAAATTCGGTTCAAAAGGCCAACTTTGACAGCATTTTCTAAAAATTCTTAATACTTTATCTAAAAATGAAAAACAATTTGATTTCTTAGATTGTATTAAGAGCAAATGCAAATCTCATACATTTAACGAACAAAAATTCACTCCGGAATGTGCCAGAAGCTTGTCAGTTTGGATTTGAGAACAGCCTTAAAATGTTTTCATTTCGAATCTAGAGGATACCTTTAAACGCAACATGATATTATACGCAGCTAGATGAAATATGCTCATAAGATGTGAAGTCCTTCCAAATTTATTTAATTTAAACTATTTTTTAAATTTCAAACGAAACGTTTGTTAACATTTGCAGAAAATTTAGACATTTCGTCAATTATTCTGTTGAAGATAATTTAATGTTAATCCTCTAATGATTATATCATATTTCATAAGCTGTCGATAGGATCTCCTTTAAATATTTCTCTTTTTCAAAAATTGAAACATTATAATAATTTAAGCAGTTAAAGAAATTTTTATATTACTTTACACTTTGCATTGATTACCACACATTCTTTTAGATGAGTTTTAAACCAGAAGTTAAAAATTCCGGATATTAATGAACTCTTGAGTTCATATTAACTGTGTTCAATTAACTTTAAATTGCACACACTTTTTCTTTGATAATCCTAATTTTCAGGAGAAATCACAATTTCTAGAGCTGCAAAATTTGTTTCTATATACTAGTGAGTATTTATTTTTCAGAAAGTCCGTAACCGTACAAAGGCCAGACTGAAAGTTTTTTGTTCAAAACTCGCGTTACAGAGGTTAGTGATACTCGCTTCGACGAGTTACATAGGTAAATAAAATTTAGCTTGACGAGAGTGACAAGCTTGACATGTCTTTTCTCAAACAACCTCTCGACCAAATCCATTCCAGATACCATTGTCTAATTAAAGTATTTATTTCCACAGGTTTTTATTATTATTATTATTATTAAACAATCTACCACAATTTCTGAATATTATTAATCGTCCTATTTGATCTGTCATTAAACATATAAAATATTACCATTAAACAAATATTACTGTATGGCAAATATTACTATTACTATATAAATTTTTTATAGTTTTTGATTGGTAGATTTCTAAGTAAAATATACTGCCCTATTGGCATCATTGCAGTGCGCTATGTTCTATTTATTAGACATTCCTGGCTGTCATATGAAAAAAAAAAACAAGTTATTTTGTTCGCAACTCACGTTACAGGCGTTAGTGATACTCGCTTGGACGAGCATTCTTAGACGAGTTACACAGGTAAACAAACTTTAGCTTGACTATAATGACAGGATTGACAAGTCTTTTCTCAAATAACCTCTCGAGCAATTAATTTCTACATTACAAGTACCATTACTCTGACCAATTAAGGTAATTCTTTTCACAGGTTTTGTTATTCAAAAATCTACCACAATTTCTGAATATTATTATTCGTCCTATATTTAATCTGTCATTAAATATGACAAATATTGTGTCATTCCATGGTTACTTACGTTACATTTAGAGTGATTTTCTTTAGTAATTTTCGTAATATAACACCAACAAATATTGAAAATGTAATGTTGATATTATTTGTTAAATATACCTATCCAAAGCGAAATTTGGATGAAAATTACCTACTTTTAGTGCTATTTCTTGAACACTGGCAATTATATTTATTATTGTAACTTAACGTTCTTCTTTCAGTAACTTAAGTTACCGTAGTAAATATAATTTTCAAAGTTCTAGAAATAGCACTAAATGTAACTAATTTTCATCCAAATTTCACTTTGTATAGGTTTAATTAACAAATCACATCAACATTACGTTATGAATATTTTTTTAGTGTTATATTACTAAAATAACTGAAGTCGGTTATTCCAAATGTAACGTAAGTTACCATCGAATGACCCTATTACTGTTTGTATATTGGCACATATTACTATTACTATATAAAAATTTTAATAGTTTTTGATTGGTAGATTTTTGAATAAATTATACTGCCCAATTAGCACATTGAAGTGCGATATTTTCTTTTTCTTAGATATTCCTGGATGTCATCAGACCAAAATTTTTCAAGTTTTTTGAACGAAACTCACGTTACAGATGTTAGTGATACTCTCTTTTATGAGCTTCCTTAGACGAGTTACACAGGTAAAGAAACTTTAACTTGACTATAATGACAGGCTTGACAAGTCTTTTCTCAAATAACATCTCGACCAATTCATTTCTACATTCCAAGTACCATTACTCTGACCAATTAAGGTATTTATTTCCACAGGTTTTTTTTATTTAAGAATGTTCCACGATTTCTGAATAATATTATTCGTCCTATTTAATCTGTTATTAAATATGGCAAATATTACCATTATTAGATGATATTTTTAATGTGTTTTTATCGGTTGATTTCTAAATAAAATAAGCTGCGCAATTGGCAACATTGCAGTGCACTATGTTCTTCGTTAATAGACATTCTTTGCGCTCATTATTTATTTAACAACTGCTATATAAAATTTATAATTTTTTTTTCACATCCCGTACAATTTTCTGTAAATGTAAAATGAGATTATACGTCGTGATAAGAAGTATATTCGTAAGCTGAATAATCCCAGCAAAATTTAGGTGAAAAGTTTTAAATTTTCACTATGTTCTTTTAACTTTGGATTCTGTCCAACGTGAATTTTTTCAGTATATGAAAACAGGGCTTTATACTGTAAAATGTCTGCAACCACAAATGCTTGTTTACATGGTCTTTATTTTGTAGCAAAACAGTTGACATTAAATACATCTTATATTCGGCTAACCAAGCCAATCTATTGATAATGTAATGTCTGCATTTTATGAGATATTTTATATTATAAACGCTACGACTGACACTAAGTTGGATAGTAGTAAACAAGAAAGAAAATCATGCGTCAAGCATAGATTATGTAACACTTTCCAACACATTCAGAATAGTGTAACAAAACTTCACCGTTTATTCAAACGAAAGAAGATATCGAAAGTTAACAATTTAGAAATCGCATAAATCATTTGAAAACTCAATTTCGGCAATTGCCATATCTAGTAGGAAAATAATTTTATATTCTTTCGTGAATCCCTGTATATGATCCATCGATTTGAGTACATACTACACATTATGCTAATATTTAGTTCAAAATGAATGCTTAACAAGGTTGAAAATTCCCTTTCAGCAATTCCCGTAAATAAACGAAAATATATTCGAATTATTTTGTACAGCCCTGTATATGATCTACATAATTTATACACACCAAGTAATATTAAAAACATTTGTTAAATTTAAAAACGCATACCGTGTCTGAAAACGCACTTCCAGATGCACCAAACACTTTTGTGTGTCCCTGCATACACTGAAAAAATAGTGCTGATTTTACAGTATAATACTGGCATCCCAGCTGCCAGTATTATACCGTAAAATTAACAGTAATAAACAGTAATACACTGCCGCGCATGCGCGGCATACTAGTATTATGCTGTAAAATCAACACTTTTTTTTTTTTTTCAGTGTACGAAGGATAAATGTTGGGCGCGCCCTATTCAACAGTTTGCATCTTGTTGTGGACCACAGTGATATATATCAGTTTCAATATGTTTGAAATATCGTAACATTATAAAAATGCATTACAAACATAGAAATTTCCCCATAGACATTAATGTAACGGAATAATATTTAGTGTCCCTATAAATAAACTATGAATGTTACACACTACATTTTTAATACCGAACATGCTATAGTCATTCTCAATAACATATATCAATTAAATAAAAATACAACTCTATTTAGGTGAGTTAGTGCTCGGACAGACAGACGGCCACCAAATTCATAAACACTTTTGAAATATGTTGTATAATTGTAAAAAAGGAAAGTTAGTTAACATAAGAGGAGAAATGCCTAAAAATTTGCAAGTCAGGAGTGCGGCAGTTTAAATGTGTCTTTAATACTTATGATGTGTCTGAGGTATTTTTAAGAGGAGTATTAAAATGTTCTTTTCGAAGATACAGTAGTCTTTCTGCTAAGTTAAAGAATGTCAGAACAATTATGAATTACAAATATCGAAAAGTGTTTTCTTGTTTACATTTTACATTATGCGTATTATTGTTTTATTTTTTTTTTATGTAATGATGTTATATTCATCGCATTATTCTTGATATGTGATCACATTCCATAAATATGTATAATTATCTCAAAGTGAAATCAGTACGAACCTGCAGAAGGTCAAAAATTTTCGTATATAATACTTCTTCCCAGGTAGAATTTTCGGTGTCTTTCCAGTTTAGAGATACAGACAGGCTTCGTTTGGTAAACAACTCCAAGCACAGCAACCCCACGGTGTATACATCATAGTGGAAGGCATTAACAGTTGTTTTACGGCCATTTTTGCTCCTTCGGCCTTCGGGCGGCCGGCAGATGAATGGACTGACATATCTATAAAAAGAAAACTCACTTGTTATATCAAAGCTTGATTTTTAACCATTGGGAAAATGGTTGTTGTTTTCGGTCGAGAAGGGCCAAAATAATGTTCGCATTTTACTATTTTAACCATTTTTAACGAAATTCTGTAACTTTACAAGAATTTTTTTGTGAATAGGCAATAGAAATGCACGAAATCACTAAAAAATTTTTAAAGTTACAAAAAGGATAGATGCAAATTATCAGATATGAAAAATAAAGTAGAAATTTGGTACTTTCGTGTTATAGCGGCCCCCAAGGATGAATCGCCAAGCGACCAAGATTTATTGCCAAATTATAAAGCATGTTATGACATTATAATAATATATGTTATATATGTAACATTTCTTGACGTGTGTGGCAAAGTTATAGTCATATATGATACATATATGATGTATATATATGACATGTGTATATGGTGTATATACGACATATAAGACGTGAATAATATGTGTATAATGAAGTATATGGCACATATAGGAGTTTTTGGAATATATATATGCGTATATAGGATGCATATATAAGCTTTGCGATGATCTTGGCGAAATCATAACTGCAACCTTGGCGAAATCATAATTGTGGGGGCCACTTTTATACGAAAATACGGTAATTTTTTTTTAACTTTTGGAACATTTTCCCAATGGTTATTGTAGTTTGATAAATTATATATTTTTTTCTTTAAAAAAGTATTTATTATTCGATAATTGGTTATTCAAAATTTTGCATAACATAATGCTGATTCCGGCAACTTATTATTGAATTATTTAAATTAAAACAAAATCATAGGGCGCAAAGCAAATATTCACCTTGCGTCATTCATAAAATACTAATATGAAATATTCCTTCCCACCTGAAACGAAACGAAGGTATGCAAGACGTTAGTAGACAGAATTTTTTTCTCCCTGAAGGTGGTTGCGGTGCCAACCAAAAGTACTTGGATGATATTAACACCTTTTAACGTCTATTTCTATATTTAAATGTCACCTTTTAAGTAAAAGTTGAGCTCATTAGAGTTTCATATTAGTATTTTATTATTCTTATTTTTAAATGATATGTATGATCTCTCTTTTCGAAAACTTAAGTTTAACATTTAAGTGTTGGATTATTTTCTTTTAAGGGGCAAAATTACTTATGTAATCCTATGGAAAATAGCTAATGTTTAAGTACTTTTTCTCGAGAACTACTGGAGCGATTAATTTTTAATATAATAAGTTTAATTTAATAATTTTTAATTTAATATTTAAAAAATATATTGGTTGTAGTTGAATTATAATTGATCGACAAGAGGAAAAATGTAAAATACGATAATTGCACGCATGTAATTTTATTTATTTTTTTTAATAACATTACTAGCAAGTTTTAAATTGTATGTTAAACGTGACAAAGGTGTGTAAAAAACGTGAGGTGCGTTCATACTATAACTAGTTTTACAATGTAAAAAAATCTTCGTTATTATTTCAGTGAAATGAATTATATCGTTTGTTATGAGCGAACCCTTTTTTTTATTACGTATGCCACGTTTACAGATGCGAATTTTTTTCGACACCAGACAGCGCTGCAAAATTCACCTTGCTTTGCGCCTTATCACAATGAAGCTATATACAAAATTTAAAGAAAATTGCATAATTCTGCATGAAAAACTCATTTATCTAAAGTAAGGGGGGATTAGCCCTCCTTTCCTCCTTTATACTTAACCAATGAACCCCCAAAACTAAACAGGGAAGCAGCTTATCACAATGAATCTATATACAAAATTTCTAGAAAATCGGATAATTCTGCATGAAAAATCCATTTATCTACATTAAAGGGGTTTTAGCAACCCCGTTACCCTCCTTTATACTTAACCAATGAACCCCCAAAACTAATCAGGGAAGTACCTTATCACAATGAACCAATAAACAAAATTTGAAGCAAAACGGATATTTCTATCAAGAGTTATCGCGTTACGTACATACATACGTACGTACATACAGAACCAGCGGGCGCATTAGCTCTCAGGCTTTGATAGCCTGTGAGCTAAAAAGGAATGAGAAAACATTATTATTTTGCAATTTCCAAAACAGTTTATTAATTTTTGGCAATGATAATATTTCTTTCCCTTAAAATGTTTAGAGAAAAATTCCGCAACAAGAACGGGAGTATCTGCTACGTTGAGAAGAGACATGCAAATTCAAAGATTGTATGCAAACAAATCACTTGCGCATCTTCTTCTTTAACAATCGCTACCCACATTTCGGGATTAATCCCATTTATTTAATTATGTTTCAAAACACTATAATTTCTTCTCAATCATACTGATTGGTAAAGGTATCATACCATTTGAATTTTACCATCTGAGCGAAAAATACGTACCCATTGTTTAATAAAGTTGGTATTTTCTGTTGAGTTGTCTACATGGCAGACGACATGCTATTGCTAATAAGGTTATCTGAGTGAAATATGTCCGCCGTTTGTCGACCTAGGCAACTCAATCGGTAGAGCACTGGTAATTTAAGTCCGCACAATTCTACCAAACTTCATTTCAATTCTCCTTTAAATTTTTCAAAAGCACCGCACAATTCTTCCATACTTCATTTTTTGGTTTTATATTCATTTATTTGAAAAAAAAAGTTCTTGGATATAATATTAAAAAATTAAACTTTATTTTTTAATTATTCAATTCACACGATATCTTTCATAAGTCTTTCGTTTATACTATTATTTTCCAAAAATGGACTTTTGTGGAAAATGTAACTTTTTACTTATAAATCATGCTTGGTGTTAAAATTGGGTAAAATGCACCGCACAATTCTTTCAAATTTCATTTTTTGGTTTTATATTCATTTGTTTGAAAAAAAACAAAAAAAAAAACGTTCTTGGATATAATATTCAAAAATGAAACTTTATTTATCAATGATTCAATTCAATAAGAATTTGTCTGTAAGCTAGTGATAATATCGTATACTTGCTTATCGAATAACACTTAACGAATTCCTTTAGCGGTAAATTAAATCTAGGCTTTAATATCTTTCATTTAACCAATTATTGCAAAGTAAAACTGCAGAGTATATTATGATAGTACGATTAAAAACATTTAATCTAAGTTACGGTAACTCCGCAAAGTACTTTTTATAATATACTACATAAGAAATCGTTAATATCGAAAAAAAAAATTCGAAATCAAATTATTTACTAGAGGAGTAATAATGAATTCAATAGCGGTAAATAATCTTCTGGTGATATATATAAAGACAGTTTTGGGGGAAAATCATTTAAACTGTTTTTTTTTATATAAAAATTTTAATAATCCGATATTTTTCATGATATAATGCCTCAAAATTAGAGACTCACATCACTATTTCTTCAACATCGATGTGTAAATTTTAGTGACTTATTGTAAACTTATTAATATCTAGTAATTAATAACATTTATTTTGTCAGTCAATATAACATTTTCTTTATCTAAACTAAAAAAATAAAATTATAATAAAAAAAATTGCTTCGCATATAGGCATAAAAAAGTATCACTAACTTGTCTGTCGCTGCTTCTGTGCGAGTAAGACTTCCAAAATCACAAAGCAGTGCTTTATCCTCGGCACTGATCAGAACGTTTGATAATTTTATATCTAAATGAGACAGTTTTTTTTCGTGCAGCTCATTCAATCCACTGCAGATGCCGTATAGCCAGAATAAGGCCCGTTGAAATCCTTTTTCATCCTTGCTCAGGTCAGGTCCATCCACAAGAACATCTAATGAAGCAAGGTGCAGCGGTGTAATGAACACGTAGCAATGTGTTGAAGGGATGTACTGCACGCTTGTTAGAGACAGCAAGTTGTCATGTCTCAAATGCGGCCAAGTATCAAGCTCACTTTTGGAAGTCAGTTCTTCCAGCACTATTTTCGCTGCCACGTGGCACTGTTTTTCTGGATGTTCCAGCTCTACCACGGCCCCATAACTTCCATGCCCTACTTTCTTTACGAATTCGTACTTGTAATTAAGCTTCAAATAAGTGATAGTAGACAAAACGGCGTGCAATCTATACTCATCCATAGTGATGACACCCTTCTTAAATTTTTTACGGATGGTCTCCATTTTCCAATAATAAAGGAAATAACTTTTAACTAGATAAATTTATCTGTCAAAAATAAATAAATACAATAAGTCAAGTTTAACTTTTCAATGAAATATCATAGAAAAAAGGCCTCGAAAAATCAGCATACGATTGATCAAAGTGACTTACAACAATGATTTGCAATTATCAATGATGTGCAACAATGCTCGAAAATTGGAATTTGTCTTATTATTCAGACGCATTGTTAATATTTTATAATTTAAATTAGGAATTGTTGCACGATAAGACAATATTGTCCATTGTTGTCCTTTGTTTTCTTATTTTGTTGTCTAAAAATCAAAGTATTGTCAAAGTTGCTTACGTCAGTCAGAATCAAATACAGGGTGCGTCATAAATTGGTACACATTTAAATAATTCATAATAAAAAAGTAATGCTCGGAAAAAATTTCGATTTTTGCAAATATAATCAGAGGGACATTGGATTGTATTCCATGTATAAAAAAAAATATTCCAAAAGTAACTGTAAGAGTGCGCTCACACGTCATACTAAGACGTTTTATGCAAATCAGGCAAACACTTCGTAGACGTTCTAAACTCCACGTTTCCTCAAAACGCTGTGCTCCGCCAGTGGCTGAGAGGTTTTGATCTCAAAGCTGATAGACGGGAGATGCTGGATTCAAACTCGTGTCGCGGTCGTCGACCTAACCTTTCGGAGTTTTCTGTGGTTTTCTTCGAACCTTACCATAAATACGAGTTAGGATCCCTTAGTAAGACTCCCACGGAGGGCACTCCGTCTAGGGCCTATATCCCTCGAGTAGATAATCGGCCGTCATAAATCAACCAATCAAAACTCTGTATTAAATTCAGTATTCCTTTCAAAGAAATAGGGCTTTTTGCGCCTTCAGTCCTTTCTCCGTGCGAAATTGTCGCTATGCAATAGTTGTGGATTCACCATTCTTGTAGTAAGGCTTAATCACCAACGCTCTATCTGGTAAAGATAGTATACTCCCGAGATCGAATGACGAATCTATTTCCAGCCAAGTGTTTTATTGCTAGCCTGATTTGCATAAAACGTATCAGTATGACATTCCACATTATAGAGACGCCATTCCTGATCAGACGCAGGAATGGCGTCTCACGTCGTCTATGATGAATCCAGGTTCTGTATGCAGCATCATGATGCCAGCATCCATGTTTGGCGGCATCGTGGAAAACGCACATTGCCAGCTTGCATTCGAATCGTCATATTGTAATATCACATGGAGTGACGGTATGAAGTGCCATTGGATACACGTCTCGGTAACCTACTGTTCGCATTGCAGGTAATTTCAATAGCAGCCGTTACATTTCTGATGTGTTACAGCCCGTTGTTTTGCCTTATCTTTGATGTCTCCGCAACTCTACTTTTTAGCAGGACAATGCCCGACAGCATATTGCTCGTACTATCTTGACCTTCCTTGATACAGAACATGTTCGACTGTTGCCTTGGCCGGCACGTTTTTCTGATTTCTCAGCATTTGAAAATGTCCTGTCAAGGGCTTCTGAGCGATTGGCCCGCCATCACTCGCCCATCACTACAGTTGATGAACTGTGGCATAGTGTTTAAGCTGCATGGACTGATGTACCCGTACATGACATCCAATCTGTGTTCGACTCCATGGCTAGGCAGATAAATACTGTTATTGCGGCCAGAGGTGGCTGCTTTGGGTAATGTTTTCTCAGGATCTATACCTCCAAATTTTCTGAAAATGTAATCACTTGTCCTTCCCATTGGAATGTATTTGTCCAATAAATTTCATTATGTTATTTACATTCCTTCATGGTCTTGCATTTTGGATGGCCAGCAGTGTATATTGAGAAAAAAAACTTTGATAAAAATTTGTTAAACAATGTAATTATAGTTAAACGATTAATTATTCTCATAAACATTTTATTCGTTTTTAGGTGCGTTCGTAATTATATAAATACGTAGCACCTATAGTCGCCGTCTGGTCCATCCGTTCGTCTGTCTGTCCGCATATAACAGCGCAAAAACTACCAAGCCGAATGGTTTGAAATTTAATATATATTATCGTTGTAGAATTTTGTCGAGTCATTTCAAATTTTATGAAAATCGATTCGAAATTTAAAGAGATATTAATAAAAGTTTTCTTTATTCTATTAACTTCTATCGTACGTAATCTATATACTAAAAGTGGATGTCATGTGACCGAGAAAAACAAATACGGCCAAACCACTTCTTTTTTCATATGCCAGGCGGCCATTTTTATTCAAAATTATTTTTTCGAATAAAATTGCATAAAAGTTACATTTTTAGAAAGATCGTTAAAAAAGAATGTTTGTTTGAGAGAATACTTACATTAAAAAATGTATAGATTCTGAGATAACTTCAGTGGAAATTACGTTAACAGCCGAATATCTCAATCCATTAGAGTAAATAAACGCAGGAGATTCGTTCATTAGGAGTCATAAAAATATTAAACCATGGACGTAATCATTCGCAAAGCAAGACCTCCATGTTGAATTTTACAGTGCTGTCTGGTGTAGAAAAAAAATCGGATTTGTAAACGTGGTGTCCAGAGACAACCATATGCTATAGTTTCAAGCGTAATAAAAAATTAATGTAAATGACGTCATTTTCTCGCAAATGTAGTAAAATGTTTTAGTTAATGAATGAAAATACGCGTTTTCTTTTAAACCCTACGTCACTTTCACCAGCGGAAGCGTTATTTCATTGTTCTAAGGTTGGGAAGTACTAAAATGAGATTTATCAAACGTGTTTTACTGAATTTACATCTATCATATTGATTGTAACTCAAACGTAATAAGGTCTTGCGGATTTTTTTTTCTTTTTTTTTTTTGGCCAACTTTCATGGTTTACTACGAGAGGGAACTGTGACTACCTCTGTAGGTTTCCACATCCCTCGAGTTCTGGTAAAGCAAGTACGGGTAGGAAAAACCAGACTTAAGGCCTATGGCCTGGTCCCTTCTGGGTGCCCAGCTCCAAAGCTGTTGGGAGCCGCCCCAACAAACACGTCATATGTGGCCGCTTGCTGTGAACATTATGGCCAAATATTTTTGCGGCAATTTGTATCCAGCCACCATTGTATATTAACTGATGCGCCGCTACATCCGGTAGCAGTCGACTAACGGATAACGGGCGAGCGCAGAGAAAACTACTGCATTTTCCGCGCTCAGTAGCCACTAAAGTTAAACTTTAGGCCAGCATGTAAAAGCCTGCCATCACCTAGAAAACAGAAGGCCAGTGTCGTCTACTTGATATAATGTTGATAATAAGACAGAGAGAAATCTTTTTTCCTCACTTTTTCAGCATAATTTTCGTTATTTAAAATTTGTTTTTCTATGAAAGCATATTAAGTAAGATGCGAGTAAGTTAAGTTTCCAGCCAGCGTATAAAAGTCCTTCATAATCTAGAAAATAGAAGGCCAGTGCTAAGTAGTTGATATTTTGATTATAGGAGATAAAAAATATATTTTTTCAAAATAATTTTCACTGTTTAAAGAACATTGTTTAATTAGATGAACGTATTAAAATAATAATAATAATAATAATAATAATAATAATAATTTCGATTTTATGCACTAAAATATATATTTGAAAAATTTTCTTTCTCTTTGTTTTTACCTATTTTTGTAAATTACAAATAAAATTAACTTGTTTGCAAAGTATTTCTCAGGCGGTTCTCAAATTCCCTACTCAACAAACGCGAAACTTCCTGACACTCTTCTGATTCATTTTGAAACGTGAAGTCATAAAATTGACAGGGGTCACTGTTGAAGTGATTTGGAATCAAATGGCGTTTTTCATTTTTGATAAATAATTTATTGCGTTATAAGCGATTTTTGTAACGTGACCACAGATTTTTCTCTTTTCCCACACTGTCGCGCCGGAAATTTGGTTCAAAACGTCACATTTGACAATATTTTCTGAAAGATCTTTCGTCATTACTAAAAAATCGGAAACTCTGTTCGATTACATAGCTTTTGAATAAGAACACCTGCCAATTTCAGGCATTTTCGAACAAAACTGAATTCAGAAATGTGTCAGAAACTAGCTGATTTCGATTTGAAAACAGCCTTAATACATTGAATTTTCTTATGAACACACTGGAATAAAAATGAATATCCTTAAAATTTTAAACAAATTCAGACCTAAACAATATACTACTAATATATAATTCACTTTTTACAATTCGGTGTTGCAACTAATTTTTAATATCGTATGAAATTTGTTTAAAAAAGTATTTTTTTTTTCCAGATGATCAAAATTAAATAATATTTTAAAGAAAAATTATGTATATAATTGAAAGCAAGACAAAAAGACAAAGTGATTTATTTTATAAGGCATATGCCGCTTTATAAAATACATTAAAATATTTTGTCCCTCCCCCCCCCACCCCCTCCTCTTCAAAAAGGCTTCCATCATGTCTTAGTAAATTAGAGTTTCGGTTGAAGGACGCATTGGAAGGACGCGGGGGATCAAGGTCAAGATAGGGGAGACTGAAAATTCTCGGAAGACACACGCCCGAGGCTCAAATCTGGCTTTTTTTGACTAGTCATTCTCATTTAGTTAGAGAGAACGCTTAAGATATGTTGCCTGTTTATATCTTGTATGAGAGAAGCGAACCAGTAATTTCTTAAACATTGGTAAGGTTTTATCAGTTTGTCTATTCATTAAATATATATGTTGTGATAATCTTTTTTGCATCATTTGATTCACGATAGAATTATTTTTTATAAAACCGCACGAAATTTTTAACGTGCTTTTCTTTTCAAAATGTAGAATGATATTTATTTTACAATTGCTTATTTCATGAGATTCACTGATACTGTACTTTATTGCTTAAGGACGTTCTCAAACCCTGACCCATTTCTCAATTAATTTTTGTTTAGAAACACATAAAACGTGCAGGTGTTGTCATTCAGAAACTATGTAATTGAAAGACGTTTTTCATTTTTTGTTAAAGGCAGAAGATATTTCGTAAAATACTGTCAAAGTCGGCATTTTGAACCGAATTCCCAAAGCGGCTGCTTGAGAAAGGGAATAAAATTGTCGTCAAAAATCCTTATAATTCGATAAGCATTTTATTTATCAGAAAAATGGAAAACTCATTTCGATTTCAAATCACTTCAACAGTCAGGCATACCAATTTTATTCCTTTACGTTTTAAGATGTGTCAGAAAGTTCCGTGTTGTCGAGCAGACAATTTGAGAACCACCTTAAAATAGAAAATATTGAGATTTAATTTTCTGTCAATTTTTTTTTTCTTTAACGCTTTTTAAATCTATTAAATAATATTTTCCGATAATGCATATGATTTAAAAATAATCTATAATAATAAACTATAAAAATAATCTATAAAAATAAACTATAATAATAAACTACAATATATAATAAACTGTAATTTATTTAAAATAATTATTTTAGCATTATATAATAATTTTTAAAGAAGTTTTTTCCTCTCTTTTTCTGAGTTGGTAAATAATTGTTCTAAAAAAATTGTAAATTTTAATACAATTTAGAAAACTAGAATAAGAAAAAAACATTAAAAATTTCATGACAATTTCAAATTACTGAATTTTCATGTGAAAAGATTAGAATATTATTATTATTATTTTAATATTTGGCTATTAAACTTTAAAAGATAAATAATCATAAAAAACTGGTCATTCATGGACTATATAAAATAAAAATGTATTGCAATTTTCTTTTATTTATTTATTTTATTACTTAGGTGAAAATTAATATTCATAAAATTAAAATGATGCAAAAATGTTTTTTTTTTATTATCAATAATGATTTAATGAATAGACATCTTATACTGGTAACATACTTAACAATAATTTATTTTAAAACCATTGTGAAAAAAAAGAAAGAAAAAAACTAACATTAGACATACATACACATAAAAGATTATTTAAGCACCAATTCAAATTTTATTCTGTTAAAAAAATGCTTTTTAGAAAATTATTTAAATTATAAAGTGTTTTTGCGTGAAAGTAAGTGCTAATTAATAATCATTTAGGTTCACTTTTCAAGAAAACTATAAGTTCAAATTACCTTGGTTTTTTTTTCTTGTTTTTTTTTTTTTTTTTTTTTTTTTTTTTTTTTTTTTTTTCAAAACAAAATACTTGACATAGTGAATTAATTAGTTTTTTTTTAATCATGTACTTTTAAAATTTATATGAAATATGATTATTTAAAAATGGCATTTGATAAAAATTTTAAATATATATAATTGAAAAAATAAAATTAATTCACTATGTCAAACATTGTGTTTCTCAAATTTTTGACAAAAAAAATCAAGGTAATTGAATTTATAATTTTCTTGAAAAGTGTACATAAATGATTATTAGTACTTTATTGCACGCAAAAACACTTTATCATTTAAATAAACTCCTAAAAAAAAATTTCTTTTATAGAATAAATTTTGATTTATGCCTAAATAATCTTTATTGGGCGACAATGGCTGGGTTTTGGCTAGCTTACATTTATAATACCCAAAAAAGGCATTTTTGTGGGCAGTTTTGGGCTGGATTTAATTCTTGAAAACCGCAAATGGCGTTGCTACGGCAAGTTTCTGGCTAGCTTTTATTCATTATGATTTTTAATGGCCTAGCTATGGCTAGTTTCCATTAATAATTGCCATTTAAAGTATAATTGTGGCCAGTTTTAGGCAATCTATCATTTATGATTAACCGTTAGTGGCCTAATTATGGGGATCTTATTGTATTTCTGGCCAATTCTGTTGCGGCCTCATTATGGTCAGCGTGACAGTTTTTTTAAGTTGCCATTACGGCCAATGATAGCGGCCCTCCATCTGACAGTTTGGGCCAAAGCTAACGTAGCCATCAGTGGCCCGAAAGTTCTGTGTTCGTTGGGGCCGGCTCGTCCCCAAGTGTCTCGTGGTGACCCCCCCCCCCTACTGGGTTTCACCGCTTATCGCAACGGCCAACGTCGTCGACACGTGGGTTTAATGTTGGAGGGACCGCAATTGGCGGTCCTCTGGCCAGCCGAAGCGCCCCAGGGACACAAACCTGCTGGTACGTTAAAAGTCCCTCAGAACTTGGGTTCGGTGGTCGTCTACGCTCCGGGGGCTCCTCTTGGCGACTGGCGGCGCAGCTTACTTCTGACAACTTCCATTGCATCCGCATATTTCAATTTTGGCGAGAATATATTTAAGAAACAAGATGGAACAATTACTTTAAGATCTTTTGACTTTTTTGGGCCACATTTTCGAGAAAAAGTTGACCGGTACTTTTATGCTAGCTGGGCGCAGGAGATAAATCGCCTAATATTGTTACCATCGCCTCAGAATATAAATTTTTCACTCATTTCATTCAAAATAAATATATTACATACGTTTAAAACTTAATTCTTTCACTCATTTCATTAAAAATAAATAAATAAATAAATATAAATAATTAAATACTATAAACCAAAATATTTTATTTCAACATCAAAACATTGTTTCTAATTTACATACGCGAAAAATGAAAGCTGCTCATGGCGAGATTTGCTCCCGGCTAACATAAAAGAACCAATTTGTTTCACGCCGTACATACACTGTACTCACATTAATGGTAATTGCTAAGTAAAAAAATTATTTTTGTAATCTTTGTACTTCATTTCTATTAGAAAGACGCTCAAAATGAAAGAGCAGATGAACCAAAGCATGATAGTGAGACAGCGAGATAGTGAAACTGACGCACCACCAAAGAGGTGGGGAGTGTGTGATAGCAACACCACACAGGTCGATGCAAGCCGAAATGAATGGTATGCTGATTATGGATGTTACCCGACTAGGATGACAATCATCCGTAATCGGAATATCATTCATTTTGATTTGCAACTAGCTGCGCGATGTTGGTATGGTAACACTCTTCGCTGGTGTCCTAGTTGACTGTCAGTTTGGTCATCTGTTTCATTTAATCTCTTATATACAAAAATCGTCGGCGCTAAAATTAGTTTCTTAAATGAAGCATTCAATAAGAGCCGCGCTGTTATTTTCCATCTCTTCTTGAAAACTAAAAGTCCTTAACAGACAGTTAAAAAGGTCCATATAAAAGAACTATATAAGTATACTAGCAGGCTTCGCCCACAACGCTGGTCGGTTTCTGCAAACGAACCTCGAATCAACCTAAATATATCGGTGAATTTGACATTGTGTTTTAAAGCGAGAACCTGGATAGTCCTTTTGCATTGCTGTACAGGATACGAACGACATTGCGCTATTATGTTTTCTAATGTGCAGAAAAAATTTGAGTTATTATGGACCAACTCTTTTGTTGATAATTTATATTTACAGTAGGATTTGGTATAGAACAATATGCAATAAAGTAAAAAACCATCCTTGAAAAAATATCTAACTAACAATTCAAGCAAACTAACAAAGTCATCCACTAGAACTTTTTAAAAACACTAATCTTTCATAATCGGGTTCACATGATACAATAGAATTTTCCTTCATAATTATATAACTAAGCAACATAAAACGGTATGCTCGGAATATACTAGAACCATCCCTAAAAATTATCCAACAATGCAAGTTTCATCAAAACCCGCACACTAGAACTTTTTTAAAAAGGCTGCAAAGCGTAGTTTTTTAACCCTCTCGTCACCAAATTATGATAAAAATAGAGAAAAAAATCTTTCTAACATTTAATGCTTCTAAAATACCACTATAAACCATGTGCAAAAAAGAATTTTTTTTGTAATGTCGCTCTTTCTATTTTTTGTCTACGAGCCTCATATGAGGCTTAATGTAGCTAAGGGTTGCACATGTAGACAAATGCATTTTCATTACATCATTAAAAAAAATGTTGATAGCAATATTTTTCTATTTTTTAATACTTGTTTTATTATTTTAGACAATTATTATGTTAAAAAAATTACAATAAACAAAATGGAAATAAAAAATATTAATTACAAATACAAAATTCACGATAAATATGTGTTTACCGGGAATGTAAAGCTTTGAAGCATTCAGGGTGTAATGATTCTTTGCCATCTTACACAAATGTCTCTCGTTTTTCTAGGAAATCCATATAGATGGCATTTAGCTGCATATTTTCCTTGAGTTTTGGCAGGATAGTGATTACCCCCATCTCTTCAGTTTGGTTGCAGCTTGTATTTTTACCCTTTTTTTGAATTGCTGGTTCTCCAAAGGATTTTGATGCTACTTCTTTTTTTTTTGTTTGAATTTGACGAGCCTTGATAAATAAAGTGATGTGGAAATAGAGGATTTAAACTCTATCAAATCCAAGTTCTCATTATCTGGATCCATTGTCCACAAAAGCCAGGAATTTATTACCGCTGTGTTTAATATGTGATGGAAAATGCATAAACACCGCCTTTTGTGTTGCATTTTATGTCGGTAAAGGCCAAGTAAAGACTCCATTTGATCTACACTTCCCAAATTTGTATTGTACATTCCTAATGCGGCTGATCTATTAATTTGATTAATACATTTTTCTTTTCGACACCACAGTTAGCAGTTCCTACAGGGCTTGCTTCTAAAAATGAGGAAGCAACATGGACTGCAGAATTATCATACCATATCTAGTAATGGTTATGTATTCATTGCTTGTTACTAGAGAAATCGAACCTCTAGGCTCTTTTTCAGAACATTTATAGGCTTTAATTTGCTAGAAGCTTCTTTTAATATGTTTACACGTATTATGCCGGTAATAAAAATCTTCCTTTGAACAAGTTTATTTAGAAGTGGGATCGTGGTAAAAAGATTATCAATAAACAGTTTGTTGTTTTTGTTCTTGATCTGTTCACAAAGCTTAGTACAACACTTCTAAAAGATCCAAATTCAATAGAAAACTCGGTTGCTAGTTGATTCACTACTTCATAAATTTCAAACTCGTGTACATATCCTGAAATTCCAGCAAGTGTCCAGGTCTTTATACGCCAAGGATATGGCTTACTTATAGTATATTGTTTTATTTTTGTCCTTCCCTTGAGCCTTGAAAGGAATAATCATCTCATCGAAAGATAAATATTCTTCTGGATCACATGCTTCCTTGAATACTCTGGAAAAGTGGTTTAGTACTGGTCTGATTTTAAATAGTTTGTCGTTTTCTTTTTTAGGAACATTATCTGAAACAAAATGCAAACAATTTCTGATTTCAACAAATCTATTTTTTGTCATATGATCAGCTATTAGACTTAGGCGTATGCCATGCTTTGATGTCCAATAACGTTGCAACCGTGAATAACGAAGATAAGTCATAACAAAATGAATACCCAAAAACACCTTCAATTCTGAAACAGTAAGGTTAAAATTTTCATTGTTGCATAAATATTTTATTCATACATAATTGATTGTAAAAGTCATCAGGAAGCATTTTAGAAGAATTGTGAATCTGTGTTTCTCCAGAGATGTGAGATTTATGATGCCTTAAAAAATTAGGAATGTTATCCTAATTTCAATGTTATCCTACATTTATTTCATTATACTTTTCGGCAAATCTCAAAATTTTACGACATCGATTAGAAACTGTTTGGTTTTCAGCAAAAAGATTTGTACTTTCATCTTCATCACTGCAATTTGAAGCCTCTTTTTCAGCTACTTGAGGATTTGGAACCCATAATTCATCTTCAGCTTCAGAAAGCAAATCATCTTCTGCGTCACTTCAAAAAGGATTGCACTAATCTCTGTTTGTGTAAACAGTATTCTATTTCTCTTATTAGTTATCCTAAAAAAAGCGAAAGAAAAAGGTAATAAGAAGGTATTTTTTACCACTTCCTCTTTTGTAAACAATCATCGTTTTCACCCATTGTCTATCTACATAAAAAAATAAATATTTAATAATCTTTAAAAAAATACACAAGTTTTTATAGTTTAAATCAAATAATTTTCAATTTTCAGCTGTAATATAGATTTATATTAGCTTACAATTTCATTATTCTTCTAAATCTTAATTTTAGAATATTAAGTATGAAAGACACCACTAGTAACTGTAAGCCTCATATGAGGTCGAATACACTTCCACATTTTTTAAGGAATCTGTTATGTTTAAAATTAATTTAAAAGCATGCCCATATTAAGTGAAGGTTAAAGAATAAGAAAAAATTTACTTACCTTGCAAAAAAGCTAATAAAGCAAGTCAAATAATTAGTTCATTTCTCTTCCGAAGCAAGAAAGCAACAATTGTAAATAATGAAAGATATTGTCTAATACTGCCATCTAGATAAAATTTATGCAACTATTTAGAAGCATCATATGTGTTCTAAATGAATTAACGGTGTCACTGAACGAAAAGAAAAAAAATCCGTCTTTTTTTCTTAACAATTTTGCTATTTGAAGTAGGAGCCTCATATGAGGTCCAGGGTGACGCGAGGGTTAAGCATAACTCAAAAACTGCTTAGTGGAATGAGTTATCATTTTGGATTCGCTTCTATTTAAGGTTTCGATTTCTATTCATAAGTAACTACAATTCACCTTTTTTTTTCTTCGAAAATTTATTTTAAAATATAAATGTTTTTTAAAAATAATAATTTTTGAAACATATGAAATGTAATCTATGAATTTTTTAATAGTAATAGATTTTTAGAAAATTTAAATATGCAAATCCAAAATGACAACTCATTCCGCTAAGTAATTTTTGAGTTATACTTAAAAAATAATTATAAATAAAATAATAAATAATAAGTTACCTTCTCAATTCCTAAACTATTTGACTAAACAATTTCCGTTTGGCATCCGAAGATTATCCGAAAAGTCCAAATAAGTTGTAAAAATTAGGTGCTGGTATTGAAAAGTTTAATGTATATGTGATATTCTATATGTGGACGATTCCGTAAGCAACATTTAAATATATCATTAAATAGTAGCAAGTCGTTAATACAAATCTTTTTGTACCAGTGACATTTTTATATGATGATTTGTGGCAGAGATAGTAACGGTGTATTTTTATTTTACAGTCTTTTATTTAATTCAACCTGTTTTAAACACTTTCCAACACAGTTGAAAAGTGTTTATAAATTCGGTTTGTCTGTCTGTCCGTGTTCTAACTCGCATAAATATTCTCGGATTGTCATGAGATTGATATAATAGTAGCAAGACGTTAATGCAAATCTTTTTGTACCAGTGACATGTTTATATGATGATTTGTGGCAGAGTTAATAACGTTAGTGAGGTGCACTACAAGAGGCTTACGATAGAATAGGGTGGGCATAGCATTCATCATTCATTTAGAGGGACACACAAAACAATTCGGTTAAAGTACTGTATATGAGCAATGATTGCTGGAAGTGCGTTTTCAGTTGTGGTACGCGTTTTTAAATTTAACCGATGTTTTACTTATTACTTGGTGTGAATTATTTCTATAGATCCTATACGGGACTGCATAGCCTCACCAAGGGTGGTGTGGGCGGTGTCCCCGCACCAGGCACCATCAATTAGGCTAGGCGTGGGCAGGCTTCATCGGCGTCTTCAGCTGTGATTATTGATGCGCCGATGGTGTGTAGCAGTGTTTCGCACCAAGCGTCAAGTGCGGTTGCTGCGGTGCTACAGGGCAGCACAAAAGATATGAAATACATTTCGGTTTATTGCCGAAAATTGCTGAATAGGAATTTTTAACTGTGCTATGCGTTTCCTCATTGAACTAAATTTCACCATACTATGTAGTATATATACAAATCTATAGGTCATTGCACAGGGCTGCACAAAACAATTCGGATATTGTTCAGACCATCGTCCAGACATCAGAGATATTGCTGTAGCTAGAAGTGAATAATAGGGGGGGGGGTCAAGAAAATGTAGGGGAGTCTCATATTTTTCTCTCACTCTGACACATGCATGCACAAACACACACACACACAGATATGTATGATCAATATATTATATAGAAAGATAAATTAGTGCATGTTCATGTTGTAGGCACTATGTTTCTTATTAAACTGTTGATAACAACTTCATTTTATACTAAGAAAAGAAAAGGCTGCAAAATAAAAATTTCCAGTGTAGTATAACTAGTGTATAATTATACTGGTTAAATAATAAATAATGATGTCAACAAGTAAATAAAAAGCTTAAAGTTCACCTGTTTCATAAAGAGTTGCAACCTTTAATTTTTTTCTGAAGATTCCATGCCCTTAAGGATTCTAAAGTTGTATTTTTATATGATAAAAAACATTAACAAAATCAAGGATGTATTTTGAATTTTAAAATTATTATTGTTTTTAAAACACCTATTTAAACTAATTTAAAACACTTATTTGCTGTTTTTAAACAAATACTACAATTTAGTATTTGGGTAAAACTGTAAAAGAGCCACAAAACTAAGTTTGAATTTTGAAAAGTTTCATTTGGTGACTTTGGAATCTTTCCTAGGGGGGCTCAAAAATTTTTAGGGGTGGCTGAGACCAACCTCTAGCTACGGCCCTGCCATACGCTGCATAACTTTTATTTACTGTCTTTACAGTAACTATTGAATCGAAAAATAAAATTAATGCTTACTCGTGCATGTATATGAGTAAGGATTGACAAATATTATATCAGACAAAAAATATATATATACGTCCATTTTCAACAAATGGACAAATTACAAGGGCGACCACAAGTGCAACCACAAATATATAAACAACATTGAGACTGTTGGGAGGCGATTAAGGGTAAAAGGAGCAATGGCAACCACATCGTTTGTAAAATGGCATTTCTAAGTATTTGTTTCTGGTAGAAGCATTAAAATATAATGTGAACATCAATGTTCACAATGAACTTCTGTTTTTTTTTGTGTGTGTGTTGTGTCGCGCCCCTCGCTAGATTACATTTTTAAAAAAGCAATGCGTTACATTACTATGAGAAAAAGTAGCGACTACAGCAGTTTCGCTACTTGTAGCGAACTTCCTCCGATCACTAATTAAGGTACATACAAATTTTTAAACAAAATAATATGAAAACTTCAAATTGGTACATAAGTGTTTCATACTATGAGACATCATATAGTAACATAACAAGATGTAAAACTTTCTGGTTCGTCTGCTCTGATCAAAATCTCTAAATCAAATTCAAAACATTAAGGAAGCGATCACTTCCGGCTCTACAAAAAGTTCTACGCACTACATTGCGTCTGATGGAAAAAAAGTAATATAATTATTATTCTAATAATAATCCGCAGGGTACCTCCATCTCCGGATAAAGTAAATAAGGAAAGGTTTACAAACAAATCCTTCCATCAATCAATTTACCACTACATTTTTGTCGTAGCGATCTTTGCGAGGCTAACGAAAAAGAAAGGCTACCGCGGTGCTTTACGCATATCTTTTTTTACAGACCGCCGGAGTCACGTGTTGCTCGAATGCACCAATGAAAGCGTACGAAAAGAGCATCACGTCACCCTTGCGGTCTGTAAAAAAAGATAAGTGGAATGTACCGCGGTAGCCTGTCTTTTTCGTTAGCCTCGGATCTTTGCAGGAATCATCATGGTGACGTAGGCCAATTATATCATAGACATGCTAAACGCAGACCAATGAAATTGGCCGAACTCATGTGTACAGTAGGAGCCATAAAGAACGGTCAAGTGTTTCTTGCTCTCACAGTGACGTCAGCTGCAGATGGCACAGATAACGGAACTGCGAGTTACCTAGAGCACTAGCAAAGGGGCGACCCGATTACTTTGTACCCCGACTCGCGGGCAGTCATCTGTAATCGGGTTGTCATTCATTTCACATTTAAAGGGGGCATTGCGATGTTGGCAACACTCCCCGCTGGTGCACTAGCTGACTGGCAGTTTCTTTATCGGAAGTAGGGTGCCCCGATATGAGAATGGCAACATACGGGATATAAAATTGAATTGGCTGAGACGATTCCAAGCTAATGCTTGTTAACTTTTTTCGCTCGTCCAGGCGAGTATTGTTAACTTCTTGAATGTAGGTTTACCATAGTTTAGAGCAGGAAGATATAGATAAAGAGAATAATGATAATGTTTCTCATGGAGATAGAAATAAGAAGGAGAACAGTGAAGATAGGCTTTCAAGATCAGAACATGGACCGGTAATTAGTACCCAGTTCGTGGTGCTGGTGCTCTCAAAGGCCGGTCATGTGACCTGTCAAACATGACAAATTGTCGTCTGCGCTTCCTGCATTTTGGTTTCGAGCATGGTAAAGAGTTCAGTCGAAACCGGAAATAGAGGGCGCTACCAGGGGTGCCCAGAGAGGGGTTTGGTGACGCAAAGTGCGTCATACAATTTATTTTGGGGGGGGGGGAATTTAGAGAAAAAGTACATTTTGGGGGGGGATTTTTAAATTCTTAATATTTCCTTTTTTATTCTTTTTTTTCCATTATTAAAAAAATTCTTGATTTTTTTAATATTACTTTTAACTTTTTTTCAACATTCAATTTCCAGAAATGTTCCTGTTTTTTTCATTCTTTAAATTCTAGATAATTGCCTAATTTTTGCGCTTACAAACCAGCAAAGCATTCGGTCAACCACTGGTTACACAGGTTGTCAATTTGGAAATGTAGTGTGAGATATAGAGACTCACGAATCTTCAAACACTCATCTAAGTTCTCAAATTGCAAAAATTCAATGTAGTTCACAGAAACGTATAAACATCCAGCTTTCGGATCACATAATAAAGAAGTACAACACAAATTTGTTGTTGTTGATTGCTGTAGATTCCTAAGCGAAGAGATACTTGCATTTCGAAAGAGCAAATTTATTGATGGTAAAGTTTTTAAATTATTTAAACTCCTAGCAAAATAAAGCCCTGATGCCAGGGTATATTATGATTTGATCCAAAAATCAAGGCAATCAAAGAAGAAACTGGCTTTGAATTTTCTTAGTTACAGTAATGTTTTCTATTTATTTGCGTTTATGAGCAAATTGGAAATTGAACGTATAATAGAAAAAATTAAAGAAATAAAACATTCTATTATTCTCGATTCTACGCAAGATGTCAGTAAAAAAGAAGTGACTGCTGTGATACTTAGATATGTAGAGGAAAATTGGTATAATATTAAACCACTGGAAAGATTAGTAAAAATTGTTACATCTGGTGAAACCCGTGGAGAGGCTTTAAAAAGAGAATTAATAATGTGTTTGGAAACAGTTGGCCTCGATCCAAACAATATTATAGGCCAAAGTATGGATGGTGCAGGGAATATGAGAGGTCGCTATATTGGTTTGAGAACTCTTTTAGCAAATGACTATAAAACTGCATTTTATATGTGCTCGTCACACAGGTTCGCACTCGTAATTGAAAAATCGATAGACCTTTGTTATGAAATTAGAAACTTATTTTACTTATTGGAAGAAGTGTGTTGTTTTATGTCTGTCATAAGAGGCACACGTGTTTTGTCCAGAACTTAAAGCCAGAAAGTAGAGTAAGAAGGCTTAAAAGAGTTACCACCACACGTTGGTCAAGTAAAGAGCAGTCAGTGGGAACTATCCTCCACTGTTATGACGAAATTAAAACATCATTTTATGATATGCATACTGACAAACATTCCGATAAAGAAACGGTTATTTCTGCAAAAGGCTTGAATAAAAAACTTACTGAGTTGACACTGTTGCAGCTTTGCATATTGTAGACTTCGTCTTCAGTATAATGAGTCCTGTGACAGTTTGTCTTCAAGGAATTGCAATGGATTATCGATACGTTCAAGGAATTATTGACAGTGTAAAAAAAACTTTGGAAAATATTCGCATAGGCGAAAGTTCTTGGGGAAAAACTTTATCGAAAATTGATAAATTCGTTCAAGAACATGATCTGACAGAACCTGAGGTAAAAATATTAAGAAAGAAAAAGAGATTCATGGATGAGATCAGTATTGATGAATGTATTGTCAACAGAGAAAAGAAATGGAAAGTAGACGTGTTCAATAGAATTATAGATGCTCTCATTGTCTAACTTAAAGACAGATTCTCCGATCAAACACTTTCAATGGTGCAGCAAATGACGCATTTTACGCATGAAAGAAGTTTTAAGAATAGCAGAAGAGGATAAGAAAATGATACCGGATGACATCAATGAAATGTGTACTTTCTACAATGCGGATTGTGAAAGCATTTGCAAAGAAATTAATAATTTCAGTCAACTGTGTCAGTATTTCTCACACAAATGCTGTAATGACTGACATTGCTCCTGTTAACGATATTCAAAAGCAAATGGATGAGAATGGAAAACTAGATGAAGAAGAAGATGATGAAGAAACATCAGCAGTGAAGGTTAAAGACATGTGGATTACAAAGGGATTTTTAAAACCCTATCGTTGTTTGAACAATTTCTCTGGATTCAATAATTTGAATATATTTTACAGAATCCTGCTATCCCTTGCTGTTACAAGCTGTTCTGCAGAAAGAGCTATAAGTCGTGTAAAAATTGTAAAAAATAGGCTACGATTTTGCATGGGGGATGTTTGGCTTTCTAACTTGATGCTTCTTTCTACTGAAAGTGATGTTTTTTTCCAAAATTAGTAATGAGGAAATCATAAATTATTTTTCCACAACTACAACAGTCAGAAAAAAAAAAACAAATGACAAAAATTTTAAAACTTAGTCTACATGAAAATTTAACATCTTGATTTTTTACTTCAACTCATAACTGTTTCCAAAAAATATTATCTCAGATATTTAAGATCTGTTTGTTGATAATTTGAATTCTAATGTATCATTCTTTTTAAATTTCTGGTTATATTAACAATATTTTTTTGACGTTTTTACATCTTTTGGCTTTTTTATATTTGATCGAGATGAAACAGTCATCAATCAGATTTTTTTTTCTTAATTCTAGAATTTATTAAAATTTATTTCATATTTAAATTTAGATTTCTAAAAAATTTCCTGTTTTATGCGTTTTTTTTTTTTTTTTTTTTTTTTTTTGTCAGACGATGGTTGAGACAAGGTCTTTTCTTTAAAAAATTCTTCTTAGAATTTCTAAAACAATTCTTTCCATATTTGAAAATTTATAAAGCATAATTCATATTTAGGCAAAAAATTATAACTTAGTTTTGCATTCATGCAACCAAATAGGTGAAAAAAAAATGCTTTAAATTTTGTCAGATAATTCTAAAGACATCTACTCTTTCCTCTCAAAGAGAGAGGGGAAAAAAGTTTAATCAAGAGTTTAATAATTTTTCTGAATATATAACAACTTCAGTGGCTTAAAAATTACATTTTTTTAAGCCACTTGTAGCTCGCATTTCTGAAAATACTTTTTCCAACATAATAATGTATTTCAGATTGGTGTATTCTTTTACACAAAATAATGAAAAAATATGGTTTTCATATGTTAAACTGCATAGTCTGCGGAAAGAAAAATATGAAATTTATTATTATTTTAATTTACTTTTACTTGTTTTCAAACGTTTATCAAATTTGTTTTATAGAATTGTTCTCCTTTCCATTTTTACCAGTATATGTTTTCTACATACTCATACATTTCTACATTCTACGAGGGCTATACAGAAAGTAGATTACGTTTTCGTCTGTGTCCGCTAGGGGCGGGGCTAGCGCGGCCATCTTGGGGTCAGAGCGTTGCGCAGCTCAGTCGGCATCTAGCCGTGCTAGTGAGAGGTTCGTGCTGTGCTCCGTTCAGATACTGTGACGGTTTGAAATGTCTGCATTAATTGAAAATCCCGCGAGCTGCGAGGTGCGTGCAGTAATAAGTTCACAATAACGGAACTTTCTTTGAGTTTTCCACAAATTTCGCGAAGTTTGTTGCACGAAATCATCAGCGAAAAGCTTGGTTACCACAAGTTTTGTGCAAGATGGATTCCAAAAATCTTGACAGAGGACCACAAAAATCAGCGAATGGCTGCAGCGTTGAACTTTTTGGACGCTTACCATAAGGATGGTGACTCTTTACTCGATCGCATCGTTACTGGTGACGAAACATGGGTGAAACACGTGAACTGTTGGTTGAAGGCGCAGGCGGACGAATTTTTCGACGAAGGCATTTCCAAGCTCGTACATCGCTACTATAAATGCCTTAATTTGTATGGTGACTATGTAGAAAAGTAGTATTTGAGTGTGGGTTTCATCTGTATATAATAAAATGTGTTTCCTATACTTTGTTTATTTTTTATTCCAAAACGTAATCTACTTTCTGGATAGCCCTCGTATATTTGTTAACATACAGTGTGTTTTTTCCAAACGTCGACCGATATATAATTTCTTAATCGTTAATCTTAGGCATATAGTTCCAATTGCAAAAGTAGTTAAAATTAGCTAAATAATTATGTTGGCACAATTTGGATCAAAAAATGCAATTCTGATGAATAAGTTATAAAAATTAACTTTTTATACAGCCTACGGCTCAACAAAAGCTCTGATATATCAAATAAAAAAAATCATTTTTGTACGACCAAAATTCTCCGTGTTATGCGAGTTTAAAATTTGGAAATTTTTCGCTTTTGAAGTGATGTGCGGTTAGATCGAAATCATACATTATTTCAGGCACTGTGTTAAGTGCCAAAATTTTTCAAATTCGAAACTTTGGTAACTTTTGGTCGTACTAAAATGATTTTCCCCCGAGTGTCAGAGCATGAGGACTGTTTCACTAAATATAACGTATAGGACCCAGGCATGTATAAAAAGTTAGGTTTTGTAACGTCTTCAAAGGAATTTTTTTTACCCAAACGGCGTATAACATAATCCTTCAGCTAATTTTAAATATTTTTGAAATTGAAACTGTTTATCAAAGACTAACGGTACAGAAATCATCTATTAGTGAAGGCTTAGAAGGGACATATTTTATATTTTTTATAATATGTAGTATAGATTAAAATTTTTTATAAAAAAAAATCTTTAAGTTTATATTGTATTTATTTGTTATTAAAGTATTTAAAAATGAGCCATTAAATGTAATATATCGTGCTATCATACTGATCTCGAGAAACAAGTACTGCCTTACAAGAGTGATCCTCATGCCCTGCGGAAAGCAAGGCACAAGTACTGATGTTGGGACGAATTTAAATTTTCATATTCTCCGGCTAACGAGCAAATGGGCAAAATTGTAATGTTGTTTTCTCTGTATTTAGTCTTAAATGCTAAAATAAATTGATTTTTCTAACACACACACACAAAAAAAAAGATTACGTATATGAATGTAATCATTAAGAGTATTAATCATTACTTCAGTCATTAATATTGCATTATATCTTTAGAATTATATTAATTGAAATAATGATTGTATTGCAGTGAAAACTGGAGCTTGGTGAATGTATTAACACGGGCTTGCCAGTCAGGACTTATAAATGTGGAAACAATAAAATTGCTAATAATATAAATTTTTTAACCAAAACTAGAACCGACTTCAAAAACTACTACAAAGTAAAAAATAATTTTTTTAGATAATAGTTAATAAGAAATTAAATTAAGAGTATTGTATTTACCATGCATATTATTATATTTATGTACATTAATTTGATTTTTTGGAGTCGGTGCCAGCCAAGCCAAGTTAAAGCCATGTTGCCATTTTTAAACATTTCATCTGATGTTATAAATGTGTATTTTTAAATGAGATTAGCAACTATATGTCGACAAACATTGTTTTGGAAATTAGTTAATCATTTAAATCATTATATTTTCTACCATTTGATGAGTTATGTATTTTTTTTTATTGTCTCGTATTTATGTAGATATAATTTATACGCGTGTTACGATTTATATTGGATATTTTGTTTTGAATTTTGTACCTGGCTTGGCTGGCACCTACTCCAAAAAATCAAATTAATGTACATAAATATAATAATATGCATGGTAAATACAATGCTCTTAATTTAATTTCTTATTAACTATTATCTAAAAAAATATTTTTTATTTTGTAGTAGTTTTTGAAGCCGGTTCTATTTTTGGTTAAAAAATTTATTTTTCGCTTTTTAGTAGTTTTTGAAGTCGGTTCTGTTTTTGGTTAAAAAGTTTATTTTTCGCTTTTTAGTAGTTTTTGAAGTCGGTTCTTTTTTTGGTTAAAAAGTTTATTTATTTATTTATTACTTTAGTGATATCCATATTTACATTAAACCATATTGTTGCTAATATCTTTTTTATTTCACGCTAACCTTGGCAGTAGACTCGATTACGGAAGATTAGAAAATTTATCATTATTCTAATCTAATGTCTTTAAAGCCTTTAATGATATCTATATTTATATTAAACCATATTGTTGCTAATATATTTTTTATTTCACGCTAACCTTCGCAGTAGACTAGATTGCGGAAGATTAGAAATTTTATCATTATTCTCACCTAATCATCTTGGATAATGTGTCATAATCGGGCTGTATACTACAGTTTTGATAACTGCGTAACTCACTGATTTCGGTGCTTATGCTTAATGTGTACTGATTTTTACGATCCGTACAAGGTAAATACACTGCGCCAACAATGTCGCCTATTATACTATTCGGAGTAACCCCTTTCTTTCTTTCTTTCTATATTGCCACTCTATAGTTAATATTATGTAGTAGAAATATTAAAAGACAATTGCAGAAGCATTTATATCAGGGCTGTAGCTAGAAGTAAATAATAGGGGTGCTCAAGAAAATGTAGGGGGGGGATACTATCTCTCTCTCTCTGATACGTGCACGCACAAACACAGATATATTTGATCAAAGTATTATATAGAAAGATAAATTAGTGCATATTCATATTGTAGGCACTATGTTTCTTATTAAACTGTTTATAATAACTTTATTTGATGCTAAGAAAAATAAAAGTTGCAGACAGGGATGTAATGGAGGATATACGGTGGATACGCCGTATACCTTCTGAATTATTTGAAGGAATACCGTATACCCTCTTCTAAAAAACTATAGCATATACTTTTTAGGGTATACCCTATGCCTAAAGCCCTCTGGTTTTTTTACTACTACATCACTGGCTGCAGAATGAAAATTTTCAGTGTATAATTGTACTAGTGATAGTGAAATAATAAGTGATGATGTCAATAAGTAAATAAAAAGCTGACAGTTCACCTGTTTCAAAATAGTTACAACCTTTAATTTTTTTTTCTGACTATTCCCTGCCCTTAAGGACTGTAAAGTTATGTTTTTATATGATAAAAAACATTTGAAAAATCAAGGGTGTATTTTGCATTTTTAAATTATTTTTGTGTCTAGTCAAAAGCTAAAACCACTTGTATTTAAAATGGCTATAACTCATTAGAATAACTTTGTTTTATGCTAATAATAGAAAACGCTGCAAAATGAAACATTTCAGTATATAACTAATGCGAAAGTCAATGTTTGCATCAGCAAAAGGTTGCTCATTCTGAGTATGTGCAGATAGGATGCGCGCCTATTGAAGCACTTATTTGCAGTTTTTAAACAAATTCTACAAGTTAGTATTTATGCAAAACTGTAAAAAGCCCCCAAAACTAAGTTCAATTTTTGAACAGAGTTACATTTGGATTTTAGAATTTCATTTGGTGGCTTTGGCAACTTTCCCAGAGGGGGCTCAAAAAGGTTCAGGGCGTGCTGAGCCCCCCCCCCCCCTAGCTACGGCCCTGATTTATATACAACTGTATTGTATAATATAATATAGATAATTGAATATTTTAAAGGCAGTTTCCAACTAGTGCGCCACAGGTGATAAATCGCCAAATATTTTCTGTAACTCGTACATTTGTATGGGAGTAGAAACAACAATGTATTTAATTATGTGCCAATAAACGCTCGTCAAAATATGCCAAACCGCTGTGAAACTGTAACAATGGAACTTTTAAAGATTCAAAAGTAGATTTGTTGTGGCATAATTTATAGTTTTTATGCGTACGTTGTATTATATTTATCCAATTCACAATTTTATGTAATTTTGTTTTTCAAATTTGGCAACACTCAAAAGTTATTTTTTGTTTTGATCTTAAAAAGTTTGTTCTATGAAAATAAATCCGATAAGTTAAAGCTGATTTAAATATGTCAGTCTTTTTATTATTTGCTACCTGAAAGTCGTCTGCCCAATAACTGGTGACTCGGACGTAATAACTCTTGATAATATCCGATTTGCTTAAAATTTTGTATATACATTCATCGTGATGAGGCGCTCATTGGTTAAGTATAAAGAGGGGGGGACAGTGGCTAATCCCCACTTTAATTTATTCATGCAGAATTATAATCTGATAAGTTAAAGCTGATTTAAATATCTCAGTCTTTTTATTTGCAAATTCACGTAATAGAATATTTTAGGATATTAAATGAAAGTCGTCTGCTCAACAAATTAACTATTTTTAAAACATATTTTTTTTCGTTTTTGTTGAATTTCTGAAAAAGTACTGAACCAACTTTCATAAAATTTAAATGGGACCAATTCGAGAGTATTCTCTTTCGAATAAAAAAAATCACATAAACAGGACGCATAGTTCCGGAGTAATCGGTGAACATACATAAAAAAAAAAATACATACACGTTGAATTGATAACCTCCTCCTTTTTTGAGTCGGTTAAAAAATATATATCTTCATTATTTATTACGCTGTTAAAACTTTTATTTCATGTTTGTGTGATAGTACGCAAGAATAATATTATTAAATTATCATTAGAATATATTTTACAATTGATTTTCTGTTTAGGAGGGGAGGGGGGGGGGCATGTTAATGTATGAAGATCTTTTGGGGGGGAATTTGCGTCATTGGGTTTGGGGGGGATGGTCACCACTGGGCGCTACACTCCCCAAAGGCCAAAAAAAAAATCGGAAACACCGCCATACTAGGTACCGCTTTTAGTTCCATAAGTAGAAACCATGGAGATAGAAATAAGAAGGAGAACAGTGAAGATAGGCTTTCAAGATCAGAACATGGACCGGTAATTAGTACCCAGTTCGCGGCGCTGGTGCTCCCAAAGGCCGGTCATGTGACCTGTCAAACATGACAAATTGTCGTCTGCGCTTCCTGCATTTTGGTTTCGAGCATGGTAAAGAGTTGTCAGTCGAAACCGAAAATAGAGGGCGCTACACTCCCCAAAGGCCCAAAAAAAAACAGGAACACCGCCATACTAGGTACCGCTTTCAGTTCCATAAGTAGAAACATTATCGTTGTTCTCCTTCTCTCTATCTCCACGATGTTTCTACTTATGGAACTAAAAGTGGTATCTAGTAGGGCGGCGTTTCCGGTTTTTTTGGGGAGTGTAGCGCCCTCTATGTCCGGTTTCGACTGACAACTCTTTACCAATGCTTCATTGCCACGAACCGGGTACTAATTTCCGGTCCGTGTTCTGATCTTAAAGCCTATCTTCACTGTTCTCCTTCTTATTTCTATCTCCCTGGTTTAGAGCAGGAAGATTAGACGAGCGCGAGTCTAAAAGCAGAGTCTGAGCAACGCCCCCTAGAGATAATGCCTAAGAGCTCAATTTTGACGTCACGGCAGATCGGCTAATGATTCAACTGATAACATCCTACCATTCCTGCAACCACAATAAAACAAAATTCTAAATGACTTTTTTTTTTTTTTTTTTTTTTAACTTCCATAATAAAATTGAAGATCAACTAATTCAAAACAGATACTATTTGCTTTTCATTTTAACACCCGCGCAAAAAGAAAAAAAAAACTGTAGGATTTAGTATCAAGAAAATTTTGTTTTATGTAACAAAATTTGAATTACAAAATAGTTATTTTTATTGAAAAATAAAAGCTATCTTTTGAGGTTTCATTAACACTTTTTTTTGTTAATGTGCAAATGAAAGCTCACATTTGAGTTCTAGCATAATTCCATGAAAATTAATAATATTTCGATTAAAGATTGGATTGCTTTCAATTAAAGTAAATACTTATTTACAGTATATATGTGTATTTTTATCAATATTAACAATGCTAATCATTATCTATTAAAATATGTTTACTTTGTCACTGCTGAATACTTGATTGAATATTTGCATTTGATAATTACAAATTTCATTTATTTTGCCATACATGCAGTTTTTTTTATAATCACCAGTAGTAGTTTACTATTATTAGAAAATATTAAACATAAATTTTAGTTATGTGCAATTGAAAAGATATAATTTTGTTTTGGTTTATATTTAAATATTTTGTTTTTGTTATGCAAAACATGAAAAGATAAAAACTAACTTTTAATTAGTTTTTTAAATATTTTTAACACAAAAGTAATTACAAAATTTAAATGATAACTCTAAAAAATTTTCTAGATATTTGCATTTTATACACGACACACACACATATGTATGTAATATTTAATAAATATATATTTTTTAAATGTAACCAAAAATTTTTTATTATGTAATATAATAATTCTAATTATAAAATAATTATTATAAATACCTAAAAATGCATATAGTGTGAATGTAATTATGTATTCATCGTAGTCATCTAAATAATGTGATTATTATATTTAGATAAACTAAACATAATATCAGAAAATTAATAAATATAAAATATATAAAAATAAAATAAATTGTAATCAGAATTATGAGGTTTTAGACATTATTTGAATAATGTGATTATATTTAGATAAACTAAATATAATCCCAAAAATATAATAAATTAGGTATAATAAATATAAAAATAAAATAAATTGTAATCAGAATTATGATGTTTTAGACCTTATTTGAAGAGGGTGCAATCAGTGTGGTATACATGTAACATGCATTTATATAACAAATAAGTAATTAAAAAAACATTTTTTAGCTAAGTGTAGTACAGTCAAACCTCGTTATACCACCATTATCCGTTCAAGAAATTTTTGGCGCTATAACGAGTTTGGCGGTATATCGAATTAAAATACAATAAAAATTAATTTTCATACTATTATACTAATATTATTATTATTATAAAAATAAATATCAGTAATGCCTTTTTATTAAATTATCCAATGGTATATAGTATATTATAATAGTATAAATTAATATAATATAATTAATATACATAATATAATTAATGCTACATGATTCAAAATTATCCAATTAATGTATGAAATTAACATGCACTTACCTCTTTATATAGTCAATTTTAGATAAAGTAGATAATTATGCACATAACAGACACACACATACATTAAATATCACACTGAATTATTTTACTTTAATTATCTTTTACAGGAAAATATTTTAATATGCTAGTTTGAGTTTTCCTTTCAATATCTTTTTCTACAACTAAAAGATTGTTCATCATTTTTTTATCAGTTGCATGTTTTTCTAAGAAAATTCTTATTTTCCCAATGCAATTTTTAACTTCATCAGATGTAACATGCGGCGTTTCAGCTTCTTCAGCTTCGCTGTCAGATGAATTTTCATTTTCATTGGCAACAATTTCTTCGATTGTCAAATCTTCAAATGTTGAAACACTTTTGTCTATATTAATGTACTCAATTGCCGATAGAGAGATTCATTGGATATGCTTTGTGACAAGGGGCATTATCCAAAATCAATAAAATATGGCGTTTGCTTCTTTTCATTTCTATGTTGAAATTCGCTAACCATTTTTGAAATAATGATGAAGTCATCCACGCTTTGTTATTATTCTCATAATCTACATAAAGAGCAGGATTAAAATTTTTAAAACATCGTGGCTTAGCTGATTTTCCAATCACTGTCATAGTTCTTTTATCAGATCCATCACTATTCGTACAGAACACAAGAGACACACGATCTTTTTTTTTTTTTAATCCTTTAGCAGGCCCACTCGAAATTGTTTTATCTGGCTGCAAGCGGTAAAAAAGGCCACTTTCATCCATATTGTAAACGTCCTCTTGTTTATATTCTAAAATCAGCGCACTCAGTTTTTTGCGACCATTTGACACAATATCTTCATCAACACCTGCAGTTTCACCACTTCGTATGTACTGAGAGAATCCTCGTCGCTTTTTAAATCTGTTCAACCAGCCACTACTGTATTCGAAATCTGTAATATTCATTTGCTGGCCAAGAACTTTTGCCTGCTCTCTGATGACATCTCCGTTGATAGTGGCATTTTTAGCACTCATTTGTTGTATCCATGTGCAAAGGGCATCCTCTAAGTCTTCATGTTTCGCTGTTTTCAGTCTTTTTACAGATGATTGCAGTTCGTTGGTGTTAATCCATTTTTCTGTATTCATCAAAATGTCTCCGATGCAGCGCCTGCTAACAGGCTTTTTCCAGAGTGTAGAAAAATGATTGGAGATGTGTTGCTGCGATACATTCACATTTCTTTCTTTATATTAACAAATTTCCCGCTTTTCTGAAATTGATAAAACTGCTCTTTTCGCCATAATGAGTTAAAATAAAGAGACAGAATGATATTTTACAGATTTAGCTGGTGAATTCTTCGATGTTTCAATCAACGTCCGACCAAAATTTTGAATGAGAGATTTTGCACTGCACACCGTTTTCTTTCTAAGAAATCGACATAAAGTACAGGGAGAAGTTATTTTTTACATTGTTCTCACCTGAGAGAGGAGAGACCCTTTCAGCAAATGGCGTGCCATGCCTTGTTTTCTCCCCGCTCCAGAAGCGGATCGGATCACGTGACTCGCCAGTCTGAATCAGAAGTTTTACTTGCTCGGCACTCAGTGCGCGTTATTTTTCTTCTCCCAATGACAAGTAGAATGGGTAGCAGGTGCATTTTGGCAGGTGTTGAGAACAATATAAATTCTTTGCTGTTCAATAAAGTTTGAATTGAGCTTGAAAACATCTAGACACATGAAAAGGAAGTGTCCTTTGAAATTCTAACAAAAAATTTAAAAAAGAAAGATATGCAAAGAAAATACAGTAATTTCTAGACATTTTTTTTTGGCGGTATATCGAGTTGGCGCTTTAACGGATACATTACATTGAAATTCCTATTTGGCAGATTTGTTCATAGACGCAATTGGCGCTATTTCGAGATGGCACTAAATCGGGGTTTGACTGTATATTTAAGGCAAAGGCAGATTTGAATACTAGCCGTAATAATTTCATTTGAACATTAGTAAAAATATATAATTAATATTTTCTAATAATAGTACAATATCTCTGGTGATTTTTATTTGGTGATTATAGAAAAACTGCATATAAGGCGAAATAAATCAAATATATAATTATCAAACGACAGTCAGTACATTATATTAAGTTTTATCTTACACTTTTCACTAACTGATATAATTTTGCATATGAATTAGTGACAAGAGAAGCATTTAATTAAGTTAATAAATTTATAATTTAATCTCTGTATGAAAAAATATATCAATATTTTAGCGATAAAATACATTAAACATGGGGGGGGGGGGAGAGGAGGAGCATCAGAATGAAACAATCGTGAATTTCTCAAAACTTATTTTTTATGAGAAACAACTCAGGGATCTGTTTAGGAAAAAATTTGGTCCTTTAAAGGACCCTTCACAAAATTTCTCATTTCAAAACAGGACCCTTCACAAAATTATTTTCCCTAAAATAGGACCCTTCACAAAATTCTTTGTCTTAAAAATAGGTTTTTCACAAAAATTTTCCATCTTTAAACCGAACATTTCACAAATTAATCATTTAAAAGTAAAATCTGACCTGTCACTTTTACATATATAAGGAAAATATATGTATTTTACATCCATATATCTTCTTAAAAATGTATAAATAAGAACCTGAATATAACGATCATTTCAAATTCACATAATTATGTCTAGATTTTTCACAAATATGAAAAGCTGTTCACAATTTCACAAAAATAGGACCCTGGGAAAAAAGTCGGAACAGACCCCTGCAAATGTCTCTTGAAATTTTTTTTTTTTTTAAATTCATAGCAGCATTAAAAATATTTGCATAAATCGAAGTCTTTACAAAGAATTGCATTGAAAAATATGAAAGCTATCATAGGCGAACATATATGAAATTATTTATTATGCACAATTTTCTATTCATATGCATGAAAAGAATGGCAGTTTTTAACTAAAAAGTATTGCATTTACAAATAAAACAAATTCATATTGAATACAAAAATTGTTGCACGAAATGTTAGTTATTTACTAAATAAACAAATAGTGCAAAAGTAATGCGATATTTTTCATATCACCAGCTTCAATAAACTATGGGATTAAGCCTACTCGTGGAACAAGGACCAAAGTAAACATATTTTAATAGATAGTGATTAACATTGTTAATATTCATAAAAATGCACATATATACTGTAAATAAGTACTTACCTTAATTGAAAGCAATCCGGTCTTTTAGAATTAATTGGACGACAAGAACTTTCTGATTACGAAGCACGTTGCCGCTACAACGTGCATGGCTTTACTCTCCGTCTCCTTATGCTGCAGCACAAGGAGGGAAGGGCGAATGGCCGATCTGAAAATACGTCATTAAATCAAGTATTGCCAGTCCTGTGGCATTATCTCTAGGGGGGCGTTGGTCTGAGCAGGCGCCCTCCACTAGACTCTGGCGGGAGTCCTAACTACCGTGCAGGCTACTCTCGTCACCAGCGTTTGTTGGCTGTTTCAATATTTTCCCAGTTTGCTTTGCGCTAATCAGCTGTTTGTACGATAGTTAAAAACAAAAGTGTCAGTTGTTTATTTCGTTGAAATTTATGTCAACTCTTAGCTAGTTAATATAATTATGATAACTGAAGTGTTATATATCTTTCAATTATCTTAATTATGTCTGCTAGCTGAATTACACTTAATGTAATGTTCCTGCTTTGGTTTTCATAAAAAGTTCTTCCGTCTATTTTGAATAGTAAGTGCAGAAATTTTTTGAGATTTATATTAGATCTATTCTTCATATTAACTTGTTATTCTCGAAGAATGTATTGTTTGCTAAATTTTAAACTGGATTTATTTAATATTTTTTCTGACTAAATTTATTAACAAATAGATATAATTAAAGTAAATCCATTAAAAATTGGTGTATGTTTTTTTTTCTATTTTTTTTATACTTTAAACCCCTTCAAGAGTGGTGGTTAATTTTTGGACCATTTAATTTAAATGCCATATTGGCACCAGAATTTTAGAATAAAATTTTTCCTTTTGTTAAGTACATGAAGCAAGGCTTTTTCAGATAAATTTGTTTGTAAATTCTGGTGTCATTCAATCATTTCAGCATTTTACCAATAGAAGTACTTTGCTCCTGAAACGGTTAATGCGTATATGTATTTCGAATAGTAATTAAGTAGTTATGAAGCTTTACAATATACTAATTTGATGAAAAGCTGTACTTGATTCCTCATTTATTATTAAGAGTTTTACACATTGGAATGATTTATAGTTTTGTTTTGCAACATTGCTCAAACATAATGTCTTTGCTGATATGATTTTTAGATATGTTCTTGTTTTCATTTATTCAACATAAATTGAAAGGAGACACAATTTCCAGTTGAATGGCCATTTACATTTATTATTTTTTTTTTCTGGGACAATTGGGTGATTAAAATGTATGAGGTGTTCTTGTTTTTTTCGATCGACAGTACATATGAATATGGTATAAATATGACTTACATACTATATTATGAGTGTTTGTTCATATATGGACGACGCAATGCTAAAACTAGCTTTCTCATCAGGGGACACATGGATTTTGCCCCCATCCTCCCTGCATCGCAAACTAAATTTACAAAGAGAACTTTACTAAGTTTCTAATAGCCAACTTATTTTTAAATTAAAAATATGTAATCATAAAATATGTAACAATGAACTAAGTAATCAGCTTTGTCAAATATTTATTCAATAAAACCAGTCAAACTGAAATCAAAAGGAAAAGGAAAAAATTCAGATTTATATAGATATCTGTGTTAGCATGTATAATTGTTGATATACTTTTTGTTGGGATCAGGGCTTGACAAATGCGGTCAACACTGGCGACCGAATTATTTAATCTGGCTGCCCCCCCCCCCCTCCCTCCACTCCCCATGGGAAAGATTTCAAGGTCATCAAATGAAATTCTGTTAAAAATCGAACTTAGTTTTGCACAAAACTAAATTGTAGTACCGTAATTTCGTGCGTATATGCCGCATCTCAGACAATTCGATTTCCTACCACAATTTATTTTAAATAAAATGTGACTTACTTCTGCTTAGCACTTATTTGACTTCTTATTTTCAATAAAATTTCCAGTTTGAAAAAGACTTAACTAAGGTGCGGCGCATACACACAAAATTACGGTATTTGTATAAAAACTGCAAATAAGTGTTTTAAATTAATTTAAATAACTGTTTTAAAAACAATTTTAAAATGCAAAATACATTCTTGATTTTGTAAATGTTTTATATTATTTATAAAGAAATTAAAGGTTGCAACCCTTTATGAAACAAGTGAACTGTAAGTTATTTATTTACTTGTTGACATCATCACTTGTTATTTCACCAGTATAATTGTACATTAGTTATACACTGGAAATTTTTATTCTATAGCCTTTTCTTTTCTTAGTATAAAATTAAATTATTATAAACAGTTTAATAAGAAATATAGTATCTACAATATGAATATGTACTATTTTATCTTTCTATATACAATGACCTCTCACTTATACGCGATGTCAGTAATTACTTTTTCATATCATTATTTTAAAACTGTAAAATTTGACTTATAAATTCTTTGATTATATAAGGAGAAAATCATTTAAAAAAGAAACTGGTGCTGAAAAATAATTACCGTCTATCGCGTATAAGTGAGAGGTCACTGTATTTCTTTGATCACATATATCTGTGTGTGTTTGTTTCTGCATGCATGTGTCAGAGAGAAAAAAAATGAGCCCCCCCTCCCCCCATTATTCACTGCTAGCTACAGCCCTACGTCAGATACACTTTATCAGATATAACTTTATATTCAAAGTTACAGAAACGTTTTCTTATCTTTTGTTTATATATTAAAGCACATTACATGTACAATACCAAAGATTGCATACTTTTTATAGTTCAACCTATTAAAAAAGAACACAGAATCTCTTAATGTAGTTTTATTAATGCAGAAATTATATTTTCAAAGACTATTTCTGTAAAATTTTAAAACACATATACTATAATAGGTACTTTTCGGTTAGCCGGGCACCAGTGATATATATACTTGTATATATACACACATTTACACATATCTACGTATACATATATATACATATACATATATATGTATATACATATGTATTTATATATGTACATATATCACTGGTGCCCGGCTAACCGAAAAGTACCCTATAATACATAAAATGTTCAGTATATAAAATATCAAATCATTAATTGATGATCATTTTTAATTTTAAAGCTATTCATATGCTTATGAACATATAGAAGATTTGCAATTACTGTTTTTTTCCCTAATAGATATTGTCAGCTAAAAAGTCCTTAGAGAGCATTATACAATACAGGAAATTGATTTTTCACAGAAACATCTATTTATTTCTACACATAGTTCTTGATTTAATGCAGCAGTTTATAAAAATTGTAGATAAGTTTGAAAGTTTCAGAATTTCAGTTATCTTTGAATTGCTAAGCTAAAATATTTTGTTTATTGAACTTTGGGTTGTTTTATTTCTGAGCTGCTGGATGATATATAAAAAATAATTCTTGGAGAAATGGATCTAATAATTTCCAATATAATGTAACAGACACATTAAATATATACAAGAAATGATGATCCTTAATGGCACATAGAGCATATTTTCTCCATTAGCATGTAGGTTACTTTTCTAAAATTGAAAAGCTTTCACAGAAGGAACAGATTTTTAACAATGTTTAATGGTTTAAAATTGATATGAAATAAATTGCATATCAGCAATATTATTGCAAGAACCTGTGCAAGGAAGTACAGATGATTATAAAAGAAAAATAGGAAATTATATTGTAACTAATTACATTTTCTCAAACATTAGTTGACATTTTCTTTCTTGTAATATAATAGCATTTGTAGCATTTACTACAAGTAAATAAGTCTTCAAAAATTTTAACACCATTCTCTGTTATATAAGTATAATTTGTAACCATATACTAGTTATTTTGAAACCTAACTATTTTTCAGCAAAAAGTTATTAAAACTGAAACATTGGATCTCCAGATTATTAGTTTTTATTTATAAATGCATCATTAAAAATGCATTTTATAAGCAAAGAATTCTGGGGAAAAAATCAGTTTGTACAGTCTACCTTTACTTTTTGTATTTTATTTATCAGATGCCAGTTTCTGGGCACATTTAACTTCTAAATGTTTATAATGTTGTCATATCAAATTCATAAATCATTTTATTTGTGTTTACTGGATTTGCCATAAGTGAATAAACTAATTCATTCCCTGAATTATGGGTTTAATATTTAACAATATGAATAATATTCAAAAACTTCTATTTTAGCATTCTAGGATATATACATACAAATGCAAATTAGCATTTTCCAAAATTAATAACACTGATTTGCCATTATTATGTAATATAAAAATGAAAAAAAGTCATTTTCTTAATCAAGTAGTTTTTTTTTTCCTGTTACTCTACTCAATTTCTTTTTTTTTTAATTTCGATAAGTATAAATGATTTCTTGTCATCTGATAACTGTTACTTATGCAGCATAAATAATGGTTTAAATTGCAGAAATATTTTCCATAACAAGGTAATATTATTTTCAAACAGTTGATCTTTTTAAGGTACATAGAAATACTTTCATTTTATTAATGAACACTTACATCATACAATTGCAATTGTAGGGTACTGAGACAAAAATGATTAAAGAATGTTACTTACAATTTTTCTTTGTAAGAGGAAAATATAAAGCAAACGAATTACTTATTTTCTTATGACAAAAATATGACTGCAGCATTTTCTTTATGTCACAGTACTGCATTTTGTATTTGGTTTTTGAAGTTGCTGTAACAATTTCACTGAAAAAGCAATATGAAATGGTAGAAAGGTGCAACCTTTTACTATAGACACATATATTTTCACCAGACAGCTTGTTCTGAAAACTTTTTTTTTTTTCTATCAAATCTATTTTAGAATCTGTTTACGCTTCTATCATTGCACCATGCACTTTCTGATTGTTTCTAATAGTATAAAAAGAATATTGAATACAAATGTTGACTGTTGTATATGTAGTATTGCACTTTTGAATAATAAATAATTTTCAGAAGAAAGTTTTATAAACTGTTTTTGCTGAATGAATTAAAAACAAATGAATCACTAGGAATATATTATAAAATGGCTATGCATAATACAAAATAAATTCTTATATCTGACAAAAGCAATCACAACACTACTTAAATTAATGGAAACCTTGTTTTAAGGTTTCCTTACTAACATTACATATTTATGTGGATATTGCATAGATTCTAGGAAATGCTGCGTATGACTATGCATATTTAATTTATAAAAGGATGTATGAAATCTGTTGCAATATCATAGTTCATAAAATGGTGGATTCTGGATAACTTGTGTATGTTGTAACTCAAATAAAAGAAAACAATTTGTTATATATTTAAAAGCTGTAGCATTACATGATTTCGTTTTCTTTTTTCAAAATATAAAATTATTTTACACTCAGTTTCACATATTGAATGTTGCTTGATATTATCTTTTCTTAAGCAATACATTTAAACAACATTAATTCAGAATAAATAAATATTTATTGTAATTTTCAAATCAAAGCTCTTCATTAATGAAACATGAAGGTTGATTTTACTAACTTTCATAATTATTTATAAATCCTATAAGACATTTATAAATCCTCTTCATAGAATTTATCGCATATCTCATGTTTGTAATTGGTTAAAATCATGAACATTTTAATGCTTAAATAACAAATGAATGATTGAAAACTAACTATTAATCTTTTAGTTTTACCTGCTTTTAATGGATTTTCATAAACTTTTGTTTATTTGGGCTGACCCATTTTGTCAAAATTTATAAATAAATAGCCATTTAATAAGTTTTAATATTTTTCTCTTGCATAGGATGTGGAAATTTTATGACATTCATTTCTTGACATAAAAATTTATGTATTTCATCAAAATTAAATACAGTATAGAAGAACCATTTATACAGAATGGTTGAGATGTATTCTGGGTAATTAGTTTTTCTGGATAATTGGTTGAGCATTATAGCAACATCCATTTGATCAGATTTGTAGGATATATATGTGGCTGTGATGGGGTTTTTTTTCTTCAAATTAATTATTAGATTACTCAGATTATGAATCAAATTAAATCAAGATCAAAGATTAATGAAAGTTTGAAAGAAGGAAATTTATGAGAATCTTTTGTAAACAGCAATTCTAAATAAAAATCAAAACACATATCTAAACAAATATGCTTCTATTTCAAATCCTAGGTGTTGGCATCAAGTTATTCCATGCATCTCGTAATGAATCAAGCAATGGCAATATGATTCTGGATAACAGGTTTCTGAATAAAGATTCCACATTGTACTATGTCATATTAAGCCATATAGTAGGCCTCCCTACTTGTTTGAATTTATAGCATGTCAAACATTTATTATATCTGTATGACAATAATAAAAAGGCCTTGATAAGAGATTCCTCTTAACTTGTCCACAAAAAAAAGTATAAATAAATGCATTTGACTTGTGAATTATTTATGTTGAAAAAGTTATCTATTTTTACATATTTGTTACATATTTTAAAAATGCTATTTATTAAGGTTCAAATTGGCTATAAGAAGGGATAAAATTGTTGAAATAAAAAAAATATGTACATCGAAATGATTTAGCATTTAATTTTTGTTATTGGTGAATTTATGTTTTATTGATTTACTAATTTTAAAGCTGTGTTGGCTAGGTTTTTAGATTTAAGTGCTTTTTTGATTTGGGAAAGTTTTTTATTTACTTTTTTTGTTGTGAAGAATCTTTGTGGAATTATTTTTTTATTGGCTGATGATTTTCTTTTTGCTATTAGTTTCCGCTTGTACTTGTTCCGTATGGCATTTAATTTGGCTCTGAATGTGATGTTATTTTCTTCGAGTAGTTTAATTTCTTCTGGAGTAGATAAGCTTGACATCATTTCATTTTTTTCTTTAATGAGTTTTTCTTTTTTATCCAGAAAAGATGAGCTGGGATGTTTTTGAAATATATCTTCTATTAGAATGTGCTTCTCACTGTCTCTTGTATCTTCTGAATTTGTTTTTACTGAATCATCACTGGATGTTTTGTTATTGTTGCTATTGAATATATACCTGCATAATAAATGGATATGTTTGCACATGTTTGTTCTTATGTCTGCATCTAAACAAGTACACCTGTATTGATGCAGGCAAGATTTGCATTCATTACATTTTAATCGACATGAACATGAATCCAGCACTTTACTAATTTTATACATTTTAGTTGATGATGTTGATTTAATGATCCAGCCATCTTGTTCTGGGGTAATGTTTCCTGTCGATAATGTTTTGCTTATATCATGTCTATTTCTTAAAGTTTTTAACTTTGCCGTTAATTTGCCTTTGTGTAAGGAAATGAGCCTATCATGTTTTTTGTGTTGTATGAATTTCATTAAAGCATCAATGGCTTTGTCTAGACGTTTATTATTTTTTCCATTTAAGTAATAATATTTTAAAGTTTTGTGAAATCTTTCTACATGCATATTTGTGTTAATTCCTGCATTTAATCTATAGCAGTATGCCCAGTATGGTGCACAATCAGCATAAAACTTCATGAAATACTCTCCAAATTCATTAAGATCACTATCATTTGTGAAATCATGTATGAGTGTTTCAAAACTAGTATTAAATTTGTTTACATCTGTTTCTTGTAGCAAATTCCTCAAAGATGCATACAATTCTTGTTGTTTTTCCTTTTTTACTTTGCTTTGTATATTTTTTTTCCATGCTCTTATAATGTGCCATGTGCAATATAATCTATATTCAGGTTCATTATTAACTGCAGCCCATGCATCAAAATATATGTTTGTTATATCTGACATAAATACTCTTGTAGTGATTTTACCCATCCTTTCTTTTATTTCAGAATAGAAAATTTTTAAAATGTCTCCATCTTCTCGATTGCAAATTAGAAAGGCACATGGAAATCCTTCGTTTAAATCATCTACTGTCAACAATGTGACTAGGTAAAAATCATAAGCATTGGTGCCATGTGTACCATCAATGCAAATATGTTGAGGGCCAAACTTTTTAAGCATTTCGGCTTGAACATTATCCATAATGATTAAAATGAAATCATTTTGTTTTAGATTTGGATATTTTTCCAGTGTTGATCCTTGGGATTTGTACAACAAAACACAATTGTTTTCCTGTGCTCTCATTTCATCAACCCAAATTTCTACACTTGTGGCGTCATTGGGATGTCTAATGCCATCAGATTCAAGATGATAGCTCGTTTGTATGTTACGAAGATCTTGTGCTGTAGTGAGTGTCAATCGACTTGGACCGGCATCACCTGGAGAATTGTGTACATCACTTAAAATAGTTTTGAAAGGTATTTTCATGGCTATTTTTGTTGCTATTATTTCCTTATCAGCTGTAGGAATTGGTAAATATTCTATATCATGGTTGTGTCCAACATGTGTTTTTGAAAATTGAACCTCGCATTTACCATTCTCAAATATTTTCACAAAAATTTTTGATGGACAGTGGGCATTAATCTTGTTTGATCCTTGATATTTTATTCTTCGTTTACCTTTGCTCTGTGAATTAAAAAATCCAGATCTATTACACAGAAATGTGTATTTAGAAATTGTTCCTGATTTTTTCACTGCTGTCTTTCTAATATATTTTGATGCTGAGTCTTTTTCCATTTTCCCCTTCCATTCTTCAAACAAAGTAAATGTGTCAAAATTTAATGTTTCAGTGTCTATATTTATGCCATGACATTTTTCCAGATGATCAAACATATGGGATTTTGTTAATTCACGATTGCAAACTGGGCATACATGAAAGGTTTTTTTTGTAACAGTGTCAGTATTACTATTAGTATGAATCATTTTTATATGATGTTTCAATGTAAAGTTGTGATTAAATTTTTTATCACATTGATTACAGGTGAATTTGTATGTTTTTTGATCATTCAGTGTAGGTGCAATATCTGATAGTACTTGATCAGGATGAGCACTTTTAATGTGCCTCCTTAGTGATGGATTGCTAGCATAAGACTTGCTGCAAATTTTGCAGCTAAATTTTTTTTCTTTACCCTCCATAATAATGAAGGTTAGTTCTTAAAAGAACTTTTTTGGCAGAGTGATTTTATACATGTGTGTTAAAGAAAAGAAATATAAAAATGACAGATGCTTAAAGTATAAAAAAAAGGTGAAAAGAATAAAATAATAAATTATTAAATTGGTTTCAAAATTTTTAAAAAACAATAACGGTAAAAAAAAAATATATATAAAAATGTCAGACGTTCAAAATTAAAAAAAAGTGAAAAGAATAAAATAATAAATTATTAAATTGGTTTAAAATTTAAAAAAAACAAAACAATAACGGTAAAAAAGACAAATTACAGAAAAAAATGCTACTAATAAAACGGAAATTAATTACAATAAAAGACAGATTACAGAAAAAAATGCTACTAGTAAAACGATAATTAATTACAATAAAAATAGGCCGTAAGAAAGTAAACAGAACAGATCAGCGTCTGCATTTCGCGCGCGTGACGTTCGTGTTGCGTCATTCGTCACGTGGTTTTGTTTTCTTACGCGAGCTGCTAAAACGCTGGTGACGAGAGTAGCATGCACGGTAGTTAGGACTCTCTCCAAAGTCTAGTGCGCCCTCCCCGTATGTTGCCACTTGCTTATAAAGGTACTTTAGTTCATCCTATCAGCATTTGAAAAAACGGTAACGGTATCTTATACTCCATGATTGGTCGATTTCAACACTAATGAAAATATTTAAAATCGAATATTAATCGAAAGCTCGTATTTGTTTACTAAATTTTGTGATTGTTTAATGTTCACTTTTTATGTAATGTCAAACGCTTAACGGATTTTGTAATTTGTATAAAAACGACTATCCTTGAACTGGACATTAAATAATGTATTTTTGGTACATATAATTTGTAAATTAAAAAGATTTTTCTATTCTTTGCTAATGAATACCTGAACTATTTCGATTGAAACTTAATAACCAGTTTAATATTTTTGTTTCTGAAATTGTTTTCTTTTATTGACCTTCAAAAGAATATTCAGCCGTTTTTTAATGCCTACTTTGAGATAGATTATAGAAGAGATCTTGTTTAGAAATATATCTGTAAATACACATAATTCAAGCAAGTAAGTTCTAATGTTTCGTTTGATGATAACCTTCTGTATGGTGTAAACTGAATGTTAAAATAATTTTATAAAAAATGATCATTAAAAAGAAAATACGATGCCCTGTACCATAAATATTTTCCAATATTCTGAACACTTTATTTCAATTATTTTATTATTTTTTTAATATTGCAATGAAAATTAAAATTCTCGCATTTTATCTTAGTAAGTATGTTTTATCCTACCACTTGCAGACATACAAGCATAGTTTTGCTTTTAACTGCTCCAAGAGTATTTTTTCCTTTTTAAAAATCAGTCTACAGTCTCTGTTATCTATACTAATAAAAGAAAGTTTTGCTCTGTGTGTGTGTGTGTGTATGTATGTGTCTGTTGGCGATGGCTAGCAAAATCTAGCCCACCTAGAAGTCTGGAAATTTAGGTGTGGATAGTCCAAGATCTGACCATGTGCACCTGAGTCTCAGAATTTTAATATTTTGATAATTACTCTAGATATTAATTAGAATATCATTAAGCATCGCATTGAAAATGCCATCTTTTAAATCAAAATGGCTAAAGAAAAGAACTGTTGTTGTGGATTTGGAAGCGGAAATGAACGAATTCGAAATTATTTTACTAATTAGCGAATTTTAAGAAAACTAATTAAGATATCAATTTGAAAATTTCTGAGCATATGTAAAAAAAAAATTCTGCATCCGTCTATGCAATTTTTGAAAAATTCGGCCGGTAATTTTTCTTAATTTATGCAAAAAACTGCTAAAAATCTGCTGGCGCCAGTGAAATAAATCTGAGAAAGTTTCAGACAGGGATCTGCTTTCATTAAAAACTGAACTGCAAAGAGATCTGCTTCTCGGGCCCCATTTAGCTTGCGAAAATGAAAGGAAATAATTGCCAATTTTTACTAATGAACAAAAATTTAAGTAACTAATTAAGATATAGATTTGAAATTGAGGTCGGGAAGGGGTGTCATCTGCCGGCTATTTTAGCGTAGAGTCTTCGTTATGTTCTAATTATCAGAAAAATGTAATTATTTTTTTAGAACAAATTATTCATTATATTTGCAGGTATGGGGAGGGAGGGGGTTAACGCCTTTCTCTGAGATTGTAATTATCTCTGGCCCGGGCAACGCCGGGCGGGTTAGCTAGTATTATAAAAATCGTGTTTATTGTGTCTACAGTCAACAGGCTTTCACAGATACATAAAGCATATCTGAGTACTTTGCTTGAAAAGTTCGATTTCTTATTCACTATCTCCTTCTTTCACAAAAGTTGGTGTCGCCACCTTTCTATCCACAAGTTATTTCATTTTTAAGCCATTATTTTGTGATTCACTTTTAATTCTTTGAAGACCATTTTCTCAAAAATTAGGATTACCATACATTTTCTTTTCTTTTCTTTTTTTTTGGTACTTTTCTGATCTAGGGGGTTTTGGCAAGAGAAGGAAATTTTTCACACAGTATTTTCTGGTAACCTATTTACTGTTTCATGCACACAAGCAAATTTTTCGGCTAAACTATTGTATTCGCCTGCAGTCCACCATCTTGTTTTTTAAATCAAAACATATTAAACTTTTATTATTAAATATAAATAAATTAGTCGGTAAAATTAAATAACGTGTTTATAATAAGTAAATATGGATGAAAATTATTTTGGAAATGAGAAACAAAACAAATATGGGTTAAATTCTAGAAGAAGCGAGACAATTGGCGGTGGCAAATTTGGCGAAGCGATAAATGAGTTTTTTTTGCTACCAGTTTGTTTCTTACGTTTCTTTCACACCTACTGTGCATGGTTCTGGCATGTCCACTTGGTTCTGGAAATTGAGCTGCTTTTGAGGGGATTAGATTGGATTGGTTGGTTGACAGACTAGAATATTCTAGAATGGAGGATATTCCATCTACGTCATGATCACGTGGTCCAGGAGAAGAATTTCTTGGGTAAAGAAGGGAAGGCTCCGTAAATGTAATGTAAATCAGTACAAAAACCCTTAACGGGTTAAAAGTTGTGACGCAGCACTTTGTTTTGGCTCTATAAATTTTAAATATGGGTCTTAAAAGTAATGATATCAAATTTAAGTGACGCTATGTTAATAATTTTTTTTTTAATCATAATTTTCTTTTTAGTTTTATTTATATTCACAGGTGCAATTATTATCTTAATATGAAAAAAATATATAGAACTTATTCGCTGATGCTTTTTCGTTCACATCTCTCATGAATTCAAAATATGGGTTTTAAAAGAAATGATATCAAAATTTGAGTGACACCTTGACGTGAATTTAATAGGACTCTTTTAAAATTCAATTTAAATTATTTTTGGTTTGTCTTCTAAAGTATATTTACACATACAAACAATACTTTTAATTTTTCAATACACTTTTAAATATATTACTTTCACTGAGCCTATATTATGTATTGAAATGTATTTATTTCAATAAATTGATTTATCTTCTGTGCCACGCTATCCAAAATCATAAGTAAAATTTATGTAAATGATTATTTTGCGTCATATTATCCACTTGCATACATTTCCCTTTGTTTGGATACTATGACGCAAAATAATCATTTACATAAAATTTACTTATGATTTTGGATAGCGTGGCACAGAAGATAAATCAATTTATTGAAATAAATACATTTCAATACATAATATAGGCTCAGTGAAAGTAATATATTTAAAAGTGTATTGAAAAATTAAAAGTATTGTTTGTATGTGTAAATATACTTTAGAAGACAAACCAAAAATAATTTAAATTGAATTTTAAAAGAGTCCTATTAAATTCACGTCAAGGTGTCACTCAAATTTTGATATCATTTCTTTTAAAACCCATATTTTGAATTCATGAGAGATGTGAATGAAAAAGCATCAGCGAATAAGTTCTATATATTTTTTTCATATTAAGATAATAATTGCACCTGTGAATATAAATAAAACTAAAAAGAAAATTATGATTAAAAAAAAAATTATTAACATAGCGTCACTTAAATTTGATATCATTACTTTTAAGACCCATATTTAAAATTTATAGAGCCAAAACAAAGTGCTGCGTCACAACTTTTAACCCGTTAAGGGTTTTTGTACTGATATCATTACTTTTTTAAGGTTATTGATGAAAATGTCAATTAGTCAAAATTAAGCATAGGGTATAAATTAATCATTAGAATAAAATTTTAAAGAAATGCTAAAAAAGACCCCTTGGACCCCAATAAAAATATGAGGGTGGTGGCCCAGGGAGAGGAATCCAAGACTCAACTTTTAAATTATACAGCGAGAGAGTAACACAATTAGAAGTATGAAAATGCATGGCAAAACCCGATTGTTCCATCTTCCACCGCCAGGGGGGGCACTCTGTTCTATACAAACATAGCTGAAATCTTTGAGGCTGTCGATTTGGAGTCGAATGAGCCATACCTCGTCGTGATCGGTCCCATAGAACCCGATAGGAAAGCGCCCCCTGGTGGTGAAACTTGGAACTAAAATCGATATATCCTGTCGATGTCGAGTCGATGAATCAAACTACATTGTGATGGGACCTATAGAAATAGAGTTAGCTACAAAATCTGTTAGTTCCACCTTCCACCACTAGAGGGCGCACTCTGTTGTATACAAACATAGCTCAAATGTTTGAGGCTGTCGATTTCAAGTCGAATAAGCCATACCTCGTCGTGATCGGGGCCCATAGAATCCGAGATAGGAAAGCGCCCCCTGGTGGTGAAATTTGAAATTAAAATCAATATATCCTGTCGATGCCGAGTCGAATAAATTAAACTGTATTGTGATGGGGCACATAGCTACAAAATCCGTTAGTTACATCTTCCACCGCCAGGGGGCGCACTCTGTTCTATACAAACATAGCTGAAATCTTTGAGGCTGTCGATTTGGAGTCGAATGAGCCATACCTCGTCGTGATCGGTCCCATAGAACCCGATAGGAAAGCGCCCCTGGTGGTGAAACTTGGAACTAAAATCGATATATCCTGTCGATGAATCAAACTACATTGTGATGGGACCTATAGAAATAGAATTAGCTACAAAATCTGTTAGTTCCACCTTCCACCACTAGAGGGCGCACTCTGTTCTATACAAACATAGCTCAAATGTTTGAGGCTGTCGATTTCGAGTCGAATAAGACATACCTCGTCGTGATCGGGCCCATAGAATCCGAGATAGGAAAGCGCCCCCTGGTGGTGAAATTTGGAATTAAAATCGATATATCCTGTCGATGCCGAGTTGAATAAATTAAACTGCATTGTGATGTGACCCATAGCTACAAAAATCGTTAGTTCCATCTTCCACCACCAGGGGACGCACTCTGTTCTATACAAACATAGCTGAAATCTTTGAGGCTGTCGATTTAGAGTTGAATGAGCCATACCTCGTCGTGATTGGGCCCATAGTACCCAAGAAAGGAAAGCGCCCACTGGTGGTGAATTTTGGAACTAAAATCGATAAATCCTGTCGATGAATCAAACTACATTGTGATGGGACCCATAGAACTCGAGTTAGTTACAAAATCCGTTAGTTCCATCTTCCACCACTAGATGGCGCACTCTGTTCTATACAAACATAGCTGAAATCTTTGAGGCTATCCATTTGGAGTCGAATGAGCCATACCTCGTCGTGATCGGGTCCATAGAACCTGAGATAGGAAAGCGCCCCCTGGTAGTGAAACTTGGAATTAAAATCTATATATCCTGTCGATGCTGAGTCGAACCAAACTGCATTGTGATCGGACCCATAGAACTCGAGTTAGCTGCAAAATCCGTTAGTTTCATCTTCCACCATCAGGGGGCGCACTCTGTACTATGCAGACATAGCTGAAATCTTTGAGACTGTGGATTTCAAGTCGAATAAGCCATACTGCGTGGTGATTGGGCACATAGAACCCGAGAGAGGAAAGCGGCCCCTGGTGGTGAATTTTGAAACTAAAATCAATATATCCTGTCGATGTCGAATCGAATAAATTAAACTGTATTAGATACCAATTAATCTCGGAAAAAATTGCAAATTTTGTCATTTGGCAGCGTAAAAATCATGAATTTCATCGATCGGCACAGAAAAAACATGTATTTTGTCGATAGGGGGAGAAAAGATCATAAATTTCGTCGAACAGGCAGATAAAAATCATGAATTTCATTTATTAGTGCATGAAAAACACAAATTTCATCAAACACTCGCATAAAAATTAAAAAATTCGTTGATCGGGCATGAAAAAACATTAATTTCGTCAAGTTTGCACGTAAAAATCACAAATTTCATCAAACGGTAGCATAAAAATCACAAATTTCATCAAACGGTAGCATAAAAATCAAGAATTTTGGCAATCGGGTGATAAAATTTTTTTTTGTCAATCCGGCCCGTAAAAAGTATGAATTTTGTCGATGAGGTGCGTAAAAATTGTCGAGTCGAATGAATTAAACTGCATTAGATACCAATTAGTCTCTGAAAAAATTGCAAATTTCATTATTTTGCAGCATAAAAATCAGGAATTTCGTTGATCAATGTGCAAAAATCATGAATTTCATCGATCGGCACCAAAAAAACGAATTTTCTCTATAGGGGGAGAAAAGATTATAAATTTCGTCGAACAGGCGGGTAAAAATCATGAATTTCATTTATTAGCACATGAAAATCGCAAAATTCATCAAACGGTCGTTATGAAAATAAAAAAATTCTATGATCGGGTATGAAAAAGTCATTAATTTCGTGAAGTTTGCACGTAAAAATCACAAATTTCATCAAATGGGTGCATAAAAATCAAGAATTTTGGAAATCGAGTGATAAAAAATTTTTTTGTCAATCCGGCCCATAAAAAGTATGAATTTTGTCGATGAGGTGTGTAAAAATTGTCAAGTCGAATGAATTAAACTGCATTAGATACCAATTAGTCTCTGAAAAAATTGCAAATTTCATTATTTTGCAGCATAAAAATCATGAATTTTGTTGATCAATGTGCAAAAATCATGAATTTCATCGATCGGCACAGAAAAAACATGAATTTTCTCGATAGGGGGAGAAAAGATTATAAATTTCGTCAAACAGGCGGGTAAAAATCATTAATTTCATTTATTAGCGCATGAAAAAACATTAATTTCGTCAAGTTTGCACGTAAAAATCACTTTCATCAAATGGGTGCATAAAAATCAAGAATTTTGGCAATCGGGTGATAAAAAATTTTTTTGTCAATCCGGCACGTAAAAAGTATGAATTTTGTCGATGAAGCGCGTAAAAATTGTCGAGTCGAATGAATTAAACTGCATTAGATACCAATTAGTCTCTGAAAAAATTGCAAATTTCATTATTTTGCAGCATAAAAATCAGGAATTTTGTTGATCAATGTGCAAAAATCATGAATTTCACCGATCAGCACAGAAAAAACATGAATTTTCTCGATAGGGGGAGAAAAGATCATAAATTTCGTCGAACAAGCAGGTAAAAATCATGAATTTCATTTATAAGCACATGAAAATCGCAAATTTCATCAAACGGTCGCATGAAAATCAAAAAATTCTTTGATCGGGTATGAAAAAATCATTAATTCCGTAAAGTTTGCACGTAAATATCACAAATTTTTTCAAACGGGTGCATAAAAATTAAGAATTTTGGCAATCGGGTGATAAAATTTTTTTTGTCAATCCGGCCCGTAAAAAGTATGAATTTTGTCGATGAAGTGCATAAAAATTGTCGAGTCGAATGAATTAAACTGCATTAGATACCAATTAGTCTGAAAAAATTGCAAATTTCATCATTTTGCAGCATAAAAATCAGGAATTTCGTTGATCAATGTGCAAAAATCATGAATTTCATCGATCGGCACAGAAAAAACATCAATTTTCTCGATAGGGGGAGAAAATATTATAAATTTCATCAAACAGGCTGGTAAAAATCATGAATTTCATTTATTAGCAAATGAAAAACGCAAATTTCATCAAATGCTTGCATAAAAAAAAAATTCATTGATCGGGCATGAAAAAACATTAATTTCGTTAAGTTTGCACGTAAAAAACCCAAATTTCATCAAACGGGTGCATAAAAATCAAGAATTTTGTCTATCGGGCGATAAAAAAATGTATTGTCAATCCGGTACATAAAAAGTATTAATTTTGTCGATGAGGTTAAAAATAAAGGTAATATGAGTCAAGGGGTCTAACCTTATGAGTCTCCTTATTTTCTTTCTTGTTCGGATGCAAACAATTCATATTTTTAATCTGCATTTGGTCGAAAAATGAATTATCTTTAATTTTAAAAACGAGAAATTCGTAATTACATGTATAAAATTCGATTGGTATTTATTATTGGTATTTATGATTTCAAAATTTTTAATAAGAAATTGTTTTTTTGCTAGTATACAGTTGTAAAAGTCTCTAGCCATGCCAACCAACCAATCGGTTGCTTATGGATCTGCTTATGCTTATATCACTTATTCATATAGTTTAGCTTTGGCTTGCCTCTTATTAGTTTGTCTTGACTGCTAAATTTTTATATTTCACATTTCATAATTTTTATTGCAATACTTCAGGTAAGAATGCTTTTTAACTTGATTATTTCCTGTATTTATAATAATTTTTTGTTACTAACATTCTTATGTTTTAATGGGTGCAAAATTTAAGATTGGCGAAAAAGCTACTAAAAGGTTCTTTATTTCAATAAATTGTTTTATCTTTTGTGCCATGCTGTCGAAAATTGAAAGAAAAATTTATGTAAAGGTTTATTTTGCATCATAGTATCCAAACTAAGTGAAATGTATGCAAATGGATAGTATGATGCAAAAAAAAACCATTTACATAAATTTTTCTTTGAATTTTCGACAGCATGGCACAAAAGATAAATCAATTTATTGAAATAAATACATTTCAATGCATAATACAGGCTTATTGCAAGTGATATATTTAATGATGATTGTACTGAATTTTGTATTGAAAATGGAACATTTTAGTACATATTAATGGTTTAGCATAAAAAATAATTTATGTAGGTCATTCTAAAATTCTTATATAACAAAATCTGTAAAAATGAAGCTCTGTTCTATCAGAATTCTGCAATTGTTAATTTGTTTTAAAACTAAATAAGCACTCCTTAGGTATTTTTAACTGTTTTTATTATTGGAAATGGTGCGGAAAAACAGAACAAAACAAACTTTAGTAAAATATTTTATGTAGTAATAGGGTGGGTTTTTTTAGGAAACATTTATTTAACTGCATTTATTATTTTTTTTTAAGAGGACAGCCAAGGGTCGATGCATGCTTTACACTCACGCTAAAAAAAAAAAAATTTAATCGGTTAAAAAAAAGAAAAAAGTCTCCAAACTTTGGGGACTGTTTTTTCTTTTATGGCAACCTGGCTATTAAGCTTGTATTTAGTAGCTTGGCGCAGTCTTGGAAATCGTGCCATCCAAACAGTCGCCAATCTTTTGTTTACATTTTAGCGTGAGTGTAACACATCTGTTCAGTTATTTTTCTTGGGGCCCATTTTGTGAAAAGTAAAGGTTACTTTTGTGAAATTTATTATATTTTAGTGAAAAATAACATTTTGTAACAAAAGTTGAAATTCAGTTACTCAAATTAGAACAAAGTACTTATTAACAAAAACTTTTTACATTTACAATCACTTTGCTGAAATTTTCCTCTCAAGTGAACTTGTTTGTTTACAAATTACACATTTTAAAACATCACAAAATAATAAATATTTAATAAATAGTAAGTTTTTATGGAATAGAATTTTGTGAAAGGAACTATTTTAGTAAAAAGAATTTTGTGGAGAGGCCCATTTTATCAAATTGATTTTTGTGAAGAGGTCCGTTTTATTAAATTGATTTTTCCCCAAATTTTACCTGGATCGACCCTTGACAGAGCAAAATATAAATATGTAAACTTTATTCTTAATAAAACAAACAAATAAACTGATATTTTTTTTATGTATATCAATATTTATTTACATCAAACTATCAATTATTTATTTTATTTATTTTTTTAATAATAGAAACTATTTCATTAGTTATGCTATTTTATTTTTATATTGAAATAAAAAAAATCCACGTGCTATTATTGCATGCTATTTGTAACTAATATTAAAAAAAAGTTTTCGCCGGCGGAGGAAAAAAATCGCACCAACGTGGTGCGTATATATATGACATCTGTGCGGTATTATTGATCAATAATACTATATTAATAAAATAGATTAGCAGTTTCACACAGCTTTTTCGCCAATCTTAAATTTTGCACGCATTAAAACATAAGAATGTTAGTAACAAAAAATTATTATAAATACAGGAAATAATCAAGTTAAAAAGCATTCTTACCTGAAGTATTGATATAAAAATTATAAAATGTGAAATTTTAGCTGTCGAGACAAACTAATAAATAAGAGCCAAGCCAAAGACAAACTAATAATAAGTAATAACAGTTAAGCTAAAGCTAAACTACTGTGGCTAAACTATCAGTCAGATAATCAACCGATTGGTTGGCTGCCATGGCTAGAGACTTTGCCCACTGTATACTAGCAAAAAAACAATTTCTTATTAAAAATTTTGAAATCATAAATACCAATAATAAATACAATCTAATTTTATACATGTAATTACGAATTTCTCGTTTTTAAAATTAAAGATAATTCATTTTTCTACCAAATGCAGATTAAAAATATGAATTATTTGCATCCGAACAAGAAAGAAAAAAAATTTAACCATAATTTAATTTAATACATATTTTGGAATGTATAATAAACTGTTTTCATATTAAAAAAAAAAAAAAAATCTAAATAGTTCTTCAGCCACATATGATTGCGAAATCGCCTTTAACTATAACCATGATACCCATGAACATCCTGACCGCGCAGGAATAAAAAAGGGTGAAAAGGCCGAAAATCTTTAATGTTAGTCTACCAGAAAAAGCATAAGAAAAGAGTCCGATTTTGAAGCTGGATTATATAAAAAACAAGAGTTTTCCTACGTTAGCTCAAAATCTTACTCTCTTCATCTAAAAGCGATTAATATAATATATTAATTTAAAAAAAAACGTTCGATCCATTTTCGAGATAACACCTCTGTGCCCATTACACCATTACATTTTCCATTTTCGCTTAAAAATTGGTTTCCAGATCTCAAAATCTACTGCATGTAGAAATCTATAAATTTCAGGATAGAGTTAGGCCATAGATATAAGACTAATGTGAAAAAATCGAAACGGTGTGCCTCATATTTACTGAGATATTAAATGTCGGCGTTTCGATTTTCCTTTGATGTCCTGCTAGCTGTATATATGAGAGTGACGGAATCTTCGGTTTTGGGCTTACGGTTTTCGGTTTTTCGCTGCGTCACTCAAGAGACTACCGTCTCTTATGATTCCCGCCAGCTAACTAAACAGTTCAAGGGATAAAGCAATAGTAGCTTTCCTTCTTATCTGTTAGAAGTTTTTTTGGGTAAATTACCGGTGCCACATGACCTTTTACAGCCTCGAACCAGGATTTGGAATATTGTCCATAGGGTTCTATTGTCTGTGGGTTGGTTTGTTGTGTGTCGCATAGTCAAATTTGTTGAATTACGTTTGTGGAATGTGTTTTGTGAAATTTAATGGTTTGATGTTTTGTCGTATGTCATAGAAGGATAATTTCTGCAAAATATTTTTTTGTGTAAATGTTTTTAGTAAAAAGGTCTTGTTCATAAAATGGTAGTATCTATGTTAAATATTATGTAAAATAGTTTTATAATTTTGACGTTTAATACTTTTAAATTTTGAAATCTAAAAATATTCGGCTTCATGTTAGTATTCGGCTAGCCGAATATTCAATATTCGGTGTACCTGTGGGCTGAATATTCGGTATTCCGCCAAAATCACTATTTGGTTCATCCCTAGATAAGATGTATTTTATGCACTTTAGAGATTGTTGTAAACCGAGTTTTGTGCACACATTAGTGACCGCAGCTTGAATGGATTTCATGCATTGTAGAGACTGCTGCACAGCGAATTTCATGCATCCAGAGGTTTTTTTTTATTCGGTTAATGTACACAAAACATACATATATATATATATATATATATATAAGTTAGTAACTGCTGTCTGAATGAATTTCATGCATTCTAGAGATTGCTGCATAGGGAGTTTCATGCATCCAGAGGGGTTTTCTTTTCGGTTAATGTACGCAAAGCGTACACATATATATATATATATATATATATATATATATATATATATATATATATATATATGTAAGTTACTAACCACTGATTGAATGAATTTTATGCATTCTAGAGAATGCTGCACAGCGAGTTTCATGTATTCAGTGTTTGTTTTTTTCGTTGTTGTTGTTAATGTACGTGAAGCATACATATAGGGGAGACCGGGGTACAATGGACCAATTTTGTAAATTTTGAATGTTTACTCTCAAAATACTGGATTTTTGTGTTTGAAAAAATGTGTGCATATTATGTATATATTAGGGTTTAAGTTGCACTCACTCAAAATCAATAATTATGTTTACTTTTTTTACTATATTTTTTTAAATGGCAAGTGACAAAGTGGACCATTGTACCCCAAGGTCGGGGTACAATGGTCCGCAGCATGGGGCTCAATGGACCACAAGTAAATTAAGAAAAAAAACATTTATGTAGTACATTCTTTAATGACACCAACATAGAATGTATTATACTTGTTTATTGGTGGCATTAATAAATATTAAAGTTAGCAAATACTAAAACATTTTTGTGTCGCTGAAGGTATGCTGTTTTCTTGTAAATATGTAGAGTTCGGCAAACTCATTGCAATATCTTGAACATTTACAAGAGATTCATCAACAAGATCAGATAAAATGAACACATTTTGATTAGGTTTTCACTGCATGAATCTGACAAAACATAATCATAATCCTGTTACCAAACCATCCAAAAAATAAAAAGCACTGTTTTATTTTACTTAACACCTATAATTTATCTACACTAATATAAATAGATACAGACTAATAGGTATATTAATTTTTTAATGTACTTGTTTAATATGATTGCAGGTTTGTAAAAATATAGAAATTTAAAATTAACTGAATGTTTATAAAAAGTAAAGAAACCATAAATAAATAAATGAATAAGTAAAATACTTAAAAAATATAAACTACGTGAATCATGGTTAAATTACTCACTAAAAATAAAACAATTTATTAATCTTAATTTCATGTATAATGCCCGGATACAGAACTGGGGTACAATGGACCATGGTACCCCAGTTTTGGGTGGTCCATTGTTCCCCCATATGGAAGTTTGACAGAAAAAAGTAAAAAAAAAAAATAACAAATTTTATATTCAATTATTTTATTGTTCCCCATATGGAAGTTTGACAGAAAAAAGTAAAAAAAAAAATAACAAATTTTATATTCAATTATTTTAGCTACATTTAATATAATAATAGATTATCTTAGCTTTTAATTGTGCTGAGCAATATCTTTCAAATCATAATTCTTTAATGAAGAAAAGAAGATGTGTTTCGCTGAAAATATTTACTTCTACCTGCCACAAACCATCTTTCTAGAATAAAATGGCTAATTTGTCAGTTGGGCACATAATTTTACACTTTGATTCACCACTGTAGTGCTATCATCTATATGCCAAAATATGAAGCATTCAAAAACAGAAATAATATGAATAATAGGGGGTATTCCATTGTACCCCGGTCTCCCCTATATGTTATTAACCGGTGATCGAATGAGTTTCGTGCATTCGAACAATCAGAAATATCGAGATTATCCCCAATCATAACCAGAGTGCTTTGTAGCAGATAACTCATTACTTACACAGTTCCTATGAAAATTTCTTTTGTGAAGTAAACATTGATTTCATTTCGTTTTGTGACAATTTATAAAGTTTAAGCAAAGAGGAAAAAATAGCTAAAAATTTGTAAAAATAAAAAAATCCGGTGGAAAAAATTGCTAAATGTTTGTAAAAATCAAAATATCTGGAGGAAATATTGCTAAAAGTTTGTAAAAATAGAAAAATACAGAGGAAAATATTGCTAAAAGTGAAAAATAGTGAAGAAAAACTTGCTAAAACTTTGTAAATAGTCGTAAAACAAAATAAAATCAATGTTTACTTTGTGAAAAAGCTTGCTGTAAGAAGTGTGTAAGCATCTACTTGGCTGCCGAAAGCATGTGTTCTGGTTGGGTAGAATTTGGAGGGTTGCGATTTTGCAGTTGGCGCACGTAAAAAAAATTGAAAATTGGGTGTCTCGCTCGTTCTAGGATTTTGTCCAAATATGTTTTGATTTAAAAAACAATTTTTAATCAGTTCCGTTTGTTTACATTAATGTGTTATGATCACTCTATATTAAAATAGACTGATTAATTTATCCAATTGCTTATTTTATGCTCAAAATCCTTGGGCACTGACACTTCTTCAACAATTATTTAATTGTAATGTAAATTATCCCCAGTTTAAATTTTTGTTACAGTAATTCGTCCAGTAGATTATAACTTTATCCTCTAAGTTAACTATTGCTTCTTTTCCTGCAGTTATATTAGAAAATATAAGAAAAAAATAATTTTGTAATTCTATCTATCACAACTTTATGTCTGTGCATATTAGTTAAATGATAATTAAAACCATATTTAAACAAGTTGGAAATTGTACGTCAAACGTTACAAACGAGGTGCGTTCGTACGCACGTTTTAGAATTAAATTCATGATATCCCGTGCGTAGAACGGGTTAAACAGCTAGTTAAGTATATATTTTATGACACTGTTCATACAAATATCTTAACTAGTTATATAAATATTCAGATATATATGTATCAGCTAGTTATATAAATATTCAGATCTTGATGATTTTTAATTCTGTGAAATGAATTATATCGTCTGCAGATTAATTTCTGTCATAAAATAAGTATCTCGGTCGCTTGACGATTAAACTTCGGAAGCTCCTATAACAAAAAAGCACCGATTAAAAAAAAAAAAAAATCAAATTTCTTAATAAATATTTTTATTAATATCTCCTAAAGTTTTGATTCGATTTTAATAAAATTTGAAATGTCTCGACAAAATTCTGCAAAGATAATATATTTTAAATTGCAAACCATTTGGTTGGGTAGTTTTTGCGTTGTTATATGCGGACAGACAGACAGACGGACGGACAGACGGACGGACCAAACGACGACTATAGGTGCTACGTATTTATATAATTACGAACGCACCTAAAAACAAGATGACAGACCGAAGGCAAATAGGATAGCTGTTCCAATTTTTCAATATTTATACTATTTAATACCTGACTATCAGTCCTAATGTGGCTGAAGGGCGTGCCGTAAAATTCTCGTTTGTCATATACTGTATTCCACGTTTTAAAATTTATTACAAAAAAAGAGTCCAAAAATAAAAACATTGTACAGATTTTAAGATGAAATTTATGATGTCTAACTTAATTGCAAGTATAAGATAAACTCATGTACCTTGCACAGTATAAATACAGTACATTCAGTTTTAAAATAAACCAAACATAAACATGAAACTTAAGTCTGATTCTTAAAAAGAAAAGAATGGGGCTGTACATATATATGTTATCAACTTTTTGGTAATTTTGGAATCCCCCCACCCTCTTGTTGAGGTATTCCATATTTTGGAATGAAATGATTTTGTAACCATTTAATAGTTGTATTTTCATTAAAAAAAAAAAATAATAATAATAACAGACTATTTTGATCTAAAGAAAAAGTAAAAAGAAAAATGGTTGGGTAAAAAGTGATAACAATATCAAAATACAAATCCCTGCTCCCTCTACTCTCTCATCTAACGATATCAAGTGCCAGACCCCCCTTCACCCCTAAAGTGATAATGTTATACATGCACAGCCCATATGTGTGTGCTTAAAACCACACGACTATAGTCAAAATATCTGTGGCAATAGTAATCAATTTGAAATAATATATCTATATTAATAAAAGAAAGTTTCGCTCTGTGTGTGTGTCTGTTGGCGATGGCTAGCAAAATCTAGCCCACCTAGAAGTCTGGAAATTTAGGTGTGGATAGTCCAAGGTCTGGCCATGTGCACCTGAGCCTCAGAATTTTAATATTTTGATAATTAGCCTAGATATTAATTAGATTCTCATTAACCCTTGCTTCTAAAATCTCATCTTTTAAATCAAAATGGCGAAAGAAATGAACTGGCGCATTGGATTTGCACCCCGAAATGAACGAATTCGAAATTATTTTACTAATTAGCGAATTTTAAGAAAACTAATTGAGATATCAATTTGAAAATTTCTGAGCATATGTAAAAAAATATTCTGTATCTGACTACGTGATTTTTGAAAAATTCGGTTGGTAATTTTTTTTAATTTATGCAAAAAACTGATCAAAAATACACTTTTTTTTCTTTTGGGTTGGTTGGTTGATTGGTTGGTTGCACCGATTCTTCACAGAAGTAATTAAATAAACCAGAGTAGCGATGCCTAAATAAGGATTTCTAACTAAATAGTGTCAATATGGATTGAAGTTATCAGCATAGAGCCATGCGAATGTACCTACACATGACAAATTACACATACGTCCCCATGATTGAAATATTTTGCAGGCACATTTTTCTTCATGACAATTAGTCGGGTTTAAGTTTTTTTTTTTTTTTTTTTTTTTTTTTTTTTTTTTTACGTGACATTTATTATTATGATGGAGATTGTTAATACAGAAAACTTTATTTAACAGATTCTTTTTTATATTTGCAGGAAAGAAGAGGGGCAAGGGTCTAATTACATTTAAGCTTCAAGGTGTATTTCTAGAAAGCAGTTACCAGAATTTCCGAATAATAGTCTAAGCCAAATTTCAAATTAAGTTCCTAGCTTAACCAAATGAATCAATCTTTAAAGATGTATTGTAATCCTCCTAATTAGTTATTTGCTGAAGGCCACTTGAACAACCCCCCCCCCCCCTCCCGGCCTGTCCTTCAAGGTTTTTTCTCTAACTCTGCTCCGTTTCCATATCTCAGCAACTATCTTTCCGATTTCAACGCAAGTGATTTCAAACATTATAATTAATTTAATAGTCACCCTTTATAACATTAAACTAAATTTATGACTAGCGGTTACCACTATTTACGAATAAGAGTTTAAGCCAAATTTGTAATTAAATTCAAAGCTTAAGGAAACGAACGAATTTTGAAAGATGCAGAGTGGTCCTTCTAATTAGTCATTTGCCGAAGGACACTTGAACAACCCCTCCTCCCCCCCCCCCCCCGGCCTTCCCTTCAAGGTTTTTTTCTCTAACTATGCTCCGTTTCCATATCTCAGCAACTATCTTTCCGATTTCAACACAAGTGATTTCAAACATAATTAATTTAATAGTCACCCTTTATAACATTAAACTAAATTTATGAGTAGCGGTTACCACTATTTACGAATAATAGTTTAAGCCAAATTTGTAATTAAGTTCAAAGCTTAAGGAAATGAACGAATTTTGAAAGATGCATATTGATCCTCCTAATTAGTCATTTGCTGAGAAGCACTTGAACACCCCCTCCCCCCTGGGACCTCGTTCAAGGTTTTTTCTCTAACTATGCCCCATTTCCATATCTCAGCAACTATTTTTCCGATTTCAATGCAAGTGGTTCCAAACATTATAATTAACTTAATAGTCACTCTTTATAATATTACACTAAATTTATGAGTAGCAGTTACCACTATTTCCGAATAATAGTTTAAGCCAAATTTGTAATTAAATCCCTAGCTTAAGCAAACGAATGAATTTTGGAAGATGCATAGTGGTCCTCCTAATTAGTCATTTGCTGAAGGACACTTGAACAACCCCTCCCCCCTGTCCTCCCTTCAAGGTTTTTTTATCTAACTATGCTCCGTTTCCATATCTCAGCAACTATCTTTCCGATTTCAACACAAGTGATTCCAAACAATATAATTAACTTAATTGTCACTCTTTATAACATTAAACTAAATTTATGAGTAGCGGTTACCACTATTTATGAATAATAGTTTAAGCCAAATTTCTAATTAAGTTCCTAGGTTATCCAAATGAACGAATTTTTAAAGATACATAGTGGTTGTCCTAATTAGTCATTTTCTGAACGGAACTTGAACAACCCCTCCCCCCCGTCCTCCCTTCAAGGTTTTTTTCTCTAACTATGCTCCGTTTCCATATCTCAGCAACTATCTTTCCGATTTCAACACAAGTGATTTCAAACATAATTAATTTAATAGTCACCCTTTATAACATTAAACTAAATTTATGAGTAGCGGTTACCACTATTTACGAATAATAGTTTAAGCCAAATTTGTAATTAAGTTCAAAGCTTAAGCAAACGAAAGAATTTCGAAAGATGTATAGTGCTCTTCTTAATTAGTCATTTGCTGAAGGGTACTTGAGCAACCCTCTCACCCCCGGCCCCTCCTTCAAGGTTTTTCTCTAACTATGCCCCGTTTCTATATATCAGCAACTATCTTTCCGATTTCAACGCAAGTGATTCCAAACATTATATTTAACTTAATAGTCACCCTTTATAACATTAAATTAAATTTATGAGTAGCGGTTACCACTATTTACAAATAAGAGTTTAGGCCAAATTTTTAATTAAGTTCGTAGCTTAACAAAACGAACGAATTTTTATGCATACATAGTGGGCCTCCTAATTAGTCATTTTCTGAAAGACACTCGAACATCCCCTCCCCTCGGCACCTCACTCAAGGTTATTTTCTGTAACTGTGCCTTATTGCAATAACTGGGCTAATAATGTTCCAATCTTCTCAAAACCAGCTCAATATTGTAGTGCGCCTACTATATATAGCAGGGGTTGATCCAGGCAAAATTTGGGGCCTATTTAGGACCCCTTCACAAAAATCAATTTAATAAAATGGGTCCCTTCACAAAAATCAATTTGATAAAATGGGCCCCTACACAAAAATCAATTTGATAAAATGGGCTCCTTCACAAAATTCCTTTTACTAAAATAGGCCCTTTCACAAAATTCTATTCCATAAAAACTTACAATTTATTATTTTGAGATGTTTTAAAATGTGTAATTTGTAAACAAACAAGTTCACCAGAGAGGAAATTTCAGCAAAAGGATTTAAAAGAAGTTTTTGTTTATAAATGCTTGGTTCGAATTTGATTAACTGGATTTCAACTTACGTTACAAAATGTTATTTTTCACAAAAATATAATTAATTTCACAAAAATAACCTTTACTTTTCACAAAATGGGCCCCAAGAAAAAAACCCTGCATTGACCCCTGTATAGTAACGTAGGCAGCGGGGACCTGTCTCAGAAGTTCGTTCGGAAAGAGGTTTGTTTAGAACAGAATGCTCCCCTGGCGGTGGTAGGGGGAAATAAAAGATTTTCTAGAGCGTACGAGCATGCCGGGTATATGGTTCCGAAGCCATCATAGACCGTGGCCAGAGTTCCGTTTTTTAAGAGATTTAAGTTTATTACAAGGGCTCGGACAACGCCGGGCGGGTCAGCTAGTATTTAATATATTTCCCTTTTTTTATTTCACTTCAGTGTCAAACTGGCTATTTTGATATATCTTTGATTTTCCAATCTGCAAACGCAATATTGAAATATTTATATATGCATATGTATGTACTCTATGACAGTACACAAAATCATAATATTAAATAGAAAGTAAATTAATAATTAATATATATAGAAAACATATTAATTATTATTGCAAGTAAAATAGGGGAGACTGGTACACAGTGGACCACTTTTTCAGTTAAAATTTTTTTCTCTTTTTTATGGATAAACCGATCTGTATGAAAATATTTTTTTATATTCCTTAAATCTTTTTACATTCATTATAATTTTCACAGATCATAGTTTACAAAAAACTTTTCAAAAAAAAAAAAAAAATTAAATGCACCCCTAAAGTGGACTGGTCCACCCACTGGGGCACAGTGGACCGCTATTAGGTATTATCTCAAATACAGTATAAATCTATTTTTCATTAATGTAATTCTTTTTTATTCCCCTTTACCTGCAAAATAACATAGTAATATAAATTTACAAGTAACATTTTGAAACAAAAATAAAAATAAATTATATTTTGAAAATAATAACAAATTAATACAGGAACAAATGCAATTTAGTTGAAGTTATTACTTAAGTACAAATAAAAATCAGAACACATTAAAATTTGTAAATGAAATTCCAAAATACTTATGAGTAAGATTGAGCCTGCAGAATTTTCCTGAAATACTTTTGGGTCTGGGAGCGACATTATGAAATCATTGACATCAACAACAGATTCATCTACAGTTTCGGGAAAAATAAACTGATTTCAATTCAATCTGCGTCTCATGAATCCTACTTGAATAGAATCATCACCAATTAGACTACAATTATATTTATCAAAGGCAGTAAATACAAAACAAAATATTTCTTACTATGTTAAATAAATTGTTATTTTTCTTTGTTTACTTTATTTTACAGTTAAATAACTACTTTAAAACAATATTTCTTTTTAGAAAATAAGCAATTATTAAATATTTTGAACATTCTGCATTACAGGAGCAGAGTGGATTGTGGACCACTGTGCCCCAGGAGTGGGTGGTCCACTGTACCCCATGTTGAAGTTCAATAAATAATCATATCAATATTGTTTATAGCTTTCTTTTAAACATATTAACTTTAAAGTTAAATAAAAACAAGTATCTTAGCTTTGCAAAAAAGCTGTTTTATCTTATTTATCTACAACCTTTAATTACTAAAAAAATAAAAATATGATGAAAAATTTTACTTTTAGAAGCTCAAAACAACCAGTCAGGATAAAATAGTTCAATCTGAGCTAAACATATTTTCTGAAGGCTATAAATAATCATTGCAGTGCTGTTGTCTATTAGGATAAAAGAGAAGCTTAAAAAATTTTTAAATAAATAAAATATTAGGAAGTGGTCCACTGTGCCCATAGGTCCAGTGTGTACCGGTCTCCCCTATCTTAGCTTTGCAAAAAAGCTGTTTAATCTTATTTATCTGCAACCTTCAATTACTAAAAAAATAAAAATATGATGATGAAAAATTTTACTTTTAGAAACTCAAAACAATAAAAAATTGTAATAAAAAAGTTCAATCTGAGCTAAACATATTTTCTGAAGGCTATAAATAATCAGTCCAGTGCTGTTGTCTATTAGGATAGAAGAGAAGCTTAAAATTTTTGTAAATAAATAAAATATTAGGGGATGGTCCACTGTGCCCATAGGTCCAGTGTGTACCGGTCTCCCCTATACTTATTAAAAAAAGATGTAATCAGAATTATAATTCATATAAGATTGCTTCAGGGATCACTTTAGGGAGTTTCGGAGGGGAGGTCCACCCTCATGCCCTTTTCTGATAAAATTCCGCCCTCCTTGCCCCTTTTCCAGGTAGAATCCTACCCTTCTTTTATTCCTGGATAGAATCCTTCCTTGTTTGCATTGTAGTTTTAAAAATCTTTACTTATCTTTTCTTTTTAGAACACTAGTATAATACGCCAGAACTAAATCTTCTCTTTTCCACTCACCCTCCTTATTTCTCTATGAAATGGCTTGGTCTTTCACTAATCTTGGATTTTGAATGACTCATTCTTTCCCTTGAACAAGATATAAAAGGTTACTAAAGGTCATTGATTCATTCCACCTTCTATAGTGAAATAGTATTAGATCAGGTGTTCTAACCATTTGTTCTGGCCTTTAATCACATAATAGCTTACACAAGTTCTATAAATAAATTGAGAATAACTTCAAGAAAAAATCGTATTGCAGGAAATATTGAGAATGTAAGTTTTATTTTACTATTTTTAATACTTTCATATGGTGAAGTTATGTAAATTATAAATGTTATTGCATTGCTATAACCAAGGAAGACTTTAGTAGCTACAGGATTTTTCAGCGGCTGTTCCCCAACTCCCCCCTCCCCCCCCACCTGCCAATATATCAGTGTATGCACTTATAAAAAATGCCCATTTTATGAAATGATGTGCCCTTTTCAACAAAATTGCCCTTATCCTATAATGTGCACCCTGCCTTTTTTATGTTCTAGAATGATCCCTGATTGATTTTTTTCAACAGAAAATCACCCCTGTTAACAAGAATGTGGTTAATTTTGTGCCAAAACACAGCATTCAAAATGTGTCATTTGACATGGATCCCAATTATGAAAGATAAAAATGGTATTTGAATAAGAATTTCACAAAATTAGTGAGCTATCTCAAATTTGAACTTGTATATAGCAACTTATTTTTATTGCCAAATTTGGTGATATTTTGTCAAATATTGCCAAGCTTAGCAACAATTTGGTACAAGAGGGCACTTGTGCGTGTGTGTATATATCCCAGTAACAGAAACAGTACAGCATGGCAGCAAGTGCTGCAGATTATTTTATAGCTTGCAGATTAATCTAACAGATTAAAAAGAAAAACTGGGCTTTTAAATAAATGGCTAAAATTTATTTTGTCTCTAGATGTATTATATGTATTGAAATTTGTTATTGTATTTTCTTTGTAATTGTAAATTTTGCTTATTTTATGGGTTATTATATTTTATTTTAGTAAACTTGGTCCAGCATTGTTTGGTTACAGATAAATTTTGATTTGCTGCAGACAATTTAATTTTGACACAGAAAATTCTGCTACTGGGGTGTATACGAATATATATCAATATATAAGTATTACTGTTAGTAAATAAAATCTGCAAAAATAGATCTACTTTTTTGCATAAATAATCAAGCATTGCACTCCTAAGCATGATGAGGTTTATTTACTGGGCACGAAAAGTATATATCTGATTGCACCTGTGTTTTGTTGCTTAAATAAACATTTCACTTTCAAGTGTTGGATATGAGCTCAATTTCAGCTCAACCCAGGAAAAAAGTGTAAGGTGTACCTATAGAAATTTTTCCTTGAAAAAATAAAATATAAATAAACTTATTTTACTCTTCATTGATAAATGATTAAACAATGTGAAAAGTTATAAAAAAAGTGGGGGAAATTCCCTGCTTTTGTAGGAAAATCGTAGATCATAGTAGGTGTCTGCTTTCAACATTTTGGTAAAGGAATTCCTTTTCGATTTCCTTATGGATTTTTTTTTTTTTTTTCAGTGGCCAGATAGTTAGGAGTCTATTATATATAGAAGTTAGATACAAAGAGAAGTAATTTACCTAATACTAGCTGACACGCTCAGCATTGCCCGGGTCACAGACCATGGATAACCTTAAATATACCTAAAATCAGCGTTGAATGATTTTACATTTTTAAACAAGCCTAAAGTTCAGGGCCCCACTGCTTTCATCAGCGTACATCCTCGAATTTGTATAATTTTATATTTTAAATGAAAATGTACCCAACCAAACCTAGAGTTGGAACACCACTGCCTTAGACAGTGTACACATGGCATGCTACACACACTCCAGTTTTTCTTTCAATTCCTACTATTAGTTCACACTCTCCCTATATATATTTATATATCTTGTTCAAATTTTCAATCGTTAATAAAATACTTTTTATTCATCCACTCAAGTTCTAATACATTTTTTTAAACTTGCAAAGGATGACACTTGATGTTAATACAGTTTTTTTCAAATATTAATTCATTAATTAAATTAAATTAATTAATTTTGTGTTTTATATGGGAGAAAAAAATTTCTCTTATATAAGATATTTAGCAGGATATAAATTTAGGAATAAATACCGTCAGTGGCGAAGCATTTAGATTGCTTTAAAGAAAATTTCTTTTTGACCTAATTAGAAATTGACTAATATATATATATATATATATATTTCAATATTACTTGTTTTTTAACGAAATCTCAAATTTATATGATTTTATATTTTTAAACCAGTTTTATATGAATTTATTTTTTTAATTTAAAATCTTTCCAAATGAAAAAAGGGACCCCCAATCTAGTAATTGCCAATTTAATTATATATATTTAAATTTTCAACTCTGATCAAAATTTCCGAAACACAATTCTTTTCAAATCTGAAATGAAACTCAGATCAAAAGTAAATAGAAACACTTTTTCAGTTACAATGAATTCTGGAAAATCACTGTGAAAAAAGAATTTTTGGTGTATTTGTGGAAGGACTTCCAAAAGATATATTTTAAAAAAATAGTAAATATTAAGATTTTTTTAAAAATAAAGACAATGTAAGAAAGAAAAAGATATTGTCATCTATTAGTAGGTATTTTTTAATTTTTTTTGTATTTTGTTCAAAAAAATGAATGCAATATTTTAAAAATTGTGGAAAAAATAAAAAATGCAAAAATGGCATCTAGTTTCTATTTTTTTTTTTTTTTTTTAAGCGTTAATGATAAAATTCTTTTGAACGAATAACACCGTCGTAATCAGAAAAGGTATCACAGAATGAGTGATCCTATTTTTCCAGCCAAACGACGCTGAAGTGTTAGAAGAATAAAATGGAAATGTGACAGATAGCGTGATCATCAGACAAAGGTCCTTATTATGCAGAATTGAACATAAAATTATCTTTTTAATGTTTCTTGATTATCGCTTATTATATTAGCTCACACATTAATATTAATGGAAATTTAGGTAACTTAGATAAATTTTATTTTAAAAGTTTCATATCAAGCCATAATATGCTTCTTTCTAACAATAATACATTATTAATTTTACATAGAACATAATTATATATATATATATATTTTATGTATATTGAGTTTTAAAGAAGTTGGCTGTAGATCTATTTTATTTTTTTTCAATTGAATGTATGTTTTAAGAATGTATATTGAGTTTTAAAGAAGTTGGCTGTGATGGATTTATTTTAATTTTTCTCAATTGAATGTGTTTGAATTAGTGCAATAATATCGCAGAAATAATTAACCACACTAATCAAGGAAAACCTGTATTTTATGGTGCTGGAACGAAAATTTACACTGTATATGGAGTATAAGCACATGCATCCTTCTATTAATCTCATTCTAATAATCTTGTGGGGTGAGTTTAGATATTTCAATAAATTAGTTAGCATTATTCTTCAATCCTTTACAGTTTTTTGTAAGTTTTAAATTACTTTCTTTGTATAGGGGGTAGGTTCTACTTCTTTGGGTAAAAATTTTAGATTTTTTTCCTTTGCATTTTTTGAATCTATCAAAATTGTTGCCCTAAAGCAGTTTTGTAATATTCCAATTCCTTACAATGTTTTCTGCTCATTGAACATAATGCCGCAGCAACCAGAAAATGTCTTTCTATGCTCGAAGTTTATTGCATTATGAAACCATGTCAAAAAAATCATCTATATGATGTTATATATAAATTCAATTATGATTCAAGATTAATGATTACTTTTTAGATTTTAAGATTAATTGACAGAATATTCACAGAAATCGATGGGTATACACTAAAATTTGTGAATTCAACAGCAGTTATTAAAGAATTGTGATGCAAGAATCTTTAAATCAAGTTTCGGTGTGTATATCTTTGTATTTTGGTCACAGCACCATTTTAAGGGTTCAAAATCAAACATACATCATTTTATCATCTACTTCTATGAACAAATTTCACAATGTCAGTTATACTTTTCCTTAGAAGAATTTAACTGCAGAGTGTTCATCATTTGACAATTGCCAAAAAAAAAAAAAAAAAAAAAAAAAAAAAATTGAAAGAAAAAATAATTTATAATTTGATTACTACACTTGAACGAGAAATAAGCATTTTACCACATTTGATACAAAGCTGTGACCTGTGACTGGTGTTTGCCTAATAGTAAAGTACACTTCATATTCTGTAGAAAGCATGTTGTAGTGCATCTCAGTAATGCACACTAATTTCCTTATGTTTGAAGTAATGTAACATCATTCAAATACACAACAAACAATTTTTCACCATAGACCATTATGTAATGAAATTCTTTTGTGTGTCCCCAGAGCTTAAATTTCAGGATGGGATGGCAGAATTTGCGTATGAAATTTTGAAATTCTGCCCTCGTGATCGTGATATTATATTGTAAGAACCATGTCATGATATTAAGTCCCGCCCTAGATACGCGATTATACTAGATTAATTTTTAACATGAAATCTAGTGTAATCACGTATCCAGAGTTTACTGGAGTTCCATTACCTGCGATTTATTCTGTTGAGCCAGAAGCTACGATCAATAAGGTTAACTGGACGAATTAGGTCCTCCAGCTTCGACCGGGATGGCTCAGTTGATAGACCATTGGCAGCTTCAGTCAAGAGATCCCAGGTTCGAACCTTTTTTTTTCGCCCAGTTGAGAAATGACAACTCATATAATCAAAAAGTAGTTTCATTTTTGGCACTTACTCAACCTTCCCATGCCAACACCTCAATTGTTTTTAGGAAAACATCAAGAATATCCTTTTTATTTGCTGTCTGTCTTTTCCTCTGCAAGGCAACACTCGAAGTGGTACCAAGCTTTCCACAATGCTTTTTATTTAGCACTTCTCCAGATGCGCACTGTATTCTGCATGTGTGTTCCAATTTCGGGTTCATTAAAATTATATCTCTGGTTCACTTTCCCTTTTTAAGGATGCTAAATTCAATTATAATAGCTCATTGTTAGCCACTAGCCATTAAAGAGGTGGCACAATACTTTGAATTTCCCTGGGTGCTCAAAACCCAACCTTATGCCGCTGGTATTTTGGGATGCCTTATTCTTGACAAAAACATTGCTGTGAAAATATGACCAATAAGTACCCAAGAATCTGTCAAATAATTCATCATCATAAAAAAAAAAAATAGAGTTTATGCAAAAATATTGTTTTAAGTAGTTTTCTTTTTATTATAATGTCTTAACAGACAACCTTAAAATAATAACAGTAAATGAACATAAAATAATATTAAGTAAAGATTAAATATATTGAAAATATCAGCTGCATTTAAAGTGCATTGAAAAATTAATTCAAAAAATTTAGTAAAACTATTTTCATTTTATTAAAATAATTATTTAACTGTATATTTTCATGAATTATTGAAAAGCTGATTTGCAATTTTTATAATTTGCTTTATTTAGTTTTTAATTTTGAGTTATACAATACGAAATACGATAACTTCCCTTTGTTACAAACTGTAGTTTTTTTTTCATTCTTTCTTTTAAAACCCTACTAATATTTCTACTCTGATCGTTTTTCTAAAAATAATTGTCTGGGCCTTCGAAAATTTTTTGACACATTATTTACTTGATCCTATCTTAAAATCAGAATAAATGTTGGATATATTATCTGTAATCCTGTTTGTCGTTCTCATACTTAATAATTGTGTTGTTTCTGTTAATTTAATCAGACTGATAAATGATATTTAATGTTATTTATTTATATAAGGTTTGTTTCTTTTTCTTTTTAGAGAATGAGGAAATAGACTACTATGGAAGTTGAGAGCAGTGATGATGATCTGGAATCTTCAAGTGTTCCTCTGAGTATTAAAAGGTCAAACCCCTTACAATTTTCCCATACTCGAGATGAAGAAAATAAAAAAAGTGCTCCTGAAAGCATTAAAGCAGATTTAAAAGAAAATAAAACCAGTTTACAAGAAGTTGATAATACTGAACTCACAGCTTATAAAAATCAAGAAATTTGTCCCATGAGTGATGCTCCACCTTCTAAAAATAATACAGCATCTACATCTTCAAACACCTGTGTTGAAAGAGTGAATGCAGTAAATGAAAATGCGCCAAAAGTTTATCTCCAGATAACTTCTTTGGTTGTTCAAAAATTTATATATCTTGTCGTTTTTGTAGAAAAGGATTTGAAACAGTAAAAAGTTTTAGAAATCATGATTGTAGTACAAAGAAAAGTAATTCCAAAGTTAAAATGCATAAATGCAAATTTTGTTCATTAACTTTCTCTCAGAAGCAGCATTTAACTAAGCATATAAAAGGTCATGCAAGAAATAAAGAAATTTCTCCCATGAATGATGCTCCACCTTCTAAAAACAATACAGCATCTACATCTTCAAACACTTTTGTTGAAGGAGTGAATGCAGTAAATGAAAATGAACCCAAAAGTTTAGCAACAGATAACTTCTTTGATTGTTCAAAAATTTATATATCTTGTCGTTTTTGTAAAAAGGGATTTGAAACAGCAAAAGGGTTTAGGAATCATGATTGTAGAACAAGGAGAAGTAATTCTGAAGTTAAAATGCACAAATGCAAATTTTGTTCATTAACTTTCTCTGAGAAGCGGCATTTAACTAAGCATATAAAAGGTCATACAAGAAATAATTGTACTCTTTGTGACGCCCAGTTTACTAAACGTAAAACTCTTTGTAAACATCTTAGAACTGAACATAATGTTAAGGAACCTGAGAAATCATACAAGTGTTCATTTTGTGATAAGCATTTCTCAAAAAGATTATCTTTAAATTTTCATATAAAAAGTCACATCAATAATCAATTTTTTTGTTTGACATGTTGTTTTATGTGTGATGATGAAGATACCTATAATGACCACGTGAAAGAGCATCTCAAAGTTTCAAAACATGAGTGTCATTTATGTCAGAAAAAGTTTGTTCGTCGACAGCAATATGACCAACACATGATGGCCCATGAAAGATATTTATGTTCTTCCTGCAATATAACATTTTCTAACAAAAAGCTATTTCTGAAACACCAGCATGCAGTTCACCATGCTGAAAATGAGAAAAAATATCCATGCCACATTTGTAAAAAGTTATTTGTTCGTCCAAAATATTTAGAAATTCATCAGCGAGTTCACACTGGAGAAAAACCAGTTAAATGTTCTCATTGTGAGAAAAATTTCTCCGATAGCAGAAGTCTGCTTAAGCACATGAAAACGGTAAAGCATTTGCAACGTGTCAGTAATCAAAAAGGCCAAATCATTGAAATTGAAAAGCCATTTTTATGTTCAAAATGTGGTGTTAGATTTTACCAGCAACAAAGTCTTTTAAGGCATGTTGAAATTATTCATTCAGCTGCCGAATATTTGAAATGCCCCCATTGCGATTATAAAAGTAAGTGTAAAACAAATTTTAAAAGGCATTTAGAGCTCCATACTGATGTAAAGCGTTTTATCTGTGAATTGTGTGGATCGTCTTTTCGTGCCCTCGCTACTTTAAAAGAACATTATGTATTTGTACATTCAGAAAATAGAGAGTTTATTTGCGAAGTCTGCAAGAAAGGCTTTAAAAACAAAAGTACTTTACAACGCCACATGAGGATTCATAGTGAAAGTAGGCCCTATAAATGTTTTTGTAAAAGAGATTATAAACGAATGTCTCACTTGAAACGTCATATGATTTCTGCCCATCAAATGACTTCTAAAAAAAATCAGGGCATAATAGAGAATGCAAGTTTGAATCCTTCTTTATCAGAAGAAAGTGTCACTGCCTTAATGAAATCTTTAGAAGCACTTCCTGATGAATCATCCTCATGTGATAATTTTTCTCTTCCCCACTACATTACAACTGTGCCCAGGAGTACCCTGTATAATGATGATTTTCCAGTTTCCCATTACATTACAGCAGTGTCCAACAAATACACAAAACGGTTAAGTGATTTACATATGAATGGAGAATCTCATAAAGAGCAGTTACCTGTAGAAATTGGAGATGATGATGACGTGCCTTTGAATTCTATGCAAAAACTTCCTGATAACTGTGATGTTTATATAATAACTGAAAATTCTAAAAATGCATTTGATTTAAGCCAGCATCTAAAAATACCACCTACTAGTGTGCTAGCAATTTCTGAAACATCCTCTGCTTCTTTAGATGATGCTACCTTGAGTTTATCACCCAGTAATTATTGCAATACTTCTAGTCCTGTCACTACTATTCCTATGGAAAACATAACTTTATCACATTCTATTTCATCTCAAGATGTGCATTCTACCGATAACATGATTCCCACACAATCTTCATCAAATTTAAATTTTCAGACAACAACTTCAAATATTGATTCTTTTGTTTCATTTTCAAATTCAGATTCACCGAGCTCTCTTCCTGTTCCCCCGTTTTCACTGAATTCATCTCCATCACATGTGACTGATTTAAATTTAGAGCACAATTCTTCTCAAAGGCAACTTTTCGGTGTATCGGAAGATTTTCTTTCACTGCCATCCTATGCATCGAATAATGAGTTTGAAGCACATTGCTCCCCAGAGCAGTTTTTCAGTTGGGATTCTGATGAAAACAGCAATACCTTAAAAGTCTCTAATAGTGACTTAATAACTCCAAGCACATGTGCCAATATGTTTTCTTCAAGCTTGACTTGCAATGTAAATAACCTTCTGCCTAAAGACCTATTTGCAAATGATTCAATAGATGCAACAACTTTGAAGTCTGAGTTTGATTCATTGTCAAATTTATGTTAGGTCCATTAAACTATTTACAAGATACATTTTCTGATTGTTATGTATGTATATATATACCGTTGCGGTTAATACCATGCCTTGAACGTTTCTAATAATATATTTTTATAATGCTGAAGAACTCCATCTTTACTCTGTACTTTTAGATATTAAATATTGTTACTTATAATTTTCATTTTTTTCCGTTTAACTGATTAACTATTTTTTTAGATTGCACCACAAGGAAACTTCTGAAGTAAAATCAATTCCGATGATCATAATAAAAAAAAAAAATCCATATTATTTTTATACTTTTTTACTGTTACCATACTTACTCGTATAATTCATGCTCTTGTGTATTTTTTACATCTCCTATATTTGAAAGAAAATTTGGAAGATTTGCGTAATTTTTGCATCAAGAGTTTGAGATAATTTAAGATAATAAAACCATATGTGTCCACATGATTTTCATTATTTAATTTTTGTATAGAGAATTTATTCTAAATAATTTAGAATAAATTCTGTAGGTACTTCTCTATTATCCCATCGACCACATTTTATAACAAAAAACTTTCGCCAAACTGTAACGCCAAATAAACGGGAGAACGTTTCCATTGAAATATCAAAATAAATAAATAAATAAAATACAAGAATTTAAGGACACAATTGTTATTTTAACTAATGAAATAACTAATAAATCAGTAAAACATAATGAAAAATACACGCAAATGTCGAATTAAAAGCCACTTGATGACATAACAAACACGTATAATGCTTCTGACATCAAGTAAATGGAACTTCATTTTTGGCGTTTAATCTTACAGTTTGGCGATAGTTTTTTGTTATGAAAAGTGGTCGACAGGATAATAGAGAAGTACCATTCTGTATTTCTCACTACGTTTTTATTTTTTCAGCTGTGCTGCAGTACAAATCATTGCAAATTGTATTATAACATAATTAATATCATCAGTACTGGAAATTACATTTTACATTTAACATTTTATATTTATAGTAGAATGTTTCCCTAAACAAAATAGTAATGCAGTATATGGAGACAAATTCGGCGTAAATGAGACACTTATTTGATATTAGCATAAATGAAAATAGTTGCTAAAAAACCCCAAAAAGAATGACAATTTTGTGACCATTAATCTGGTAAAAAAGAGGTGCTAAAGTGTTCTATATTTTAAAGCATACATAGGATTTAATTGTACTAAATATTTCTATAAGTTTTTATAAATTGGTTTCTTTATTTACTCACTAAGTTAAAAAAGGTTTTTTTTTTTCATATTTTCTTTTAAAATGCTCCTGAAAATAAAAAAGGATTTTAAACTGTCATAGTTCGAAAACTACCTACAAACTTAAAACTGAGATTACTGAAATTTTGAATATATTTTTTAAATCTTAATTATTCATTTACTGAAATATTATATTCATTTTATAAATAATCATTTCCCTTTTCATTCAAAGTTGTCCTTCGAGAAAAGTGAATATCATGAGAACAACATGCACATTTTTAGCTTATATTACTTTCAGAACCACAGAAATGTTGGAAAAAGTATGCAAAATACACGAGTAAATATGATAGTATACCAACCAGCAAAAAGCTTTGCTGCCTCAAAAGTTAACTAGGAAATAATACGAGTAAGCAATGCCTGAGATAATTTTGACTAGTCTTTTTTTTTAAAAAACAAAAATAAAATGAGTTAAACTTTTTTTATATCATTTCTTAAAATAAAATTCCTGTTTTCAAATGGCATAACTCTACATATTAAATTATTTCAATAAGAAGTTAACATTAATGATTTTTTTAATAGCCCTTATGTTCTTGAAAATTTTACTTGAAACTTGGGGTCAAATCAGTATTGAATTTATGAAATTTTCTCCAGGAGGGATTTTGCAGCTCCAAGGGACTCACTGGAGCGAGGGAATTTGCACAAGCTTAAAATTTCAAATGTTCCAGGGGGAAGAATTTCCCTGGGCCAACCCCTGAATTCATCAGTGGGTCAAATTATCCCTGTGCATGTGCTCTGCTAAAGTTTAAGAAAATGTGGGTGCATGTACTGCAATATCAAAATATCAATTCATGGAACATATACTGTTGATTATCTTTTTAAGAATGTTAGCCCTCCCACTTTTTAACACTTACCAACCAGGGTTGTAGTGGGTAGCTGCACAGGTGCCCACACAACTACCTGTCTGGCCTGTTTTTTTTTAAAAAAAAAACAGGTCTTTTACAACCCTGTTACCAACATGGTTGAAAAGTGTTTATGAATTTAGCTTGTCTGTCGTCTATCCATGCTCTAACTTGGGTAAATATATTCAGATTGCCATTCAATTTATATATGTTATTGAAGTTTACTATGGCATGTTTGGTACTGAAAATGAAGTGTGTAGCATTTATAGTTTATTTACAGGGACGCCCAAAAGAATTCCATTACATTATGGTCTCCGGGTAACAATCATTTGCTGTGTACTGATGTTACACTATTTCAAACATATTGAAATTTACATACATCACTGCGGTGCACTACAAAATGCTTACTGTAGAATATGGTGCACAAAGCATTCATCATTCATTTACAAGTGTACACAAAAATAATTCAGGTACAATACTGTCTATGAACAATAATTCCTGAAAGTGTTATTTTAATTGTGGTACTGGTTTTTAACAATTTTTTTGCATATTACGTGGTGTGTATGAATTCTATAGATCATATTCAGGGCTGCACAAAAGATCTTGTGTATATTTCCATTAATTGACGGAAATTGCTGAAGGGGGAATTTAAACTATGCTATGCATTTCCTAACTAAACTAAACTTTAGCATATTATGTAGTATACATTTTCCAAATTTTTTAGACATCGTCTTTCACCTTATTAAACAGTGGAGTTTTGTTACATTATTCTGAATGTGTTGGAAAATGTTTCATAATCTATGCTTGATACACAATTTTTTGTTCTTGTTAATTTATAATTTCTTGTTTTAAATAAAATTCTAACATTGCTTGTTTAGATATTTGAAATATCTCTTCATTTATGGAATATAATTTGCTGTCTATAGCCTGTGTAATAACATAAGTACTAGAGATGAGACAGACTCGGGTTCGATTTTTATATCAGCCTTCGGGATCGGGCTCAATCTTTCGGAAACTGACAATTTTTTTTATTCTCATACAGGAAAAATTAAAATAACCTTTTTTACCCTAAAATAATTACATATTCCATTTCAAGTCATTTTAATGTTATTTTGATCAGAATGAATAGAAGAGGAAACAGAATTTTTTTTACTTTTCTAGTACAGTAGAAAGCCACTAATCCGCAAAGCTTGGTTTCAAGTGTTGTGCGGATTGGAGGCTTTTTGCGGATTACAGGCCATGTCTATTTAATCTTTGTTTACATTTTTTTAAATTCATATTTTGGACAAATTTAGATTGCTAATACTAAAAAATAAATAAATTACACATTTTAATATATAGATAAAGTAATAACTATGTAAAAAATAATTTATTATTTTTTAAATATCTTAAATGTGGCATCAATTGTTGTCTGTTTTAAGACATTTGGTTTATAGTGTTGAAATTTATCTTTAAGTAAGAGTTCAAAAGCAATATATATGTATTTTTAGCTCACAGGCTATCAAAGCCTGAGAGCTTATGTGCCCGCCGGTTCTGTATGTACGTAACGCGATAACTCTTCATAGAAATATCCGTTTTCCTTCAAATTTTGTTTATAGGTTCACTGTGTTAAGGCGCTTCCCTGATTAGTTTTCGGGATTGATTGGTTGAGTATAAAGGGGGGGAACGGGGGGGGGGGGGGGGGCTAATCCCCCTTAATTTATATAAATGGGTTTTTCATGCAGAATTATCCCATTTGCTTCAAAATTTGTTTATAGGTTCATTGGGTTAAGACGCTTCCCTGATTATTTTTCGGGATTGATTGGTTAAGTATAAAGGGGGGGAACGGGGGGGAATAACCCCCCCCCCCCTAATTTAGATAAATGAGTTTTTCATGCAGAATTATCCGATTTTCTGCAAATTTTGTATATGGGTTCATTGTGATAATGCGCTTCTCTGCATAGTTTTGGGGGTTCATTGGTTAAGTATAAAGGGGGAAAGGGGGTGGCTAATCCCCCCTTAATTTAGATAAATGTGTTTTTCATGCAGAATTATCCCATTTTCGTCAAATTTTGTATATAGGTTCATTTTGATAATGCGCTTCTGTCAATACTTTTGGGGGTTCATTGGTTAAGTCTAAAGGGGGAAAGGGGGGGGGATAATCCCCCCTAATTTAGATAAATGAGTTTTTCATGCAAAATTATCAGATTTTCTTCAAATTTTGTATATAGGTTCATTGTGATAATGCGCTTCTCTGAATAGTTTTGGGTGTTCATTGGTTAAGTAAAAAGGGGGAAAGGGGGGCTAATCCCCCCTTAATTTAGATAAATGGGTTTTTCCTGCAGAATTATCCGATTTTCTCCAAATTTTGTATATATATTCATTGTAATTAGAAACTTTCCTGATTAGTTTAAGGGGTTCATTAGTTAACTATGAGGGGATAACGGGGGGATGACCCCCCCCCCCTTAATATATTGTTGATTTTTTTTTTCGAGGGGCATACTTCAAATTCTTTGAAATAAGAGTATAATATACAATATAGCCTGTGAGCTCAATGCCCTCCGTTTAACTGGGCAGTTTTCTTTTTTTTTATGTGTTTTTCAATTTTATAATTACAATTTAATGAAAAAATAAATAAATTATAAAATATATTGTCTAAGTAAGGATTTTTTATCATTAAAAAAAAAATCACAAAAGCTCAAATTGTATTATACAAGTATTGTATGAAGAAATGAATATATAAAATAATATACTAATTAAATGTGCGTTTATTTTAAACTATAAAGAAGAATGTTATATGATATATAATAAAGATAAGAAAAATGTTAAAATTGGTGAAAAAAAATTTCAAAATTCAAAATTTTGTCACGATTGAAGCATTTTTCAAGAATTACATTTCTTTGTTTACATTCATAAATTGATTGCGGATTAGAGGCCTTTGCAAATTACAGGTTTGCAGATTAGCGGCGCTCTACTGTATTAGAATGCTATTTTAAAAAGAAAATTTACGATATTTGTTCTGCGACTGACGACTGGGTTATATGGTGCCATTAGGAAAAGGCGCGAATAATATTTGCTGCTAGATTTTCATTTCTGACAGTAGGATACTTTTTAATTGGAACGTTTATTTTATCTTTTTTTTTGAGATCGAACGGGAAATGATTTTTTTTTTGTTTTTAGTTTTTTTTGTTAGTCAATCAGTAATAGTTTCGGTTTGCAAATTTTTAGTCATCTACTGTGTGCGACTCATAATCGCTCTTCATATGAAAATAACGTTAGCGATTGTATTTTTTATTATGAACTCTGTTCATGCTAAAGCTCTGCTATGCACATTTACGAAGTTACTTTCGTAAGTAGTTATAATTGTCATGTAATGTATTGTTATTCTGATAGAAAGCAATCGAACAGTGTTTTCACTTGTCCTATAAAAGCATAGGATCTTTCTGATAACCGTGTTAAATTTTTAATTTAAGCTACTTTTCAGAAACACGAAATCTTGCTTTAATCAATTATAATTTATTAAAAAAACCTTTTATAGGAAATAGAAAACATTGTTCAATTCTTCAGCATACAAATAGTAATTTCTGCAAATTTCATGCATTTATTCATAAAAACGCACTTTGTTAATGTGTCCATCAGATTTGCTTGTTCGGAGAGAAAAATATGAACTTCCTTTAAAGGAAGTATATTTTTATTTGATACCAAACTTCTCTTTTGATAAGATTGAATGTAAATTTCCATAAAATTAATTATGTCCACGGAATTAACAGTTATTTTAAAGTACAGAGATTTTTTAAAATAAGATATTACTTTTAAAGCAATTTTTAAATATTATGTAATTTTTTTTTTTTTTTGTATCGGGTTCGGGCGGGCTCTGAAGACACAATGTTTCAGGCTCGGATTTAAAATCATCGGGCTCGGGCTCCAAAAAGAGAGCCCGAACTCATCTCTAATAAGTACAATGAAGGTTTTTTTTTTTTTTTTAGATGAAGCCAAATTAAATTGTTAAGTATTTGGTAATAATTTTAATATATATTTTTATGCCATTTTTATTTTTAATAATTAAAACCTATGTTTTAAAATATTGATATTCTTACTAATCTATTGATAATCTTAAGGGTTTTTTTTCTCTTTCTCTCATGATTTTTAAAATTTTGGTAGGTGTTATTAAAATATGTATATATATTGCTTTTTATTTTTCTCCCTATGTGTGTATTATAATTTTTAATAATCAAAGGAATTTTTTTTTCAAATTTATTTACAAATATTAGAAAATAATTAGTTAAGCTTAAAGTTAGTGTCTTATACAATATAATTTTTCTTTAAAAAGATGTTTCAGGGTACACTCAGTTTGACTCATCCACCATTTCAGCCCAGTGTAACTTATTTAGTTGCGTTTGTCTGTAGCCAAACTATCACAGATTAATCAAGCAATTTGGCTGGCACATATTCAATGCTCCAAAACACGATTCTTTTAAAAAACAAACAATAATAGTGTGATTTTAATTATAAAGATCTTGGTTGTCAACAAATTGTATGTAAAATACACCTAAATACACAGTACCATTAAAGCTGGGCTAGCGGGAATTCCAAAATTTTTCTTCTAGTTAAATTAAAAAAATGTTTAAACGTTTATGCATATGACCCCCCAGAAAAAATACACTGATCTTATATAATGTCTTATATAATAAAATTCTTCATATTTGCTGTAGACATCAATTAGTTAAAATTTAATGCATGATCATCATAGTCTTGGTTTTTCTTAAATAAAAATGCTTGAGGCTTTTCATCCAGTAGAGAAGAAAATATTTCATATACAGTAGATATTTATAATTCAATTCTATATAATGCACAACTTCTCAGATGTAAACAATGATTTTTGCAATTAAGAAGCACCTGCATTCTACATTGTAAAAAAATTGCTTCTTTCTAGAGGACTAAATTTAATATATTAGTTCAACTTTATCTCCTTTGTTCAGATCTTTTTAATGAAAAGATTGCTATTACAGGGTTCATATCCTTTTTAACAAAGGAAGTTGATTCCATGAGTTTTCAAAGAGTCTCATTTTTTTTTTTTTTTCCAGATTTACCGTGAGCTTTTAATACAACCTGGTTACCTTTTTTTTTAAGATGGTATATACAGAGATGGTGTTGCTCCTCCTGAAATGTGAAAATCTTCAAAAATCTTCACTAATTTAAAATAGTAAGAAACCTTGGAAATATGACACTTAAGAGAATGTTGATTTCTCACTATGGATTTATAATGCTTTCTCCATGTGTGAATTTTCTGGCAATTTCACTCATCTGGAAACATGCTTTGAAATGTTAAGTCGATATTCTCACATGATTTGTAAGAATAATTGCCACTTAAAACTTTCAACGCCCAAATTATTTCTGCTTTTAAATGTTCATTTCTAATTACAGTGGAATCAAGAGTTTCCGGTTGTTTACTGATTACTGCCGGGAACGCAGAAGCATTATCGGACGTTTCACATTTCATTGCAAAAGCACTAGGCTTAATTGCATTGATGAAGTCTTTTATTAACGTCTTATCTTTTTCTGCTTTAAGCTTTTTCGATTTTAAATGTGATGTTAGAGCTGACTCTCCCATATTTGAAATGTCTATAGATGCTTACATATTAAACATCCTGCTTTAAAACGAAGAAGCACTCAGTAACAACCAGTCCTTATATTTTTTATTTTGAATCCAAATTTCATTAAATATGCACTTTCCTCCAGTCATTTTTCTACGCTGAATAAAAGTATAAACAAAAACTACACTAAAAGTGAACTTATAAAATATGACGATGTATTAAATTAATGTAAACAAAAAGTAAACACTCAACGATCGCCGCCTGTGTCAGTTTCCCCCATGGGCTCAATAGTTCTTCTTAGCTGTCGGTTACGCATGTTTACTGTGCAATACACTTTTTGCGCCAGTTGCAGTTAACACTGCTCCGTGATAAAATAATTAGATTTTCTGTGATTTTCCTTCAAAATCAATAAATTTTTAATGTTTAATATTCTCAAAATTATAGAGAGTAAAAAATAATTCAAATATCATAGTAGTTTTAATATTTTCCAGGATTTTTTTATTAATTTCCAGGAGTCTTAGGTAAATTCCAAGAGTTTTAAGGGCCCTAGAGGAAAAAAATGGAATACAGGAGGCGTACGAACCCTGTATTATTATCATAAAAAGTTTTGAAAATGATGAATGATTTGGTCCAGGCATTTTTGGACCACGTTTATAAAGTAAATTTAATAATGTGTAAAATTATCTATATTATTCTAAAATTTACAGCAGCTCCTGGTCCAAGAAATGCAATATAAAGATACTCTATTCTATTTTGATTTGTTTCAGACATATTTGGCCATGTTTACAAGGTAAGTTTAATGATGTGTGAAATGTGATCTATATAATGCAAAATTCTATATAATACACAACCATGTGTTTTTCAGTTTGCATTATAAAGATCTACTGTAATTTCGAATAAAAAGTAATCTATTCTCTGTTAAAAATAGTTATTATCAAATCACAGTTTTTTAATATGATTGTAGCTTAATCAGGATAACAAAATTTTGGTAAAGACATGTGACACCAAACATAAAAGTGTTCAGAACAAAAGTGGATATAGTCTAATTTTTTGTTCAACAAAGTTTGAGATGAATTCTTGCTCTATAGACAATATAATTTGTTTGATGTCACAAAGTCCTAGGTTGAAAATGTGAGCAGCAACATCATAGTCTCCTATGATTCTCAATCAAATGCAATGGATAATTTTATATGGAGATGAATAACTTTAATTTGAAATATCTCTGGATATGTTTTATGGACTAGGTATACTTTGATTCTGAATGCCTCAAATGTTGGTATGATATATAATAGCAGCAAAATATTTTAGTTACACTAAAATGCACCAGGAAAATAAAAAAACTTCCTGAGAAAATTGTGATGTATTTTTTTTTTTAAATATTTTTCTTATATATATATTATGTATTTCTCCAGTAAATGGGAAGAAAATCTTTAAGGGGCTGTTCTCAAATTGAAATTAGCCACTTTCTGACTCATTTCTGAATTCATTTGTGGTTCGGAAATGCATGAAATTGGCAAGTGTTCTTATTCAGAAACTATGTAATCAAATGACGTTTTCCATTTCTTGGAAAAGACAAGAAGTTCTTTCAGAAAATATTGTCAAAGTTGGCATTTTGAACCGAATTCTTGACAAAAAAGGGAAAAACCCTGTCGTCATGTGACAAAAATCAATTATAACTTGATAAATAATTCATTTATCAAAAAATGGGAAATGCTATTCAATGCCAAATCAATAATCAGGCATGCCAATTTTATGCCTTTACATTTAAAAATATGTCAGAAAGTTTTGTGTTGTTGAGAAGGGAATTTGAGAACCAGCTTAATCTATACATTTAAGCTAAAAGAGCAGTTTTTCAGATTCCACAATCTTTTTTCCACACAAAAATGGTCTCATTGTGCATGCTTCTACTTTATTTTGAAGGCTTCTCCCTTCAGAAAAGGAAAACCTGTTTATCCTAGGGGGGATTGAAAATGGATGGAGACATAATACGGCAATTGCGTTGAAAGCTAAAACTTTTTTTTAAAAAGAACTCATGTTTTCACTACTAAATATGCATATTTTTTCGCAAAATTTTAAAGAGAGCTTAGATACAGTTATATTTATAACCAAATGAAATTTCAGAAAGTTCAGAAGATGAGAACTATTTTTTTATTGCTATGTTAAAGGAGCCGACGCGAAAACAAAAAAGCAAGAAGAAAACATTTCTTTTACAACTAGATAACAATGTATTTTCACGAAATTTTTACATGTAAAACCGTTTTATTTATAACCAATAAAGATTTCAAAGAGTTCGGACAAAAAGAGCTTTTTAAAACTATCAAAAGATCCTACATGAAAAAACAAGAAGATGAGTGTTTTTATCACTAAATACCAATATTTTATCGTGAATTTTTCATTTTAAAATATTCAGGTTATAAAGATATAAAATAATAAAGACTTGATTTTTTTTTCAATTTATTATCACAGGCCCGGACAGCACCAAGCAGGTCAGCTAGTTTATTTTTAAATACTTTTTTCACCTGTTATTCATGATGATCTTTAACTAGTACGAACACATAATTATATAAAACAGTGTAAAGTCAAAAACTTTTATTTGTACATTTTTATGTTATAATCTTTTATAATACTGTACAAATTACTATCACAAACATAGAATTTCTAGTTTGTGATACAACATTAAAATCTCAAAAATACAACAAAAAATAATTTTCAACAATATATAATACAGTTTGAATTAACTTCAAGCATATAATAAAGAAATATATTATTTACTATACATTAAAAAAAAGAAAGGATAAAGGATAAGCAAAAAATGGAATGTTTGCTGCTTAAGGAAAAAAAAACAAAAAGAAATTAATGAAAAAAATCATATACATAAAAAATGATAATAATATATAGCAGAACTTTGATCATACTAGTTTACTTTCTTTTTCAATGTGGATGTTATTAAAATAACATCAGAACAGAAAGATATTCAATTATTGTTGTTTTACTGTTGTATGTATATGAGTTTTCACAGACATATTTTAGATGAACTGGAAACTTTTTGTTATAATGTAAGCATGTTTCTTGTATCATATAACGATAACTGTGTGCTTTTAAATAGATCTCACACTTCTCTGATTTTATATTTTAATATAATAAGTGCTACACACTGAGCTAACATACTAATATTAAGATAAGGTAATTCTCTGGTTCATCTTCTGTTAAAGTTATCGGTCAATGAAAAAAAAAACAGATATTTTCCTAGACACTAGTTTTTGCTATCTATTATTCTAAAATTGTTCTAATTATTTTAAGTTTCAAACTGTAAATAAAATACTTTACTTAAAATATTAACTGTTTTAATTTATTTTTATAAAAAACACCAACAACAGTAAAGAATGACAAATTTAATAAGTTCAATACAAAACACAAAATTTCTTAGAAAATGGAAGTATTTTAGTCCCTTAGAATTAACTTAGTGAATTTAAATTGGAAATCTGACAAACTTGCAGCCTTAGCAACCATATCACACACCCTTAATATAAGCGGATATTAAAGATCCCATTCAGAATATAAATGATATTTTCTACAGACTTCTTTTGCTTTCTTCTGGTTAGACTTTTCTATTACAGTTTTTCTATACTTCTGTAATTAAAATTTCTTAAACTTCTGGCCCTGTTTCCTTAATTTTACACAAAGTTTTCATTTTCGAATCCCTTTCTACATAAATAATTTTTTGTGAAGAAAAACAACAGAATCCTTTTTAATAAAGAATGCAATAAATAAATAAATAATAATAAAAATAATTTGAAAATATTTACTTTATGCAATCAAATGGAAGAAAACTAGTGTTTTGCTTTTGAAAGTGATTAAAAGTGAAAGTGGCATTTTGTGTTTATGGGTAGACCACTGGATTAAATGGACAAATTGGAGAATATTTTTATATGTTATGACTTTTAAACATTTATCATTAATTTCTTACTCAATAATTTAACTAGTTCCGTTGGTTCGATGCAAATAGATGTATAATATCCAATTTAAAAATTGAAATTTTTTTTTTTTTTTTTTTGCATTGAATAATTTTGTACTTGAACACACATTTTACAATTCTTACAACACCTGGGAAAAAAAAAAAAAAAAACATTTAGAAATATAAACTCTAAATAGAAATTAAGTCAATTAAATTAAAGTTTAAAAAGTTAGTATTACTTTTCACAAACAGTATAACGATGTCAAGTAGATACAAGATTTAGTATTTCTTCCTTTTTCTTTTCTTTTCGATGCATTAGTGCGAGTGATTTCAGTGATATCTGATCCCTATGAAACAACAAAACATATAAAGTCAGATTTATATATTTTAATTTTGATATAATGTTCACTGCACATCCTTACCCTACATTTTGATTCTGTCCAGTTAGCAAACCTGGTTATAGGTTCAAGAGATCCCTCCTTCTGATAATGATCAAAATGGTAAGGTTCAGATGAATAAACTTGGGTCATTATTAATTTATTACTTATATTTTGAAATGATCTGCATTTATTTAGTTATATAGGAGTACTTTATCAAGCTAACAATAAAAAAGTGTATTATCTATTTTTGAACTCCCATCCAATTTCAATCTTGTTAAACTTTAATTAAGTATCAAAACTGCAAGGCTGCATTATGCAAATGAAATAAAGCTAATAATAATCAAAGTTCTGATACACATTAATGCTGCAGTAGCAAATCAGAAAACATATCTATACACTATACATTACAAATTATACTTAAAAACAAACTAATAATAACAAAATCATTTATCAAAAGATCCACAATCTTATTTTATCTAGTTTGATAAGCTCATATAATAACTGGCATCTACAGCATTCTATGCAGCTTAGTAGATCAAATTACAAATTGTGTAGTTTCCATACACGAGGTAACAAATAATAAAAAATACAGACAGCACTATAATTACCTACAAAAGTCTATAGTTCCCACATTTATAGGATATGTCTTGCAAGTTATGTTACTACTTTGGAGAGAAAAGAATGAAAACCGTCAAGCATTACATTCAACTTTTTAATGAGAAGCTAAAAAACAGAACAATAGTGTCTCCAAGAAACTAATTAAACTCTAAAATTTCTGCTTAAATCAAAAATTCACAAGGGAAAAAAAGTTTTTAAATTTATTAATTGATTTTTTTTTCTAATCACAGAGCCTGGTGTTATTGATAAACAGTAAAATTTGTGAAAGTGTAATTGCTGGGGACCAAAATAATAATAATAATGATAATCTGTTTTAGACAGATTTCTATTTTAGCAGGTAGATTTTTATGGTATTCTTTCCATTGGTACTATGACTTTTTTTTTTTTTTTTTCAGGCAGGAATCTGTTACATATAGGTCCCTTTTTGACAAGTTTTACTGCATTTTGACTGCAGGTCAGTCTTTGTTAGACATTTTTCTTACACTAATAAGAACTGAATACAATATAAAATACTTTTGAGAAAAGTATACAAATATTATGCAAAAATTGTTAAAATTTAAGGCAGAGTAACAGAAGTCTAAAACAATATAGTATAGAAAAAAGAAAAAAAAAACAACAATGTTAATAGCACCAGAAATTTCAATGCATACTAGTTTTGGTAGCATTTAGCATACCATCCTGGTGCTATTAATGTTACTCTTTTCTCCATTTCTATTATATTGCACCATGTATTATTTTAATAATTAATATAGTATAGTTTATATTCACATTGCAAGAAGAAAACAAAAAAGCTACTCTTAAAACTAATGTATAATTAAGGAATGAGCAACTATTTTTAGAATGAAAGAAATACATTGTTGTAATCACTAAATATTAAAAGAAGACATTTAATAGCTAGCCTATAACTCTGAGTCAATAGAATACCACATGCTTGAATAAAAAATTAAACAGTAAAAAGAATACATTTGAGGTTTTTGAAAAAAAAAAAAAAAGCGATTAAATACTACCAGCTAATATAAATCAGCCTTTCAACACTTTTATAAAATCACTTACTAATTTAGTGACTAGAACAAACCAACATACAAATCACAATGGCAAACTTGGTCAAAATAAACTAACTGCAAAAGGACACATTTATTTAACAGAGCTGTTTCTGTAATTTTCCATACACTTTTATACTTTGACTTACATGCCTACACTAGTAACACAAAGACACTCAAAAGCTAATGTTAAATCAATGGCAGAACTCTTTTCAAATTTTTCATTTGCATTTTAATATTTTTAAATGATTTTTTTTTTTCGTCTAACTGGGCATTTTCATACATTTTTGGATAAAGTTTTTTTTTTTTTTTTTTTTTTTTTTGGGGGGGGGGGGGGACATTTTGACTTTCAAAACAGTTTCCGAAAAAGAGTGTCTGCACAAAAAAAAAAAAAAAAAAAAAAAAAAAAAAAGACTAACCAAAATAAAAGAAATACGAAGGTATACGGTTAAACATTGGCTTCAGATATCCTATGCAAAAAAAAAAAAAAAAAATTAAATATTAAAATGCAAACTACAAATTAAAAAATAATGTTGCCATTGATTTAACATTAGCTTGTGAGTGTCTTTGCATTACTAGCATAAAAATCTTAGTGGAAAATAGCAGCATGACATAATTCCAAAAAAAGTACCAATTACAAAATAGCTGCATTTACCTTATTTGTAAAAAAATAAAATAAAAAATAAAGTAACATTAATAAATAAAATTCCAAATGATAACACATCTTAAATCTTAAAAGTAATCTTATTATCTACACATACATTTTGATAGATATTAAAAAGCCTCAAAAAACTTTAAACTATTTATGAATCTTTTTTTTTTTTTTTTTTTTTTTTCCTACGATGACCATTTTTATGCTCTTTACAATTAATTGAAAGAAACTTTGAGAAGATTTTTCATAATTTGAAAAAAAAAAAAAAAAACATACTTTAAGGATAAGATACATTAGAATCTCAATTATCCATCTTAAACTTTACTCAGAAGAGGTTATAGTTTCAAATTCTGGTCAACACATAAAAAAAAAAGAAACTAACAAATAACACAGGTATATTACCAGAATTTTGTAGTACCATATCTACTAAATTTAAAAGTTTAAATACAGCTTAAGTACAGAAACATTAAATCCATTATATGCAACATTGTATAAAAGAACATTACATAGCTCCAAATATCTTAGAAAAAATAAATTTTTATTTGCTGATGGGTATTTGCTCATTTGCAACAAAACATAAACATATAAATAGTGCTCATGTTTGGCTGTCATTTTATACATTACAGTCCTAACATCGAGACCAAACAGATAAATTTCACCTCATGACAAATGTTCTTGAGCAAAATTGTACATCCTACTAAAGATGAAAATAAGGAATTTTGCTTAGTAGCCATTGGCCAGTAGGTTGATTTTTTTTTTTTTTAATAGCCAGTTTTTGGCTAGTGAGAATAATTTCTTTAGTACACAGTAAGTACATTTATGTCACTGAATATTTAATTAAAAACATATATAATGAGTTTACAGTAAACAAGTAATTTATGTACTAAATAAAAATATTTTAATTTATATTGTTTTGAATAAACTTGAGATCCTAATTTCCAATCTATTTTAAATTTTAAAATAAGTTAACAGCAAAGTTATACATAACATGTTTATGTAGATAACTACATAAGTCCCACTAACCTTAGTTACTTGTGTAGCTAACCACATAACTACTCCAGTTTTTTTTTAAAATTATTTTTCTAGAATTAAGATCTGACAATAAATCTGAGGTCAGCTGACTAGCAGGTGTGAGAATCAAAAAATTGTCGAATTACCGGTGCAATGTCAAATTAAAAAAACCCGCATCTGGCTGGTTCTTTGGATACTTTAAATCACCAATTTTTCAAGTTTAATTGCAGAGTGGCGACTGGCGATTGCTTATTTTCATCTTTACATCCTACTGCTAATTCTCAAGCTCAGTATTATATTAAAAATAGGAAGCATACACAACAATAAGAATAAAACTTTTTCAGACTATAGGATATGCTTTAAAAAGGAAAAGACATTACAATTTTTATTTATTTTTCTTAACATATTTAATGTTATTAATTAATTTTGATGGGAAAAGCTTCTATAAATTTAATTCAAACTACCCTTCTCCATTAAATATATAATTTTTTATGAATGTGACAGAAATTTCCTCTCAATATTTTCGTGAGAGAGAGTAAGGTATTTATGTCAGGTAATATGAAAACTTTATTACCTGGTAATATATGATAACTTATTACCAGATAATAAGGTATATGTGGAATGTTATTATTTTAAAGGGTATTTATATATCTTTTTTTCTGTTTTAAACTGACAAAAAACAATGTAATCAGTTCTCATAATAGAAATTTTAAAAACTTTAATGAATTTTTTGATAAATTTGGATGAAATGAAATACAGATACATATACAGTGGAATCCAAAATAACTCGATACCCTGATAAGTCAACATGTTGGTTAACTGAAAATAAAACAATATTCCCGAACTTGCAACACTTAAAAATCTTGATAATTTGACAGGGCAATGTCAGATATAGTTTAACTTATACTCATCACTTTTTGAAATTTTTCTTTTTTTTTTTTTTCATTGAATGTTTGTATTTACTGTATTTTTTTACTGCACTCAACCGTGGTAAAATAACTCATTTTCTACTTCTAAAAGAAGCTTAGAAAAAAAAAGGGGTGTGTGAGAATGAATGTTTAAGAGGATGAAATCTTAAAAACACTTAGAGAAAATGTGCATGAATCAGAAAGTTTAAATATTAACGATGATATTCCAATATCATTGTTAATGCTCTGACATTATGTCAGCAGTAGAAACAGTACCAGATTTGCATTGCAAAGACAATACAAAATGTTGCTTAAATAACAAGGAAGTTCATAGAATAAAGAAATTCTATGGTATGTACAAGGTTTTAATTTGTTTTGATTTAATTTTGTTTATTAATAGTTTCGAAAAATCAAACACTAAATGTTACAACTTATAAAATCATTTTTGTACCAATTTTAAACATCATTTGTTGTCTTGACACATTAGTTAAGTCAACCTGCATTTGTCATCTTGTGAGGTGTCAAGTTATCAAGAATTTACTTTATATTAGAAATGATAATTAATGATTAAGACTGTAGGCTTTCAACAACAAAATGTTCTCTGAGTTTGAAACAATTTTCCATAAATTATTGAAGCCATACCATGAAACTGCACATTTACATACTTATATTATCTCAATTTGAAAATATATCACTGAATATTTGTTAACTGAATAATGCAGCAAGAAATAATAAAAATAAATATCCAGTAATATTTTACTAGAATTCTTTTTTTTTTTTTCAAAGAAATATTTATATTTTTTATACCAACAATAAATGTGAGGATTAATTTTGAAGAGGAGATAAAATCACAAACTCAATAAGGATTTCAAATAAGGTGTGATTTATATGTATTTATGAATAAGATACAGGATGAAACTCAATTAAGATTTCAAATAAGGTGTGATGTATATGTATTTATGAATAAGATAAAGGATGAACTTTTGTTGAACTTTTAAAAATTCACTTCTCCTCACATGTTTTGCTTATTTTATTAGTATTTTAATTCTAGGGATTGGCAGCCATACATTATGATATTCTAATTCTAATAGCATGAAAATGCATGATTCAATGTATTTAGAAGCCTGCATCTAAATGTAATTTCCTAATGTGCTTCCTATTAAAAAGTGATATTTTAAGCTCAAAAGCCTAAAGTAAACTTATCAATTTAAATAGAAGCTATGTAATTAAGGCAAACATCTAATTACAAGCAAAAAAAAAAAAAAAAAAAAAAAAAAAAAAAAAAAAAAAAAACTGTTCCAAAATGACAATTTTTAGGAAGAAAAATTACTAATTTTGATTTATCATTAATGTAGGGAAAATAAAATATTTTCCCTATTTGGCAATTACACAGACTTTTCATATGGAAACATACAATAAATCAGGGATAAAATATCTAACACATAAAAATATATAAAGAAGCATTAAACATTCAAAATAATACTTTTAAAATGTAGTGCATTAAACATAAAGTAAATAAAATGTGATTTAACAATGAAGATCAATCTGTTAATAAGAAAAGTCACTAGAGTAAATGAATAAGTAATAAAAATGAATAGAAAAATCCAGTCAAATAACAAATAAAAAAGCATAATCAACCTATAAATACAACCTGTTTCAAACACAACCAAGCATTTTAAATAAGGTGAAGAGGAGGATTAGTAAAAGACACACAGGCATATAATTTTCTTAAATATAGAAATATCCACTTATAACAAGCACAAATGTAGCTAGAAATTAATGCAATGTTAACTGCATTGCAATTTTATCTCTTTTAACAAATGAGGGGATTTTTTTTTCGATATCAAAGATTTAATTAATGAACTTAAATTAAAAAATTAACCTTTTGTCTTATCATATTTTCCTCTATAATATTTTGTCAAATAAAAATTTTAGATCTGAGAAAATAATATTATATTAAATGTATGACAATAGTATTTTCGGCTTATTTCACTAATATAATTTATTCTTATTTATTTAATCTTCTGAATGTGAATGTTGTACAATAGATTTATTGACTTAAAAAATTATAACTTTTGCTCTGTTTGTTTTTTAAAGATAGGGCAACAGAAAAAAAAGAGAGAGAGAGATACCATTATTTAAACTATTCTGGATTTCTAAATTGTTTTCTCAATATACAATCATAATTCAAGTAATTTTAAACTATTAAATAGGATTTTTTTTTCGACTTTTTATCGTTTAAAATATTTTATTGTTGCAGTTTCACAGCCAGTTGGCCTATTTTGACAAGAGTAGTTTGGCACATAATTAACTCCATTGTTTTTGTAACTCATAAACAGTAGTAACAATAAAAAATATTTGGAGACTTATCATCTGTGGCCGGCTAACAGAAAAATGCCTTAAAATTAATTCATAAATAAGTTCTAAATATATTAAAATATTGTATTATCATCAGAAACACACCTGTGTACATAATTTTTATAATTCTAACAATGGATTCTATCAAGGAGGGAATGAAAAAATAATTACAAAATTTTATTTTTACATACAAAAGACAAGTTAAGAAACTGTTCTTTCACTGCCGTGCTTCTAGAAGTTTCCGAATAATCCAAATTATGAGAATAATTCTCAAGAGACGGCACAACTATAATGCGTTTTGAAACTGTAGTTTCATGTGCATCTTCAGTAGCTGCATGTGATAATAGTTTAAACTAAAAGTTGCCAACCTTTTTTCACCCACTGCTCTATGTTTGTACTTTTGTTAACAGTATAATTTCCCTGCCACTTCATTAATTTAGTGCTTGTAAAAACAATGACATGAAAAAGGATCTATAATAATATAATAGTAGATATGTAACAATATAATTAAGTAATAAATTTAAATCAATGTGAAACAATAACATGTATTTAATTCATTTTGAGGTTAACATATTAATTAATTTATTTAAGACAATATATAATGGTATTCTCGAGGTTAATGATTCTAAATACTTGATGCCTGGTTCATATTTTGCCAGGAATAATCACAGATCTTTCCTTTCAGTAATATTCAGAGGATTTTATTTATTTTTTTTTTTGTTGTTGTTGTTTATTTACAATATAGTTAACAACACTAAAGCACGATTCAGCAAAGTACAAAATAGAAAAAGGGTTTTTTTTTTTTTTTTGAGACATTAACAACTGTACAAAGAAAAAAAAAAGCTTGTAAATACATTAATATTAATTGTTATGAAATGTTTATAACATTCAAAAACAATTGTTTTTCATAATTATTTAAACTTATCTATTTTGGAAATTCAATTAATTAATTTTTACAATTACCCTAGTTTATTATCTTAATCACCTTTTAAAAAATTTCCTTTTTAATTTTATATTAATTTTTCCATTAATTTACAATAATTCTCACATTTAAATAGCAGTAATATTATTAACAATCTTTTAAATTTACATTAGTGATGTTCAAGTTTTTAAATTATTCAATTTTTGACTGCCATTTTGAATCAATAATTTTGTTTTGGGCAGTCACCTTGTGTATTACAGACAGAGTTTTCAAAACACTGAGTTGCAATGTGTCGTGCATTTATTGTCTGAAAAAATATGCAATTTTGAATTTTCTGCGTTCAACAGAGACAGCAATAAGAAAAATACAGTTTCATTTTATTAATTTTCAGTTATTCAGAGAAGATTGTAATAAGCATAATTTTATTTATTGTTGCTCGGTAAGTAACAGTTATGATGTATTTTATTTAGTGGAAAAACCTGGGTATTGTTTTAACACTGTAAAAATAAATTGAAGCTAACTTCATTGGTTTCTAGAAGCATTTATTGTGGGTTTATATTATTTTGTATTTTTTTTTTCTTTTTGAAACACCAATACTCTTTAACATAAAGGTGTTATTTCTGTTCTTTGATAATATTCATTATACTTTCTCGATTTTGTTTAATTTGCTAGTTTTTGTGAATTCAAACACATTAGGTAACTATACTTGAAATTCAAAAGAAAGAAGAAAAAAAACTTATATTAACAACACAACATTGGCATATTTCTTATTTGTGTTTTATTCCATTGATAAAATTTGTTCTTATTTATTCATTTGTTTTGCATCGAAATTTATATATTTTGCACTTTTAGAAGTAATTTTAGATTTGTTATGCTCTACAAGTGTCTTACATATAATCTTCCTCTTCAATAGCTTATTTTTTTCAGTTAACATAAAATTTTACATGAGTCATGCTCTAACGTTACAGTAACAAATGCTGTTATAAAATATTTGTATGCTACATAGAATTAAAAAAAAAATTATAAAAATTATGGTTAAAATTTAAACATCTGAAAAAACTATTAAAAAAAAATTAACATATATAACAAAGCAAAAACATAGATTATTACAAATTTCAGAGAAATTATAAAACTAATATATTAATCCATATTTAAAAAAAACATATACAAACTATGAAAATCATATAAAATAAAGCTCTAAAAAACAAACAATAAAAATTAATATGTGCAGAAATACTGGCATTAACTCTGAAGATAAAATATGTTAAAACTCTTGAATAATTCAATAGGAAATGTTTATTCATAAAATAATTCTGTCAGAGCACACTTAAGTCAAATTCTTCACGTCCATTTTACTGAAAAGAAATTAATATATGAATAAACAGAATTTAAAATACATAATATTAAATTCAAGAAAACTAATTATTTATTAATTCATTTTATATTATTAGTACTTTCTATATAAATTAACATTTCTAAAAAACAATAAGGTTTAAAGAAATTGAAAATTATTCATGGGAAAAAAATGGCATATTTTCTTGGGTTTATGTATAATTGTTTTAATGCTCTGCTTTCCTTCTAAGCATGTAAGAATTTTTTTTTTTTTCGTTTTTATAAAAACACTTCTTATAAAAGTGCTTGTTAAAAATACTCAGGTTAACCTAAAAGAGATGTGTATATAAGCATTAATATAGGAATAAATATAATGCAAAGTAATTAATGTTCAATGCAAGAAAACTAATTTAAAAAAAAAAATCAATTATTAGTACTTTTTATATAAATAATATTTCTAAAAAACAAAGTTTAAAGAAATGGAAAATTATTTAAGCAAATGGCATCATATTTTCTTTGTTTTATGTATAACTGTTTTACTGTTCTGCCTGTTTAACCTTCTGAGCATATGATTTTTTTTTTTTTTTTCATTTTTATAAAAATGCTTGTATAACTCAGGTTAACCAAAAAGATGTGCATACAACCATTGATTTTTGACTCTGCCCCTCCCCTCCATCTTTATCAATAGTGAAAAAAAAAAATATATATATATATATATATATATATATATATATATTCTAAGATGTTTTGATTGATTTACAGGATTTCTACCTTTTTTCAAAATAAGAATTAAGATTTTGTAAGCACTCTTTAAGGATTTTTTTTTTTAATGGCTTGTATAAAATGAAATAAAGGATTCCCATGTTCAGTTTGAAATAAAAAATAGATCTTTTTAAAGATTCTTTACAGTTTTTAAGGCTAAAAATTAGAAACATCATTAACCAAAAGTTTATTATCAGACATAGTGTTACATATAAAATACTAATAAGGGTACTGATACTGTTATTATTAAATAAAATATCAATTTAAATTATTGAAAACTAAATGAAAATCTCCATTAAAAAATGTTCAGGATATTCAAGTAGGTTTATTTAGGAATCATATATATTATTTCTGTTGTCAACATCTCTTTTTCTGTGCATTTACAAAGATCACAACATTGAATGAGGTATCATTCGAAAGGTTTCTGACGTAGTACACTAACATTTCGTTAAAATATGTGTTTTGATTAAAATTGAAGTTAATTAAAAATTAAATCGGCATTGTTTTTATAAATGAAATGAAAGGTTTTTATCAAATCAATGTTGCCATAAAAATTAAATACTGTATATCACACGATGTGATATATTGTCTCTTCCTCCCATAGCCACCTTAATGTATTTCCTTATTCAAAGTTCCCAGCAAAACATGTCTGGCAATTTCCCTGACTTTCCGTGATTTTCCCTGACCAAATCCAAAATAATTCCATGACCAAACAGGCATACACAAAATCTGCTTTAAATAACACAAAATAACAAGCAGCATAAAAAAAAAAAAATCAGAAATTTGTATTGTAATAACAGGGTTTATACTCTTTTCCCAGGAGAAAATTCAAGCACCTTTCAAAAAAATTGCAAAATGAAATTAAGTATAAAATACTATAATGCAAAAAAACTTCATCTTTGCCAGTTTTCAAATGAATGCCATATACAACAAAGTCTAGAATGTGAAATGTCATGAAAAAGTCTCAAAAATGTAGAAAACTTTTGTGCATATTATGGTTTTTCCGCATTGCATTTGAAGGAAATTCTCGATCTTGAAACCAACAAGAGCTAGAGATTTTTCAGAAGTGTCATGTAGCGAGAAATATAGTAACACTTTTCTGAAAAAGAAATGATTTCAAATTCAAATTCTCCCCCCTCCCTCATCTCGACAAATTCATTCCCCTCGAATTTATCTCGGCATTTTGCTGCGCATGCGCATATCACTGGCCAGAGAGAGAGATGCTCCTCTCCTCCTTGGTGTAGTGTTTGGCAAGCACTCGGATTCTCTGTGTAACTTTGGCGTGGTTCTTCGCTTCCATAAAATTCGGCAACCATTCGGTTAACTCAGGCAGTGTAGTAATTATCACGATAGAAACAAGTTATCTTCTTTGGTAGTCTCGGAGTCTCTCCAGCACACGGTAGTTATGTGTTTCGGATGCAGGCTCAGCTCTTCACAGTTTTAAGGAGAAATCTTATGAGAGGAATTCAACAGCAAAGTCCATCATTATAATGCAATTTAGGAGTCTGAAATCAACAGTTGCCTCATCGGATCCCACTCATCCGATCTACTTGAGGTCTAAATAAATGCAAAACTTTTCCTAACAAATTTGCCTCTCCAATTTCTTGCATGAATTCACAAGTATGAGAAATATTTTTATTACTAACTCAGTATATCAAGACAGATTTGAACCTAGCTTAAATAACCACTATAAATACAGATCCACTTTAATGTTAACAATCACACTGATGTTCAATTATACCATAATTTAAAGTACTAGCAATAGGTCTTCACAATACCGTATTATAGCATACTCAACAAATGATTATAAAAAAAATAATAAATAGTACAAAAGGGATAAAATGTGACATTTTTTCATGGCTTTATTTTATATTTATGATTAAAAATCAAAATGGAAATTGAAACATTTAGAAGACAAAAATGTTTTTGATCGATCGAAGCAGTGGGTATTCCACGTGTACCATAAAAGGTATGATTTGTTATATTAGATAAAATTGTAATTTAAGTGTATTTTAATTTCTTTTTCTTTTTCCCATGTTTTTCCTGAAAAGGTTAACATTATCCTCTAATGCAGTAAAAATACAATTGTTAATTTTTTTTTTTCTCACACGTGCCTTTTTCTATCTTTGATGAGATTTTACTGTTAGGAATAAATGAGATGATATTCTGGCTTGACTAGTGTTGTTTGGAAATATTTTTATCCTTAATTTTTCTGTAGAAGTCTAAATCTGCATGTAAAATTGCAGTGCAAAATCCTTGTACACATCTACAGGTTATTTAACTAATTTAAATAGAGATCATCATGTTGAAATATAAGTTACACATGGAACTAAATCATTCTAACATGATAATTACATTTTCATATTTTCAGTTTCCCTTTTACATGTCTAGGCATCATTATTTTAGATACTGAGCCAATCAAACTATGCCCACATTTTTAAAACATCATTAATGGCTGAACAAATCTGATTAAGAATAAATTTTACTTTTAAAAATCAGACATGTTTATATTTTAATACAAAAAAAATATATATATTTATATACTTAAGTAAGCAGTTTATCACCATTCTGACACTGCCCAATAAAATATCAGAAATAAATTGGGTAGCTTGAAAACTGCATTTTATGGAAAAATAAAAACTTTTTAAGGATTATTACAGAAAAGTAAGTACTTATATCATCCTTTAAAAATCAAAATTAAAAATAAGGAATTATAAACACTTTGTAAGGACAGTTGGATAAAATATAATGTTTACTCCCTCTCTGATTTACATAAAAAGTTCATAACATCATTGTATTTTTTACATATATTTTACTTTATTTTTCACATATTAACATACATAAAACAGCGATGGTGTTATGAGCACTTCATACGTATATTTAAAAGAAAAAATTAAATATAATTGAAATATATTAAAATCTTCCAAATAAACCTACGTGTCTGCTTTTGTAGAACACATTTAAACAATCTTCAAACAAAAATCAATCAAGCAGAAAGTAAATATAGATCCTAAATTATATTAACACAATCAAAACATCTTTTATTCTTTAGGAGGGAGGTGCACATAATGCAAAAATCAACGCTTATCTTTTCTTTTTGCTGTTTGATTTGATGCAATAATACCTTTCAAATGCCTCCTTCTTAAAACAAGATTCTGTTAAAAATATTTTTGTCTACAGCCAAGTTAAGCTGTTTCATGAATCGGAAAAATTCTGTGAAACTTCTTAGACAGTTAAGTAGAATTTTGGAAAACAAACTAATTTACAAGGAACATTTTAATTAAACTGGTGGATGTGCGTGAGGTTTCACACTGCAATCTAATACTTTTTTTTAGCAATATCTAATATTTTTTAGATGCAGGCTAAAACTTTTAAAGACAAAATACAGGTATAAATATCTGCAAACAACATTATCATCATATTTATCCCATCAAAGTTACAGTCAAAACTGACCAAAGATGTAAAAAAATAAGCATGAGAAAAAAATAATCATATTTTATCTTGTTAAAGAATGATGTCATCTGCTTCAGGATAAATATGAAAAAAAAAAAAAAATTGAAATACTTTTAAAATTATAATTTAATCTAATATCACAAAGCATACCTTTTAAGCTAGATGTGAAATACCACTAATTTGACTGACCATTTTTTTTTTCAGTGTTTCAGTTTAATTTTGATCATAAATAAAAAATAAACCCATGCAGAGACATCATACTTTTGTATTATTTATTTACTTTATAATCATTGTTGAGCATGATATGATACAGCATTTTATTTTTGTGGCAATATTCATTTGAGAAAAACTTTATTACATTTCATTTATGTAAACAATGTCAATTTAATTTGTAATTAATAGCAGTTTTTAATCTAACTACATGTTTTAACAAAATGTCACTGTACTATGTCAGATATCTGTTCAGAAACCTTTTGAGTGATATCTCATTCATTGTTGTGTGTTTTAAATACACATAGAAATAGGGATGTTGACATCAGAAGTACTACATTGTATTTTCTGATGTACAAGTCAACTTTTTAAGCTGCCAAAACACATATTCAGGGGGCGACTTAGACACTGAATATAAAATCAGACATATGATGATTGCATTTTGTAGCTGTAGCAATATTTACAAGGCAAGCATCGATCTTTTCCTTACTATTATAATCCATAAAATTTATCATAGTTTTGCACAATAATTAATTATTATTATTATTTTCCATAATTATTGTTATAAAAACATTAATTTCTTTTTAGAAAAATCATTGCAATATTTTCTCTTCCTTTGATCATATTTTACACTCGACCTTTTCTCCCAAAACATTTATTTTCTCAATAAAGTATCCTTTATTTCATGAGTAAATTAAAAGGTCGACTTACATACTGAATACACCCAAAATACGCCCAGTATATGATTATTAAGTTAATTTTAGACAAACAAAAGTGAAAATAATGGTTAGATTAGGGATGCACAACCTGTGGCCTGCGGGCCACCAACATTACCACTATTTTTACACAGAAAAATTTACCTTAGGTTAATGGCGGAAACCTTGCTATTAATTAAATATATGAAAGCTTACCTTTCGAAGATAGTGGTGGCAAACGATTTTCATACAAAAAGGTTGTGCAGCACTAGGTTAGGTGATGAACTTTAGACAAATAAAAACTGAAAATAATAGTTACCTAATTCAAACAGAAGTTACAGTCCAATAGTGTTTGGTGGAGGGAGGAGGTGGGGGTGGAATGTCAATTCTACTATCCCGACTCTCAATATAAGAGGGTTCAAAACCATTTCTTTGGACAGGAGAATACACTTTGTCATCATTAAAATGAGGCATAGTAGAATAAGACCTCGAAGTACGGTGGAAAGGCCGTGATGTCATCCTTCTATCCAAAGATGAAGTATTTCCTAGCATGAAAATGCATCCTAATATTAGATAAAACTACAGAAAGAAGTTTTCAAAAATATATAAAGCACAAAGAATTTTTTTTTTTTTTTTCAAACAAATACTATTTAAACTCAATATCCACATATTTATTGCTCAAGAGAAAATCATTCAAGCATACTTTATTTTTTCAATAAAAATAATTAACATTTTAAAATGTTAAGTAGGATTATTATGAAAACATATTTTTAAACCTGTTACTGCATATTCTATTATTGCCTACAGTATACAAGTATTGCACTGAAGTACGTCAGTTACTAATGAATAAATGACACCTAAATTCGGAAGTTGCAGAGTTAAAAGTAATATTTAAACCAGTAAATTGAATTTGTTAGATAAAAATAAAATTAAACCTAACTATGGAGAAAAGTACTAATTCTTAAATTAGTCTTACATTGTATTGGATAATATGAACTTTCTACACCTCATGGAAACTGCATGCAATCATAACATTTTTAAATGTATCTTTAAATTCTCTCAATGGTTTTCAATCTCATTGCATCCAATTTTAAAAGTCAGTCATACATTAAACTAATGGTGTAGCAAGTACTGTTTTGGACGATTAGTCATCATTAAAATGAGGCATAGTAGAATAAGACCTCGAACTATGGTGGAAAGGCTGTGATGTCATCCTTCTATCCAAAGATGAAGCATTTCCTAGCAAATTAAAAATTTCCAAGTACTCAGCCATTTACTACTCAACCGAATACTGAGTAGTAGTGTGTAAGGGAAAAAACATTCTTGCACCATAGAAGCAAGCTTAGCGATAAAAGACCCAGAAAATAAGGTAAATGTTACAACCATAATTGCATATAAGTTAACACACACAGAGAGATGCAAAAGTTCTGTACTGCTCGAAACAAACATTTTGAGCATGCAAGTATATTTTTAAAATTTACTTTAATTCCAAATTCAATAAATCCTGCTTAAAGAAATTTTACATATAATTCAAAACTTTTCAATGTTTTAAACTAGCAGCATTATTTAAAAAGTTATGAAAAAAGTATGGTACACAAAAAGTACAACTAATAAAAAAAAATTTACATTGATTCTTCAACCCCATTATCACTATCTGTGATTTCAATTCTATCTATCAAATGATCATTGCTTGCTGTAACAATTTTAATATTGAGAATTGAAAGTTTATTCAATTTAAAATATTCCTGTTTTGTAATTTTATCTTATTCTCTTGATTTTTGAAATTATCTTTATTTACAAATAATTTTAAAAAGTATGTGTTGGCATTATAATTCCTTACCATCTTTCATGTGTGCAACATTTACAATAGTGTTATTTTAAATCTTTTTTTTTTCTTAATTCACTATAAAATTATTTTTAAATTGATGTATTATTCATAAACTTTATCATTATAATTCCTTTTTAAAATGAAATTAGATGATCAAAATGCATGCCTTTATGAAATGTTGCAGAACTTTGTTGTTGAACATTGTAGAAGTGAGATATATGTGTACACATACCCAGGGCTTTAGAAATTTGATGAAATCTGGTAGCCAGGAAAAAAATACCAGTCGCCAGCAAAAATTATTTACCTCCCATCCTCTTTCCTATCATTGATTTAAAATAAAACACAAGAGTTTTTTTTATGAATTAATTGAGAAAAAAATAATAACAAGCCTAGTTTAGAATTATTAGTTACATAGTTTAAAATAGTACATAATTTAGAAAGGTAATATAATATATAAACTATATATTTTCTAGTGAAACTTATAAAAATTATAATCAATTGTTGACAACTTATATAAACACTAATAAGATTCTAATAATTCTAATTATATTTAAAACTTAAAAAAAAAAAAAAAAAAAAAAAAAAAAAAAAAACCTTGAGCATTTTTTAGCATTGTATCCAATTTTAGATGTCACAGAGGCTGGATTGACACTATTTCTTACTGTTTTATTGAAATATCCTCTCTACTCCTCACATTCTAATCACGTGACATATACTGGCTGGCTATAGCTGAAAAGAATGGTGTTTTCTGAACATGAGTTGGAAAATGCCTTTTAAATTTAATTCTTCCATTAAAAGTACGAGAGAAGAGGAAGATCACTGCTTACCGCGCACGAGTAGGGGACAGAAAAAGCGACATTTGTGCTCATTTTTTTTTTTACAGAAATCCCTCCCAAAAGATTAAATAACTTGGTCGCCAGATCAAAAAATTTGGTAGCCCCTGGCGACTGCATTTGTCAAGCCCTGCACATACCTATGCAAAAAAATCTCCATTTGCTGAAAATGTAGAGTGCTTGATATTTTTGCATCAATAATTAAAAATGTAATAAGTTTAATTACTTTTTAGAAGCATTTGTTGTATTTTTTATTTCTACAAATTATTCTTTATCCAAAATCTCTAATATTTTTCTTACTGTTTCAAAAAGGACTTATTTATATCAATCTTTTTATATATACTTAATAGTTCTAATTTATATTTTCAACTTTGGTGTGCACAAATTTTTATGTACTTGAAAATAGTTTTTATGAATTATTGCATATATATTATATTATAAATTGATATTTACATTTAAATAAATTTTGACAAATCAGTTGGGTATATATATATATATATATATATATATTGTCTGTAACGATGCTTAAAACAAAAAGAAAGCAAATTTTTACAACTACTCTATATTGGTTGAGTACATAGTCAAAATTAGGCTGAATATCGAGTACTTGGCAAATTGGCAGAGTACCGAGTACACAGTACATCTCTACACTAAACTAAACTTCCTTAACTACATTTTAGTTAAACAAAGGTAAACGAATGCAAAGAATGTGAATTATTACTTTACTACACAGCGTACAACCAACAGAGTGAAAAAATATCCAGACCAGGGATCGAACCCGGAACCTTTTGGTATTACACACCAACGCTCTACTAATTGGAGCTATCCAGACAACATCCAGTCTAGCATTTTCTCACTCTTATGTTACGATAAGGCTACAAACCTGCAGCAGGAGATGGAACGTCAATCATGCGCATACAATTTCTGTGGCATACATGAGACAAACTTTAATTAGATATACAAAGATAAATGCTTTGCTGCAAATACAGCTGCAGTACAATAAATTAAAAGTTACTACAGTTAAAAAGGTAACCAAATTCAATCAAATGCTTTTATACTTATTTTTGAATAATTGGTTTCAATAAGATTCTAAGACTTACCCACATCATACAAATTATCTTGGCTTTTACTAGTTATAGGTACATCTCTATAGAGCAATGGCATGTGAAAAGCCCAATGGTCAAATGCAATGGAATTAGTTGAAGAGGCACTGCTGTATCCTGAAGAAGATGAAGAAGCACATGACTGGACACTTAAGCTACTTCGCTGATAAAACAAAATATAGGCATCACTAGATATCACTTCACTAGCTTGTATTTCTTTAACACTAGTATCATCAAACAAATACCAATGACCATTGATAGGATTTCGACAATAAGCTGAAAAAAAAATGTAAAAAACATTTAAGTTATGCTAATAATACATAAAAGACAAAAGACAATGCTGGAAAAACTAATAACAACAGCTGGATAATAGTAATGGCAGCTAAAATAATAATCATAAAGATAGCATTAAAAATATTCTTACAAACATAATACTTATACATAGTAAAAATCTTAAAATTATTATTTTTAAATGGATTCTGTTTGTTCATTAGTAAATCCATTACAGCAGTAATAGATCATCCTGATATACTAGTTATATATTATATACCTGCAAAATTGTTTTAAAATGTCTTTGTGAAAATATTTTTTAAACTAACTTTAGTAACTCCAGCACTCAGTTTTTTAATACTGTTGAACATAACTTAAAGTTCTGCCGCAACATAAGAAAAAACAATTCCAGAAAAAAAAAAAGTGAGCAACATTTTAACTTAGAGCTTTAATGTGATAGCATTTCCTCCTGGACCTCTAATTATGAGGTTACATGTCCATTTTCCTCACAAAATAAAGATACTATATCCAGAATATTCACTTTCCTAATCAAATATTGTATTTTTTATTTTAATTTTATTTTTTAATGGAAAAGCACATTAATTACTAACAGGCTACTTCTCAGAACAAGCTATGGCATCCATATTTGGCATAATTATAATTTTTACTTTCCGGATACTAGGGCTGGACTATTTATCAATATATCAGTCAAATATTGATATTTTTAAAATATCACAATAACAATATCTTACTCTGACTCAGCCAATATATCCGATAACAATAATATTGTTTTGCTTTACTATCACCGCGATTTCAAGCCCCGAAAAACAGCGACAAATATCCCGTACCAATATGTCCTTCAATCCTTCTTTCATCCAATCCGTGTATTTATTCACTGCCCTGCTTCATCCAAAACAGAAAACTACCTCCGCTGATTATCTCTCTATCATATCTTAAAGTAAGGAATATTCCAATATATCCCAATACATCCAATCTTTGCGAACCACAATTCTACTGTTTATTACAGATGAAATACTGAATAACACCTTCGCTACTGAATAACAGTAATCGTGCGTTCCTTGTTTGGCTGCTGTGATTGGTCCAGACATACTGCGATATCTCTCGGCTTTTGATATGTCATGAGCTTGAATAAGTTTTGGTATAGCGTAGCATTGATATTGCTTTCTAGCATTTGGTTTCTTGGATTTGGAAGGAATTTATATCTGAGCTTAAAATGAGTGTTATCGAATTGGGTAGATTCAGTCTTTTTTGGTTGCCCTGTTTATAAAAAAGGCATAAATACATTGAAAATTTTTACAGTTAATTTCACTAGATTATCAAAATTTAACTTATTGCTTATTCTAGTGGATTTTATAAGGAAAATAAATTTCTGAACGGAGAAAGGGAAATGTCTATCAGTTATTCAGCAAAGAAGATTTTTTTTTTCAATGCAAGATACATTAAATAATTTAAACAGATAATAATTAACGCAAAAAAAAGAAAAAAAATTAATTACATGATTGCCATGATTAAATTTTGTAGTAAATCGTAAGTATCTCAAAATACGCAATATTTAAAAAATATCTTAAATTCATATTTTTAATCATCTAAGGTAATCCTTTGCTAAATTAAAAATAAAAAACGATAATGATCATGTATAAAATGAAGTTTTTCAGGATGGAGGAATTTCTTTATGCCAAGATTAAATGAAGGATATATGACGAAAGGATAGTGATGTATCGGTGGTTTGGCCCGGACCCATTTTGTGTACAGAATAAATGAAATAAAACTCAGTCGCCCCAAACTCTATTTGAATCAAGTAAAACAAAGTTTGGTATTTTTAACCAATAATTAAATTCTATGAAACAAAATTGTATGCATTTTTATGTGGACAATTTTGAATTTCATTTTATTAAATGTGCTTTGCAATCATATATTTAATCATATCATAGTGGTGAAAGAGACTTAAAAAAGAGATAAGCTTGGGCTTTAAATCATCAATTGTTGAAGCCCCCTAGTTTCTCTTAAGCTTTGCACATTTATCTTATAATACTACTATACAATTACCGATATTAACTTATATATACGATATAAGCAGTCAAAACAAAAGTGATGGTTTGCAACCTCTAAAGTTACTTTTATGATTAGCTCTATGAAAATGTTTTCTTTAAAAAAAATAAATAGTGTTGGTACTATTACTGAAAATATTACTTTACATTATTGTAGCAAACAAATGTTTATATTTACATCAATGTGTTGATAGATTTAAAATTTTCAGATTTGAAAATTATTTTTCAAAAAATCTGTAAATTAAATTATAAATGATTGAGCTGGAGCGTTACACCATCAAAACATTATGTATATAATTTTTTGTGTAAGTAAACTGCACGTTTTTTCTGAATGGTGTATAAATATTTATACACCATTCAGTAAAAATGTGTGGTTTACTTACACAAAAAATTATGTACTTAAATTATAAATTTCAAATAAATTTTATTTGAAAGTACAACTGTTGTTCTACACGATAGAGTAAATATTGAAATACTATAACATTTAGAAGCAAAGATATAAGCAGTCAAAACAAAAGTGATAGTTTGCAACTTCTAATGTTACTTTTGTGTTTAGCTCTACGAAAATGTTTTCTTTAAAAAAATTAAATAGTAAACTGGTTGAAGGGACTTTTCTACTTTTTACATGTATTGAAAATATACACTGTAAAACAGATAAAATAATTTCCTTCTAAGAACAACACACAAATAAAAAATCAAAACTATCACTGGTACTCCTTTTTTATAGGAGTCTTAGCACTTTTTAAAATGGCACTGGAACAATTTGGGTTTGAGAAAGTGAGATTTGTTGCCAAATGATATAAAAAACAAAAATGATGAAGTTTTGTACTTTTTACTTTCTTCTATATTTACAAGAAAGTATTGGATTTGCGAAAAATTTAGACTTCTGGTTTTTGATGAAGTTATACATTTTAGAAGGTCCTGAACAAAATTTAACTGTTTTTAGAAAATGTCTATCTGTGAGTCTGGCTGAGCTTCTATCTGTATGTGATACAAATTTTATGGATGCTCTATCAGACTACTTCACAGAATTTCATCAAACTTTAGATTCAGTTAGACCTTGACATAAATTGGTGCTGATTAGGTTTTAGTGTAAATCGTACAACAGGTGACACTATTATTCTGCATTTTTCACAATTTCTGTGATAACCATATCTCAAGAACAAATGCATGGAATTTCATCAAACCTCATATTCTATTAGATCTTGACACAAATATATCCTTATTAGGTTTGGGTGTATAATGTCCAGCAGGTATCGCTGCCATGCTCTGCTTTTCACGATTTCCACAGTAGCTATATCTCAAGAACAAATACATTGTCATTTAATTTTGGTTGCAGACTATCTGATTTATATAGAAGAAAGTTTTGTGATGGCCAAAACATTATAGTTTATATATGTAATTAATAAATATCTTCTAATTACTTCTATGTACATTAGACAATTGATTCTAACAGTATACACTATGTAAATTATTTTTGTTTGTATCTATTAAATAAATCATATAAATACTGAATAAACTGTTAGTGTGTATGAAACAGGGAATGAGTTGCCAAAAAGTACTTGTGAAAATGTTTTTTGACAAGGCAATTTTCTCTAACTTGTCAAGACCCTTATAAAAAAGGAAGTATTGCATCGTCTACAATAAATATATACTTTTCAAAGTTCACTCGATTAAATCATTTGGCGATAATATGAATAAATATAAACAAATGAGATTAATTTCTTACGTATTAACATATTTCAATGGATTAAACGTGACAGGAAAATTACCTGTATAATGGCCACCATGAATATTTCCATGATGATTACAGACAGCACACAAATCATAGACATATTCTTCAGACTTAGCATAAGGATGGGAGCGAGCTCTTTTCCAAGGTGACCAAAGTGCTAAGGAATTATGAGAAGACTGTTGAATACTGCTATTTCTGGGAGCAACATAGGGATGCAAATCTAATCCAGAATATGGACATTTTACAAATGTGGTAAGCTTGGTTCTTTGTGTCGATGACTGTATGAGAAAAAGAAGCACATGATTCATAAGCAACATCCACAAACAACAAAGAATATGAATATAAAAACTATGATATTATAATTTTAGATCAGCAGGCACCTTAACACCCTCTTCCCCCCCCCCCAAAAAAAAAATAAAATAAAAAATAAAATTTGAAGCAATAATTTTACTCTTTTTCAAAATTGTTAGGAGTGTGTTATAAATTTTAGGAGTAATTTTTTTAAATATTTTCTTAAATTTTGCCTAAAGCATTATTAAAAAAAAATTAGTTATATTGAAAAGTACTATATTATAAGTACTAAATATACAAAATTATGAGTTTTTTTTTTTGGCCTTTTCGCTTTACATTTTTATTGACTCTAAAATCCACATCACAATTTACGTTGTTATTATTAGAATATCAAGAAATGTCCTCCGCAAGAAAAATTTCATAAATATATCCACATGAACATCACCAAAACATGCTTTATTATTATTTTTACTTCAATTATTATTATTTTTTCAATTTTGTTTACTTCGAGTTGAAAAACCCCACTCACATGATGCAGTAAAAAGAATCAATCAGATGATAATAAGTTTCATATCTTCTGGAAACACAAATGATACACTATTCTCAAGGCCTTTTACTTTCAGATATTACATACAAACTTGCAAAAGGCTATCATTGACAAATGTTTATATTTTATTGAGCAATTAATTCCATGCAGTAAGGGAAGGACATTTTACAAAAATTATAGGCTATTTCTACTTTTTAAATAGTCTATCAACAAATCTTTTTTCAACTTTAAATATCTTAATTCAAAAAGTAATAAACAAGTGTTGCTCCAAAAATATACTTATTATTTATTATAGGTCATTTTTGAAATGTGGTAATGAAAGAACATTTTACAACATGCATTTTGGTAATGTTGCATTCTGTTGAATGATTTAGTTAGTTTAGTCATGTCAGTGAAATTTCAGTTACTTAAACACAGTTTTTAAATATTTAAGCTAGATATTCTGATCAGTTATTTGAAAATAAATAAATAAATAATAATAATGTTTTTAGTATAAATTAAAAGTTCTAAAATCTCTTTCTTGGTAATGGAAAGACAAAAAGTTATATGTAATTCATTTCAGAAAATTCTAATTACTTTATGGAGTATATTTAAAAGTGATTCTATTATACTTAAATAAGCATATTACAAAGTAGAAAAAATAAAAACGGTTTAACTTGCAACTATAGCCTTTTTAAAATGAAACATAAGATTTGGATACAGGTGCCAGTCTCATTAGTCAAATTTTTTTATGTAGAATATTTTTCTTAGATTTGGTGATTATTTACCCAGCATTTGTTTCAATTTATTAGGAATTTATCCATTTTCATAAAATAGGAAAAATTCAATCAACTGTGAAAATTTTGAGGCATAGCACTTGTGGAAAAATGATAATTATAAAGTTTTGGAAGTTATGTCTACTCACTCATGGAATTGCCCTATAAACATATCCTTAATTTTGTATTTGTGAAAGTATTATATAGAATGTTATGGTTTTTGCCTTCATAGAATAAAAAATATTTGTGGCAAAAAATATTTTGAAAATTTCTAAATATATTGATGCATAATTTCACTTCTCAATACTTTCTCGATGAATAAAATGATTCTAAATGAATAAAATACTCATTTATGTGAATAATGGTGAACACAATCAGCAAGATGAAATTAATTTGGGGTTATTACATTCATGAAGTCCCTGTTTAATATTTTAGAGAAGCACAGTTCAAAAAATAAGATATACCAGCCGAAAGCTTAATTTTACTGGACCAAGTATTTCAATGAATCAGTAGTGTTAGAGAATTATTATTATCTCTACAGTTTATTTACCCCCACATAAGGATGCCAAATGACCTCCTGAATCAGTAGAACTCAAGTACCAGATATGTGACACATTGATTTTATTTAGATTTAAGTATGTTGCAGATTTTGTTTGTCTGTTTGCCCTGTCATGAGATCCCTCTCACCCCCCCCCCCCTTCCCTCACAATAGACTTCCATTCCTAGAATATTATATGTTTACTTTACAAATCAGAACTTAACAACAATCGATGATGTAATTAAACTTTTTTTTTTCCAATTTTTAAACATATCAGGAAATCCCAAAGCAAGGATATATTTAAAAGGGGTAAGTTATGCAATTTTTTATATTAGTAAAAAATCTAGTCATAATTTTGAGAATTGGAAATTATTGTTAAATTTAGGATCCTGTTTATTGGTTTTTACTTTTTAATATCATTTTTACATATGAAAGCCAATAATAGGTTATTTGCTGACTTTAGCTGTTTTGTTACAGGTTAGATTTTGTTTTAAAAAGAAGAAAGATTTTGTAAAAGACCTATTTTTAAGACAAAGTATTTTGTGAAGGTTGTTTTTAAGGCAAAAAAAATTGTGATGGGTCCCTTTTAAAGTGAAAAGTTTTGTGAAGGATCTTGTTTTAAGGTGAATTTTTTTGTGAAAGTTTTGTGTTAAGATGAAAAAAAAAAAAAAAAACCATGAAGGATCTTTAAAAGACACACATTTTTTTCCTAAACATATCCCTGTGTTTTAATTATAAATATATTCCAAAAAAGTTAAGGCATGAACTTTCTTACACTTTTCACCTTTAAAAAAATAACTAATACTTATGATTTCTATTTCAAAATCATAATTCATATAATATCATGATCTAGAATTTAAAAAGAAAACCTTACAATATTATTGCTACAATATTGTAATTTTCTCCATTATGTTCAAGAATTTTTTTAATTCTTTTCTTACTTAAAATTTTAATTTTTTGATAGAGATTTGAGTTTATGATTTGCTTTAATTCAGTTTTAATTAAATAAACCTTACTGAATAGAATTGTTTTTTTCACTGAAATGATTACTGTACTTTTCATTCATTTATTATTAATGACTTCTCATCTGAAATATTTTTAAAATACCATTTCTCATTGTTTTTTTATTGTTTACTCTGCAAATCAAAAACAAAAGACCTTCTTAGCTGTTAAAATTGACAAGAAATATATACAAAAACAAAGACTTTTTTTTTTCAATGCTAATTTGAATTTTGTAGACTTAAAGATCTCAGAACACCAGCACAGTGAATTGCTAAAATGTTTTGTTTCAGTAAATCAGCAATGCCAAACAATCAAATCATTATTTTGTATTTTCAATATTTGTATAGTTTTTATCACAGACAAAATTTCCAGTAAGGAATAAAATTAAAAATAAAACTTCATCATTTAGTATACACCATCACAAATGGTTTTCAAGGTAATGATTTTTAGCACACTTAACACTCAATTTTCCAACAGTGTATAGGTGGTGTTTTAAAAAAATAATAAAAATGTGGGAAATTTTATTTCTATGCTTAGAATTTATGCACATGAATACTAACAGAATAAAAAATTTAGAATTCCCCAAAATTTAAAAGTTCTCATTCTACCCTATCTCCTCATACAGAGAAATATTTTCATGTTATTTAACTATGCGTAGCAATATTTTTAGATGTTTGTTTAACGATTCATAAAAAATAGCTATGGAAAATATTGGTATGAGGATTTATATCTAAATACTTTATATAGAGTAATACCACGGTTTTCATTGACTGTGGTTATTGTGAATTATTTCCGCAAAAAATTTGTCTCGTTTTTTTGTCTGTTGCCTCGGATTTCATTGGTGTACCCATGTGACTTCGATGCATTTTCCAGAAACAATGGTGGTGACCCACGCGTTCTCTGTCTCAGTGTGGCATTTTTTCTCATTGTGTGTGCATCACCCTGACATCTAGGTAAACAATTTAGTTTATTTTCTGTGTATTTTTGTGCCTTTTTTATTGATTGGGACTGCTCCATCATGAAATCAAAGAAAGTTTCCACAGCCAGCAGCCCTTTAAAGAAGAAGGCAAGGAACATGATTGAGTTGAAGGAGGAAATTATTTAAAAATACGAGAGCAGCATTAAGAAAGATTACTGAAATCAGCCGCATGTACTGGAAATACCCATCAATAATAAATTCCACTGTGGCAAAAAGGGAAGCAATAAAGGAGGGTAATGTAGCGAAAGGTGTGAATGTGCTAACGAAATTCTGACTCTGAAGTTAGTCCAACTGCTAATAGACTATAAAGGGAAGTGAACCCAGATATAGTGCCTTGATACCATATGCCAAGAACACTATATTATTTTCTTATTGTTTTTAGCATTAAATGCTATACTTATTCTCTATAAAATGTATTTTTGGTACATATTTTGGAGTGTTAAGAATGAATGAATTGGATTTACATTGATTCATACGAAAACAATTGCCTCGGTTTTCGTCGTTTTTGGATGGATTATCAACAAAAACTGAGGTATAACTGTATTTATTTATCTTATACAAGGGAAAAAAATCAACATGATTTAAAAAAAACTTGTTACAACAGCTTTTGATTTTAAAAATGACGCAGCAGGAAAAGACAGTTCGGACACTTAGAGAGTTAAAACAAAAAGTATTATACCAATAAGAACATTCAATTTTGTTTGATAACTATGCTGCAGAATAACTTTATTTATCATTCACTACGGCGTCACTTACTTGTCTGAATCTTTTTAAATGCACAATTAGAATGTCAGGCACTGTCCACAAGCTCAGCTGTTTAATTGAAGGAAGGCGATGATGGCAGCGGGGACACATCCAAGCATCTTCGACCCCTAACTGAAAAGGAACTCAAATAAAATAAAACAAGAAAAGAAAAATCATGCACCAAGCATAGATTATGAAATGAAACTTTCCAACACATTCTGAAACAAAACTTCACTATTTAATAAAGTGAAAGGTAGAGAAAGATAATTACATGCAAAACTGCCGGTTATATGCAAAATTTAACCGGATTTTCATTATTTATACAATTGAACATGCATATACAAATCGATATACAGTACAGAAGAGAATCTTTTTTTTTTGTCCATAGAAATTACGACTACAGTTTCAGAAGTTCTGTTTGTCAGAAGCAGTAGAGAGCAGAGGTAAAAATGATCCTGAAAATATATTTTCAATTCTTTGATACAAATAGTTAAAAGAAAAAAAAAAGATGTAACAGACATGGATTAGTTTTTTTTTAATTATTATTTTAGCATTTAAGATATGAGGATCTGGGATATTAATTTTCATATAATAAAACTTGCCTTGTGCATGATTATTTTGACCAATTAGCAATGCTTTCATTTTCAGGAACCTGGGACAGTCTGCTCTTTTCTTTCAACCAATTAACTGTTTACTTATATTGTTTTAGATAGTGAAGTTGTAACTACAGTAGACTTGGAAGTGAGTGCAAAAGTATGAACTGTTGCTTATTTTGCTTTGTGGGTTTACTCTCAATTATAATATATCAGCAGAGTATAAATGATTTTTTTCTTATCTGACATGATATATAAGCCTTCATCATTTTAAAATATTAACTACATGACTTTTAACAGAAGTAAAAGATCATATGATCATTCATGTAATGGCGGGAATAATTTTTTTTTTTTTTTTTTTTAATTTGAAAAGCATTCATTCAATCTCAAGGCACATGCATAAGGTAGACTGCCAAAGGTGGTTAGTGAAGTTATAAAATTGTCATTGTGAAAGAGTGTTTCCATCTCCTTTTTTCACTATTTATATCAAAGAGTTGGGAATTTATCTGTAGAATTGTTTTTAACTTTGCTGAAGAATCTGTTCTCTATTGTATCTGATAATCCTTAAACTATAGTTATGATTTTACTAATTTTCTGAAATAAAAAGATTTATTATTTTCATTTCCATACTATATTACTACTATTACATATTAATGAGGACATAAAGTTTAAACTATTTATTTATTGTTAGACTGTTAGAGAAATAATATTTTGCATTTTCCTCTATCCTGTTTAACTGTTTCACATGGATGGATATGTATTAATTCATTTAAAACTGATACAATAGCAATTTAAAATTTTCAACAGATACTTTTCATTAAGCAATGAAGTGTAAAGCACTCCTTACCCTTTCTTCATTGAAGTACATATCTAAACATTCATATAAGGACAACTCATTCGAAACATTAGAATCACTTTTCAAGGCAGCAACTGAAGGATGATCTTCAGAATAAAAAATTTCTTTAAGCAACCTAGAACGTGGAATAAAAATAAGTAAACAAATAACAAAATAGCAAAATAGAATCAGTAAAAAGTAAAAATGAGTTGATTACACTTTTATATGCATATTTGTGAATTAAAAAGTTTTCATAATTTGAATCACGCACTGCACAATTACATCTTTTCTTTCCAATGGCAAAAAAATAATAAGTTTGTTTATACAGTTAAAACAAGTGTGTGTGCAAATTTTGCTGTTACAATTTGTAAATGCTGAACTAAATTGAAATCCTTATCCTTTATTATGGAACTATTAATAAAAAAAATCTTTATTTGTTGAGAAGCAGAAGTGTAGGAAGACATGAAGACATTTAAGACAGATTTCAGAATAATGTGCAATGTGCGGCCTCTTAACCATTGATGTTTCTTCCAAGACTAACAAAGACAGAATGCTGATAAGGAAACATACTAACATACAGAATTTTTTTTTTTTTTCACAAGTCACGAGCATTTGGATGAAAAGTGAATCATGTCCCTGTATATAATTACAAAGCACTGTTATTTGCTTTGTTACATACATATTTTACCATGGCTAAGGAAGAAATTAGTCTTTTTAATATAAATGTATGGAGTATCTCTCTCTGTAATGAACAAAAATCATTCTTAAGATCTATTTTTATTCCAGAAGCTTGAGTAGGTGCTAAACATACTAGCAATATTAACATCTGAGTATTCACAGAAATTCTGTATGTCTTGGCTATGAGCAGAAATAAGCTTTTAAAGATGAATTGATTAGTTCCTTGTCAACAATTTAAAAATTGTAAACATTTTTTCTTCTTCAGGATAGTATCTCTTTTTACATGTCTAACAAGGGGAGGACCAAGCTTGGTAATCAAAGATTTTGATTATTTTTATATATGTTGTAGGGTTATAGACTCCTTAGTCTCAGGTTCAAAGGATTTTATACAACGCTCCTTAGTTCTCGTAAAATAGGGTGTCTAATCTACTATATATATAAAACACAAATGGAAATTTCATTCTGTTCCTTTATAACTCGAGTTCCGCTGAATGGATTTTGATGGAACTTGCATTGTTCGATAGATAATTTTTCAGGGAAGGTTTTAGTATATAACACAACATTCTATGTGGATTAGTTATAGAATTATGATAGAAAGTTCTGTTATTTTGGACGAAAAGGTTACCACTGGTTATTTTTTGTCAACCATTACTGTTGGTGAAAGAATTGAAACGGTACATCATTTAGAAAATGATACAAACACCTCAAAAATAAAAATAAAACTTACTAATTTTATTTAAAATAAAATAAGTAAAATAGTTTTGATGAAAAATAACGTTAAAAAACGAAAACATTTAATTTATACGTGAAAGGAAATGTTCGCAATTCTTAAAAAAAATATTGAATCTGATCTGAAATATTGCAATTGAAACCATGTTTGGCAATTTATCGCTTGCGTCAGGTTAAGAAAAACGTATCTGAAAATTTTATTAGATAAAATCTGAGTCAAATAATATGGATCTTCACCTGGAAAGTCCTTACGCATTGCTAAATACAATACGAATGCCATTGCATTATTATCTTATTTTATGCATGATACAAAATTCAGGCTATTAAAAAGTAACACTTTTAATAAACTTCATTTTATTTTTGAGTTGTTCTTTATCTTTTAATTTAATTTTTATTTTTATCTAACTGCTGTGTCATATGACTTACAGAAGAAACTAACAGATGTAATAATAAAAATGACTGTAATTCTAAGTCACACGTTATTTGTTTATTAATGATTTTTATTTTACTTTTGTCGCCGAACAACTTGATTTTAAGCCAAAGAAGGCATAAGCATGACATTGGTCACAATAATGCATGTTCATAATAATGGTGTTTTTTTCAAGAGTACAACAACATTTTTGGAGTAATTTTTTATATTCAAATGTAAATTATATAAATTATTAAGTATTATTATAAAAATAGAGTCAAATATTTAAATGTTAATGTAAATGTCTGCAACACACTAATTATTATCACACATTTTAAAAAAACTTCACCATTCATTTCTTTTTTTAGTTTTCTTTGTATTATCTTTTCTTCTTTTTGAAGGTTTTTAAACATATTGCACCAATCTTCTGTAATTGATTCACCCGCCAATCGGGTATTTACTATATTGTTGGATATTTCTTTTATATTTGAAGGGGGCTCTGGATGGTGAATTCGACTGCAGTAAATTTGTACTCACTGATTAGTAAATTTATGGTTTTTCATTATGATGCAAACGGACAAAAGAATATTTACTTTTACATATTTTCCATCTACAGTTACTTTACTATCACTAAAAAATCAATACTTGCAATGTACGAAAACTACTTTGAAATGCCAATGGTGGCCAAGGAACAATATTTGCTGATTTATCATTTTAACCTAGATAAGAAAAAAAGTACCTGAAATTCAGATTAGATAAAATTTTGAATATTATAAAGCAATTTCAGCTGACGCACATCCCTAGCCGCTAAATTTAGTTACAAATTAACGGATTATGTACATTATGGGGTTTATTTAGACAACAGACTGGAGAATATTGTAATCTTGAAAATAAAAGAAATAGCAAGCCTATTTTTCCGAGTTATTACGCGCATTAGAGAAGGCGCAAAAATCTTCGTTTCAAGACTTCATAAATAAGATTATTAGTAAACATTTTGCATAACTAACTTTATTTATCATTCGCAAGGCCTTTGCTTTTGTAGTAGTGTGGCGATTCAGAAAAAGTTTTAATTTCTGTTTGTCACAACGGCCACATTTCTCTACCAAACTGTAATATAAATCATCAAATTAAAGTGTTACTTTTTAATAGCCAAATTTTGTATGATGTATAAAATAAGATAATAATGCAATGGCATTCGCATTGTATTTAGCAATGCGTAAGGACTTTCCAGGTAAAGATCCATATTATTTGAAAATACAAAAAAAAAAAAAGAATTCACCATTTCGTTTGATTCAAGGTTCATTTGGAAAATGGACCAGCACAGCGGGCATAGCCTGCTAGTATTGTAATATACAACTTAAATATTTACTTTGTAACAAAATTACTGCGTTGGTCGTAGCTCAGTTGTTATGGCGTCTGCTCGTTGACCCAGGTGCCCGGGTTCGAGACCGGGACGAGCTACGTTTGATTTTCTCATTTTTTGTTTTATAAATATACTTGTAACTATAATTTAATAATCTCAATTAAAAATTTTAATATTGCACATTAATTATAATGTTAACCTATTTAAATTTAAAGTTAATTTATTTGATTTTTAAAACATTATTAAACATTTCTCATCATTTAAAGATATTTTTTCTTAAATAGATCCATTATTGACTGGTAAAAATTACAAAATCATACCTTATTTTATTAGTTATAAATTAATTCAAAGTGCAAGCATACGTATTACTAATTTAAAAATCTTCCACATGCAAAAAATTATGTTATAATTTAATTCTTATACTAATTTTAATATAATTATGCTTCTTACTTTAAAAACAGAGTAGTATTATCATCGCATTGACTTCCCTTGTTAAGACAATATATAAAAATTTTTTCTTTAAAATCACGAATTGACACAATTGTTCAATATCATTGCATTGATAAAGAATTTATGAAATACATTTTAAAAGTGATTAAAAAAAATTAAACTGTTTAATGAATTTTTATACAACGATTATTTAGTTACAAATAAAAAATAAATAGGTTAACATTATAATTAATACACAATATTATAATTTTTAATTAGGATTATTAAATAATAATTACAAGTATATTTATAAAACAAAAAATGAGAAAAACAAAAGTAGCTTGTCCCGGTCTTGAACCCGGGCCTGCGGATCAACAAGTAGACGCCATAACAGCTGAGCTACAACCAATGCAATAATTTCGCTACAAAGTAAGTATTTAAGTTGTGTTAAAATATTAGACCCCCTATTTCTCAAGAACTAAGAAGTGTTGTATAAAATCCATGGAACCTGAGACTAAGGGACTTCTACCCTACAACATATATAAAAATAATCAAAATCTGTGATTACCCAGCTTGGTCCTCTTCTTGTAAGCTTGAAACTCTATTGAACATTATGGAAAAATACTTCCAACGCTTCACTTTCTTAAGAATGGAATGAATAAAAGACTTATTTTAATTTGTTAACTACTAACACAAAATGGAAGATAACTAAAACCAATAATTTTAGCCAGGGTTTATATTCAGATCTTGATTTTTTTAAAAAAGGTCAAATTTTATAATAAATTCTAAGCAATATTATAAAATTTTCAACATTTAGTAAGCTGAGCATTTCATTTCCGTATGACCATAGAAAAATAAATGCTCTGATTGTGTAATTTTTTAATCAAAATTGTTTTGATCATTGTTTATTTTTTTATTATGTATTTGAAATATGTAATATAGTATATTATCATTGAAACATTTGTGTAATGGTGTGATGGATGAGATATTAAAATTAAAAGAATTTATTCATATGAATAAATATTACTAAAATAGTTATTACACTTATTATATCAGAAATAAGTAATTAAATTAAATATAATCTCTAATTCTTCAATCCAACATACCAGAATTGGCCGACTATCTTTGTAAATCTTCATGCCCCTAGAGATTTAGTAAAACAAGTACGGGTTGGGGAAACCTGACTTAAGGCCTAGAGCCCGGATCCCTTTTGAGAACTCGGTTCCCAAAGCTGTTGGGAGACTCCGGCTCGTCCCCAGGTGTAAAAATGGTGGTTTCCAAAGAGGATGGGATCCACTGTGAATCGCAGCAACCCATGTCGTGAATTTCTTGGGAGAATGGGGGTGGTCAGTAGGTGGTGGCACCCACACTGACCATACAGCACACAGGACTCCCCTGGTCGTGCTTGTTAAAAGTTCTTTAGAATTTGGGTTTCGGCAGTTGACATACCTGGCGAGCACCCTCAGGCGTCTGAGCTCACTTTTACCAGAATTGGCCAAAAGAGATATTCATATAGTTGTGATCGAAATGATCATAAACATTACATTAAAATTTAAAATAAATACTTTATTTAAAATTGAACATGTGAATCAAGAAATAATTCCTTTATTTTAAGATAATTTTTGTAGGTTTTTTGGGAAAAACACTGACTATTTTCCAATGGAAGTCACCATTAAATTAAACAAGCCTTAAACAACAAATTTTGCAAAAATAAAATTAATCTGATCATCAGGAAACTCGGAACAACAACAACAAAAAAAGGATTTGTCTTTCTGATAATGGATAGAAATATTTCAGAAAAAATATTATTTAATGTATATAGAAAATTAATGAATAAGAGTCTCGTACATATGACCTATTGTTAATTAGATTTACATGCATATGACCCATTGTTAAGATTTTAAATTAACACTTTCAATAGAGTATAAGTGAGAGGTTACCGTAAATACACTATACCGTAAATACACTAGGATAATTTCTGTAATATACAGTCAAACGGAAAAGGAAAATGTAAACTTACAAGTGCTCGGCCTGTTTCTTCCACTGAAGTGTCAACTTTAAATACTTTGGCCCCTTTTCATCAAGCAGCATAAGAGCGTGATCGATGATTGGCATATACAATGGCAAATCAACAGAGGAACAGAGAACTTCATAGGACTCATCGTCAGTAACAAATAAGGAGAAAGGAAGTTCTGATTCCTTTGAAAAAAGAAAATATAGAAAAGATATATAATAAATAAATAAATATTAACCCTTTAACGACTGTAATAATTTGTGATAAAAAAAATCAAAGATTACTGTCAGTATTAAAAGAAGTAAAAGCTGATAATAAACTTACTTATAATGTTAGTTTTATAATATTTATAACGGTATCTGGGGATCGTGATGAACATAAAAGGAAAAATTAATAAAGGGTGAATCACCAGCGACTAGCACCGGAGTGATTCCGAATACCTAAACAATTTTGACAAAACATATATTCAACACTTTCCCCAAACACCATTATAGGCATGATCGTAAGTAGTAGCACATAATGCGATGCCATAAAAGTTAAGTTTAAAATTACGTTAAATTCATAAAGTTATAATATACTTATATAAATTAGGAAATAGAACTTATTGCATTACTTCAAACATAGCTGAAACACATAAATATAAATAATAGAAAAAGACAAACTCACCAAGATGTAGTTTAATAGGTATTTATTAGAAAATCAGTGCACCAATAATTAATAAATAAATCTCTTCAAAATATTAACACTACGATCTTAAATTGCATATGTACAGACATGAGCGTTACTAATAATATTAATGCATTACGGATGAAATGGATTATAAAATCACTAATAATGTAGACTTAAATCCTTGGTATAAATTATTTCAAATATTAATTTTCACTTTTTATCACAATACTATATTACTTTCTCTCTAACTGAGAATCACAGATTTTAGTGAAGATAATAAAATTATATGACAATATTGTTGCTGGCTCAGTCCAGAGGAAACTACTATATTCTAGCCATCGTCGACAGTTTAAGTACGATACTGGAATTCTACAGTTTAAAAGTTATTGCTCAGGAAAGGAGAATAAAAGCTTTAGTAAGTGAACCGCGTAGCTAGGCAGATTAGTATCAATGAGGTGGTTATAACTGTAATTACCATCACAGACGAGCACTAATCAAACAGCCAAACACGATGAATTTGAAGAACACTAATCAGTATTGTAGATAGAGCATCTCCTGAAGGAGATCACATTGCTGATTCATCCATAACATCAAGCCACAGGCATATAAAATAAAGATGTTGTCAAGACATTTCTCCGAATCCAGCGTCTCCCATATTCATCACTTTTAAATGTCAGATATCAGGAAGGTATCCTTAGTAATTTGAAATTAATTTTGGCTTATTTATTTATTTACTTTATTAAAAGGGATTATTGGATATTTAAATGTATTGTAGTGCTAATAACTGTCACGTACATATCCATCTTGAATCCATATTATCGCCTATGAGATGGCAAAAGCCCTCATAACGATATACAGAAATGACTACATCTCGTCGAATTTTTTGTAGAACTGAATACTCTCTAGACTTTCCCACTCAGGTAAAACTTTCTGGCGGTTACGAAACAACCAATCAAAAAATCCGAACCGTCTGAATGTCAGTGAACAAGCCCCAACAGACCATAGTCAAGGTTACAGTCAGACGTTTCACTGACACTTCCAACCCTAGCAACAGCATAAAATAGTATTTAGAACATTCGATCACGACCTTGGAGCGCTGTCAAAACGACCTTGTTCAAAATCCGCGGGAAGAAAGGTTCTTGTTTACTTGAAACATCTAAATACCCATCAATGGCGTCTGATCACAAATCTCGACGAAATTCAAAACAGAAAAAACGAAAGTAATTAAAAATCTATAACTGCCAAACTAATGGATGAAAACAAATGAAATTTTAGCAATCTAAATAAAATTAAAATTTCTTTCCACCAGATATGTTTTTGAAAGTAAAATATTTAAATTAAGAAATTTTGAAAAATGATTATTGGACATAGAAATTTTGAAATGAAATATGGAAAAGTTCGTTATTCTGAAAGAATTTGCCTGAATTAAAATAAATGAATTTGAACTTTCTGAAAAGAATAAAATTAACAATTAACCAATTTTTTAATCAATATTATTAAAAAGGAAATACACTATATTTTGGAATAATTTATTTTAGACTGTATATTATTTAAAAGTTAGAAAAAGTAAGTTATAAATATTTTCATTTTAGATCATTTGAAATGAAGTTTAATTAATATTGCAAATTGAATAAAATGTAAATTAAATTGAATGAATAAATATCCTAAAACATATGTAATGGAAAGATTCTGAAATTAATTTATATTCTCACCAAAAGTAAACAATTTAAAAAGAATGTTTGATTTAAAATGCAAAAATGAAATTTAGCTTAATTAATTTAAATGAATTTTAATGAGTTTAATTAAATTGATGAATAAATTAAAGTTAAATGTAAAAATACTGAAAAAATTAAGAGTTAAATTTTTAAATCATAACAATATTGATTTAATAATTTTGATATTTTTAAGATTATAAGACATAAGTTGGAATAAATAATCGTTATACACTTACTAAATCAATACTATCACAAATAACAGGTCTGATGCCATTTAAAATTTGTAGCTGCAGCTCTTTATAGCTGATTTCTCTAAGAACTTCTAAGGCAAACGGTTTCCAAAACCTAATTAAAATAATGATGATGAAAATTAGGATGATACAGAATTAATACACTTAAATATATTTATGTCATTTACATATTTAAATAAAACTGTAAATAATAATAATTATATTACTTACAAGAACAGTTATAATCTTTAAAAATGCTCAAAAATCAGAAAATGAAATAATTACTGTGAACAAAGCTAAATTTACTCACATTTCACTGTCATTTTCATCGTGCTGCAGATTACAGTTGACAATTAAAGTGATCTTTTCCTGTTCCACACTACAAGTAAGCTTTGATTCAGGCATTTCAATAGCAAAAAGATAAGCACTATCTTTAAGGCAAGCAACAGGATCAGAATCTTTAAATGTTCGGACAAATTTATCATTTATTATTTCTGTAAGAATCACCTGAAAAATATTAATTGTAAGAATTTTAACAGAGACATTGAGTAAAATAAGTAGATTAAATTCACAAAAAGCAGCAAAAAAAAAAAAAAAAAGATAAAGCAACAAGAACAATTACAAACAACACGAATATTTTGCATGCAATTTTTATTCAACATCTAAATATAATCATAGGTTCATGTTTCAACTTGACAAACAAAATATGTTAATAAACCCTTTGTTATGAAGGGCCTTGACATGCGAGAGAAAACTGAGGATGATTTCAGTAAAAAAGTAAGATTCTCTAAAGTAATTTCTAGCAAACTTTATATTTTTAAAATGTCATCAGATTGTTATATCTTTATGAAATAACTATCAATGTATTGGATGCACAACAATTTGTTTTACATTTACATAATTTAGTACATACATGGAGAAGCAATTTGTTTAATTTATACATAAACTAGCTGACCCGCCCGGCGTTGCCCGAGCCCTTGTAATAAACTTAAATTTCTTAAAAAACAGAACTCTGGCCATGGTCTACGATGGCTTCGGAACCGTATACCCGGCATGCTCGTACGCTCTAGAAAATCTTTTATTTCCCCTTACCACCGCCAGGGGAGCATTCTGTTCTAAACAAACCTTTTTCCGAACGAACTTCTGAGACAGGTCCCCGCTGCCTATGTTACTGTATAGTAGGCGCACTACAAAATTGAGCTGGTTTCGAGAAGATTGGAATATTACTAGCCCAGTTATTGCAATAAAGCACAGTTAGAGAAAATAACCTTGACTGAGGTGCCGAGGGGAGGGGATGTTTGAGTGTCCTTCAGAAAATGACTAATTAGGAGGCCCACTATGCATGCATAAAAATTCGTTCGTTTTGTTAAGCTAGAAATTTAATTACAAATTTGGCTTAAACTCTTATTTGTAAATAGTGGTAACCGCTACTCATAAATTTAATTTAATGTTATAAAGGGTGACTATTAAGTTAAATATAATGTTTGGAATCACTTGTGTTGAAATCGGAAAGATAGTTGCTGATATATAGAAACGAGGCATAGTTAGAGAAAAACCTTGAAGGAGGGGCCGGGGGGGTTGTTCATGTACCCTTCAGCAAATGACTAATTAAGAGGAGCACTATGCATCTTTCGAAATTCGTTCGTTTGCTTAAGCTAGGAACTTAATTACAAATTTGGCTTACCCAATTATTTGGAAATAGTGGTAACCACTACTCATAAATTTAGTTTAATGTTATAAAGAGTGACAATTAAGTTAATTATAATGTTTGGAATCACTTGCGTTGAAATCAGAAAAATAGTTGCTGAGATATGGAAACGGAGCATAGTTAGAGAAAAAACCTTGAAGGAGGTCCCGGGGGGGAGGGGGGTGTTCAAGTGCCCTTCAGCAAATGACTAATTAGGAGGACCAATATGCATCTTTCAAAATTTGTTCGTTTCCTTAAGCTTTGAACTTAATTACAAATTTGGCTTAAACTATTATTCGTAAATAGTGGTAACCGCTACTCATAAATTTAGTTTAATGTTATAAAGGGTGATTATTAAATTAATTATAATGTTTGAAATCACTTGTGTTGAAATCGGAAAGATAGTTGCTGAGATATGGAAACGGAGCATAGTTAGATAAAAAACCTTGAAGGGAGGGCCGGGAGGGGGGGGGGGGGGGAGGGATTGTTCAAGTGTCCTTCGGCAAATGACTAATTAGAAGAACCACTATGCATCTTCCAAAATTCGTTCGTTTCCTTAAGCTTTGAATTTAATTACAAATTCGGCTTAAACTGTTATTCGTAAATAGTGGTAACCGCTACTCATAAATTTAGTTTAATGTTATAAAGGGTGACTATGAAATTAATTATAATGTTTGAAATCACTTGCGTTGAAATCGGAAAGATAGTTCCAGAGATATGGAAACGGAGCAGAGTTAGAGAAAAAACCTTGAAGGACGGGTCGGGAGGAGGGAAGGGGGGGGGGGGGGTTGTTTAAGTGGCCTTCAGCAAATAACTAATTAGGAGGATCACAATACATCTTTAAAGATTGATTCATTTGATTAAGCTAGGAACTTAATTTGAAATTTGGCTTAGACTATTATTCGGAAATTCTGGTAACTGCTTTCTAGAAATACACCTTGAAGCTTAAATGTAATTAGACCCTTGTCCCTCTTCATTCCCGCAAATATAAAAAAGAATCTGTTAAATAAAGTTTTCTGTACTAACAATCTCCATCATAATAATAAATGTCATGTAAAAAAAAAAAAAAAAAACTTAAACCCGACTAATTGTCATGAAGAAAAATGCACCTGAAATATATTTCAATCAGGGGGACGTATGTGTAATTTGTCATGTGCAGGTGGGGCGACATTCGCATGGCTCTACGCTCATAACTTCAATCCATATTGACACTTTATTTAATTACTTCTGTGAAGAATCGATGCAACCAACCAGTGAACCAACCAACCCAAGAGAAAAAAAGCGTATTTTTTATCAGTTTTTTGCATAAATTAAAAAAAATTACCAACCGAATTTTTCAAAAATCACATAGTCAGATACAGAATATTTTTTTACATATGCTCAGAAATTTTAAAATTGATATCTCAATTAGTTTTCTTAAAATTCGCCAATTAGTAAAATAATTTCGAATTCGTTCATTTCCGCTTCCAAATCCAATGCGCCGGTTCGTTTCTTTCACCATTTTAATTTAAAAGATGATATTTTAGAAGCGATGGTTAATGAGAATCTAATTAATATCTAGGCTAATTATCAAAATATTAAAATTCTGAATCTCAGGTGCACATGGCCAGACCTTGGACTATCCATACCTAAATTTACAGACTTCTCGGTGCGCTAAATTTTCCTAACCATCGCCAACAGACACACACACAGAGCGAAACTTTCTTTTATTAGTATAGATAAGCCAGATAATGTAATACAAAATATAGAACATAAATATGCTTTTATCATTAATTCAATTATGATAATACATTGAGAAAACAATTTAGAAATCTTGAATAGATAGTTTAAATGCTTTTATGTTTTTTTTTTTTTTCCCTGGTTGACATATCTTAAAAAAGAAACAGAGCAAAAATTATATATTTTAGAATAGATTCATTTGTTTGCACTTTCTATCAAGTGTAAAACATAGCGGTGAATTCTTCTTAATCAGGGCCCACACCAAATTAATGTACTGTAATTAGAAATTATTATAGCTTATATTGTAACAGAACTTTTTTGAAACAACACGAATTGCAACCAGTAATTAGGCAGGATTTTTAAGATATGCTTATAAAAGAGTGTTAAAAGGGGAAATATTTTTACTTTTATACTTTTTTTTTTTTTTTTCAAAATAAAAATATTATTGGGTTAAAAGTGTTCTGTGCTGCGGCACTAAAATTTATGGAGCCATAATATTTATGTCTCTAAAAGTGTTCTGCAACACTAAAATACATGAAGCTATGATATTTTTGTCTCTTATATCAAAGTGTCTGTTTTGTGATATTTTTTTTTAAATTAAAATTTAATTCTTTTGAACTGTTTTCAGGCATATTTCTTTGGTGTGCACATTTTGAACTTCAATAATCAGCTTAATACATTAACTAAAACAATTAAAGTAAATGTTACACACTTCATCTCAATTTAGCAGCATAAATGAAAAAAAAAAATGTCTTGAAGATTAAAGATGATTATTTCAAAATATATCTAAAATATACCATTTAAAAATGCTAAAATATTTATTAGGAGGGGAAAGGGGAATATTTTGGGATATGTCAACCCCCCCTCCCCCCCCCCATAATATGAAATTTTATGGGAGAGAGGGAAGATTCTGTAAAGAAACTAGAGAAAAAGAAGTTATGTTGACTATTTTTAAGAAGAAAAAGACTGTGGTCAATTTGAGAAATATATTTAAATTTTGAGGAAATCTGGAATTTTTTTTTTCTTAAATTAGAATACAGATAAGCACATAATAGACCATGATAGAATTTAAATATAGGTGTTCAAAAATTATGCATCAAAATTTGCATGTAACAAAGAAATAAGAAAATTGTTTTGCTTTGTTGAAAATATTCTTGCCATTGTTTGGCATTTAAATGCATCAAAATTCAAAATGAAATAACGTAACTTTGACATCATAAAACTTTGATATTTATAGTCATTATTCCGTTTAACAAGACAACTATCATTACATAGCACACTACCATTTTCAAATTCCAACATGCTGTTTTCTTTGTATAAAGCCATTAGGAAGTGTTAATTTTGTCAAAATAAGGAAAACGAATTTAAGCATATCAAAATATAACTGCACTCTTTATCATTTTGGAAATTATACTTTTTATTGTTTTCATATAATTAAATTATAGCCATGCAACATTACCGATGTATAAGATCAAGTGGACTATGACAGATCAATTAGTTTACACTTTTAATAATTATCATTACATCTAATTATTAAACTAAAAAAAAGAAAAACTCAAATATATTACAAAATTATTAGCCATGGTGTAATAAGCATAGTGCAGAGTTTCTTCCAGACAGTTTCAGAAGGGTGCTGCACCCTGCCTGCCCTTTGGTTTACAAAATAGCACCCTTCTTACCCCTCACAAAAAGAATTAGCACTTTTCTTGCCCCCCCCCCCCCCCATCCCCCCGGTAAAATAATTAGCACCCTTCTTGCTCTTCAGTTAAAAAAGTGCCCTTTCTCCTTTTTGATTAAAAAATTTGCTTTCATAGTAAAAATTGATTCAAAGTTGCCTTGAAAAGAGTGCCCTGACTTTTAAATATCAATAGTGGCTTTAAAAACCAAAAAAATACCTTTAACAGTTAAAAAAAAAAGTGGCCTTAAGAATCTGAAAAGTGCCCTCAAGAACCTAAAAAGTACCCTTAAGAATAAAAAAGTGCCCTTTTCTCGCTTGGAGCACCCTGCCCTTTTTTAAATCTGGGGGAGACTCTGCATAGTGATACTGTTTTATACATCATATTGCTGAAGTTTAATAAAAAAAATTTCTTATGATATAAAATAACATTATCAAGAAACATTTTTGATAAATAGCAATGCCTCCTTAGCAGTCAAACTTGAAATCTTGTGAAAAACAAGGTAAAAAGCAATTTATCTTAGAAAATGAAAGAAAAAAAATTAGAAACAGTTCTGCATTAAAACATTTTTTTACACAAAAGTTAGTAAATATATATAAATGAAAAATAAAAATATTTCAGTTCTGAAGAGGATACAAAAAGATAAATTTAAGGATAAATTTATCGACAAATTCAAGTTTTATACATTGATACATATCTCAATTATGCAAGGAATTTAATTTTCAATAATATGGCGAATATAGTATTTATTATTAGTAATACATTACATTCACTATGCAATAATAATTTTAAAATAGTGGGTAATAAAATGAAAATTTCTAAAAAAGGAAGCAATTTTTTTTTATAAATACAGGTTAGTAAAATTTCAAGGAGAGAGGGGTGAACCTTATATACCCATCCCCCAGCTATAGCTTGGGAAATTTCTAAATTATCTGGAGGAAGGAGCTATTTTGGTTTACTGGGTCTAAAGATGAGATTGCTTGGAAACACCCCAGAAATTTTGGAAAAAAAAAAAAAATCCAAAAAGTTTCATTTTCACTAGGAAAAATTGGAGAATTCATTTTGAAGTATTATATTTAAACATTTGTAATAGCTATATTCTGGTGTTTTTTCCTTCTTTTTTGTCATCTTTATGAAAACATTACCTTGCAAAATATAATCTGTAAGATAGTTAAATACTACTTCTCTCATTAAAAATGAAAATTCATATGTAAGATTTTAATAATAAAAAATAATGAAAATTGTAAATTTTATAACTTAATATAACCCACAACTTGGTATCATTGTAAAGGTTCATTTATAAATTCATAATTGCTCATTTGAAAAAGATCTCCAGCTGTCACAATCACAATGGTTTCCATTTTATCACTTAATACATTTGAAATGTTTTAATATCCACCAGTAGCGATTGTGACAGTATCTTATAGCTTCATAGTTTAAAAGTTTGAAGCCTTTATGCATATTTCTAGGTTCTGAAAACTTTTGTTTTGATTACATATTGATTAGTTGAAAACTTTCTTATAAAAATAATCAGCAATCAGCAGAAATATTTTAATATTATAACCTAAAATTTTTAGAAAAAAATGAAATACTTTTCTTTAATAAAATGCAACTGGAATTATTTACTCTTTTCATCTGCCTTTATCTGAAGTATAGATCGTTGACATTTTTTTTAATATAAATGCATATAAAAAAATCAGAATCAAGAAGAGGTTGCCTGGCAGAATTTATATATTAATTAAAAAGAAATACAGTAAAACCTTTTAATACCAGACATTCAAGACCATAAAATTTGTCTGCTAGTTGGAAGTAAAAACATACAAATATGTAGGTGTTGGTTATTGAAAAAGTATTCGCTGAATAGAGGTGTCTGCTATTCAGGTATGTCTATTATGGAGGTTTTACTGTAGTATGTAGATGGGATGTACAATACAATTAATTTTTTCTTTCAAACTGTAGTGACAGCAGATAAAAATTATAAGGTTTTTTTTCTCCTCTTTAAATTTTAAAAATTCTCTAGTTTTAATTGCAATTTAAACTAGAAAATGCAACTGAAATTATTGTTTTAACAATTGAATCATATATTACAAAAAATGGTGCTTAATTTCGCTAATTAAGCAAGATAAACATGAAAGTCAGAATGCTGTTTATGATTATGATAAGAAAATAAATAAAATATTACTTTTTTTGACGATAATCCAAAATTCTTGGCCAGTTTTTCAAAAAGATCAGATACAATTGCTTGAGAGTCTATTGATATTCCTACTTTAGTCTGGAATATAACAAGTATCTTTTTAATTGATTGAAGAAAATTATTAGACATGTTTTGAATATCGACAGTATACATGTTTTAAAATATCTAACAATACACAGAAAAAATTATACAAATAACTGGGTTTTATTTTTTCAACTATTCAAATGAAATTATCAAATGTTAAGTGGCTCACATTATTCATTAATTAAATGTAAAAACATTCAGTACTTTTTAGTTAGCTGGACATAAATCTTGCCAATAACAGATTTAGTTACATATTTTGTGATGGAACATAATGTCAATCTCGGTGAAAAAATTTAAACATCAGTAGAGAAAGTATGCACTTTCAAAAAGAAAAGAATATGTTCGTTTACTTCATATAAAATACAAAAAAAGAAAAAAAAAAGATAAGAAAGAAAGAAATGTTTTAATAAGAAATAAAACCATAAACAATATACAGTGGAACTTCCCTTTAATAAAGTCCCTATTTAACGAAGTTTTCTACTTAACGAAATTTTCTGCAGAACTTTGACTTTGAACACCATTAGCATGTAAATTAATCTCCATATTACGAAAAATATATTCTATATAACGAAGTTTATTCCACTTTTGTATGTGTACAGAATTCAAATGAAGTGATTGCTGTTCGAAGGATATGCAAATTTATTTCAGCGGATTCGATTGTATGAAAATGAACACATTTAAGTAATTTCCATTCTGCTTGGTGCTAAATAAAACAATTTTTTTTCACACTAAGAAAAACAGTTGTTATCACTATTCTCCCCACTACGAGACTCCAGCGCTGACAGTTGAGGGAAGTCAAAATCCCCTTTTTACCTTCAATGACATAGAAGATGAGGTGTCGCAATGGCGTCAGATGCATTGAAACAAAAAATATCTATTAGAGTCAGACAGGTACCATTCTGACCTTCCATTGCTGATAGACAATTGCTTTGTACATCCAAAAGAACGAGCTTCAAAATACAAATCGAAGAACATCAAAGTTATTTTTGTTCCTGCCAATACAGCTAAACTTCAATCATTAGTCTAAGGAAAATAAAAAATCTTGAAGTACATTATCGAAAAAGACAGAAAAAAGCCGATGTAGTGAAAACATTAGTTTGAGATTCTGTGTATCAGAGATGATGAAAGCTTGGGAATGTGACGTGATTTCATCGACTGTACACAACTGTTTTGTAAAAGACGGCTTCATAATTAAAACTGAATCAAATGCTTCTGAATCCAATACCTGTTTGTCATATCTCAAGAAAAAATTTCATGAATTTAAGTTAATTTCTATTTAACGAATTTTCTTCATAACGAAGTTTTTAAGTGTAACAATGAGACTTCGTTAAATGGAAGTTCCACTGTATATATATATATATATATAATATATGTATATATTTCAACACGAAAGCATTGGTTTCAATTTACACACACACAAATAAAAGCTACTATTTTTACTATTTTACTGGGTTTTATTTGCTTGTTTGTTTACTTGTTTTTTCATTCTATACAAGTCCCAAATTTTTATCATAATTTAATATACAGTACAAAGTGCAAAATCCAGAATTCTGTGGATTTTTTTTTCCAATTCAGAATTTTATACTTTTTTGAATTTTGGATCATTTAGAGTTTATTTGAAAATAACTGAGAATTATTTTCACCAGGAAAGCATTTGCAATACTTAAAGAAGATGATACTAAAACAGATATTTTAGTATCATCTAAAATAGTATCAGTAGTAGAAGTATATATATTTTTTAAAAGGTTAAATAATAATTTTAAAAAATCACAATTACAATAAAAAAATTTGTGATTTTTAATGTTTTTTCAAAATTTGCAGTAATTTATCCACATTAGTAAAAAGAATCTGGTTTTAATTTTTTAGTCATATATAGTAAATGTTGTACTCTTTTCCATAAATTTTATTTGGAATTCACATAGCCATTTTTTACATTTTTGTGATTTTTATACTTTTTTCTTGCATTCTGTGGTGATTTTTTACACTTAAAAAAGGAATTTGGTTACAAACTTTTAACCTAATATAATAAATTTTGTCCTCTGCGATTTTTGATGTCGTTTATAGTTTTTTAATTGTTTATAATTATTATAATTTATTATTATTATTTTTTTAATTAACTGTTTATATTGCAGTTAATTAAAAAAAAATAATAAAAGACAGTTAGCAAAACGTCTGGATTTTGGAAATTCCAAATTTCAGACATCCAGATTTGAGACTTTGCACTGTATTGGAATCCTGGTAAAATACACTAGCTTTAGTTGTTAGATTTCTAAGTGAAGAATGAAAGAGATGATTGCAATGTCAATGCTAGTGATATTTGGTGACTTATCACCTGCACCCGGCTAACAGAAAAGTACCAAAAATTCCTTATTTTGCAAAAGATTAGCTGTATTTCATTAAAGAGTTTAATGTATTAATACTTAATAGCGAGTAAACATCATTAACATATTATTTTTGACACCAGTATATCGTAAATTTTAGAGATGAGGAAAAAAAACTTCAGCGTGCTTTAGTAGAAATCTGTTGAAATCAAAATTCTGTTTGCACTAGTTCAGAATTCTTCTACTACACATATGGTATTCAGAGAAATATTTAAAAGTGCAGATGTGTTCAGCTGTGTTGAGATAGATTTTACAGGCTAAATTTTTGTAAAAGTCAATCTATGTTACAAAAACATGAGTCAAAATGTTCAGTACTTTTCATTCGGGCCAAATGCAATTGTTCGTATGCAAGATAACAAAGATGCCATTTGCAAATAATTACAAATATACATGCGGAAGCAAACTTTGATAGAAAATAGGAATGATAATCCTAATGACATACATATGTATAGTTTAATGAAAAGCATAGCCATTTCATTTTATTTAATATAAAATATAGAGGAAACTCACGAACAATAAAAACAATTAATTATATATTACATTTAGTATTGCTGAAAATATCTGATATTTTTTCACTGCTTCTATATAAATTCAACTAAGCATGATTCATAGAATTCTATGGCTTTACATTACCAGTGCTCGGAAAAACTACTTTTCTTTATTAAAACAAACTACAACTACTTTATTGAAAATGAACTTAACTATAATTACAACTACTTGTTTTAAAAAGTAATGCTCATGCACTAATTTTCAAAAGGCCTACTACGCTACTTTCAGATTTCGTCAAAAGATCCAATTTACACTCGAAATTGAAGACATGGATTAAATAATACAGTGATACCTCGTTATATCATGTCTGCCAGGATACAATTAAATAAGTGTGATATAACCGGAGGCATTAAAAAAATAAGAAAGATAACATACATGAAAATGTTTTTTTTCCCTCCAAAATGTTAGTTTATGCACATATTACAAATGCATTAGTGAAATTAAGAGGGATTATGTATAATACAATCAATATTTGAATAATTACATAAAAAAATCTGGAGTTACACTACTCGGCTTTTCAAACACTTTACTGAATACAATTGGATTCAAATAAATAGCAATATAACAATAAATAAAAACTTAGACCCTAAGTTTACAAAGGTGAGCTCTGAGGATCTGAAAATGTGAGAAAATTTTAATTTACATGCATACATCCATATGGAATCATTCTAAAAATATTGAAAATGGATTCAGGGAACCTCGAAATGTAAAAATCCTATACCAATATTTCCGTAATTGGGTTTTTATCATGATTACAATACTTTCTTTTCACTGTATGTGTATGGAGAGTAAAAATGTGATTAAACTAAGACTTCTTTTTTCAGGAGGCACAAAAACAAAGTTATATATATCTATGAACAATTGATATAACAAAGGGCTACTCTTGTATATAACATATTTATGCACAATTATACACTACATAAATTTTATTTACTATTATTACATTAATTATTGCAGTGGGATATAAAATTATCGTTGACATGTATTTACCAATAGATTTATTTACTTAACTCTCCAACACACTTTTAATAAGTTAATTATATTAGTTCGGTTGAGAGTTAATTATAGTGAATTATATAATTTTATAATCTAGAAAATTACAGAAAGACAACTCTTAATGCAAACAATAAATAAATCTGCAAATAAAGTAATTCCAAATAATAAGAAACCCGGCATTAAGACATGAAGCCCAGCAAGTAAACAGACAAGTGTTGCCAGTAAGGAAATTAATTCCTTTTGTGTGTTAGTACGTGAATTTACCAGCAAGTGTCAATGCAGGGGTGATTCTGAGTGAAAAAAAAATTTCTGAAATTCACAGCAAATTTTCTGAAAAGTCCACTCCGACCACTTTTTTTTTTTTTTGCGTCCCTTTGACGAAATTTGTGTTTTTTTTGTGATCTTTTGACGAAATTTGCAGTTTTTTTCGAGATCTGTTGATAAAATTTGCGTTTTTTTCACTATTTTTTTGACGAAATTTGCCGTTTTTCGTGATCTGTTGACAAAATTTGCCGTTTTTTCTCGAATTTTTGACGAATTTTGTGATTTTCTGACGAAAGTAACATTTTTCTCACGATCTGTTGATAAAATTTGTTGTTTTTTCGCTATTTTTTGATGAAATTTGCCGTTTTTCGCGATCTGTTGACAAAATTTGCTGTTTTTTCGCGATCTTTAGACAGAATCTGCCTTTCTTCGCAATGTTTTTGAAGAAATTTGTCGTTTTTTTTCGCGATGTTTTTGACGAAATTCATCATTTTTTCGCGATGTTTTTGACGAAATTTGTCGTTTTTTCATGATCTTTTGACGAAATCTGCCATTTTTTGCAATGTTTTTAACGAAATTTGCCGTTTTTTCACGATTCTCTGATGAAAGTCACGTTTTTCCCGCGATCTGTTGACAAATTTGTTGTTTTTTCGTGATCTTTTGACAAAATTTGCCGTTTTTCGCAATGTTTATAACAAAATTTGCCGTTTTTTGCAATCTTTAGACGAAATTTGCCGTTTTTTGCAATGGTTTTGATGAAATTTGTCGTTTTTCGCGATTTGTTGACAAAATTTGCCGTTTTTTCGCGATCTTTTGATGAAATTTGCCGTTTTTTGCAATGTTTTTAACGAAATTTGCCGTTTTTTTGCGATTTTCTGATGAAAGTCATGTTTTTCCCGCGATCTGTTGACAAATTTGTTGTTTTTTTTATCTTTTGACGAAATTTGCCGTTTTTTCGCGATCTTTAGACGAAATTTGCCGTTTTTTGCAATGGTTTTGATGAAATTTGCCATTTTTCGCGATTTGTTGACAAAATTTGCCGTTTTTTCGTGATCTTTTGACGAAATTTGCCATTTTTTGCAATGTTTTTGACGAAATTTGCCATTTTTTCACAATCTTTTGACAAAATTTGTCGTTTTTCACGATCTTTTGATGAAAACTGTCGTTTTTTCGCAATGTTTTTGACGAAATTTGCCGTTTTTTCGCGATTCTCTGATGAAAGTCACATTTTTCCTGCGATCTGTTGAAAATATTTGTTGTTTTTTCGTGATCTTTTGACGAAATTTGCCGTTTTTTGAAATATTTATGATGAAATTTGTCGTTTTTTTGCAATTTTTTGACGAAATTTGCTGTTTTCTGCAATGTTTTTGCCAAAATTTGCCGTTTTTTCATGATTTTCTGATGAAAGTCACGCTTTTCCTGCGATCTGTTGACAAAAGTTGTTGTTTTTTCGTTATCTTTTGACGAAATTTGCCGTTTTTCGCAATGTTTATGATGAAATTTGCCGTTTTTTCGTGATTTTTAACGAAATTTGGCACTTTTCGCAATGTTTTTAATGAAATTTGCCGTTTTTTCGCGATTTTCTGACGAAAGTCATGTTTTTCCCGCGATCCTTTGACAAAATTGGCGACTTTTGTTCGAACGAATCATGAGATTGATTTTTTTCAGCGATCATTTGTCGAAATACCGATATATTTTATGTCCGAACTTTCGGATTTATGACCAGTATTTTTTTTTTTTTTTCAGAAATCATTGCCTTAATTTTCAGAAAATTTGGACCAGAATCACCCCGGCTGTCAATGGGAAAAATCTATGACTTTATGCAATGCGTTGCTATACACTGCAGCCGAGATTTGACGCAGTGATTTGCAAATTGTTGAGCAAAACAAATTTTGTCACAAAAGAAGCAAATTTTAGTAACAGGAGTTGTAGAATGACACTTTTTGACCCGCCCCCACACCCCTGAAGTAGCATTAAAAGTAGCACCAGTTTTTGCTACAAACTACTCATTTTTTGTATTGCTCTATTTGCTACATTACATTGTTCAAAATGTAGCTTGCTACACTACAAACTACTGTAAAAAGTAGCGACTACTGTAGTTTTGCTACTTCCGACCACTGCATCAGGCATTATTTTAAAATGGAAATTCACATTTTCATCCATAAAAACTAAATCTACAATGATTAGATGAAAATGGCACTCTTTTCTAGGCTCTTTCAGTTGTGACGTCCCCAGGGCCATACAGAAAGACCACGGGTCCCGGTAATATTTCCAATACGGCCTCCACAATAAGCCGGATAAAATAAAACCTGCTTGGACGAAAAGTACAGGAAATTCCATTTTAAATGGGTTTTTTCGTCTTAAAAGGTATAAATGCATGGAAATTTTTCGGTTATACCATGATTTTTCTCCGTTTACAGCAGTTCCGTTTACAAATTCCATCATAAACAGCCTTTACTGTATTAGAAAATAAATATGTTGGATAGTACTTTTTTAGAAAATCTATATGGTATTTTCTTACAATTTTATTATTTTTCTTTTACAGTATTTTACAGTAGTATTACAGTTTGTGATGCACTGGTAACACCTTTTCATATAAAGACTTCTATGGAAATTTAAAATATTGAAAATATAATTAAATTTTAATTCAATTCATCAGTTAAGTCGCCGATTTCCCGACGCTATTGCATCTTTTGTTATTGTGTTTTACAATTTAGAAAATACTTGTTCTATAAAACATAAATAAATAAATGCTTGTATCTTTGCTATGTGCGTTCAGCTGATTTTTAATAAAAGCTAGATTTTGTTTCGAACGTAAAATGCCTCCTGAGAACCCCCTCTCCCCCTCCTAGCCAGTCCGTAAAGACGTTCAAGCAACTTCTGACTTTTGAATTTTACTATTTATTAGTTATTTTAATTACAATTTTTATGTAAAAAATACCCGTCACTTTTCTGGTATTTATTTAAAAACCAGTACCAAAAGTCGGGCCCCCTAGAAGACCCGGGCCCTGGTAATTTGTACCGGCTCTACCCCCCTCTGTACGGGCCTGGACGTCACTCATGAAGTTTTGTTGGAAAAGAGAAAGAACTGACTCTACAAAATCAGTTGCCATGTTTCATTTTCTATTTACTAATGTAAATCATAAAAAATATTACCACTACATCTAAAGCATTAAAACACTTAGCTATAAGATATCATACAAATGAAATAGGAAATGAAACATAGAAAATGTTTGTTTAGAGCCAGTTTGACATCACACTGAAAGAGTCTCATAGAAAGTGACATCATAAAAGAGATTTTTTTTCCCCTGAAATTTTTTTTAAAAATTGAAATGTCTGTATTATAATAGATGTTTTAACTCCAAATACAATTAATGTAGGTACGGCATCATTTTAACCCCTTATAGTAAACTTTTTTAATTTATAATCTTTAAAAAAAAATTTTCTTAATGTGCATTATTTGCCTAGGCTGATGTCAATTTAGGATGCAAAAATATATCGAGTGAGTCTGAATTTTTATTGGCTTAGAAAAATATTTCCATACATAGTTTCTTTTTGTGGCAAAAGGAAAGAAAGAAATGCATTTAAAAAATTTTAAAAATATATATTTGCATAAAGATAAATTATGGTAGGTGGTTGGAAAAAGAGGTAAAGAGTGGTTTGAGAAAATTTTAAAGTAACCAGTATTTTTACTCTCTGTTCCAAATTGTATGTACATCAAGTTTTGTACATATCAGTCAAAAATTGAAGATTTGTATAAGAAATGCACACCAACACATTGATTTATATATATATAGATAAATGTAACATTTCATGTTATAAAAGACATACACATAAAAAAATTACTACTAGCTATGGCTTTCTAATCTTGTTTATTTTATTTACTTATATAATTTGATGTGCATATACATATAAAAAAAAAGACAGTAAAATGAAGCTCAACTAAATGGATTCAAAGCTCATTCTAAGCAAATATATGGTAATAATTTTCTAATAGTACTAAACTATAGGCCTATTAAATAAGAGAGCGATTATTTACAGATGCATATGAATAATAATATAAAATCTTAAATATATAAATTTTGATTTCTTTTTGAATATTCATTAGTTATAGGTTATAGGAGAAAAAGAAATAACATCTTATATTTGCAGATATCATTTTGAGTTATCATTTCTCCCCCCCCCCCCCCCCCCCACTCCACCTCCAAAAAAAAACAAAAACAAAAAACACTACGTGCCATTTTACCAAAAAGATTTGGGGCCCAACCAATAATTTTTAAAAATTGGCACCACTGCAGATAGGTTCTCATTATGTTTAGTCAAGCCTCGTTTAAATTTCATATCTAACACATATATTGTTACTGAATTTTCAGCAATAAATGCTAAGAACTAGAATATTAAAGCAGATAGACAAAAAACGTGAGGGAATGGCCCTTTACAATATAAAATCTTTCTTTTATTCCTACTATAATTAATGAACAACCATAAGTAAAAGAAGATTCAGATAATGAATAATTGATTAGAAATAATAAAAAACAGTTTCTGAAAAATGCCTGCAATTTGCTTAACTAATGTGAAATGTGAGTATATTATTTATTAGATGGTACCTGGAAATAATGTTTTATTTATAGATACAGTAACTGCAAACAAGCACTCCAGCATTTAAAAAAACTTCTATTCTTTATTAATTTTCTTTCTAGGTTATTATTATTATTAAAAAAAAGTAAGGAAAATACATAAATAGTACAAATACTTAACTTTTTATTTATTGCAGAAGCAAAAAAAAGTTATGGTACTTTTTTGTTAGCAGGGCACAAATCTCACCAACAACACCTATTATTTTTGTGCATATAAATGAGAAACAATGCTTTGATGTTGAAATAAAATGTTTGTGGTTCGATAATTTCTTATCAAAATATTTTGTTTTTATTTAAAATGAAATGAGTGAAAGGTGTGTATTTTTAAAAATGAAATGAGAACAATGCCGATTAAAACAATATTTGGTGATTCATCACCTGAACTCGACTAAAGAAATGTACCAAAAGTATTTTAGAATATTATACAGAGGTATGTGTAGACTTACCATTTTTAAAGTATTTTTCAGGTACACTACATAAAGGAACACATGTGACATCTGATATTGAGGAATTGGAACAGATATACAGAGATAAGGATCAAAGGTATTACTAAATCGTCCACAACCCAAACAACAAAGAGAAGATCGAATCTGTCCTTGAAATAAGTCATGAATGAAACTACTGTTACATCTTAAATGGTTAGCAAGCATTTCAGCAGCTATTTCCTCATCTGTACGACCAAAACTAGCCTGAAAAAATAAAATAAATACTAAATGAATAATGGTATGTGCAGACATGTGTATACATAGAATACAAATTAAATGATTTAAATAATAAGTAAGTAAGTTTAAAAAGTATATTCAAAATACAAAATAAGATTCATCTTCTATGGAAATATGGTACTTAATAGTCTCTGACGAATGAATCAACAAGTTATATGACATACTAGCTAACCCGCCGGCATTGCCCGGGCCCGAGATAATAATAATCTGTTCTATACGAATATGACTGAAATATGTAAGGCTATCGAAATCAAGTCGAATGAGGCAAACCCCGTCGTAATCGGGCTCATAGAACCCACGATCCGAAAGCACACCCTGGCGGTCTAAAGTGCAACTAAAATATTTAAGGCTATAGATATCAAGTTGAATGAGCCAAACCCCGTCGTAATCGGGCCCATAGAACCAGAGATACTCCTATAGTTCCACCTTCCACCGTCAAGGGCGCAATCTGTTCTGAAAGAGGCCATTTCAGAACACTCGACCCAACCAAATTAATAAATTTAACTACGAGTAAACATTGACAAAATATACGGAAATTGTGAAAGTGGGTTATGTAAACGATCGTTTTCAAAAGGGTTAGTGTAGATATTTTTTAAAACCCAATGGTGCGTTTTGAAGAAAATAAACATGTCTATGATCTGGAGTCTACTGTTTGTCCATATTCGCATTTCCTGAGTCGATGCCGATTTTTAAACTTTGGCTAAAAAACGAAAATCGTGTGAGTGAGTTTTGTAAAGAATTTTTTTTCGGGGGGTTAAAATTAAAATTTTTCAAAACCGATACCAGATTGTAAAAAGCAAAGGTATGTAGATTCGGCGCGATAGTTTTAGTTTTTCGTATCTTGTTTATAAACGCCGATTCGAATTTTTAAAGATAGGAGAAATAGTTAAAAAAGCAAAATTGACTTACGGTAAAAAACGTTTTCAAAAGGGTAAAAGTGAATTTTTTTTTTATACTAAAGGTTTCTGCCTGTATCCAATAGAAAGTAGATGTCTTTAGGTGTGTTTGTTTTTTGTTTGGTTATTTTAGAGAGCCGATACCAGATTTTATATATCGCAGAAAATCGGAATTAGCAAAATTGAGACTTGCACACGAATTTTTTTCAAAGGGTTAATATTCGTATATTTTTCAAAAACAAATACAGATATCAAAAAAGGAATAAATGTAGATATTGTCTGATATTTTTAGTTTTTCGTACCTTTCTCTGAACCGCTGATGCAAATTTTTAAATATTTCCAAAATCGCAAAACGGCATATAGAAAATATACTTTTTCGAAGGCTTAACTTTCGTATTTTTTAAAACCAAGGGTGGCTCTGAAAAGGTCGAAATCAGTTCTTTAATTTGGTGACATTCGTTATATCTTGTAATCTGGTGGATGCAAGGCTCGAAAAACAGGAGAAAAACAGGTAAAAAACAGGAATTCGAAGCTTCTTGATTATTTTTTTTAAAGGGTTAGATGTGAAATTTTTTCAATCCAACCGAATCGTTCGAGACGTGTAAACGGTTTTTCCGTATTTTTAGCCATTTGCCCATGGCGAATTTAGAAAAACTTAAAAAGAAATGGAATGACTCACGCTTTGTTTCTTCTTTTAACGGAGAAACGAATAAATGGCTTCAGGGCTTGCGGGAGCTGTTTCTGAAGAGTGATTTTTAATTTGTGATCGTTGATCAGTTTTTAATTAACAACTACTCTAATTTTCAAAATATTAAAATTCTGATGCTCAGGTACACCAGAAGAGAGTTTGGACTACCTAAATCTAAATTTTCAGGCTTCTAGGTGGGCTAGATTTTCCTAGCCATCGCCAACAGACACACACACACATAGAGGGAAACTTTCTTTTATTAGTATATAGATATGATATATAAAATCCATATACAACACATATAATGTTGATTGGGTCACTTTCATTACAAATTGTACAAAAAAGAAAATGTTGATTTAAGATAGAATTTTAAAGAAATTATATTTTTATGAATAAATACATACAATTCATACCACAAATATATAACAGTGGGGAATTGCATAAATCTACTAGCCCCGGCAAGTGGATTTTCTGACCAGACGAGTTAATTTTTAGCCAGTCTTTCAAACACCAGTCTATAAAAAATACACTAAGAAATCAATAGGCAAAAAATAGAGTTGAGTTTTTTTTAAACTAAAACAAATTTTGTTGGTTCATAGGTGAATGACATCAAAGGTCTTTTTTCATTTTATTCTCTGCAAATGAATGAAGTACATATTGTATAGTGGTTTTAAAAAACATAAGGATCATAATCAATTCAATTCTTTTTTAAGTGGTTTGTTTACATTAGGAATGAAATTTTAAATGTCAATAACTGCACATATATATACATTTTAATAGGTAAACATCTCTAGAAAATTAATTTTTTTTAACGATTTTTCTAATTTTTATGTATTTTTATTCCAAAAATTAAGCAAGAACAAAAAATCATGCGTCAAGCATAGATTATGTAACATTTTCCAACATTTCCAAAATAATTTTGCAAATCTTTACCGTCAGGTGTAAGATGATATCTAACTAAACAATTTTGAAAACGCATAAACATATTTAAAAATCCAATTTCAGGAATTACCAAAATTATTCTGAAAAATATCCGAGCTCTTTTTGTGCAGCCCTGTATAGGATCTATAGATTTGTATATATACTAAATAAAATGCTAAATTTGAGTTTAGTTAGGAAACGCGTAGCACAGTTTAAAATTTCCCTTCTGCAATTTCCGACAATAAATGGAAATGTACTTGAGAACTTTTGTGCTGTCCTGTATATAATCTATACAATTTATACACTCAAAGTAATATTCACTGTTTCATATACACAAGCAATTTTTTCGTTATTCATACAATTTATTTAATGTAAAGAAGCCATCTATCTATTTTTCAATTCCTACTATTAGTTCACGCTCTCCCTATATATATTTATATATCTTGTTCAAATTTTCAATCATTAATAAAATACTTTTTATTTATCCACTCAAGCAGTGGCGCAGCCAAGGGGGGGGTTTGGGGGTTAAAACACCCCCCAGAGCTAAAAAAATTACTATAATTACCACTTATATGAATCAAAATTCCGCCTTAGCAGAATCCGCCGCTTTGTTAAATCAAATTCTATCCAACAATGTGATTCAATTAAACGGCGAGAATACTACTTAAAACTGTGAAAGCGCATATTTCATCCTTTTAAATTTTGAATTTTTAAAAAAAATGTTCTAAGGAAGCATTTACTACATAAAAGTAATCATCATGCCAAATTCCAAGTTTCTACACCAATTGTATCACATAAATCACAATTTTAGAATGCTTCTTACTCTTGCATTCTTTTAAATTTCGAATTGAAAAAATAAATTCTGGGCGAGCATTTACGTTTCTTAAATACCATCATATAAAATTTCAAGAGTCTAGCCCTAAAAGTTCTAAATATATTATGATTTAGAACATTTTTAGAACGTTTTTTGCTCATTTCACTTTTTAAACTTTTGAATTTTTTAAAAACCGTTTTGAACGAGTGTTTATATCTTAAAAGTAACCACTATGTCAAACACCAAGCATTTATACCAACTGTATCACACAAATCGCAATTTTAGAACTTTTTTGTTCTTGCAACCTTTTACATTTCTAAATTTTAGAAAACTGTTCCGGATGATCATTTATATTTCTAGAGTAACAGCCGTGTCAAATTTCACATATCTAGCACAAACAATTCCTAATTGTTTTTAGATCATTTTCAGACCGTTTTCCGCCCATTTCATCCTTTTAAATTTAGAATTTCTTTAGAAATCATTCTTAGAGAGCATTTACATCCCAAAAGTTACCACAATGCCAAATTCCAAGCTTCTATACCAACTGTATCGCAATTTTAGAACATGTTTTTGCTCCTGCTAACTGTTCTGGGCTAGCATTTAAGTCTCTAAAGTAACAACTATGCCAAATTTCATGTTTCCAGCCTATGATATAGAATCATATATATTTTGTTTTATTCTAAAATTTAATTTTTCTATCTTAAAGTTTCTCTATGTGAATTAATGTCTGCATTCAAAATCTTTTTATTCTTTAATCTCGAAAGTAATCATTTCTTCCTAGCTAAAAATTTTCCCAGATTTTTCATTGTAACAGTAAAAGTACATTACTTCTTTCTCTGTGGTTTCAATTCGTTATTTTAATGTACTGCAGATGACTTTAACATATGCTGTTTTGTCTTTCTTCGTATCTTGTGTTAAATGCAGGCGCCGTTTTCATAAATTGATTCCTGCATGAGATATGCAATATCAACATTTTTGTGTTCGCTGCTAACACATGTCTGGCTTTCTCAAAAAAAAAAAAAAAAAAAAAAAAACGAGTGCCTGGTGAGAAAATGTAGTGTTTGGCATATTTTCATTTATGTGTTGGTGAAAATGTATCTGAAAAATTAGATCAGATCTTCTCTAACTGTTGAACAAGAAGGTCGATTATTTAGAGGCTTTAGAGGCGTAAAGAGGACCACCCTCGCCTTTTCCAGATGTGTCTGTGTCCGGAAATAAAAAAAAGTTTTCACGTGATTATGCGTCTTTGATTGTATTGGTTTTTTTGTTTGCTGTGGACTGTTTCCTATCAGGAGGGGAACCTAGGGTTATTTCGATGAACGTAAATGCCCCAAAAATTACGATAACTTTCATCTCCGATTTTGACAGCGAAATTCTCCATACAGCCCTAACTGCACAAATAAATGGTAATTTAGAACGTTTACTGCTCCTTTCCCCTTTTTAAATTTCGAACTTTTTAGAAACCATTTTTAGTGAACATTTACATCTTTTTAAAGTAACCGCGAGATTAAATTTCAAATTGCTAGAATCAACAATATCGTAGAAACCGCAATTTTAGAATGTTTTTTGTTCTTACACCCCTTGGAAATTGTTGTACCAAAAAATTGTTTGGAAATTGTTGTATAAAATATAGCCAATGTTAGAGAGGAGATGGTTACCAGAATTTTGACACCATTATTAAGGTTCCATACTTAAAAAGTAAAAACTGAACTATTATAAGATCACTCATGTGTCTTATTTTTCTGGTGCTCAGCGGGGAGTTGAGGGTTATCGACGCAGAATCATCTAAGGATTGTTGGTAATAATTTTCAATGTGTCTGTAATTATCTGAGATATTAATTAAAAACCCATCTAGAAAACAACGGCATGGATCAAAACAGTGTTGCTACTTTGTGACCTCCTTTTGAAGCGCGCTTGGCACAATGCTAAGATTAAACTTTGTATAAGATCTTTGCTTTAGGTAAGACGAATCATAGTGAGAGTCAACATTTTTCATTTCCAACTGAATTCAATTATTGAAGGCAAACATTGAAAAATAATTCGTAGAACAATTCCAAGACATTAAGAGTCAGTAATTTTGAGACAACAATAGCTTATAATTCAATATGTAATTCATTTATAATGAAAAACTGTTCGATAACAAATCACTTGAATTATCATGCCTGCATATATTTTCATTTTTGAAAATGAATCAGAAAGTTTCGCGTTGTTCAGAATACTTTATTTTAATGCTTTAAAATTGTCTACTATTACGTCAAATATGATTGACAAGTAACTTTTCGTGTGAAACTCAGCGACTGTACTATATATAAAATTATTTGCTGTACTGTACTCTTCCATCTTAAAGTTTGCCCCTCATCATTTTTAAACACTTTATAAATCTAATCTAGTTTTGTGTTATTTCATTGGTGCAATTTATAGTTTGTAACTCTTATGTTGTTTAAATGAATCATAACCAACTTAATTGTGGAGAAAAGCATTATGATTTCATTCATTTAAAAGACTGATTCCATTAACCAGTGATTCATATAACCGGCGACCACCTTTATCAGAAACTCAAAACACCCCCTAGAACCAAATTCTGGCTGCGCCACTGCACTCAAGTTCTAAAACATTTTTTTAAACTTGTAGGGGATGACACTTGATGTTAATACAGTTTTTTCAAATATTAATTCATTAATTAAATTTAAGGAATTAATTTCAGTTTTATATAGGAGAAAAAATATCAACACACAGACGACTTATTTCAGACATTAGTTCCATTTAAAAGCATTTGCTCACAAGTCTTGATAGTGCAATCGGTTAAGCTCTGAGCTCGTAACCACAAGGTCCCAGGATCGAGCCTCGCCTGGGATGGAAGGAGTTTCTCCAGTACTCGAAAATCAATTTCTCTTATATAAGATATTTAGCAGGATATAAATTTAGGAATAAATACCGTCAGTGGCGAAGCATGTAGATCGCTGGAAAAAAATTCTTTTTGACTTAAGTAGGAATTGACTTTTTTTTTTTTTTTTTTTTAAATATTACTTGTTATATACAAACAGAAGTTAGTTGTGTAATAAAAAACAATAATAATACATATATAAATAAATAAAATGTTTATATACAGCAGTGGGGGAATTTTCAGAAAATCTTACAAGCCCCGTGACAGAATGTACGCGACGATGCAACGGGCATCGCAGACTTTTTAGGGCACTTGCAGACTAAAAACATACAGCGATGCTGCAGACGCGCTATAGTGCGTAAATTACGTGAAAAAACGGCAAACTTCATCGAAGGATCACGGAAAAACGGCGAATTTCATCGAAGAATCACGAAATTCATTAAAAGATTGTGGAAAATAGCTAATTTCGTTGACAGATCGTAAAAAAAAAACGCAAATTTGGTCAAAAGGCCGTGAAAAAAACATGAATTTTGTCAAAAGGCCATAAAAAAAAACATGAGTTTCGTTGAAGGATTGCGAATTTTGCCGAAGGGCCATGGAGAAAACGCCAACTTCACCAAAGGATCGTGGAAAAAACTGATAATTTCGTCAAAGAATCACAGAAAAACGGTCAATTTCGTCAAAGAATCACAGAAAAACGGTCAATTTCGTCAGCGGTTAGCGAAAAAACGGAGAATTCTGCCGAAAAATCGCAAAAAAATGTCATATTTCGTTGAAAGATCATTAAAAATCGGCAAATTTCGTCGAAGAGTGCCAAAAAACAGCAAATTTCATCGAAGTATCTTTGAAAAAAATGGCAAATTTTGTCAAAGTATCTCGAAAATCCGTCGAATGATCGCAGAAAAAACGCGAATTTCGTCCAAAGGTCAAGGAAAAAACACGAAATTCATCAAAAGATCTGGGAAAATGGCTAATTTCGTAGACAAATCGTAATAAAAATGAAAATTTCGTCAAAGGGTCGCAGAAAAAAATGAATTTCATCAAAAGACTGTAAAAAAAAATGTTTCCTTGAACGATCATGGAAAAAGCACAAATTTCTCCCAAAGGCCAAGGAAAAAAACGTGAAATTCAACAAAGGATCTGGGAAAATGGCTAATTCCATTGACAGATCGCGATAAAAACGCAAATTTCCTCAAAGGGTTGCAGAAAAACGTGAATTTCATCAAAGGGTCGCAGAAAAACGTGAATTTCATCAAAACACTGTCAAAAAACAAAACAAAAAAAACCATGAGTTTCATTGAACGATTGTGGAAAAAATGTGAATTTCGTCAAAGGGCCACAGAGAAAATGTAAATTTGCTTCAAATGGCCGCAGAAAAAACGGCAATTTTGTCAAAGGATCATGGAAAAAACTGCTAATTTCGTGACAGATTCACGGAAAAAGTGGAAATTTCATCGAAGGGCCACGAAAAAAACATGAATTTTGTGAAATAGTCCCAGAAAAGATGCAGCATTCCTTTAGAAAACAGCTGACACAAAGTTCTATGCTTGTTAATATAGGCATAGTTTTTAATCTGAAACAATATACTGAACTAACTTTTGAAAAATCGGGTTAACCCGAACCCAATTTGCAGGAATCTACAGGAAATCGACTCAAATCAAAAGCAGAGTTAATCCGACCTGCAACAAGAATAATTATTGCTGAGAGGGGATAAAACACAGAAATAAAATAAAGATAAAATATGCCGTATTCCCCCTCCTCCCTCTGCTGTAACCTTTCAGAATATTTGAGGTGAATTTCAGAAATTTTTTTACTCAGAAATACTTATAAATGCTGATGCCTTAATTAATTAGCACTACAACAGCAGCAAGAATAGATTTATATGATATATTGTGTATTGCAGACTATTTCTGAATGAAAACATTATTAGCGTTGCAGACACTTGAAGATAGTTCTGTCACTGGGCAGCCAAGGATATATTTTATCAGCCAGCAAGATAAGACGTACAGTTGAAAATTGTTATGGAAAAATTTATGTACTGTAAAAATAATTCATTTATGTACTAATATTTTCTTAATTTAATTAAAATATATAAAAACGTCAGAAATATATATACAACAGAGGAAAGTTTAGTTTATTTTATAATAGAACTTGGTGCCATGTTTACATTGCAGTAATTGGAGAGTTGCAAAATATGGCTAACAAATAAAAATATAAAGTTTTTGGGATAGTTTTTAAGAGTGCCTAAACATTCACTTGCCCTGTCAAAAAATCCAGTTGCCAATGATGAATAGAATGATGCAATCCCCCACCTCTTATATATATATATATAAACTAGCATAAAAGTTCATCAGGTTTGTTTTCATAGCTGTTTGTATCATTTGGCAACAAACACTATTACATCATTCCCTTTCTAAAGCACAAATTGCACGAAGCTTTTTAATAAAACATCAAAGCCCATATAAAAGAAAAGGAACAGATGCACCATCCACCATCTTGTTTTTTAAATCAAAACACATTTGTTTTGTTTCTCATTTCTAAAATAATTTTTATCCATATTTACTTGTTATAAACACATAAGTTAATTTAATTGACTGATTTATTTATATTTAATAATAAAAGTTTAATAAAAAAAAGAAAGAAATCAAGATGGCAGACTGCGGGCGAATGGCACATCTAAGCCAAGAAAAGTACCGTTTATTCACTAGTCAGATCTAGAAATCTAACGTTTCAGGGAATATTTTAAAGAATATTTCCATGGTTACCTGAATCCAATTAAGGGTCATGCATATTATCTAAAACATTATAAAACTGATCCCTGGGTTATGCTTGAGAATGCTACACATATGCATTTTTTGCATTCCCGAGTGTAGCTCACGCTTGAGTTTCAATGTGTTAAAAAGCATGGTACAGATGTCGCAGATGCACTGGGGTTTCTTTTTGGTGCCAAAATTGTGATTTTTTGCCTGGCGTGGAAATTTGGAGATTTTGGCCGGTACACCAGATAGTGTGTATGTTAATCAAAGCCCTCTGGTATTAATAATAGCTCAGTCAGTTCTTTCCTAGACAATGTGTGTATGTTATAATAAATTTAACATAGTGTGTGCTTTCTAATAAAACAATTTATGTGTGTACAGTATATGACACATTATTCGGAATTCCAAAATCCGGAAGCCCAGAAAAAAAAATTCGATAAAATTCTAAATTTGTAAATTTTTACTAAAATTTTAGAATTTCTGAAATTTTTCGAAAATTTTACCGATTCCTTAATTTTTTTTCAGTTTATTGCGTTTCAGTGTGTAATCACTAAAATATTGTTATTTCGGTGGTGGGTGAACACACCTACCTCCCCCCCCCCCCCCCCTCTTCCCAAAATTAGAAACAAATCATTTTTCTCTCAAATTTTAGTTTAAAATTAATTTACATTACGATTCTTTAGAAACAAAAAATATAGTTATATATTTATTTCATCAAGAGTGATTCTGTGCGCCAAATTTTCCTAAAAATTTAAGGCATTCGGTTTCGAAAATTTTAGTCTTCAGTCCAAAATTTGACATAAAAAATATCTCGAATTTTGAACAATCGTCGCCGAAAAAAAACAAATTATGTTTATTGTTCACAGAAAAAATAGAAAATTTCTTCAAAGGATCGCAGAAACAACATGAATTTCGTCAAAGGATCGAAAAAAAAATCAAATTTCGTCGCAGGATTGCGAGAAAAATGCTAATTTTGTTAACAAATGTAATATGTTAAAAAATTTCTTCAAACGACTACGAAAAAATGAAATTTCGTCAAAGGATCGTAGAAGAAAAATGGAAATTTTATCAAAGAATAGCAGAAAAAAAGGCAAATTTTGTCAAAGAATCATGAAAAAAAAAACATGAATTTTGTCAAATAATCATGAATTTCAGGAGAACCTGAAATCCGGAAAATTCCAAAACTCGGAAAGCTTTTGGTCCCGAGGATTCCGGATAATAGGTCCTGTACTGTATTATAAAATAAATGTGTGTTTTATAATAAAATTGTGTGTGTTAAAAAAAAAAATAAATCGTTTCATGATAAAATAAAACTAACATGCTGTTTTTGCAGGCTGGGTCTAACATGTATTAACAAGTGGGTAAGTGTGACCGAAGATCGCACAAAGGGTTTCGTTTAATATTCCTTTCAAAACACTTTCTTTCATAAACACAAATCATTTCTTTAGTAAAACCAAAAAAAATTTCATTTTCAAAAAAAAAAAAAAAAAATCATGTGTTTTATAAAGTAAAAATTTGCCAGTCAATTTTTCGAAAATCTGAACTGGTCAGATAGCGGCCAAAGCCCACTATTATACTCTGTCATAATAATATCTGTCATATGGACTAAATGCGATATTAAAAAAAAAATCAATTTCAAGATTAAACATGTTGTATAAAGATCTTTAAAATGTTAAACTATGCCAATATCTCCATAATCAGGTTTTTATCATGATTCAATATGTTCCTCAAACTCATTTGATGTTATAATCACTTGCTGATATCACAGGGGTCTGTCCAGACTTTTTTCACAGGGTCCTGTTTTTGTGAAAAATCTAATCATAATTTTGTGAATTTGAAATGGTCGTTATATTCAGGTTCTTGTTTATGCATTTTTAAGAAGATATATGGATATAAAATACATATATTTTCTTTATATATGTAAAAGTGACAGGTCAGATTTTACTTTTAAATGATTAATTTGTGAAATGTTTGGTTTAAAGATGGAAAAATTTGACGAAAAACCTAATTTTAAGACAAATAATTTTGTGAAGGGTCCTCTTTGAGGGAAAATAATTTTGTGAAGGTTCCTGTTTTAGGGAAAATAATTTTGTGAAGGTTTCTTTTTTTAAATGAAAAATTTTGTGGAGTCCTTTAAAGGACCCATTTTTCCCCCTAAACAGATCCCTGTATCATATCTATTTGCTTTCTCTATTACTCATAGTGATACTCTCTTTGTATTATTCTCAAACATTTGAAAAAGTCCATTAAACTTCCAATATGACATCAGATTAATTTTCTCTTTAATTCTCTAACAACATCATATTAACCTGCTTTCTGTACTTACACATACTCATACTCCTTGTATTATTGAGAAATGTTTGAATATTTCCATTTTATTCCCAATATGACATCATATTAATCTTTTTTCGGTACTTTTCCGTTATACGGACACCATTGTTGCCAAGCATACATTTCGGCATGCTGTCCATATCACAGGAAAGTACCCTTTTTCAATTAGTGAAACTTTTTATTTCATTTTCATTTTTCACGTGGAAATCTTTCAATAAAAAATTAATTATTGTAGAAAGAATTTTACTGTGAATTTTTAATTGTTGGCAACTGCTAAAACAAAAAATGTTTAAATTTAATAGGAAAAGGCTGTTAGATTTTTGGTTTGTTATCTCTCTATATTAAAATAATATGATTTTTTTTTAATTTTATGATTTTCAGCTTTATAGTAGGTATTCAGCTATAAGTACACAAAATTTCAAGTCTGTAAGTTATATAGTTTCTGAAAACCGGCTCTGTGGCGGACAGACAACTTAGCGGGACAAATAGTTTAGTGAGATGAACGAAACCCTAAAAAAAAGGAGTTTTCTTGCCAAATTGATGCAAAAATAAAAATTACGCAAACCCCTGTGTGTCTGCAACATCTGTTTCAAAGCATAATTCATCTCACCTTTGATTTTTTATATTTTTGTTTTGTTGCTGTGTTTAAGTCTTCATGGACTTTGTCTAATAGCCATAAGAGGAATTCCTGAGCATCATGTTGTTCATTTCCTTCATATTGAGCACCATATTTAGCTACTAAATTTTTAAACTTATTTGATATGTTTGTATAGTACTGACATGACCACAGAGATTTTAACAATATTGCTAACTGTTCGGTGACTTCCCCACGGGTTCCATATTTCTTTGAATGTACTTTATTACGTCTGTTGAAATCAATTTTATAACGGCCCATCACAAAGTATTCTGCAAAAATGTCAACATTGCTTAAACACTGGATAACAGCATTCATGAAACAAGTATTTCCATGATTTTTTATACCAGTAACAGCAGGGACTTTATCTCTGAAGTACTCTTGATAATCAAATGGAGATAAAACTAGGTTACTTGATCGAATATCAGTATTTGATGATGATATAGTCTGGAATGGTTTCGAATTATATTTTCTAGTTTGGTGTTTTGCATTGTTTGAATTAGAAAAGAAGGAGCTTCTGCGGAATAGTTTATTAACAAAATTTGAGTGTTTTTTATCATTTGAGACTTTCGTGACTACAAAGTCATCCTCATGTTTGCTCTGATTGTATGGCACATCTACTTTAACGTACTTTATTTTGCTTCTAGTCCTTTTCCTGTAACTCATCCAACGTGGAAGTGAGAAAAAAACTTGTTTATCGGAATGCTTAAAAGCAGAGGGAATAACGTCGCCATTCTTGACATTACAGTTCGTAGAACTAGTTAAATCACCATCAGAAATGGAACGAGTAGAGTTTTTTGACATTACTAAAACATTACATGGTCCAAAACATGAGAAAGTACCAAAATTTATTGAACAATTGTTACTGTTTTAAGGGTAATGAAGATCTAAAATAGCCATGGATTGAATTTACAACACAGAATGGAATTAAGTTTTTCTTGATTTTTTTTTAAACTGTTCATTTATTAAAACAATAAAAGTAAACCACGCCTAATCAAAGAAATTTTAGCCAAGATTACAAAACAAACAACTTTCAAGTGATTACAAAACAAATGAATCATTGTTGCCAACATACGAAAAACCAAAAAATTTTCTCAGAAGTGTGAAAATACTTTTCAACTTTAATTTTGTAAAGTCACAACAGTTATCCAAGCATAGAATTTCTCGAAACATAAAATTTTCAACCTGCTAAGTATTAATATTTTAGAATAAACTTTTCGGAATAAATTTAATTAATTATTTAAGTAAATAATTAATTTGTGGCATTGGTCATAGTTTTGGTCTCTACGGTGTCGTCAACGAATATTGCGCTATAGAAAAAAAGTTCCTACATAAAATTTAAAATTTATTGAGATTTTGATAATCTGAGAAGTTTTGTCCATATAGTTTAACTAAAAAAAATAGCGTTTTATTTGCTGAGAAAATTGTATGCTACTTTATTGCCAAAAATTATTAGTGAAAGCGTAAGAATTTGAAGTCGCAATGTATGTGTAGAGACTAGAGAGAGAGTCTGGTTTATTGATTATTTCGTTCGCTTGTGTCTGTGATTATCGGGCAATAATTTCCACATTATTCTGACCAAAAACTTCTAAATCATTTTAAAATCTTTCAAAATGTCCGGTAGAGATCGAATGGGTCGTAGAGGGTAAGTTAATTTTAAGTATTTTTTTAAATTATGATGTGTTATTGTGGGTGATATAAGGTCATGATTGTTGATTGCAGTTGAACTGAATAACACAATAAAGTTAATAACATTGTGTATATTTAATCAGATTTTCTAAATAGAAAAATACTTATCTTAAATTCTGTGTATAATATGTGTATTGAGTTTTTTTCCTTTACACCTCCTCCTCACCCCGCCTCGATTACTATCATATTTTTTCTGTCATGTTATAATATTTTTTACTTGTAAAAAAAATACATGGATCTATTCAGACTTTTCTCACAGGATCCTGTTTTTGTGAAATTGTGAACGCCGTTTTATACTTGTAAAAAAATCTATTAATTTTGTAAATCTGTTTTGTGACACGTACAATTTTATTTTAAAATGATTAAATTTGTGAAGTGCTCGGTTTGGAGATAAAGTTCTGTTAAGAGTCCTGTTTAGTGAAAGAATTTTGTGAAGCACCCTGTTTATAGTTAAAAAATCTTTTGAATGATCCTTTAATGGTACGAAATTCTTCCTTAACAGATTCCTGATATATTAATATATAGGTCAATATATTGTATATGCTATGGGGTCACACTAGAAAATGAAGGGAATTTTACAAATCAAATTCGGAAATGAAAATTACCAGTATCTGTAATAAAATAAGTATCAGCTTGTTTCTTTAACAAAGTATTTATTAGGTATGAAAGCGGTTTATTTAAAATTGATGTTGAATTGGATCTATTATAATTTATGCATGTCCTAATTACTTGTCTCTTGGGATAAGCTAGTGTGTATTGTGCTGTCCTCTTAAAAAAAAAAACCCACGGTAAAATGTTTCCTAAAAGAAACTCATCCTAGTACTACAACAAATATTTCACTAAAGTCAATAGTTTTGTTCTGTTTTTATGCACCATTTAGAATAATAAAAATAGTTAAAATACCTAAGGAGTGCTTATTTAGTTTTAAAATAATTTAAACTAAGAATTGCAGAATTCTGGCAAAACATGAGCTTCATTTTTACAGATTTTCTTGTCATAATAAAATTTTAGAAAATCTATATGAATTTTTAATTGTTTTTATATTAGGCATAGCTTTGGAATAAGCCTGTGATTTCTGATTGGTTTACGTTTGCTGTAATTTGGCATGTTTTTTTTTTTTTTTAAGTAACATGGGTGGGTTATTTTTTAGAAAAGTGGGGTTTTTAAAATTCTCGCTTAATTGGCTGCCGCTTTGTAATAAAGTGACAAAATGAAAAATGCTCAACATTAAAATCAAAAATTAAACATTAAAATGGTCCGAACAAGCTGTAAAAATTTAGCCATGTTCTCAACCAATTGACAAAATTAACGTTTTTTTTCTCTGATTGAGGAAATTTGCGGTTTTATTTCGCAACCAATTGACGAAATTTGTGGTTTTATTTCTTGAGCGATTGATGAAATTAATGGTTTTATTTGGCGAGCAATTGAAAAAAATTGCCAGATTTTTCCATGACCATTTTCACAAAGTTTGCGACCGATTGAGAAAATTCCCAAGTTCTTTTCATGACTGATCGACGAATTGATTTCAAGGAATTCCGCTAATTCATGGAAGAATCGCACGCGGATATCTGGTGTCTACGAAAATATCTCAATCTCAGAGCTACAAATTTAATGAGTGGAACCCAAAATTATTCTCTTCTCGGCACTTTTGCATTGTGTGCCAATTGTTGTATGCTGCTGCCACTGAGTTCATTCGCAGCGCATATCAATGTAATTTTTTTTTGTCCTGAATTCACAGATTTGATTTTTAAAAAGGGAATCTGCCTTTTGGCAGAAAAGTGGCATCTCTGTAAAACACATGGCAACTTAGACATCAGAAGTTAGTGGCCAAAGCAAAAAATTTAGTCATCACGTTGTGATTGGCGACCATGAATCTGCACCTATAGCGCCAATACTTGACAATTAATGCTGTTGGTTTAATGGTAAAGTCCTTTTTTTTCCTTGTTACGTCACATCGGTAAATCGCTATTAATTTAAATATTTTAAAATCAATACTTTATTATTACTAAATTAAATCAAGTATTATTCTTTACTTCAAACATTAATCATAAATTTCTCATTTAAAATATTCCTTTCTTAAATATCATTATAATCTTAATTATTACATTTTAAATTCCCATTTCATTGTAAAATTACTTTATTAAATATTATTCAATTCCTAAATATTAATTCTCAATTTCCATTCTGTCCGATTCATTTTTTAACCCAGACATAAAAATATTCTCTTTCTCTCTCCAAAGCAATGCTTTTTTAAAAGCGATAACATTCATACGGGGTCATTCATTCTACCTCGTCTCCCTTCCTTCAAATATGCCTACCCGATTGCTATTCTTGAATATGAATACAGAAATTGTTTTGGCGCAATGTGCTAATCGACAATGGAGTTTTCTTATTTGTTAGTCTAGCGGTTGGAGACTCTTAACTGCATGGTTTTTTCGCTCTCAGTTTGAATTCAACATAGCGTCCCCACTCTCTTGCTTGTATAGACGCTGAGGTGAGGTGTTAAGACGCATGTCTCGGCGGTGCTCCAAAAATAACTTTTAATTTTAGGCCAATCTCTGGACTAAACAGGTTCAGAGATTGAGTCCTGATAATACTCTAAATAAATCAATCACATAACTATTCATAATATAAGTAATAAATTTTCTATAAGTAATTTTAAAGCAATTAATTCCAAGATGACTATATTCAACTTCTTTGTTTACGTCGTTTGATGCAAGCTCCTGTACTCATTGAAAACAAAATGAGAGAAACGTGTTCCTTCACATGCCTAGATGAAAGAAATGTATCGAAGTTTTGCTCTCTCATCCTCTTCAGTCAACATTGATTTCTGGATTCATCTTTAATCTGCGGGATAGACGCCAAGATACAAAAATGGTACGGAATTCACTTTCCCCTTCGTCCCCATTTCTTGATCTTGTCGTGCTTACATGAAGCTAGAGTGAAATGTGCAACACATTCATATCTCATGAGGTTTCATCTTTTTCCTTCATATGTGGCTGCTTGATAAGGTAAAATAATTTTACATATATGTTAATTCGTGACTGTTCTACGCAGAGGATTGCTATACATTTTCATTACGATGAACTCATGGTGTAATGTGGCGACGTTTTTTATAAGTATTAGAGACTTTCATCTGGTATGAAATTTTAAATCTTTGACTTTAATAGAAATCTTTCCTATAGCTATCCTTCAATATAGAATTTTAGTTTTATCTTAAATTTTAATGGAAGTAGTAGTCATATAGTAAAATATTGTATTAAATTTTTTTCAGAATACTTTAATATATATTTGTTGCAAATTTGTAAATAATGGTTTTCCTTTTTGAAATATATATTTGTATCATTGATTTTGAGAAAATCTGTGCCGATATATCTTGATTTCTTTTATTAATTAATGAATACTTATTAAATAAAAAGTATTTGATCTGTGAAATATTTGTCATTGTTTTTATACATAAATATTCACATTTTTATTAATATATGTGTTGGAGTTATTATATTGTACTGTTATTTAAATATAGAATAAATATAATCAATAGTTCTTATTTTGATATATAATATTAAGAGTTTGAAATATAGTTATATCACAACAAAATATTTCTTCAAATAATAAAAATCAAATGACAAGGATAAATTTTTATGAAGAATTTATTTAATATAATTTTAATGATTCATAAATGAAGATAATATATGGCACAAATACATTTTGGTGCATCCTAGTATATATTTTCAGTGAAATGTTGAAGATAAATTCAGGTATGTATTATTGTTTGCTAATTCACCATGAATTTATAAAATTGTATTTATTAATGTTCTTAACATTTTTCCTCTTTCTTTTGGTACTTTCACAATATATAGTTTTTGGATCATTGGCTATAAATTATTCTCATTCTTCTTTCTCATTTTGATCACTTCAAAATTTAAATATCTATCATTCTAGGATATTCCAAATTATCTTGAAATCTATTTCAGAATTTAATGTTTTCCCTTCTCTTTCCTTTCCCTCTTTTTTTATTATTACAAATTATAAATTATATGTTTTAACCCCCATTTCTTTTTCTGTATGTAACATTTCCATAACAAAAAATACTTAGGACCTTTCTTGTGAACTGGCGGGTACTCTGGAAACATTTAAAGTCAACTCAACCCGAACTGTGAGTTGGGTCTGGTTCAGGTAAAATCATGTTACCAGACCTTATATTCTGCCAAAAACCAATTTCAATTGTCAGTTTTCTGTTGCTGACATCATAGAAAGCAGCTACAAGCTATATTTTTAAAAAAGCCCAGAATCTGATAAATATTCTTATCTTTAGTATTCAGATCTACCAATTTCCTTAGGCCAGGGATGAGGAATTGCATCAGTTTATTCACCACTGGAGAGTGGATTTTTAGGCAGTCTTTTAAAAACTGCAGGCTATAGAGAATATACCTTATACCCAAAACTTTTCTAAAAAAAGTTTGTTAGCCATATTTTGTCATTTTCCTGATTTCTATATTAAACTTTCTTCAGTTGTATATATATATTTCTTAAATTTACATTTAAAAAAAAAATATGAAAATGCATTGTAGTAATGCATTACTCTTGCAGTCATGTAAATTTTGTCATAACAAATTTTAATTGCATGTAGATGTGGCATGTTATTGGCTAGTAAAATATTGTGCTGACCTCTAAAAAAAAAACTCACCCTAGTACTTACTCAAATATTTCACTGAAGTCAATTTTTTTGTTTTGTTCTTTTTTTTATGTGTCATCCAGAATAATAAAAATATTTAAAATACCTAAGGAGTGCTTATTTAGTTTTAAAAGAATTTAAATTAACAATTACAGAATTCTGGCAAAACACGAGCTTCATTTTTACAGATTTTTTTGTTATAATAGAATTTTAGAATGATCTACATAAATTTTTAATTGTTTTTATGTCAAACCATTAATTGGTAAGAAAATGCTTCATTTTCAGCTGAGTATGTCAGGTGTTTGTTTTTTCTTCAGGTAACCTGGATTATTTTTTGAAAAGTTTTTTTTTTTTTTTTTTTTTTTTTTTTTTTTTCCCCCCAAAATTGGCTACCATTTTGTAATAAAATGATAAAATGAAAAATACTTAACATTAAAAGCTATAAAATTTTTGCTATATTTATTTTTTGTGCATTATTTATTAGACTTTTTATACAAAGAAAATTTCAAAAAATGTTTTTTTTTTTTTAAGAGGACAGCACAATAAATGCTTGGTTGCAAAGATTTTCTGAAAATTCCTCACCCCTTCCCTATACAATTTCAGGAGGGCGTTGTGCCCTGTCTACACTTTGGTTTAAAAAAAAAAGGCCCTTTGAGCACCTCATCTAAATAATAGCACCCTTTTTGCTCTTCAGTCAAAGAAATTGTGCCTAGATGCTGCTTTTAGCACTAAAATATTTGCTTGCGTCATTTTGCTGGCAAAATGGTATTTTTGCCAGCACAGTGGCAAAAAGTGAAAAAATTGCTGGCTTAAAAAAAAAAAATACAACAAACAATATATTTTTTTAAATAATATAACTGAGGCTTAAATCATAATGTTAATTTGTATTTCATTGATATTAATTTGATTAATGAAAGCAATTTAAAATAATTTTAATTGCTGATAACATAAAAACATCCTACTTTGTAAATAAATTTTGAAGTTTGTTGGAGATAAAACTATTTTTCTTCATTCCTCACTTTTATAGTAATGTCATCTTTAATAGTAATAGTTCTTATATATAATAGTTCAAACTATATACTACTATTTTTGTTGTAAATCTACTATGTAACGACAGATTTATTGTGTAATTTTGCTTTTTTTACTTCTAATATTTTTATTTAAAAAAATTCTGAAGTTTGCTCAAATTGAATTAACAGGTATTCAGTAATTAAAAATATTTAAGAACATTAAATTATTTTTTTTAATCATGTTTCTTTAAACATTTCCCTTTTTTAATTTTGCTGTATTGTCTTTATTTACAGTGGCGATAGACCAAGTTTTGGTAGTCGGCGTGGTGGCCCTGGTGGTAGTGGAGGCAGGGGCGGTGGTTTCTCTGGTGGTCGTGGCTCATTGAAAAGGAAGCAACCTGGTGAAAGATTGAGGAAAATTCGATGGGATATTTCCAAGCTCATGCCTTTTCAAAAGAATTTTTATAGAGAGCATCCAGCTGTCCAACGCCGATCTAATGTAAGTTTGCGAGTGTAATTTGCATCTGTAATAATTATGCAAATATTAACGCAAAATAGCATTTTACGTTAATATTTATGTTATGTTAATGTGTTATAAACATATCTAGTTATCATATTGCATTTGATGCCTAGCTTTTTTTAAACATTTATTTTTGTTTAACTTTAAAAGCAGTTCATAGTTCATTTTTTTCCCGTCACACGTGGTACTTCCAAAGCTGATCACCTGCTTTTGAAAAGACAGATAGGGGATGTGTCATAAGTTTAATTCAGTCAGTTTATTTAATATAAAATTAGACCTGTAATTGTTTATCCACTGATACTGTAAGTGATTTATTAATGTTAAAAGTGTATGGACCCAATTTAGCAGACTTTTGTCCACATAAAGCTATAAATCTCCAGTAGAATGATGTAACTGATGTGTCCTGATTAAAAAAAAAAAAATTCTGTATGAATGATTGTTTGATCTGTAAATAATAAATAGTTGCCTATATATTATCTGAAAACTTATTTTTTGGTATCTAACTTTATTAAAATTAGTGGCTATTGCTCAAGTTGCATCTTTGCGATTTATACTACACAGTCAAATATTGTTAACATTAAATCGGTTAATTTTAAATTTGACTTGACACAAATTAACAATGCACAACAGAAAAGATGATACTATTCTTTTAAACGGTTAACACACACACAAAAAAAAAAAAAAAAAAGTGCACCTTTCGATTTAATGTTAACAAGATTCAACTGTAGTTGCATTATATGGTGTTTTTTACTAAATTCAAGTGTAATTATCAACGTTGGATAAAATTGTGTTTCTGACTTGCTTAGGAAGTTATCAAGTTTTAATTTTGTTTTTCATTCGATTAAGTGCATTTTTCTACTAAGTTTTAAATATAGTAATAATAAAAAATGCTTTACATCAGTTTTACAGTTGCTTCAGTTATTATAGTGATCTTGTAGATTAAGAATTTCAATAATTTTAAATAAAAACAAAATTTTTCGTGCCTTTCTAAAAGGTAGCATATACAATGCAGGCATGAAAGTTTTCAGTGTTTTCGCTGAAATCAGCTTTTTTCAGTGTCATTCTGGCTGTTTCTGAGATTGATGCAGAAACATAGAGAAATCATGATCATATTTTTTTTTTTTTTTTTGGGGGGGGGGGGGGTGAGTAGGTAAAATTGCATAAAATGGATGCTTTCTAAATTTTTCTTATGAAACATATAACAGATTTTTTAACATTTTAAAAAGTTTAATGATCAAAATATTATAAGCTGAAACAATGTTTTAAAGATGAGTAATAAAATCATTCATAATTAATTGTTACTACCTTTTTTCGAGTGGTCCCAGTTTTAGTAAGTGTTCTTTCAGTTGTAAAATTAGAATAAAAGCAAAATAAGAAAAAAAAAGGAAACAATTTTTGAAAAACTATACTTTTAAAAGCACAAATTGAAATGTAAATAAAATTTATAATTGTATTTTGTACATGTAATACATGTAACTGCTCATGTTATAATACTACTAGCTCCATTTTTTGTTTAGTGTCAATGTTCTTAGCTTTATTTTTTTCTGGTTCAGTGCTGCCAACATGGGGTTGTGTTTTTAATTCATATTGTAGTAGTACAAATGAAAAAAAAAATGTTTATTATTATTATTTTAATGTTAAAATCTTATGTATATTATTTTCATTGATAAGACTATTCTGCACATATTTCCATGCATTATTGCGATAACTTCTTATCAGTGATTCAGCTTTTCCAGCGAGCTTCAACTTTCATGCCTGACAATGTTAGTTATGTTAAAAATGTATTTTAGAAATTACAATTAAAATTTTTAATTTGACACTTAAGATATTTACAGTATGACGCCTACCTTTCATTTCCCAATTTCTATCACTGGTAGTTTGTTTCAGGGTTTAAAAAATAACCCAGCCCATGTGGGGTTTTTTTTTGTGTTTTATTAAAAAAGTTAGATTACACAATATTTTTCTAGAATTTAAAAATTGTTATAATAACAGAAAATCATATTTTAGAGTGAAAAGACAATCTTTATTATAAAAAGAAAAGTATTTTAAATATGAATTTACTGAATTAATATTAATTAAAATAATAAGGAATACACTGGAATTTTGTATTGTATTTATATTCTCGTCAGGAAGTAGGAAAAAAAAAACCTGTTTTAACTAGTTCCAGTAGCAGGGTTCAGTGATTTAAATCAGCTTTATTTTAATCATGATGAAAATCAACTCATTTAAAAAAAAAAAAAAAATCATTGATTTTAAATAAACTTTTTTTAAAATTTAGGTCAAGATATTTTGTAATAAATATGTTTTGACAAAAATGCACTGTAAATTTAAAGCGTAGGAGATACTGAGAACTCAAAATCCATGCTTTTTAAATTTTATTTAAATCAAATATCGCACTTTAAAATAAAAATCCTAATTTAAAAATAGAAAATCTCAGCTGAAAAATGTTAAAATATTATTAAAAAATATCTAAATCTTATGTAAAATTTTTAATACAAAACATGGATACTTTCTGCAAAGAATATGGAAAACGTTAGAATAAATAAATATAGGTCATTCAAAAGTATTTTTATTGATATTTATGTAGAGATCTCATTACGTCTTTGTGCACATGTAAATCAATATTATAATGCAGTTCATTTACAGAAATATCTGGAGAAAAAAAATAGCAATGTGTAAAAGCTTTTAATGCTTGTTAGAAGCAAGCAATCAGCCCAACACATTTTTTATCCTATCTTTTGGATCTCCGGTTATGCAGGAGAGAAATTATCAAGCTCTGAGAAAATGTCAGCATTATTGTTTGCTAAAGAGAAATACTCTACTTTGGTGATGCTTATTATATTAAAGTTTGAAGTGAAATCTGAACCATTCAATGAATTTTTGTTTGAATGTGAAAGAACTCTGTCCTTTAGAATGGTGAAAGGCACATGTTACATTTATCAAAAAGGATGGTTCTAAAAACTTATAGAATTCCTGACCAACCAGCTTTTTACTGCAATAGCTTCATTTGCTTCAGTACAATGATTGTTTTCTGCTTTTAGTTTAATACATTCAAAAATTAGGAAATGATAAAGCTGCTAAACTATTTTTTCTGTACCAGCACTTTAACAAAAATGAAAATTTAACACCTTAATCTGCTTCCAAAATTGTTTAAAATTTTTATGTGCTGCAGTTATTTTTATTTTAATTAAAATAAAAATACTTATGGTTAAATTTATTGATTTTGACATCTGATTTGTAGTTTTCCATGCATTTTGTGTAATGAAATATTTTGATAGCCTAAAATGTTACCTTTTAATCATTTGTGTAAATTATGTAATAATATTAATATATACTGGTGTATTAATATATACTTATAGCATGCAAATGTGTGTGTATAATTTTTATTTTATAAATTAAAAGAAAGGTCGTATAAAATAATATTGTGAGAGGTTTTTAAAAAATATATAAAAAAATCCACTTTAAATTTTAAAGAAATCAGATATTTTTTTTGAAATAAAAAATTCACAAATCCTGTCCAGTAGCAATAAACCTGTTTTAACCAGTGAATAAGGAGAAGAGAACAAGACTCTTCATTGGCTGACTACCTTAAGTAAGATACTGATTGTTGGTTCAAGGTCGATTAATACAGTTTTTAAAAGCTGTACATATTTTCTATGTTATAATTGTAAGCCATTTTGCTGTTTAGGTGGTGAATTAGTATTGTGTTAAAGCTAATTTTCAAACTATATATTTATTCGAAATATCTTTAAACATATTAATTATTTTTTGTTTAGTTTGTTACACATGGTTTTGTAAAATACCCAGGTATTTAATTTTAAAGGTAAATACCTATTTTGTTTATTTATTCTTCAATTACATATAGCTAGCTGTGATAAATCCTCATATTGCTATTAGTTATAATGGATTAATATACTTAATACGTGCAATACCACTTTAGCTAATGTATTGGTACTACATAGGTTACTCCAATAAAGGGAACATATATCCTCTAATCCTTCTCGCAAGACTTTTCTTTTCCAGATACTCTTTTTCTCTGCAAAAAACTTATTACGCCTTAAGTTGAGTGCTATCTAGTTTCATATGATGACCAATTTCATAAATAAACGTTAATTCGCAAATAAATCTGATGGTTTCAAGATGCAGTCTCTTGAATTCGCTCTAAAATTTTAATACAATATACTAATCTTTTAGCTTTTGATCAAGTATAAATTTGGTTCAGAATTTATGAAATTTAAGAGGGAAATAATCAGTTTGAAACTAAAAAAAAATTCCATAGGATTAACACTCCTATGGGATTAACACTCTTATTTAAGCTTATAAACTCATTTATGCATTAATGCTCTAAAATGTTAATACATTATACTAATGTTTTAGCTGTTGTTAGATTAAAATTTTGGTTTAGAAATAATGAGATTTACAAATAAAATAATGTTTGAAAATAAAACAAACTCCCATAGGATTTCGATGTGAAAATAAAGGTGAAGAAAAGCACTGCTTTTTACAGTTAAATTTCCATCTTTTAATATGAAAATTATGCACAGACTTCAGAAACATATTTATAACTTATAAAAATTTCAACACGTTTAGAGAATAAGATATGTTTTTTTTTTTAAAAATTAATGTACCCAATGATAAAAATAAAAAGTAAGAACAAAAACACTTCTTACAAGCTCTTTTACCACTAAATATCAGTATTTTAACACAGATTTTTTTACATAATGATCATACCTTTTCAACAAAAATTTGTTATAAGGTATAGAAATTGGCATGAAAAATTCTGGAACTCATCTCTTTGAATGTGAAAACGAGGCTCACAACAGAAAAAGAATATTCTAAAATGGAATGAATTTTGTTGCAAAAAAACTAAAATACCAGGTGTAGAAAAAATTTTGAGTTGGAGAAAGTAAAAAAAAAAAAAAACTATTTTAAGGTGAGAAGAGAATAAGTAAATTAATATGGAAAAAGTATAGAAATTTAAAAAATATATTATAATCTTAATGTGTATTGATATTCAATGCATTATAAATTATTTTTATCTTGTAGATGGAGGCAGAAAATTATCGAAGACATAATGAGATTACGATAAGAGGTCCCAACATTCCTAAACCTCTGGCAAATTTTGAAGAGGGCTGTTTTCCTGGTATGTATACATAAAATTAATAAATTTTTTATGTGTGCATTAGTTTACTAAAATTGTCTTTAAATCCCCTTTCCCACCTCCTATGAAAACATTTAACATGCTACCTTTTCATAGATTTCATTAATTATCTGTTTCATTCAGGGTTATATATAATGCAAGGCCTCTAAATAACACTGTGCAACAATGAAATTGCTTCTGAAGTGAAGGTGTGCATTGTACAATTCTGTATGAATTAAACCCACTGATCACAGATATCATCATGAAAAACTTCCATTGGCTCATATATTGGAAATAAGATACACAAATCATATTTTAGTATACCAGACATCAGGCATTAATATTAATATGAATTTTGGAGTGCAATACTAGTATAGATATATCTTTTCATATATTACTTTTATCTTTAAAATAAAAACACATTACTTTCTCTTAAAATTCTTTTATTGTCAGTAAAATACATATATTATCAGTAATCATTAAAAACATATATGTGTATTTTATTGACAATATAAAATAGTTTTAAGAGGAAGTGATGTGTTTATAAAGATAAAAGTAATATGAAAAGGCACATCTATACTAGTATTACTCTCCAAAATTAATACAGTCGAAACTCGTTAACACGAAATTGAAGGGACAGCGAATTTATTTCGTGTTATCCGAAATTTCGTGTTAACCATCACAATAGTGGGGCCATCTGTGTTAGATATAAAAACTAAATAAATTTACATACAAATATAACCCTGCTCATAAAATCATAAATTAATAAGAAATAGAAAATTTGATTAACAAACTAGTCATCATATTTTAGGCAATAATAAATTTATTTACTTGCTAATCCTTTTTTAAAGTCCGTTATTGACTTTTGCTTCAATTTTTGCAGAGTAGTTCTTTTAGGAACGTATGGACCTCATCATATTTGTTCAAAGTTTTGGAAGCAACCTGTTATTCCAGAAGGAAACGTTGTATAGTTTTCAATGCGGTGGTAGATTATTTTAATGATATTAAACTTTTCCGTTTAGTGTCAATTTCTTCCTCCTCGTCCAACACTTCAATGTTCTCATTTCTTTTTTCTTTTCAGCAATTATTTCTTAGTCTGTCGTCACATCCGAAGTCAGCACATCTTCATCTATGGAAATGTACTCGGCAAAAACAATGTCTAAGAAATAATTTCCCGTTTTTTGGCTACATGTCTTTTTGTAGACAATTCTATGACGCTCTTTAAATCTTTTCAGTCATTCGTTAGAACAAATGAAGTCGCTCTCATCGAGCAGCAACAAAAGCCTTTGCTTTCTCTTGCAAAATTCAAAACAATATTCTAGCTTCTTGCCTCTTTTATCCACCGCAAGAGAGCAACTTCAATTTATTCATTCTTTCTTTTACACATTTTCGTATTCTTACTGGTTTGAATTGACTCACAGCATAAGCGGTTTCAATCTTTTCACGATTCTTTAAAATTGTTGAGAGGTTCAATTGTAGAAGAATTGAAGGTGTCACATACTTCGCGGCATTTTCTGATTTTTTCAGCACTTTATTGCTAATTTCATTTAAGGTTTTTTGCTTGGTTTCTAAAGATGCAGCTTGTTGTTTTTGACTCATCTTTCACAGAATTCTACAGAGCAACTGTGAACAGAGTTTCCATTACATTAGTCAGGTAGTGAAATAAGGATTGTCACTCATAGATACAGGAATTCGGAAACCCAGTTTATGTCACTATCAATACAGTTAACCGGGTAATGGGAGAATCACTTTCAAAAAAGAAATTCCTTCACCCAATCTTTCATTGTGACTGATCTATAGCTCATGCGGTTAATGTGGGAATACATGCACGCATCAGAGATTTAAAAAAAAAAAGGCAGGGATTAGTCAGGAATTCAGTATTTCACAATTTTCTGGAACACTTTTCCACTTTATATCTTTTTCAAACGACAAGAAAATTCCCTTTTTAATAAGAGTATATGCGCCCTGTAAGTTAGTTTGAAATATCGGGAAAAAACATTACATAGGGATTTTTTTTTTTTTTTTTTTTTTTACTTTGGAGGGAAAAAAAAATTTGCCTTAAGCGGGAATTTCTGAAATTCTATTTCGCGTTAAACGAATTAATTAACATTGATTTTCAGACTCATCTGACGGGACCTCAGTATTATTTCGTGTTAAGCGAAATTTTGCGTTAAGCGATTTCGTGTGAACGAGGTTCGACTTACTAATGCCCGATGTCTGGTATACTAAAATAAGATTTAAATGTAATATGGACGTTATACACAAAGGATGTTTTGTTTTTAGACTATCTAAAAAAGATGCACAAATGTAAGAATTTTTTGAAGATACAGTAGATGTCACTTAGTGTGATTTATAGTTGTTATCAATCGCTTAATGTTATTGAAATCAACCAGAACCGACCACCTAGATTCATTTTTACACTAATCAATCGCTTCATGTGATCAACTTTTAGTTTAATGTTATCGTATTTTAGCAGAACAAATCGCGAAAGTGCAGTAGAAAGCTGTGTTCTGTTTCAAAGCCTATTCAAAGTAAATACTTCCTTTACAATTAAAATTTGTTTATTAGTGCTAGATTTTGTGAAGTTGAATAAGATGAAGAACTTATAACTTTAGAAAGTGTCCTCAATGATGTAACAAAAGAAGATTATGAGGCTTGGGTGGCAATCAACAACTGTAGCTCTGAAGCTTGCAGGAACTCACATTTGCCCAGAAGTTTGGAAGAAAATGCGAAATAAAGATGATTATCAGGAAGATAATGGGGGTGGGTGAGGGAATCTAAAACCATATTAAAAAGAAAACATGAATAAGGAACGCATTCATATTTTTCAAATGAAATATATGAAAAAAGGGACGCACTTCGAGAATTTTCAAAAATAATATGAGCAATTCATTAATGTTCTTTTAAGTGACAACAATTTTTATAAATAAAAACTGTTGAATTCTTTTATTAAATGTTTTATTTTTCTACCCTTTTTATTATATAAAAAAAGCCTTGATTTCATCAAAAAAATTTCTTCGTAATACTAAATGTCACTAAGACTTATCTCAAAAAATTATTTTTTCCTTGTTTATGTGGATCAAACTTTAAACTTTTGATTAAAATTTAGACATTTAGTTATTATTATCTGATTGAACTTCTCATTATTCAAGAACTTTCAATTGAATTAAAATTTCCACTTTCTAGGTGCTAGTAAATATTGAGTGGCATAGTTTTCTACCTTTTGAAATGTTTTTATTTGAGCAATATCTAAAGAATCTGTATTTTGCATTTACGTAGCACATTAATACCTTTTTTAAATGTTTAAATGACAGATTATGTTATGGAGGCTGTCCAGCAGCAGCAATATAAACATCCAACTGCTATACAAGCCCAGAGTTGGCCTATAGCTCTTTGTGGAAGAGATTTAGTTGGTATAGCACAGACTGGCTCTGGTAAAACTCTTGCTGTAAGTATTTTTGAATTAAAAAAAATTACATAGTATGAAAAAAAAAAAGTGTTCATTTAGTAAGTAATCATTGATAAACTTCAATGGAGTTGCATAGGTGAAAATTATCTTTTCTCCATCACCTGTATTCTTAAAATTAACAAAACAAAATAAGTATATAAGGGTCATTTCATAGAAATTGAGTGTAAAAGTATAAAATATAAGTAGAATGAAAATCCTTTTAATTTTCAAAACATTTTCTCTCATATTACGTGCAGTGGTCCCATCATTCCATCTATTTTTTATGAAAGCTACTTCACTGAACCGTACTCAGCTAAACAAATGTTTGCACACCCCTGTGTTGATTTTTTTCTCCACAGAGCTTTTTTTTTTTTTCCATGGTCCTGTCTAAAAATTGTCAACTTAAAAAAAAGCAGGAAAAAAAAGCTGTTTTGTTTTCAATTATTTTTAGAGCTGTTTTGCTCTAACAAATTATCGTGGTCTATGCAAGAAAATTCAAGACTTTATTTCCGTCATGTAACATTCAGTAAAATAGCTATCGCAAAGTATTTACCTTGTTTTGAAAAGCAAACTAAATGATGGAATCATTGGATATCTAAAAGAAGATATTTTGAAAAATAAAAGAATATTCCCAGTATGTATTTTTTAATTTTCTATTTTACTTTGTTTTTATAGAGCAACCCTTGTAGCTTTGGATGGTGTCAATGTGCGTGCGTGTGTGTGTAAGCATGCAAGTGTAATTTCTTCAATATCATTTTATTTTAAAAAAGGAAAGGGTGAGACAATTGCAAACAAAAATCACTCTATGTTTATCAATGGGAAATCTGCATGTTCTACTCTATGGTTAACAATTTGAGATCTGCATAAGCACAGAGTTCATACAGTTCCTACTTCGACTTTTTCCCTTTTATGCCTACTTTTTTTTTTTACGATCATGGAAGAAGAATAAAAAAATCCACTACTGACTACACAAAGAAAGAACTTCCCTTCTACCCCTGCTTGGGGAGGAAGGAGGACACCTGGGATTTATGGTGGGTGATAAACACTTGTTTGTTATCTGTTGCTCTTGGAGGGGTTGAAAGTTCTCCCCACCCATTTAACCGCCTTAGAGGAAATTTCTAAAATCGTTGAAATACATGTTTAACTTTTGTAGATTTGTAATCCTGAATTTCATGCTCCTTCCTAAACAGGGTTCCCAGCGTCATGGAAAGTCAGGGAAATTTTAAAATATATAGAAAAAGTCAGGGAATTTACAAATATTTTCTAAAAAGTTTTGGAGAAAAGAATGAAAAATGATGCGAAATTCATCATATAGTCTTGGGGAAAAAATAGATCATTTTGAAGAGCGATCACATAAAAAAAAAAAACGCTAATTTTTTACAAAGGATTGCAAAAATAAGTAACAAATTTCATTGTATGCATGTTTGGTCAGAGAATTTTTTGATATTTTGTCAGGTAATTTTGCCAGTCCTGTTTTGCTGGGAACCCTGCTAAAACTGCTGCTTAGATATGATGAAATGGTCTAAAACGTTCGACCCCTCCCCCCCCCCCTCCCCATTTAACCTCTTTAGGGGATAAATTTCTAAAATCACTGAACACATGTTTAAACCTTTTTTTAGTAGATTTATCTTGAATTTCATGCTCCTACCTAAAACTGCTACTGAGATATGGCGAAATGACTAAAACGTTCAACACCACCTTCCCATTTAACCTCCTTATTGGGGGAATTTCTAAAATTACTGAAATACAGGTTTAACCATTTTTTTAGTAGATTTGTAATCCTGAATTTCCAGCTCCTTCCTAAAACTGATGATTAGATATGGCGAAATGACTTAAAATGTTCGACCCCCCCCCCCCCCCCTTCCTCAATTTAACCCCTTTAGGGGGTAAATTTCTAAAATCACTGAAACACGTGTTTAATCATTTTTTTAGTAGATTTCTTATCCTGAATTTCAGGCTCCTACCTAAAAAAGCTGCTGAGTCATCACTATAACTCCCAAAAAACTGAACCAATTTGAATCTAAGTGGTACAGTATATTGATTTTGCAAGTATCTCGGATAAGCTCGTTAATGAAATATGTAGCTTTTATAGTTTGTTTACAGGGACACACAAAAGCAAAATAACGTGCACAATTTGTCATCATGATGAATTCTGAAATACTAAGCCAATTCAAATCTAAGTGGGACAGTGTATTGAGCCTGCAAGCATCTTGGATGTTCTTATTAATAAAGTATGTAGCTCTTATAGTTCGTTTACAGGAACATACTGAAGCAAAACATTCAAAACATGTCATCACAATAATGTTCGAAATAGTGAACCAGTTTTAATCTAATTGGGAGAAGGCATTGATCTTGCAAATATCATGGATGTGTTTTTTAATCAAGTATATGCAGAGTTGTATAATATAGACACACACAAGCACGCAGTGCGCAGAAAATTTTCTACAAAATTCGAAACTTTGCAAAAAAAAATAAAAATATGTAGAATTTTTTTTCCTTTTTCTTTTTTAATATTAAAAAATTAAAAATATTCCCCAATTTCACATATGATTTATTTACTGTTTGCACACAAATTCAAAATTTAAAGATGCAAAACATTGTTGTGACATTACAAAGGCTTGCGAAGAGGTCAAAATATTACGGATTGGGTTATTTCTAAATGCAATGACAAAATAATTTATAAGAATTCAGCTCTTCCTATCATGGATTTTTAGCTTTATTATTATTTTTAACCAAAATAATTATTCTTTAACTAATATTAATTAATTTTAAATGGTAATTATTTTAAACTACTGTTTTTAATTTATATTGTCAAAATAATATAACACGTAATTTTATTAAACATTAAATTAATTTGCAGAAAGTTTTTGACTCAATATTTATGTGCGCAGAAAGTTTTTTGTTTTATACAAGTCCGAGTATATGTATCTCTTATATTTTGTTTAGAGGGACACAAAATCAAAACATGCAAAACGCCATCACGATAACGTTAAAAATATTGAACCAATTCAGATTTAATTGGGACACAGTGTGTTGATCTTGGAAGTATCTTCAATGAATTCATTAATTAAATGTTGCTCATAAAGTTCATTTACAGGAGCACACAAAAGTTTTTGATGGCATTCATTGAATGTTTGACTACTGGTAATTTTTAAATAATGAGTTCATTAAATGTTTAGCATTTTTTATATAATTGCTTGATCTCCATTCAATTACATTTGGTAAGCCTAATTTAAAATTTCCCCACAAATTACCTTTCTTACCAAAATAGTGAACTTAGAAAGAATGAGACCACTTTATTCTCACCTTCTATCCTTTAACTATTTTTAGCATTTGCCTTAGTCAATCTCTCAAAAAATGATAAAGATGACAGATTTTTTTTATTATTAAAAAAAAAACTTGTTTATCAAACTGCTTAAAGCTTTCAGTCTGCTTAAACATATATCTAAATGTCCAAGATTTTACTCAGATTCCTAATTAAGATTTGAGTATAAGATTTTAAAGAAAAATCAGTTATTCTCAGCACTCTGACAAAGTATCTTTCATGTGATTAACTAATATATTCCATCTTCTTTTAAAAAACACGAAAAAAAAATGTTTTATTGTTCATTTTTAGCACTAATAAATGAAGAAAGTTACCATGACATTACTCATAAAGAAAACAAAAAATCTCAGGCAAACAGCCTGGAAAGAATAAAATATAGACCCGGTATGGCTTGACTTTATAGAAAATGCAAGGCCCGGGGGGCTGGCTTAGAAGAATAAAGTTCTGGCCCAGTCCAAGTTTTCAAAAAATAAAATTCAGCTTGAACCTGGCTTGCCAAGGAAATGTCACTGAACTCTGGCTTCAAGACGGATTCGGGCTCATGTAGATGTAGACCTAAAATATATATTACCAATTTGGCCTCCTTGTCAGGGATACCATGGTTTATAACTTTACTCTCTTATTGCTAATTGTATCAAACCCAAATTCACTGACTGTCTTCTGTTTAAATCTTTAAATGGGTTGTAACAGCATTTAGCTGCTAAATTTTCAGTGCAGTTCAGATTATTTTTTTATTATTCACAAGGGAATGGTTTATTTTATGCATTTAAATTTAAAAATATTTCTTTTATTTTTTAAGTGTGGAATTGTGATTCTAAAATGGTGTTTTGTTGGTATTTTTGGAAGAAAATCAATTTCTGTAATAAAGCATTCATTAAATTTTAATAATCAATTATTACTTTCTATTACAATTACTTATTATTACATTATCTATGTATATAGTATAAGGTCTATATTTATATTATTATTACAATTATTGCCTTCTATGTTTTATTGTTGTTAAATTTGTTTTTCTTCTTGAACAATTTTAACATACGGTTCTTCTGTAGATCCATGATTTTGCACTTTTTGTCAGTTACATAATAAATTTTATTTCATTTTTGTTATGAAGCAGAATTTGTAACATAGTTTTTGTCACACATAAAAGCCTTTTGTAGTTGTCTCATTTACCTGTTCTTTTAAATAACTTTATATTTCATTTTCTTTCTTTTTCTTTTTTAACCTTTCTACAATATGATGCCTGTAATTAAGATTTATAAAATTGTTGAATTACAAAAGTTAGATAAAACAGAATTTTTAATCAACTGAATTGGATAATGTTAGCAGTTTATTTGCTCAATTTAACAGAAAAATGCTAGCAATAGTTATGAGCTTGTTTCTACAAAGCTTGATATATTCCCAGCCTTATAGCACAGTTTTTTTTTCTCTCTTTTTGTGTAGGAACTATTATGATGTTTTGTGTTTCATGTGTTTTACATCATTTTTGAAAAAACAATGTTTTTAGTTTTTGATTGCACTCTTTCTCTGTCATGTTCTAACTTGTTTATATATTTATTTATTTTTGTAGTACATCTTGCCGGCAATTGTTCACATAAATCATCAGCCTCCATTAGAAAGAGGAGATGGACCAATAGTAAGTTTTTAAAAATAGTTTCTTTCAAATTGTTGCCTTTATATGTTTCAACATTAATGTCAATTTTGCTTTCTAATATGTAATTTTGTTGCATTCAAACCCCTATATAGAACCTTCTAAGGAAAATCTGCATAAATGACCTCTATTTTGGTGTGACCTTGTATTAGGGATTAATTACATTTTTTAATGAATGAATTAAAGAAAAAATTCATATTTATTGTGTCTTTTATAAAATCATAGTGAGAAATGAAATTAACTTCCTATCTCATTACCAGTGGAATGGAAAATTATTCAAAATCCTTAAGACACAACAGTATTTTAGTAATAAAAATGCATGTTTAGCATGGCATCATTTTCCATGGCAGAACCAATCGATTTTTAACAGTTAACACTCTTTAATCTCGTTACAGTGGGAATGAAAAACCAAAGTAAAATACTTTATTTAGATGCAATCATATAAATTCTGACAGTTTTGTAACTTGAAAATGCAAGTTTCCAGTCGAGTGCTTGTATAAAAATGACATCACTTTGTAAAAATATTAGTTCATTTGAAGTTTCAGTCTATAGATCCATTATGAATATATTATTTCAGAGCTGATGGAATAAAAAATTTCAGAAAATGATGTCATTTTCACTCAATTAAAGTAAAATATTACTGTGTTGTATGAATATAATATATTATATGTGAATCAATTTTGAATTATAAAATAATGTTATTTCAATTTTTAGTTCTTGACATTTTAAGCACCATCTACTCAAATGTAAAATATTTTTATTACTATTATAATGAGAAAATGTCATCAATAAAGATAAAAACCACTTTTTTTTTCTCTTTAGCATCTTCAAATTCTTCCATTTGAGACACCAGCTCTTTTGGAGAAATTATTGATGCCCATTCATCTAGGAAATGTTCCTTTAAAATCATTAGGTGCCCACCTTTTGATTTGATCCATTAACATTTTATCTTTAAGTTGTTCAAGCATTTTGATATGTAAGCCTTCGAGCCATCCTCAAAATGGGTCTTAATTTCATGATAGAAATCATGCCACGTCGAATGGGGATTTTTTTTGTTTTTACCAACAACTGTCGAAATTTTTCTGCATTAAGTGTGAACCTTTTTAGTAATAATGACTTAATATATGTTAGTAGTTTCGAGCCTCTTCTCGTGAGTTATCAAATTGTTTATGTTTTGGTGGTAGAAAACCAATAAGATAGGATACCCATCTTTCCCTTTCCTTAGGGATCCACATAACTTTTGCCTGCCTCTCAAAACGTTCCAGAAACAAACTTATTTAATCAGATTGGAGATTTTGTCATCAGTTTTTGAAAATTTTGGTTAAAAGAGTTCTCAACTATTGATTCTGTATTTCTCTCCTTTACTTTTAAACTTTCTAATAGTTTTTTCCCCAATTGAAATTCTCTTTCCTTGTTTTGTTGTTTTAATTACTCTTTTTCTATTCTCTCCTTTTAATAAAATCTTTTAAGTAAATTATTCTTAACTCTGTCATTATTTCTTCCTTCATTCCTAATGCCAGCACCATGAGATCACATTTCCTGCCTTTCCCTAAAAATGCAGAAATCCTAAAACTAATTTTTCTGCACTATTTATTCTTTTCTTTTAAAAACCTTGAAAAAGCAAAAATGTGATTATATAAAGAAAAAGAAAAGTTACAAAAATTGTAATCCTAACAGAAAATATAAAGAAAAATATTTCTTTATCTACAACAATAAATATCCTTAAAACTTCAGCTATTTATTTCAGGATGAATAAATAAAAGTTTCGTCACAGTACTAGCAAATCTATTAAATTTCCACCAATAACAGCTTAAAAAAAAAATAAGAAACATCAATTTAACTTGTTAACAGGAAGGAAAGTGGGGAAAAAAAGCATTCACAAAAATAAATAGCTAAAGAAGACATTTTTAAATTCTGCTAGCAATTTTATGAGTAACAAAACAACATAACAATATGTGTAAATACTTTCATAGAAACACTAAATCATTTTATCAGAAATCACTTTTATTTTAAAGATGTTTATCATTCCAGTAATATTGAAAAACACATAAATGCCACTTAATAACATTAAATTTGTGACTCCTTCTGAGTCAAATTTGATCTACTCAAAACATGAACTCTACACAGCTGTTATTAATAGATTTTTTCACCTCTTTTCTCTGTATGAGAATCCAAAATTTAAAGCAGAAATATCTCACAAAACATACTAACTGATATAAGGTATTATGGTATGAATGCTGTTTTAAATTTTCAGTTTCTTTTGTTTTTATATTGTTTATTTTATGGAATAATATAAAATCTTAACAAGATTTATGATTAAAACATAGTACCTCATATTTGATTTTAAAAAAAAGTTTTAATCTTTTTCAGGGAGTGGGAGGTTATTATTTATGTTATAATGTATGCAGTTAAATTTTCGCAAGTTTTTCCTTAGTGTTTGTTAAATCTGTGACCTATTTACTTTAAACTTTAAGAATAATATTGATGGTCTAAGCTCTAATAAATATACACAATGCATTCTTAGTTTAAAATTAATGTTTTTATCTTTAAGGTTCTTGTATTAGCTCCTACTAGAGAACTGGCTCAACAAATACAGCAAGTTGCTGTAGATTTTGGTTGTACATCACGAGTCCGTAGCACCTGTGTGTTTGGGGGTGCTCCAAAAGGACCACAGATAAGAGATCTTGAAAGAGGTGTGTAATTTTTTTTTTATATATAATTAAAAAATCTTATTTTCTGCTTCCTATTTATCCATGACATTAAAATTATTAAGAATCAATCATTCATTTTAAAAATATTAAATTACCATAATATAACTAAGTATCTTGTTTTCTTGTCATTTCATCAATGAATATACTAAAAATTGAAAATTGATTTTTTTCTTATTATTATACTTTCATAGAAGAAATGTCAAGACTTTTCTAACATTCAAAGATAGTTTTGTATTTAGTACAGATATTTCTCACCAGGTCCTATTGTGAAATTTGTGAATTGCTTTTTATAATTTTGAAAAATCTAACCATAAATTTATGAATCTGAAATTAGCGTTATATTCAGGTTCCTGTCTTAGACAATTGAATTTTAATGAGGTCCTGTATTAATGAACAAATATCTATATATAAATTCATTCAATGTATATATTTTTATTGTAAGGAAGAATCGGCGCAGGAAATAAAGTAAACAGATATTCTTAAAATGCCTAAATATAAGACAGAAAAATAGAATAAATGTTTACTCTAAATCCTACTCCAATTCCTCAATACAGGTTGCGCGTATAGTGGAAGCACCAAAAGCGATGTTGAACTAAACACTCAAAAATATCTTATAAACTTTAGAAATTAAAGATTAATCTAAAAACATTATTTTATATTGGACTATGCTTAAATGAAGAAATATTTACTGTATTAAAATCTGAAAAATAAAATAAATACAAAAGACTCACCCAAGGAATGAAGTTGACAGTATTAATAGCAAAAGATCTGATTTTATTTCAAACATAACATACTTTAGCCTTCATTGCAGCGATCACTTCAAAAACACATAAAATAATAATGCTAGTACAAACCATCTTCATATGAAATCTTTCCAGTTCAATTCTTATTAATATTTAAAATCCAAAATGATAGTTCATATTACTGTAATTATTATTTAATTAACTGGTTGATTGAAGGGAATGTTCAAAGTAAAAGGAATTGATTTAGTTCTTTAAAACTGTTATATAAATTGTTCGGGAGATTAAATCTTGCATAAATACCGGAATTAGAGTCTGAAGTAAACTGAAAATGCTTGATGGAAAATCTGGAATCTATTACCGATACCGTTGCATATTCTTTTATGACGAGAAAATTCTTTCAAATAATTAATTCATGTTGCCTTGAGAATAAAGAATCTTGTTATATTAAGTAGAATTTGATTATTTCTTGAAACCTCTATGAAGAAACCTTAAGAAGATTGAATTTGCAGAAACTTTCTCATACGAGTGCATAGATCCAAGATATCACAGATTCATGCTACCGTACGAAAATAAATCTTGTTAAAATACGGATAACTTTACTATTTCTTGAAACGCAGATGATGGAACCAGCAGAAGATTGCATCTGAAGAAATAAAGGTTAAAATTCCCAGTCGCCACTGACCACAGGGCGACTAAATGTAACAAATTGGCGACTTTATGCTGTGCATCTGATCACCAAAGTGGCGATTTCTATTTTTTATGTAACAGTATATCCGATTTTTAGCGCCATTTTGTTTCCACTACTTTTGCTTTTTGGATGCCACTTTTGAGCCAAAAGGCAGATTTCCGCTTTTTAAATTTAAAGATAAAACAGAAGCCTCAATTTCTGCAGAAAACAATCACAATTTTCGTCAAGTGATTGCACGAAAAAAACTAGGATTTTCGTCAAATGATCGCGAAATAAAACCAGGATTTTCAGTAAGCGACCGTGAACTAAAACAACTATATTCAGCAATTGACCGTGAAATAAAACGGAAATTTTTGGCAAACAATTGCGAAAAAAAACCCCGCTATTTTCATCAAAACTGCAAAATGAAACCATGATTTTTATCAGGCGATCGCAAAATAAAACCGCGAATTTCATCAAAGTTTCACAAAATAAAACCGATTTTCTTCGAGAGACAGCAAAATAAAACTACAATTTCTGCAGGAGATTGCAAAATCAAACAGATTTTCATCAGACGATTGTAAAATAAAAGCATGATCGTGATTGGCAAATGATCGGGAAATAAAACTATATGTTTTTGTTATTGTTGGGGTAAGTAAACTGCCACTGTGATAATTTTATATTTATATACCTAAAAATATGTCTCATAATATTCATATTTTTTGAAATATTACCTGTAAAACTATTTAAATCTACAAACCATGGTGCTAAGTGGCCACTAACTTGACAGTAGTGGCTACTAAACATACAGCTTCTATCGGCCACTGGCTACTAGTGCAAATATTGAATTTTAACCTTTATGAAGAAATTATCTTATAACGCTTAGCAGATGAAAAGGAGCAGGAACCCAATTATAGGTAGGTTGAATTTGAAGAGATTAACTCATAACGCTTAGCAGATGAAAAGGAACTGGAATACAATTATATGAAGAGTTGTATTTTAAAATATAGTTCAGATGCCATGAGACCTACAGAACTCTACAACCTAAGAAACTTTATACATTGTGTTCAGCCTTACGGCCAAACACGAGTGTTATCTTTTTTTTGTGCCGACTACATCCAGTAGAGAAAAGCCACAGAGTGACTCAATTTGAATTCAAACTCTACCAAGTCAACTCGCGCACCAGCCAAACTATCTAATCAGAAAAGACGAAAATTCCTCTTCTTCATTTTGAATCGTTTAACTATCAACCGTCGTCGCTAACACTTTGACTCTAACATTATGTATTAATGTTATTTGTAATTATTATTTATTTTAAGGTAATTTGTCAAAAGAATCCAACAAAATGTTCAGTATCACAGTATGAAATATATGCTGTTTTAAAATTTTTGGAACTTTTATAATAAAAATATAATTTAGAAATAGAGCTGTAGTGCTTTTTAAGCGATTGAGAGCAACTCAAATTTGCTTACTTCCTAAAGCTAAATTAAATGATTTAAATGCCAAACAATTGATACTTGTTATGATTTAAAATTTTTACTCTTAATTTATTCAGTATTTTAATATTTAACTTTAATTTATTCATCCAGGTAAATAAACTCCATTAAATTCATTTAAATTAATTAAGCTAAGTGTCATTATTGCATTTTAAATCAAACATTCTATTTAAATTGTTTACTTTTGGTGAGAGTATAAATTAATTTCAGAATCTTTCCATTACATATGTTTTAGGAGATTCATTTCAAATTTAATTTACAATTTATTCACTTTACAATATTAATTAAACTTAATTTCAAATTATCTAAAAGGAAAAATATTTCTAACTTACTTTTTCTAACTTTTGAATAATATCCATCTTTCTTAATAACAGACAATCTAAAATAAATAATTATTCTAAAATATAGCGTATTTCCTTTTCAATAATAAGTATTAAAAATGGTTAATCGCTAATTTTATTCTTTTCAGAAAGTTCAAATTCACTTATTTTGATTCATGCAAAATCTCTTTTAGAATAACGAACTTTTCCAGATATTGTTTCAAAATTTCTAAGTCCAATAATCATTTTTCAAAATTCTTTAAATTAAAATTTTTACTTTCAAAACATATCTATTGGAAAGAACTTTTTATTTTATTACGATTGCTAAAATTTCATTTATTTTCATCCATAAGTTTGGCAGTTATGGATTTTTAATTACTTTCTTTTATTTTGTTTTGAAGTTTGTAGATTTTCGCTATGAACGGCCATTGATAAATTTTCAGATGCATTCGTGCAAACAAGAACCCTTTTCGCACGCATTTTTTCTGTGTCGATGATTCATGTAGCACAAGGTCAGTTTTTAGACGATTCAAGGTGACTGATCGAAGCTCGTAGAACATCTTTAATGACGTGTCGTCAGGGGTGCGATACAGTTAAAATTTAACTTTGACCACGTGGGTGAGCTTTTACAAAAACTCCATCAGGTGGTGTCACGCGCGCGACAGTTAATTTTGGAACCGTTGGCAAATGCTGTTATCTGATTGGAGGGAGATTTAAAACCACAAGTTTTCCAGTATTTCGGAAGCGCAGTGTGAGTTCACTTCTCAACGAAACACCAGCATGTAAAGACCATCTTTTTTGTCAGGCTGCTGGGCTCCTTGCCTGGCAGCGGATAGTTGTATGCTGAGCAGGCATTCGTCTGAGCGTCAACTTTTTTTTTAAATTCTTCATCGACAACGAAAATGTTGCTTTTTGGACTTAGTGTCCATTTACTGCAATCTCTCCGCCCATGTTATTTCACCTACAACTCAATAATCTGATAGCAACAGCCAACGTTGTGTGAAGTCACGACAACAATTAAAGATCTCTAAATTAACACAAGTTCGTCCATACAGTTGGAAATCCTGATCGCCGTCGATAGACTTGCAACATCTTCTCCAGTCATCGGTACTATGAGATTTCGTTTAAATCTGTCGAGGCATTTAATGAGATTCCTATTTATTCAATGTTATGTCATGTATTAAAGTTTAAGTGTAAAATATATTTATTTAAATATTTCCTTTTCACACGACATGAGTTAGTTTTTACCATCCCCAAACCTACGTTAAAGTACAAACGAACTCCATTGCTTCGCGAGGTTTTTTGGATAAACACGCGATTCATCCGCAATCTATCGCTGTGTTTTTGGATTGCGGTTAATCACTGTTACTTTCGATCCAGAGCTCGCGTCTGACGATAGCTGCTCTGATTGGTCGTCATTTGACGTCATAGTTCGTGAAGCCAATGGAGTTTCACGTACGTTTTTCTCTTTATAGAATGGCAACAACTGTATGCAAATTTTCCAGAACAGAACGGTATATGTAGCAGTTCAAGATGTTTGGATTTCGCCCTTGTCTGTTTTTGCTTTGCCTTGTTTTTCTTACGTAGCTCGCTTGAAAGCAGCACTGTGTTTTTCTGCCATGTAACTACTTACGACGTCGTAGCTTGGCTACGTTTTGAAGGCTGCTGGCGGCTGTTAGTTTATTGATGAAAGTTTATTTTGCTTTTAATTTTAAGTTTGTTCGGCAAAAGTAATGCTGACGTTGGATTGTCATTTGTATATTATTCATCAATAAAATCATCTTGTTGTTACTCCTGCTGTACTCCTTAAAGTCTTCCACATTCAAGCATTTCCATAAGTTAAAGATTCCAGTGCGTACTCTGCTTAATATATAGTTAATTATTGTGAAGAGAGAACAGGGTTATGGGCCCAGGCTCATAACCGGAATTTAAGTGGTTTTTTAAGGAAATGTGGAAGTGAAGAAACGGTGATAATTTTGTGCCTGTGGACTCTCTCTCTCTGGTTTTTTTTTTTTGAAAGATGAACTTTCGTTTTGTGAATTTTCTTGCATGCTGTCAACCTTCTGAAAGCTTCAAGTTCGAGAGTTGCCGTGATAAAGCGACGGGGACTGATGGAAAATAATCAAAACGTCACCCTGCTGACCGGCAGTAACTGGGAAAATTGGAAGCATGAAGTTAAAGTTCTGTTGCTGCATTATGGAGCGTGGGAGTTCATTGAGAAAAAAGACTGAGAGAAGATACCCAAGAGTTTATCACCTGCTAAATCGGAAACTACAGAGGCTGCTAAAACGGAAACAGCTAGTGGAGATACTAAGAAATCTGATCTGACATAGAGAGAAAAGCAGGATGTGAAACTAAGGAAAAACAGAGCCTACACCATTGTTTACCAGTCCCTGAGTTCTGAATTCAAGCCTTTAATTTCAAGTACCACTGATGGAGCAGAAGCCTGGAAAATTCTTCATGACCATTTTGAGCCAACCACAAGAGCAAGAGTAATTCAACTTCTTGATGTCTTCTTTAATACAAGGTATGTTCCTGGTGAAAAATTAGGTCTTTTCCTGTGTCGGGTGAAGCAAGCTGCTGAACGTCTTCGTGACATTGGTCATCAGCTCCAGCCTCTTTACTTGGGCTATCAGATGATTCGGAGCCTTCCAGATGATTTTCAAGCTACTGTTCAAGCCATTTACAGGTGGACTGATGCTGAGTTCTTGCCTGAAAGAATAGAAGCTGAACTGTTGTTGGAGGAAAATCGCTTAAAGTTGTCTCAAAAGGACTTTTCGAATGTAGCTTTTGCTAGTGAATCGTCTGTTAAACCAGGTAAATCTAGAGATTTTTATAAACTCAAAAGTAAAATTGGTCCTTGTTTTTATTGTAAAATGTATGGTCATTTAATTTGTAATTGTAAACTTAAATTAAGTAAATCTAGTAATGAAGCTTGTAATGAGAAAAGTAATTTTGATGTTAATCGTAAAAGTAATTTTCATAAATATGGTTCTGGAAATTTTAAATTAATGTTAAAAATAAAAGTAATTTTCAAAATAAAAGTAACTTTCAAAGTAAAAATTTTTCAAGACCTTTGGAAACTAGTAATGTAGAATGTAAAAACCTTTTGAATTGTACTTTCTCTGAACTTGAATGTAGCTTAATTGAGCTTTCTCCTGAATTATGCGAGGCAAATTCATCAGATCTGGGCTATGGAAATTCCCATTGGGTTTTTGACACTGCCGCTACAGCGCATTTTTGTAGCAATAGAAATTTATTTTTCACTTTTGAGCCAGTATCTGACTTGCACATGTCTCTTGCAGTTGGGGAGAAAGAATGTCCAGTTGAGGGTAGGGGTACAATTCAGTTTTTAGTACGTTGTAAAAATGGAAAATTCAATCGTATTGTCTTAAAAGATGTTTTATATAATCCTAATTTAAGAAGAAATTTGCTTTCTGGTGTTAAGCTTGAAAAACTCGGGATTAATTTTGTGGGTAAAAATGGTAAAGTTTTTGTTTATGACAAAAAGGGAAATGAATTTTTTTATGCTTTAAGGAAAAATGACCTGTACTTTTTGAAGCCATCAAAATATGTTACTAAATGTAAAGGAAATGACAATCCAGTCAATTTATCAGCAAATCAAGTAGATAAAGTAAATGTTAATGAGTTGTGGCATGAACATTTTTGCCATATTAACAGTGAATATGTAATTAACACCAGTAAACAAGAAAGTGTTAATGGTCTTCCTATGCTATCAAAATTGACTGAAGATTGTATTTCTTGTAAATTGGCTAAATCTAAAAAGGTCTCTTTTAAACCTGTTGGTCAAATTCGTTCTAAAGTTCCTCTCCAGCTGCTGCATATGGATTTGTGTGGGCCACTGCCAGTTTCATCTCATGGGGGGAAGCAGGTATTTTTTTATCTATAATAGATGATTTTTCTAGAAAAGTTACTGTTTATGCCCTTAAAAATAAATCTGATGTTTTCGAGACATTTCTTAGGTATCAAAAGAGAGCCGAAAGGTTTTTAGATAAGAAAGTAGTCTCTGTTAGGACGGATGGGGGACTTGAATTCTGTAATGATGAATTTGATAATTTTCTAGAAAGTCAAGGCATTGCCCATGAGAAAACGAACCCGTATTCGCCCGAGATGAATGGTTGCGCGGAACGCTTCAATTTAACTGCCCTTGACGGTGTAAAAATCCTTTTAAATTCTAGTGGCTTGTCTCAGAAATTTTGGGCTGAAGCTCTTTTATGTTTCACGTATGTATGGAACAGAGTTTGCCATAAAAATTTCAGTAAAACTCCTTTTGAATTGTATTCTGGAAGAAAGCCTTCTGTTTCTCATCTTAAAAAATTCGGTTGCTTAGCTTATGTTGGTATACCTAAACAAAAAAGAAAGAAGCTCGATATGAGAGCAAAACTTGGCATTATGTGCGGTTATGCACAAACAACTAAAGGGTATCGCATTTGGATAATAGATGAGCAAAGAATTTTTGAAACTATAAATGTAAGGTTTGATGAGAGTAAAAGGGGGGTTGATGTCATAAAGAGTCCAAAACATAACTTTCGTTCTTTTTCCTATTTGAACTTCCCAGAGGATGGTGATATCTTTCCTATGATGATAGATGACTTAATCGAGTCAGAAAGTAGAAGTGATATCCCAGCCAAAGTAAAGGAAACTACTCTTAGCCCTGTAAAAACTAGAAGTTCAATTAATCAAAATTCAAAAGACAGCCCAGATTTAATTCCTTGTACATCTATCAATTGGGTACGGAGTGCTGTCCCTAGGAAAAATGAACCCAGGACAGATATTTATTATGGCATTGAGGGAACTAAAGTTAAATTAAGGTCTTTAAATGATACAATAAAGTACTGTGCAGAGAATAACATAAAATATGATTATGATTTTTTTTTTATTTCAGGGGGAAAAATAATCAATCTGGTAAAGTCTCAATTTTTTTAAATGAAGCTAATTTAATTGAATTGTTATGTTGATAATTTGAATTTTGCTAATTAAGTTAAAAAAAAAAAAAAAAAAAATGTTGATAATTTGGGTTTTTTAAAATAAATAATTAAATAAATATTAAAAGGTAATTAATTAAATTAATAAATAAATGGGGTTATGATTTCTTTAGGTTGTTTTATTTACATTATTACTTTTTCTAACTTTAGGATGTCTCTAAATTTTCTGTCAGACAATTTATTGCAAATTGCTCCATATTATATCATTTAAATTTTTGTTGTGTTTAATAACGTTTTGAGGAGATTTTTTTTGTATTGGCTCGGCGCCCGCCGATGTAAAGACCTTTTCCTCGAATAATTATGAATATAATGAATAAAAATTCAAGTTAATAATACTTCAAATGTATAAAAAAAAAAAAAATAGCTAAAGTTAATTTTGGTTCATAATTTATCTTTGAAAATACGTATTTAAATGTAAAAATATTATTATTTTAAAGGTTTTTAGAGATGTTCTGTTAAAAATTGTATATCTATAATTTCATTTTTTTTTACGAAGCACGTGGTGCCGATGTTACGATGTTTTGTGTATTCTTCCGCGGCAATCGGACCACGTTTTTATGTGTGTTTTTACTCCATTTTAAAATTAGAATTTATTGTAAAAGAAAATATGTAAAATATAAACTGTACATCGATAAGCAAATTTTGGAATGTTTTTAAATTAATCAACAAACTGAAAGATCATCATCTTTGGCGCGCCATCGGATTATTTGCCGTGGCATGGAGCGAAGGTGCGCGACGGCAAGTGGATAAAAGGACCGGCGATTCACGGAGACGGGACTTTTTTTGGACGGTTCTTGGACCATCGGAAGGGTGGAGAAAAGTACGAGTGGAATCCGGCTGGTTATCGGGACATCGACTTTTCGACGAACGGAGGCGGCAGAAAGAACGATGGCTGTCTGAAATGGAGTGTTTTGATTTCTAGAGCTAGAGAAGGAGAGTGAATTCGGAAATGAGACTCAGAGATTCAGTTATGATGGAAGGAAAGAGAAAGAATCGCCGAAATATGTTATTAATTACAAGACAGATATTTCATTAAGTTAGAGTTGTGGTCGACCACGTGGTGAGAATATTCCCCTTTTTTTTATTTCTCCGGAGAAAAAATGTTTCCATTAAATAAACTAAGCATGCTAAAAGTAATCGATCAATTATAAATATTTCCCCTTGTAATATTTTGCTGATAATTTAATTCAATAGTCATTAATCAAACTATTCATGATAAAAAGAAATATGTTTGTAATAATATACCACGATGTAATTTTTTATTTGTTCTTTAATCTAATGTTTCTTTAACTTTTAATAAATCTTACTATTTGTTTTACAAAGAAAAATCTCTATTTTCTTTTCTATTTTTCATACAGCAGCAAAAGATGTTCCGTTCTGTTTTTAGGTTTTTCAGAGTGAATAAGTTCAAAATTCTATACGATCAAGGTTTTTTTTATTCATCATTAAATTCATTATATATAAAAGATTTGATTTTTTGGTAGATTGTTTTTTTTCTACCACGTGTTTGTGTCTGCCTAAGGAAGTTGTAGGTACGACACAACAGAATTAAAAATCCCTAGAAGTTGCAAGGAAGCTGTTAAAACACCCGAAGCATCAGAGTGGGAAAAAGCAATGAACCAGGAAATGCAGGTCATGTATGACCGCAAAGTTTAGGATCTTGTTGAACCACCTAAAGATGCACAAATTTTGGGTAATAGATGGGTTTACACAATTAAGAGAAATGAAAATAATGAAATTGTGAGGTTTAAAGCACGTCTTGTAGCTCAGGGGTTTAGTCAAGTAAAAGGTTTAAGTTATGATGAAGTTTTCAGTCCAGTTGTAAGTTTTTCAATTATAAGATTGTTTTTCACTATTTTTGTATGTCTTTTTAAATGGTTAAATGTTCAAGTAGATGTAAATAATGCTTATCTATATGCAGATCTGGATAAGATCATATATATGCAGCAGCCGGAGGGTTTCATTAGTGAAACAGGTAAAGTTTGTAAGCTAAATAAAGCTTTATATGGCCTCCATCAAAGTGTTCGTCAATGGTTTTTTGAAATAGATGATGTACTTTTAAAACTAAATTTTATTAAACTTAACTGGTGCAACTGTGTTTATACTTATGAAAATAAACTTGTTCTTTTATTGTATGTAGATGACATGGTCATCTTCGGTAAAACAGAAAGTGATTTGGAACTTGGTGTAAGTTTGTTAAATAAGTTTTTCAATCTGAAAGTTTTAGGGAAAACGAGAAAGCTATTAGGTATTGAATTTCAAGAGGTCAAAGACAAGCTGTACATTCATCAAAATTCTTATATTGACAAAGTTTGTAGCTTGTATTCAAAATATAATATTCCTTTGAGTAATGTCCCAATACCTAAGGGGCTAGTTTTGTCAAAAATGGACTCCAGTAAATCAGAATGAAGTTAATGAGATGTCTGAATTCCCTTATAGAAACTTAATTGGTTGTTTAAGTTTTATTGCTGGTCGAACAAGGATTCTACCCAGATTGAGCTAAAATCTCCTGTGGTGTAAATCTCTCCATCATTATCAATCAAGTACTTAATATATCCCTAAGGAACTAATTTCCTTCTATTTATTTTAGTTTTAAAAAACCAAACCGTCATTTTGATGCTTAGAATCTTTACTGCTTGAAACCGGTGATCATTGAAACCGACTCCCCGTAATCATAACCGATTAGTGAATGCAAACAGGAAATGAACAGCCATTAAATAGATCTTTTCTCCTTTTTTTTTTTTTTTTTTTTTGTTCTTCCTGTAAAAAGGACTTCGAATTTCTCTAACTATTTATATAAAGAGTAAAAAGGCTGAAACTGGTTTGTTTTGTTTTTGAAGTAAAATGCAGTTAAGAATTTTTAACATAAATATAGTCAATTACATAAAATAAAATAACGTTTTATTTATTACAAATATGTTTCCCTCTTAACAGAGCTAAATTTTCTGATTTGTTCACTGTTTTCGTTTTTATAAGTAAAAGCATGAAATTTGCGGACATAACTAATGCAAGTGATTTGGAATCAAATAGCTATTTTCTGTTACCAATAAATTTATTCCATCTTGAGTTATAATCGATCAAAAATCGACTTTCAAGCTATTTTGTGAAAGGAAATTTGTCTTTATATAAAAAAGAAAAAACGGTATTAGCATATCATAACTGGGCTTTAAAACTTGGGGGAGGGGGGGGGGGGGGAGTCTCGAGACATTTTTGTAAAAAATTATAGCCCTCTCCTTAAATAAAAATTTGTCAAAGTCCTAGGCTTTCGAGGAATTTTTAAAATGGTGGGGAAGTGGTTGAGATAAATATGTTCAAAGCCTTCATTCAAGCCATTCAGTCAGGATGGCAACAAATGATGGAAGTTTGTAAAAAATAAAAAACTCTAGCTAGTGTGCTGATTGGAAATGTCTGAGAAATTTTGCTGTGATTCATTTTAGGATACACAGTATAATTTTAGCTTAAGAATTTAAAAATTTATATTGTCCTTTAATTTCAAAAAATTTGAACTGTACCTCTTTACACCATTTCCAGGGAAGAAAAACTGGAACGAAAACTCGTACATCGGTTATAGATTATGAAACATTTTCCAACATTATTTGAATACTGTTAAGAAATTTCCTTCTTTCATACAATGCAATGATACATCTAAATAAACAATTTAAAACACAGAACGCAGTTAAAAATCCATTTTTAAGAATTGTTACCCATAGCAGATAATGTATGAGAATCATTTTGTGCAACCCAGTATATAATCTATAGAGCTTTAAACATACTACATAATGAAACTAAAATTTCAATGAGCTGGAAAAAGTTTAAAACAACTAAAAAAGTTTTTTCTAGGGAAATGCTACTTATACTACATGATGACACTACATTCATGTATCAGTATCCTTTAGAGCAACAATGTATATGAATAATGCAGCAAAATTTGGTTGAGCTAAACAACGTGCAAACCGGTTAAAAGTGCATTTTCAGGAAACCCTTCCATAGATGTTAATATGATTTATTATTATTATTTTTTTTTTTGTGGTTGGGGGGGGGGGGAGGCGCTGATGGAGCCTATATCTCATACGCTTTATACACATCACGTAGTATATACTAACATTAAATTCAGCTTGAAAACTCAAAACTAAAAATGCACTTACAGCACTTACCATCCATAGGTGGCAATATATCTAAATTTCTTTTACGCAGCCATATGAATTTATTTCTATTCTACAAGAATCTCTTAGAATAATAAAATATATTTTAGCTGTAAATGCCTAACACAGTTAAAAACACGCTTTAGGAATTCACTCCCATAAACAGGTCCTTATTACCGCACAGGCCAAGTAGACCACGGCCTTGGGCCCATTGGAGACGGATGCTCCAAAATGAGTAAAATTATTTAGGAAAAAATTCTCCTAGAAGAAATTTTATTTCAATTTTCGATATCTCAGAAACAGATATACGTCTAAATAGATACAAATGCCTTGCCTGTACTTTTCTGTTCTCTACAAACAGTTTAAATAGAAATGCTGTTGACAAATATTTTTATGGGGAACTTTTTTAAAGAAATATTTAAAGTATTATATTATCAAGCAGCAAAAGAAAATTTATATTAACCCGAGTTTCATGGCCATTTTCATGAAATGCAGAAAAATTGCAGAATATACACTCCAAAAAAACATTTCTAGCTACTATTTTGGTTAGAGGGGGACACTGAAAATCTGCTAGGCCTTGGGCAATGGACAATCTTAATCGGGCGCTGCCCATAAAGTGAAATGCTTATGATTTCTTTCGTAAAGCTCTGTATATGATCTATAGAATTCCTATATTTATCACGTAATGCGTTAAAATTTAGTTACATTTAAAAACACGTACTACAACTGAAAACGCACTTCCAGCAATTAGTGTTCATAGTTTTATAAACGAACTACATATATGCTACTTACTTCATACTCTATAGAAAGTATACTGTAGCCCACCTCAGGGACACATACCAATTCCATCATATTTGCTGTTTCATAAGATCACTAAAATGTACTGCAAATGATTTTTTCCCCACTGACCATAATGTAAACGAAAACTTTTGTCTATCCCTGTAAACGAGCTATAACTATCTACTTCATTTTGAATATCAATAGGGAATATATAGCCTCGATAACGTATGTCTAAATCGTGGAAATTCAAGTATATTTACGAAAGTTAGAGCGGGGACAAACTGTCAAAAAGACGGAGGGACAAAGAGGAGGCACAAATACTTTTAAGCTATGTTGGAAAATGTTAAAAACTATAAGGATTATATTTATTTTTAAAACTTTATATTATTAAACATTACCTATTGGTTCTTGAAACACAATATTATGAGTTTTATCAACAAGATAAGTTAATTTTTCATAAAACAGCTTAATTTGGTTTCCAAAAACATAATAGTAAAAAAATTATAGTAATAATAATAAATTATTTTTTTACAAATTTTCCATAAAATTTCTAAATAATTTAAAATTAATTATTATTTCTCAAGAAAATATTTTCCCCGCTCAACAAGGAGAAACTTCTGACATACCTAATGTCTTATTTTACATACTTGCATAATGATATTTGCAAGTATGATTATTAATAAGGTTTGTAATCAAACAGTTTTTTAATTTTACGATAAATGAATTACATCTTGAGTTATAAGCTATTATTGTCTTAGGACGGTAGATTTATTTTTCATTCCTGCGCTGTCACGTGCCGATATTCGGTTCAAAATGACAACTTTGACAGCATTTTCTGAAAAATCTTCTTCTTTTATCGAAAAATGAAAAAAATACAGTTCGATTACATAGTTTTTTAATAAGAGCACTTGCCAATTTGATATGTTTGCGAATAAAAATAAATTTAAAAATGCTTCCGAAAGAATCTCGTTTGGATTTGAGAACAGCCTTAATAAAAACCATTCTCCTAAAAGTACACATATATATGTATTCATTTTCATTTATATCAATTATTACTTAGAATTATAGATAAGTTTTCCGTAAATTGAACAACATTTCTTGATATTTGCCCTTGATATTGCTGTGTTTCATATTCCTTGTGTTTCATATAGATACCCATTTATTAAAAAAAAAATAATAATAAAAAGTTAACATATTTGAGAAATATGGAAGGGGTTGAGGGAAAAATAATCCATAAGGAACACTTTACTCATTGTTGATATTTTATAACTATATAAAATTAGTAACATTTAGTTGATAATTGGATCATATTTAAATCCTACTCATACAGGTTAAGATGAATCCAGATAATTTATGAATACAAAAAAATATAAATCAAACACTGATTTTAATTTGTTTATTTTAATGTTACACATTTTCAAGGTTGTCCCCCCCCCCCCCCTTTAAAGACCCAATAAAAATATTATTAATACTTTTGAAATATTAAATACAAATTTTTAAACAATTTGTAGTATCTTGATGAAAGAATGAAGAAAAAATTGTCATGTTTCAGGTACATTTGTCTCGATTTCTCTAATATTATCGGATTCTATATAAATAATAAAACTTCATCTGAAATTAATTTAAAGTAAATAATTGCAGTTCGTTCTGTAGAAAATTTAAATTATTTATAATTTAAGCATCATTAGTCAGAGCTATGTCTTATGTTAAAAAAAAAAAATAAACTGCTCTACTCAATGAATTCTTGACTATCTTTATCAAGAATCTTTTAATTTACGATAATAAATAAATATTCAATGCAGTTTCATTAATATGATTTTTTTTCCCACAGCTATTCAAAACATTTTTCTTGAAATCCTTAGTGTCTGCAATATCTCATTTTTCTGTCAATGCTGTAAATTAGAAATTGTGTTATTTTCCGATTAAATCGAAAATTTCAAAAGAAAACTTTTTATATAGATTTTCTGGAATGATTTGACATTTGATTTTACTTTTAATATTGTTGTTTTCTATATATTAACTCTCGTTCTGCATTTGTCTGTCACACATCTCCAGTATTCTGTATTTTGATACTTGCTATTAAATCGGAATAGGTAATTTTCGTAATTTAGAAGCAAAGCTCCATGCTCACTTTTAATATAACTAATTTCGGCCATTCTTGAACTAGAAACACGTACTTCACTTGAGGGTTCCAGTACAATAACTAACTGGATGGCATGCTTTATACTGTACAGAGGACATTTCAACGATTTTTATCAGTTCGCGAGCATTAAGTATAATTAATGACAAAAAAAAGCCCCTTCTTTGTTCAGTTAAATGGTTTCAGAAATGCCATATGCACCTGTTAACCATTTGTGTGATTATAGCGAAAACATGTTTACAGAAAAATTCTAAATACTCTGAGAGGAGAAAAATAATAAATAATATGTAAATTCTGATGCTTTTAAAATGGCTATACAGTATATGCCATTTATAGAAATAGCTGTTAAAAACAAACACTTATACTTAAAAAAAAATCCATGACGGCTCGGCCTCCAGGCACAGGTAGATTTCGAAGACGCAGACAGTGGGGCGCCTGTTTGTTGGGAATTGCAGAAGAAATGACCTTTTTGCCATGATGCGGTAGTTGGAACCGCCCACTTCGAAACCTAACTTTTTTGCAGGCGGAGCCGACAGGGATTTATTTATTTATTTATTTATTTTCTATAAAAAAACTTGTCAGTATAAAAGTTTTAGATAATATTAAGAGGATTTATACTAAATTTAAGCGGATTTGATATCTTGTAAATTGACGAAGTTATGATTTTTTTTCTTCTTAAACTCCTATTCTCCCCCCCCCCCCCCTTGGGACCATTTTTGATTATATGAAAAATCTGTCATATATAAATTTTCGGCCCTTTTCCTAGAAGTAATAATAACTTTAAACGGATTCGATACGTATCATAATTAAGAAAGTATGGTTTTTGCTGTTTTCACAAAAAGCCCCCATTTCCCTCCCTCCCCCCCTGGTTTGATTTTGCCCATTAACGAACTTGACCGTGATTTTATGTCCCTTAATTTTATGTATCCGTTTGGAAGAGATTTGTGCAGAATTATTGACGTTATCGTGTCCATAAAAAGGTGACATAGATAGATAAAGTTTTGAACTGAGGGGGGGGGGGGGGGGTTCTGGCAGTCATGATCGGCGTAGATGTGCAAAATTTTTTCAAAAATTCCAACTTAGAGGAGAATGTAATAGGTAGTATTTCTTACGAAATCTACCTAAAAGGCAGAATACAATGAAAATCTTCTTGCTATTTTTGCTTTTAACTAAAATATTTAAAAAAAAAAAATTCCTTTTCACAGAAACAGTTATTAATAAACAATAAATCTATTGTATATATGAATAAATATATTTCGTAAAAGAATGAACATTAAGATCAGACAACTGCAAAATGTTGTAACTGAAGAACAAGAAAAAAAATTCATGCTTCACGCACAGATGAAACTATTTCCAAAACTTCCACAATATTTAAACGCAATTTCATCTTTTGATACGATGAAAGAAGAAAACTCATAATAGAGTTGAAAAAGCAATTTTAAGTTTTACCACCCATATGCGGTTTTGTATTCAAATTTATTTGTGCAACCCTTATATTTTTATACAGGACCACAATGCTAGAATTTAATTCCGAGAAAATGCATAACACTGTTTAAAATTAAATTTCAGAAATTTCCGTCCATCGACCGTAATACATTCGTATTGTTTTCTGTAGCCCTGTGTATGATCTATGAATATTTATATATACGAGACAATATGCTAAAATTTATTTCATCTGTAAGACGTATAGCATAGCTAAAAACGTACTTCCGACAATCACCATCCATAGACAGTAATATGTCCAATTTATTTAGAGCAAGCATAATATATATATGAGTTTATTTAGATTTTACAAACATTTCTTAGAATAATCTAATACAGTTCAGCAGAAAAGTAAATAACACAGTTCAAAATACCATTTAAGCAACGCACGTCCACAAACGGCACTATCTACAATTTTTTTTGTACAGCCTATATGCTGTAAGCTGCAGATTTTTTTTTTTTTTTTTTTTTTTTTTTTTAAACTACGTAATCTATACTAATATTATAAAGGAGTAAATCTTGTTTGTAGGGGTTAATCTCTGGAACTACCGAACCGATTTCAAAAGTGATGGTGGCAAATTGATGGTGACGACCCCTGCTCCAACATAGGCTATATTTTATGTCGGTGCCACTAACCCCAGGGGGTGCAGGAGCAAAAAACGTTCTAAAATTGCGATTTTTCAGTTATCACACTGGCTGTCAAGCCCTGAGAGCTTGGCAGCCGGTTCTGTATGTATGTATGTATGTACGTAATGCGATAACTCTTCATAGAAATATCCGTTTTCCTTCAAATTTTGTTTAGAGGTTCACTGTGTTAAGGCGCTTCCCTGATTAGTTTTCGGGATTGATTGGTTAAGTATAAAAGGAGGGGAACAAGGGGCTAATTCCCCCCCCCCCCCTTAATTTATATAAATGGGTTTTTCATGCAGAATTATTCCGTTTTCCTTCAAATTTTGTTTATAGGTTCACTGTGTTAAGGCGCTTCCCTGATTAGTTTTCGGGATTGATTGTTTAAGTATAAGGGGGGGGGAACAGGGGGATAATCCCCCCCCCTTAATTTATATAAATGGGTTTTTCATGCAGAATTATTCTATTTGCTTCAAAATTTGTTTATAGATTCATTGGGTTAAGACGCTTCCCTGATTAGTTTTCTGGATTGATTGATTAAGTATAAAGGGGGGGAACGGGGGGCTAATACCCCCTTAATTTATGTAAATGGGTTTTTCATGCAGAATTATCCCATTTCCTTCAAATTTTATTTATAGGTTCACTGTGTAAGGCGCATCTCTTATTAGTTTTCGGGATTGATTGGTTAAGTATAAAGGGGGGGAACAAGGGGCTAATTCCCCCTTATCTATACTAATATATAAAGTAGTAAATATTGTTTGTTTGTTTGTTTGTTTGTAGGGGGTAATCTCTGGAACCACTGAAGCGATTTTAAAAGTGATGGTGGCAAATTAATGGTGAGAACCCCTGCTCCAACATAGGCTATATTTTATGTCGGTGCCACCACCCCAGGGGGGTGCAGGAGCGAAAAACGTTCTAAAATTTCGATTTTTTGTGTACTGAAGGAGATAGAAGTATCAAATTTGGTATGGTAGTTACTTATAAGATGTAAATGCTCTCTAAGAACAAATTATAAAAACATTCGCAGTTTAAAAGAGATGAGGAAGAAGCGTTCTAAAAACATTCTAAATTACAATTTCTATGGAATCTCTGAAACTACAGAACCGATTTCAAAAGTGATGGTGGCAAATGGATGGTGACAGTCCCTGCTCCAACATATGCTAAATTTTTTGTCGGTGCCACTGCCCGCAGAGGGTGCAGGAGCGAAAAACGTTCCAAAATTATGATATTTTCAATAATGAAGGAGTTAGGAACTTGACATTTTGTATGGTCGTTACTTACAAGATTTAAATGCTCTATAAGAACAAAATCTAAAAAAATTCGAAATTTAAAAGGCTGAAATAAGCAAAAAATTTTCTAAAAACATTATAAATTACTATTTGTATGGAATGTCTGGAACTACTAAAGCGATTTCAAAAGTGATGGTGGCAAATGGATGGTGACAATCCCTGCTCCAACATAGGCTATATTTTATGTCGGTACCACTGCCCCGAGGGGGGTGCAGAAGCGAAAAACGTTCTAAAATTGCGATTTTTGCGATGCTGAAGGAGCTAGAAACTTCAAGTTCGGCATGATTGTTATTTATAAGATCTAAATGCGCTCTAAGAACAATTTCTAAAGAAAAATGATCTAATGATTCTGCGATTTTTCAACTATTGAATTTCTAAAATTACCAAATTTCACAATAGAGTACCATTGCGAAACCTTCACGCGTAAAAAGATAATGATAAGGGCGACGTGTCCTGACGTGTATATTGACTATAGCACGAGTCACAAATTATAGTATCCTTATTATTCTGTTAAAATATAAAAGTGAATTATGAAATGTCAATATTTTGTTTGATTAAAGGTTCGTTAAGAGAAATTGACCAGCGTAGCGGGCGTAGCTTGCTAGTATACTATAATTTAGTTAAGCTTAAAAAAGCATCACACAGCTGAAAACCTATTTGCAGCAATCACCGCTCTTGGATAGTACTGTAATCGAATTATTTTCTGTCCTTTTAAATGACCGATAAATCTTATACAGACCATGTTCTTTAAGCATGTTGTAGTACGCAAATCAAATTTATTATGTTTGAAGTAGTGTAATATCATTAAGTTATACTGCAAACATTCCATAATGTTATGGAATTTGTTTGCGTGTCCCTGTTTACGATCTGTAAATGCTACAAGCTGCATTTTCAATTGAGAATGTCCCATATTAGACCTCAATATCATATACCAATTACACGAAAATACAAATAAAATATATTTGCGAATATTAGAGAACGGACGGATAATAGACAGAGATTAACTGAAATGAATGTAAAAAATGTCCTTTGCAATCGTTTTTTTCCCCTTTAAAAATTGTTTGTTTAGAACAATTTCCAGATTCAGTTTTTCTTTCTTTCTTTTTCTTTTCTTTTCTTTTCTTTTTTTTTTTTTTTTCTTGTACTTGTTCTCTATTCCTGCTGCTATATCTTAAAAAAAGAAAAAGAAAAAAATTATAATTTTTTTTTAAATAAATTCACTAGATCGCACTTTCTGCCATGCTTAAAAAAGCTGTGAGTTTTCTATAATCGGGTTCGGTGCTCATGGCAAAGTAACGTATTGTAAAGGATTTCTTTTTTTTTTGGAAAAATCATGAATTGAAGTCATGAAAACTACTTTATCGGAAATGTAGCTAACTTCAACTACAACTACTTTATTTAAAAAGTAGCGACTACAAACTACTTTTCAAAAGTAGTCACTATTTCGTTACTTTCAGATTTTGCCAAAATATTCAATACTCGAAATTAAAGACACGGATTAAATAATACAGTGACTCCTCGTTATATCGCGTCTGCCCGGTACAATTAAATAAGTGCGATATAAACGGGTCAATTAAAGTTTTAAGAAATATAACATGCAAAAAAAAAAAAAAAATTGTGTTTGTCTCCAAAATGTTAGCTTATACACCTATTATAAATTTCTAAGCGAAATTTTGAGAGATGCATAATACAATCAATACTTCAATACAGTAAAAATCCGGAGTGGTTCCACTCGACTTTTCAAATATTTTACAGAATACTGTGAGTTCAAATAAATAGTAATATAACAATAAATAAATAAAAAAAAATCCTAATTTTACAAAGGTGAGAGCTTTGGAAACCAGAAAAAGCGAGAAAATTTTAATATACATGCAATCATCCACACATACATATGAAATTTTGTGGGAAAATTTCACCTATGTTTTGCTAAAGTATCTTATTTTTTAAAAGGAACGTAACGCTTTTTTGCTGAAAAAGTACAATTTCCGGAAATAATAACAGATTGGGAGCCATAAATAACTGATAAGAAACTGTTTCTCTTTTATCAGTTAATGGTTTTAGAAATGTCAATCGGACATCGTTAAATGTAATTAACGGTCAGTAAATCGTTTTTGAGGGAGAATCTTTTTTTTTATATATAAACAGCTCAAAAATGGCGTAATTTTGGAGATCAGTTTTTGGGATCAATGTTTAGCGTTCACCCTACTTGTCAACC